>OY728129.1:1868302722-1869502722 GCA_963277665.1 Viscum album | reverse complement strand
GTGAAGAATAGATCAAGCGATTGAGTCGCGTGAGCAAAGATATAGTCAACATCGAACGAACATTCTCCGTGATGACTCTGACTTCCGATTGATTCGGTCAAGATCACCAAAGCACGTAAAGAAGTGAGTCAGTCCATTCATCGAGCTGAATTCGGACATCATCTCGTTTGGATCCGGAGAAAGCATCGTTCTATATCGATCGAGCCCTATCACGTAAGGGAAGTCTCCGGTATTGAATATGAATGAAAAGTTCCATCTCCTGCTGCCTTGATCCTCTACCGGTTTGCCGAAAAGGATAGTAGTGATAAATTCAAAGATTCATCCCACAGTATAGCGAGACCCCACCCCTATCTCTCCCATTGCCTCTATAGTCAACTGAGAAACCATTATTGAAATTGAAACTACTCTTGAATCTCTCCATCTCATGAGAATTTAGCCTAGTTTCTGATAGACTGGGACCTTCGAGCTGCAAGAGCTTCCTTAGTTGGGTAACTGCACGTGGGTTCCCAAGACCACGTCAGTTCTACAGACTACTATCATGGATTCTCGCGGGGTTGCTTAGCAGCCTCCACCGATCATTCCAGTATAGGTCAGTCCTTAGACTCCCTCATTCGCTTTTCTGGGTGTCATTCCTGACCCTTTTATAAAGGGTCAGATCTTTGAACCTAAACCTTTTATAAAGGGTCAGATCTTTGAACCTAACCCTTTTATAAAGGGTCAGATCTTTGAACCTAACCCTTTTATAAAGGGTCAGATCTTTGAACCTAACCCTTTTATAAAGGGTCATATCTTTGAACCTAACCCTTTTATAAAGGGTCAGATCTTTGAACCTAACCCTTTTATAAAGGGTCAGTTCTTTGAACCTAACCCTTTTATAAAGGGTCAGATCTTTGAACCTAACCCTTTTATAAAGGGTCAGATCTTTGAACCTAACCCTTTTATAAAGGGTCAGATCTTTGAACCTAACCCTTTTAGAAAGGTTCTACTAATATATCAAGGGTTTAGAACTCGGCTACTGAACCCTATTCGGTATGGTGTCAGATCTTTTAGAACCTTTGATGGGGCCCTTCCTGCAGCAGATTCGTTCACAGACGATTCAATAGCAACCCCTTCTTTTCTTGCAGCAAGAGGGTATTCGAGAACAAGCTCCTCTAGAGATGAATGTGCAGCTGATTCAATAGGAGATTCTATGATCACAGTAAGAGCCTCTATGCCAACAGCGGCAACTCTCACAGCAGATAGGCAACAGTTACTGAAAAAGTTATCCAAAGAAGAAGACCGATAACGAAAGCAACAGATATTCCAACAATAATAGGTATTGTCACAATAGGATTCTAAACCTTCTCGTTTTCTGAAGGCCACTCACTCGCTTGAAGATGCCGAATAACTGCCGGTTCTTTAGTACTTGGTTGGAATACCCAAGAGATCCCACTGGATAAGGCCTATTCCCTGCTCGTAAATGAATGGTTGAAGTTCATTTTTTCTTACTGTCCTATTCTGATTCTACGGTACTCTTATATATAGTGATAGAAGAGTAACTGGATTATGATAGGATTCACTTTCAACAGGTACTCTTCTATCACTATATATAAGAGTACCTGTAGGGTAGAGTACTGACTTTCTGATCTTCCGACTCCTTCTTGCTAACATAAGGTTCTAACCCGCATAGAATGAAGACTTGTCTTACCGCATACCAGTTGCATGTGGGAAGACCAGAAGCGGGGTGAAGAATCAATAATGGGCAGACGATCACATCGTCCAATAGCTAAATGGATAGTACTTGGCTAACCCGAATCTCTTCACTCCTCATCTCACTCACTCACTTGAAGACCAACCGAATGTGGACATTAGCAGCGCGTAGTCTTTCACCTAAGTACTCTACTCTAATAGTCAATACTCTACTCTAAACTATATAGGAAAAGTACCCGACTTCCTTAAGCCAAAAGCACCAAGAGTCGCTACTCCGACAAGAGCAGAAAAGGCACCAACATCGGTGACTAGTAGGGATCAGTTCCAGTTCAGGCATCATCCTAATCATCAGATAGGGAAGCCGGGATCCTCTACTGAATTCCGGGAAGTGAAAGAACAATTATTTCCATTTTTTATCTAGTTTCTTTCTCACTCACCTCACTTTCTTTTTAGTTCGAAAAAATCTAATTCGAATCTCGATCTCTGGAATCGAAACCAAGACCAACGAGCCCCTTACCTTAACCTTAGGCAAGCAAAAGACTTATGACTTTGAATTGAGGTAGAATCCTAAGGAATCTCTTTCAAGTCCTCTGGGCACAAAGGAACTACACAACTTTGTATCTCTTTAGTGATCAGTCTTTTCTGCTCTTAATAGAGAGCGCTGTTCCAGCAGAATCCTAATCAGACTATTGCTCGTACCTCATCACTGCTGAAACCCTTGGTGAAACTGGCTTAAGCCTGACTACAGAGCCTATCTATATATATATAGGGATATACCACCTGTGAACCAAAGCACATTCTAACTCCCTTTGGCACAAAAGAAAGTCTGCTATCAAATCAAAATCGTCTTCTGTGTGGTTGTGAATTGTAAACTCTCCGTTCCTTCTTGACTCGCCTTTAGGCTGCTAGCTTCCTAAACATGATTTATCACTATTAGAAGAGTACTGAGAGGTACAGGAGGCCGCACGAAGCAATAAGAAATAGGTATAGGCTGGATCAATAAAAGAAAGATAACGAAAGTGTACAAGATTCCAATCTCAGAAGGAAGGTGGCGGCGAGGTTCGAATCTCGATCAAATAGCTACTACCTATATTATACCGAGAACCGTGCCAAGCTGTAAGCATAGCAAGTTAGGTATCATAAGGTTGAAGTACCGACTTTGAACTACCAGAATCAGTAGTTGGCCTATTGTTGATCGGTTGGTGGTCCCTAGTTATAGATAGGCTTTCGCCTTCCTTTTTCCGTCCATTTGAGTGTTTGGAGAATTCTTCCTATTTGACCTGATGCCGTACCCTTCGTGTGTTCATGATACAGGGCCGGGGTACATATTCCACAAAAACAAGGGTCGAATACGAGGTTGTTCATTTTGTAACCTTCACCTCTATCTACACAGTTTCATTTCTACGTCTTTGACGAGAAAGACTGACATAGGGTGAGGTTTCAACAGGGCAAGCGGAGATTCTCCAACCTGCGGTCAGCTATGATATACTCAACTTCTTCTTTTCACCTCCCTCTTCGAGACCTTAACGACATCTCAAGTCCTCCGGTCGAGTTGGAAAACAACCCTTGAGACCTACGATCTTTTAAAGAAAAGAACGAAATAGACAGACTTAGACGAGGGAATCTTGAACCCCTCTCCCTACAGTCGAGTTAGCCCATGACCTCAAGATCAAGAAGAGCCAGCCATACATAGAAGACAAGGGCTCGACCAAATGAACGTAGCATCATGAGCTGATACTGATATATATTGCTGGTTGTCCATCTGTGGAACATGGGGCTGAAGACCTCTAGAGTACCTACTAGAAGAAAGATAGAACCACTTCTATATAGAGTAGAGTACTTGAGGGGACAAAACCATTTGGAGGAAGAAGCAGATGGGTCACTTGTGAAAGAACTAGCCGAAGGAGACCATCACAGTTGGGGCGGTGGATTACAGGCTAGCTCACCAAGAACATCAGGAGAGGTTGGTTAAGACTTGGCTGCGGCAAGGGGTCAAGGGATTGCAGAAATCAGTCCCATCAATCATAAGAAAAGGATGTTCCAGGAAAGAGGGGAACAAGGATATCCAAAAGAATAGGCCTTGAAGGAAGGCGTGAATGAGGGATGCAAGATATGCTACAAGGTTGAATCAGTCCACTAAGGTTCTACATGATTTCAGCGAAGTGTTCAAGTCAAGGACTTAGGCGATCAAAGACAGGTACTCTTCTATTCTAATAGACAGATAGAGCGTCATATACAAAGAAATTATCCACAGCTAAGGCATCCATCCAATATAGATAGAGCGTCATATACAATGACTCTATCCTTTGGAAACCACCTATTCCTCTCATCGACTACCTTCACTAGGGTCAAGATTCATGGTATTCTAAGGGCCGGAGCAAGGGATTGCTTTCGTCTCTTTCTTTCCGCCTGGAATGGAAGTTGTCATTAAGCTTCTTTGGATCAATCGATAGACACTATTAGAAGAGTACTGACGCTCTACTTCACTTGATTCTCATGCCAGTGGACTCGTCGCTCATCTTTAGGCCTTATTAGCTTCATTTCTGAAGTGATCATGAAGTCTGATCAGTATCTCCATTTTTTTCTGTCGGAGATACTGAGAAAGCGTCTTTCGTGATGAAAGTATCAAGTAACCGAATAGGGTTCAGTAGCCGAGTTCTAAACCCTTATATATTCAGTATCACCGAATACCAAATAGGTTTCAGTAGCCGAGTTCTAAACCCTTATATATAATATGAATATATCAGTATCTGCTACTGATATCTAAGGGTTCTAAAGGGTCAGGTTCAAAGATCTGACCCTTTCTAGGGTGAGGTTCAAAGATCTGACCCTTTCTAAAAGGGTCAAAAGATGAACAAGTTCCTTTTCCTTGAAACCCTGCACCACCATGAAATAATTCTCCAAATTATTAGAATAAATAGAAACATTACAAAGAAAGCACACGAGCCAATAGGCTCAAGCATCTAAGGTCCCCAAATCATTCCAAGCCTTAGGTTACTACTACCTATATTATACCGAAAGGCTACGGCACCGCTCCGCACCTCGGTGAACTATGTGAACTATGGATTCTCAACCTTGTCCCATTCCATCTTCTTTGACTATTTTGGCTATTGGATGAAGCCCGATGAGAGATTGTCTTCGATATTCCCAAGACCAACCTATTAGAGTAGAGTACTGATCTTTCTCCAAGACCATATACTGTAACAGGCGATGACATTCACAGATGCCCAAAGAAAAGAAAGTCCCACACCTTCAGTACTCTACTCTAATAGGTATGAAATTAGAGATTCAGTAGGTTGGTCAGTCACACAAAAAGGAGTAGCGAAGGGTTCAGTTGCATTCACTTCTGCGGATAGGAGGGAGAAATCGCTATTCCTAATACTAAGACTGCATCTCTTGCATACACTTACTAAAATGCAGATAATCTTGAATGACCGTCGGGCATTTTTAGGTGGCGCCAGTATTTTCATGAAATAGGAATGACTATATAGAAGAGTACCTATTTTCTACCCGTAGGCGCTAACAAATTAGTCAGAAGCAGGTCCGATAGTGAAGGGAGAACACTTGCTGGGTACAACTCTCATGTGGACGTCCTGCTTGATACAAGCAATCAGTAGAAAATCACACAATAGGCAGAGGCTATTAGTCAAGCCCCTTAGGAATTGAGTGAATATGATACCTTCTATTCTATTGATCTGGAATTGGGCCAATACGATTGATAGGTAGTCGCCTTTTCAGGTAATGGGCTAGACAAATTCCTCTGTACACGCGTGGACTAGACCGTCAGTACTCTTCTAATAGTGGGATTGGAAGGCCAGGTCAGGCAAAAAGACTGGGATGACTCTCCTAGAAGAATGGACGTGTAGAAGCATCTCGATTAGTTTATACTTGTCAACGAAAAGGATTGTTGATGCTCTGCTTGTACACAAGAAGTCGAATCCAGCAAGTTTGGCTTTTTCTTATTAGGACCAGGTACTACTTTTGGATGATCATAGGCCCTCAGATAATGATTGTGTCAGTGCATGATGACCCGAAGTCTTAGTGTAGCTGAAAAAGGGGCTTACAAGTTGGTATGACTCTCCTAGAAGAGTTGAACTAGCTCGCGCGGAAAAGAGAACTATTTAGTAATGAATAAATTGCTAATCTCGCAGTCAACTGCTAAGAAGCGGTGGAGAGAGGTGTAAATCATGAGTCAGCAAGCCTTACAACAAAGGATTTCTCCGTGGAGATTTGGTCCTTATATTATGAAAGAATATGCATAAAAGAAATACTTTACAACCTTGAAGCGGGTTCGGTTATCATGAAATGTATAGGGCGGGAAGTGAAGATACTTGCATAAATATGGACTTCGGGCGTAGACTATTCTGATTCTACGGTACTCTTATATATAGTGATAGAAGAGTACCTGATCTGATACGTCAAAAAAGGAAGCTTGTGCCCCATCACTAACCCGGAGGTGGTGTTCATCAATCCCTCTCTGTAATAACAGATGCAAGTATGCGCTAGCTAGGATCAAGACTTAGACAGTAATCAGGAGAGAAGATAGAGTGGCTAAAGCACCTTTGTTTGGTATTTCAAGGTAGCAACTTCAGACCCGTGATGTTATGAATAAACCTGGAATGGCTTAAGGCCTCTATTGCCTGAAATCCTCCCTACACGTGGTCGGGGTGTATCGATGTAGCAATTGGATGCCCTTCTAAGCCTGTTTAAGAAGCCATCATTGGAAGAGCAGCCGACCCCCATATAGAGGAGAGCAGCCATCGTTGACCAGTTTCAGTTTGTACTTTTTTAGTGCTCATTGCCCCTTTCCTTGTGGTTTTTGTGTGAAACTGATGATTTGAAGGTAGCCTCGTCTGTATCCTTTCGCGTTTTCGGGGTGTCTCTTAAGGCAGCATTGAAAGCATTCGCTGTAAAGTCCCCTTTTCTAATTGAGATGATTCTGGGACAACAGGCTTTGTGGAAGTAGTAGTGACATTGCTCTCCTCTTTCTGTTTATGGTAATGAGATCAATCTACGTGCTTACGCTAAGGTGACTGACAGTGGGACCGCTAAACTTTGGATTCGCTTTACCGTGTAGATTCATTACTTTCTATCTATAGAGCTAGCGAGTGCTCATTCTATGGTTGATCTTTTTATTCTGGTAGTCCTGGCTAACTGAACCGATTGCTGCTCTCTTTGGGCGGAGCCCTATCCTAGCAACAAAGGGAGGTTCACGAGTCATGTACCCATTCTCTATTCCCCCTTTCTCTTCCTAACGTCCATGCACAACGAGAGCGAAGTCATGCGAACTCAGAAGTAGCAGCATTTGTTCCGTTTCCGGCTGGCCTATATTGTATTGCTTTCTCATCGCGGTATACTTGAAATCAATATTTGCCTATCTGATGGAAAGCGAAGTAGCTTGCGCGCTTCTTTGCAGTGTTGTTCTCTACTGCATCTTATCTAGGACCCGATGCTTCATCTCTTGTTGCTGTTTCGGCGGATGCACTTTGTCTAGGAACCTGTTTATCTTATTCAGTATCAACCGACGGGGTATCCCTGTGCTTCAGATAGGGATAGATCTTGAAACTCCCCAACGAATTAGGTAAAGAAAGAATGAACAGTTGGTCGGGAATTTGAAGCGGATCCACTTAAAGGAAGGCATATAGAAGGCCGGGAAAGCAGCCAGAACAAAGAAAGAAAGAGGAGAGCGAAGCGAAGCTATCGAATGGATCGAACAGGCACGAACCGGATAGGCAAGAGACATTTGTTTCTGTTGCTGGTTTGAGAGAGCAGGTGTAATAGGGCGAGATGAGAGAGGATATGCAAAATCTCTTTCTTAAACGAAGGGATCTGAGCCTTATAGTCTGTCTCCTTCGGTTGGTTGGTTCGGTCCCAATAAGGTCTTCTGAAAGCGCGGGAAGAGCTCGTTCGCCAAGTCCCTTTCTAAACAGGTTTAGGGAAGGCCGTTACGTAATAGGGGACTCCGAGAAGCGAGACGAGAGGATTCAAAGGGATAGGGATCAGAGGAAGAAAGCGCCCTTTTATTCCCAAAATCAGACAAGGTCTGTGTTTCATAGCTAATAAGATGAGGTCTTTCTTTCTGGGATCGATGTGTCATAGCCGAGGAAAGATGCTGATGTGAACTGAACTAATTATTCTTAAGTAAGCGAATCGTGGCTAGCTTTCATTAAAGTGATAGGTGCAAATCTAATCCCTGAGACTGCTGGGTCAAAGTGGAAGGAGAAGTATAGGCTTTCTGAAATGGAAAGCGAAGTAACCATTATTCCATTTTCAACTACCAACCGCACAAGTAGAGGTTTTTATCCCTGTTGAGGGAGGAATAAAAAACTTTCTGACACAATTAGGTGTGGAATAAGATGTGCAGCTGCTTCTTCTCTTGTTAATGCACTCAGGGAGAGAAGCCATTATTGTACTAATACAAGAACCACCTATTTTCTTACACAAGCATTTCTGTACTAAAGCGGTCTTGGACAAAGAGTGCTTGCTCTTACTTCTATTGAGAGGTCCCATTATTCGACTAGGGAATCCCCTCTGCTTGATATGATCTTTCTCGAGGAATAGGATATTGAAACCAGCGAGACCTTAGCCCTTGCCGGGAACAAACTCAATACCTGGCCTCGAAAGGATAGGTCAGAAGGAAGCTAATTGGTTGAAGCTCATCAGCTCTTCGCCTATTGGACACAATTCATCTGGTTATTCCTAGTACTCTCGACATACTATATATCCATTCTCGGGTCTGACCACAGGGTGGATGTCACGACCCTGGAAGTTGAAGGCCTTCACACTATTAGAAGAGTACTGACGATCCACCCACTCCAAACCACAACCCCCAACTACCATCTCAATCACAACACCACTACCTACTGCTTTTCTACTGGACCACCTTCCAAAAGGAGACAATGGATACATGGTGGCATCACACTTGCTTGGAACGGATAAGCAGGGAGTCCTCCAGGCTAAGGTAGCACCATCCCCATTACATTTGTTCCCAATACCACAACCAGTGTCCAGGCATTCAAGTCTACTACCTATATTATACCGACATCCAAACCCCCACTCCTCACCAGAGATCTGTTATCTAGTATGTGATTCGCCACTATTAGAGTAGAGTACTAAGGCATGGTCCACGTGTTTATCGAACCACTCCTGACTCTATATAGTAGGGTGCAGGTCGTCGTTCAAGTACCGAAGTCGAGTTGTTTGGCTATTCCCATCACCGAATGCCCTGATACTGATATATATTGTCATGAGATGGCATCAATTGTACCGCTTTGTGATTTGTGATTTGTGATATAGTAGGCAAAGGCCTTAATATATATCAGTACCAGGTGGGGTCCGGAATCAAGTGTTTGGGTTTCACCAGTTGGAAGGTCATTTGTCCGTTGGTGGTTGGCCTCGAGCACCTCACCGTACCCCCCTATCTCGGTACTTCAACCTTAACCGTGACGCGTCAAAAAACTCAACTATTAGAATATAATAGTGAATAGAATAAGGCGCGACTTCTCTGACTGGGGCTCGATGAATGATAGGGATAAGGAACTCAGAGCTGGGCATCTATTTGTAGATACCTTGTGCATCAGGGCGGCCAACTCTTTGTCTGGGGCGAGTTTTCATTGGATGAAATCTATGCTATAGCCACTGATCTTAGTCGAAAGAGATCTCCTAAGCTAAGGAAGAAGAGCACTACTAAGGTCAGTACGATCTCCCCTACCGATGAAGGCCAACTCATGGAGACGGGAACGTCTGACATCATCATCTCAAAGCTTAAACAATGTGAAAGTTGGTACGAGATATATAACGATCCCATCATGCGAGATCGAGCTGTAAACTCCTATACAAGCTTAAAAAATCTATATGGCGATCTTATGTCACTTCGAGATAGTCAGACGACCCTAGGAGAAATAATTCTATTTGATTTAGACAGAGAGGGTCAACCAGATGAATACGAGTTAGAAGAGCTTGAGCATATCTATCTTCTGCTTGACTGGTTGGCTTGTTGCCTGTGCTTTGACCGTAATATAATGTCGAAGCAACTCTTTCTTTATGGGTGACCGCGAACTCAAAGAAGTATCATCTTCCATATGCTATCCCACGTGCTCAGGATATGATTCACCAACAGCTTCCGATTCCGAGTGGAAGAGACTTTTGGTAATCCCTTGGATCTCTGTGTCCTAGAAGAAGACCCTGATCAATGCTTGAACGGCCTTGAAGTAAATCCACCGATCTTTCATAAAAAAGGTAATATACCCCTTACCCTTTAGAAAGGGTCAGATCTTTGAACCTCACCCTATTCGGGTCAGATCTATGAGAACCTGACCCTTTATGAAGGGTCAGATCTATGAGAACCTGACCCTTTATGAAGGGTCAGATCTATGAGAACCTGACCCTTTATGAAGGGTCAGATCTATGAGAACCTGACCCTTTATGAAGGGTCAGATCTATGAGAACCTGACCCTTTATGAAGGGTCAGATCTATGAGAACCTGACCCTTTATGAAGGGTCAGATCTATGAGAACCTGACCCTTTATGAAGGGTCAGATCTATGAGAACCTGGTGTTCAAGAAGTGCTAATATATTTCATGCCGCAATTCAAGTAGAAATGAAGATGGTTACACTACAACAACCCCTTCCTATCCTGGTAACAGCTTCCTTCTTTATAGGACATCCAATGCCCAACCTTAACATCCCTATTATATTCTAATAGTGGGGGTCCTTCACAATCCGGATTCTGCTATTGCTCCTGTCGAAGTTTTTTAAGCCTTTATGCACTCATAACATGCATAGCTCGTTTCCACTATTGACCAAAAGACATGTACGCAGAGTGTTGGCTACAGGAGGCAGTGGGATCCACTAAGGCTTTCAGACTAGCTGAATAAATGG
The DNA here is from genome assembly GCA_963277665.1 of Viscum album. NCBI lineage: Eukaryota > Viridiplantae > Streptophyta > Magnoliopsida > Santalales > Viscaceae > Viscum > Viscum album. Next base: position 1,869,492,153 of record OY728129.1, on the reverse strand, counting down.
GACAGGAGCTAATAACCAATTCTCATGCAAGGGATATATCCATTATATCTGGAGCAGATGCACAACAAGTGTTAGGAGAACGCGATGATTGGCCCAAAAGTCAAATATGTAGCCGGTAAAAATGAGTCAGACCCGCCTTACGAACTATCACCTGAGGTTCACTTGAATATAGTATGGTGCATACTCTATTTTATGTTGATCGGCTCATGACGAGTTATGCTCCATTTCGTGCTTTCGAGTTATCAGTTATCATAGTAGAGCGAGAATCCGTTTGAAGTTTTAAAGAGAGGGGAAAGCCACTAGGGTCTAGCTCAACACTATATAAGGGAGAGGAAACGAGTGCAGCTACCAGCGGGAGATAGATGTGGTTTTAAATTCACTATATAGAAAGAGTACCGTTGGTAATTTGGTAAAGAGCTATTCTTTAATTGGTTTCATTTTTCTAAAAAATACGAAATAATCAGATAGTCACCTTTTGAATGAAACAAATGGCCCATTTAGTCAGAAGAGTGGTGAGACCTTACGTTCACCTAACCATGAGGGAAATACTTAAAGAAGTAATAAGTCAATATCTCAAAAGCCATAGAATACTTCCGCTTAATGGAGCTCCTTGACTTGAACTGTGGAGGATGTGCGTAGCATTATTAGCTAGCTGGTGGAAATTCCTCAGAGTTAGAAATGAGCTATCATTTGATTTGACTTTTTAGCAGCCACTTGGAAGACCAAAGGCCAGAAAAGGTTGATCTAAGTCTCAAGCTTGGTGAAACGGGTGCTCCTCATATACCCAAACCGTGAAAAAACAATCTCTTATGATTCTTTTTCAGATTAAGAAGGGATAAGGCCCTAAAGATGGAAGAAGAGCAGGTAGAGGGAAGGATGAGGCACTTGCTTCAAGACCGTTCACTCGTTATTTGAAATGGGGATCCATAAGGATGTGCCATCAGGAACGGTGGGATACACCACATTTGATGGATCTGATCGTTCTAAATACTGCAAAAATAGTAGCATCCTGACAAGGAGCTAGCTAGGCCCGTGAGGGGCCCTTTGAAAGATCTCGGTCATGAATACCAAGAATATTTTGGTTACAACTGGATGGTCGTAGGATAAAAATAACTGACTGACAGCTCGGATAAGGAAACAGTACCGGGGGCACTGCTAGAACCCCTATTACACTTGGAGACTTCTTGCCTATGTCACTTGTACAGTCCTGTAACATGGTAAGTGTGCCTTATCCTGGGGTTGAGGACGCTTCAAAGTCTGATTCTGAAGAGACACCGACCCTAGTTAGTGTAAATGATGTAGACGGAAGGCTTGATTACCACCCCCGAGACGGTAGACCCCATGGTGAAGACCTGACTTAGATGAGCCTTTCGATTATTCTTTTTTAGCACAACTAGCTAATGTCCCAGCTAGAATGACCATGTATGACTTGTTGAGGTTGTCACCTGACATCCGACAAGATGTTGTCAAGGCTCTATCAGAAGCCGATCAGTATGCACCCCATGTACACCAGATACAAGTGAATGATGTACCTCAAGAAGAGAACCGAGGCATACAAGAGAAGATGAAGGCAGAGGAGCCGGACCTCACATTTTCTCGAGAAGACTTGTTGTTAGGGGACCTTCACCATAATCGTCCACTGTACCTTTCAGGATATATTGGTGAAGTCAAACTCCGCCAAGTGAAACCCTAAATGTTATACCCCTACCCCTAAAAACGGTAAGGAAGATCGAGATCCCCACCAGGAAGTTGAGCAGCACTAAGACCCAGGGTACAACGCTGAGTCTCAGAAAGCTATGGGGCCTGATTGCAGATCTTAAGACAGAAGTCACTTGCTACGTGATCGAGAAGGAGACTTCTAACAGCGGATGGGAAGGCCGTGGATCGCATTGTACCTTCAACTTTGCACTAGTGTTTCAAGTACGTTGACAAGAATGGTAAAGTACAAAGAGTCTTTGCGGAGAGGAAGCCTAAGGGGGTTGAAGCCTATTGCAAAGATGTACGCAAGTGACCCGGAAGACGAAGAAAAACGAAGCCCTTGAGGAAGTGGTTAGGTCCAAAAGGGAAATATGTCATCCATATAAATGATGTTATCGAAGTACCTAGGTCCCAACCTATGAAGAAGTTCGTTGTCAATGTAATTCCCCTTGAAACTCCTATACCTCTGATGGAGGATGGAGAAGGCAAGATGGAGTGGCCGAATAAGAATAGTTCCCCCACTATCTCCAGATTCGAGAGCTTTCAATGTGTTTATTGTAGGTGAAAAACAAATCAAATTATTTAGGGGGTCTGACACACCCTTCAGGTCAGATCAAGGAGGGTTGGTGTGGCACCTCAGGCAAAACCCGAACTCACATACTTCCCTTTGGAGAATCATGAAAAACATGGGATACAACTTTGAGTACCCCAGGGGCTTGAATGGGGGGAAAAGGCATAACTACACCCCTGAAGCCTTACCTAAGAAAAGACCAAGAGGAGGCGATGGCATCTGGAGGATACATTGACCTTCGCCCACACGGCTTGGGGTATCAATTACCTATAATGCTACCTCCGAAAGAGACAGCGAAGTCAGTGAGGTTGGGGAATCTTTCCCTTCTTCCACTACCACGAGTTGGGGGTCGGCTATTACCCTGCCAAGCTTCACGAGACAACCGAGTGGAGACAAAGATGAAGAAGTACAATCATAGCGAAAGGTCAAGCCTTAAGTTCTTAAAACGGTGTACAGTGAACGGTAGACGAACCCTCGATGAGGAAGATGAAGTGTACAAGTTCGTCGAAGAAGAGACAGAACATGAATCGAACCCTATCCCTCTAACTGAAGATGAAGTTCCGGGAACACAACCAGGAAGAAAGACGGTACTCTTTCTATATAGTCATGCGCCTGTTACAGGAGTTTTCTGATGTATTCGCATGGAGCTATGCAGAAATGCCTGGAGGAGGTCGCGATGCATAGTCTGAATATCAGGGAAGATACAAAGCCAGTGAAGCAACCTGGCGATCATGGAGAAGATCGAGAAGGAAGACCAGAAGCTGAAGGATGTAGGCTTCATCCGTGAAGATGGGTATAATATAGATAGTGGCAGACTGGTTGGCGAACATAGTCCCAGTCACTATGAATAACAGTAACCTCCTTGTTTGTATAGACTTCAGTAACCTAAATGATGCGTGTCCACCCATCACAGAAATAATGATAAAAAATACTTTTGGTTACGAGCTTACAACCTCATTCCGTACGCGTTGACTGCTAAACAGTAATGTTGTTTGGACTCAGGAATGCTGGTGCGCCTTATGTGATAGGGCCAGAGGGCCATGACCAAGATCTTCAAGGACATGTTGCATAAGACGGTCGAATGTTATGTGGACGACCTTGCAGTTAAGAGCCAAGACAAAGAAGATCACCTGCAAGACCTCCTTCAAAAGGTTATGACAGCACAACTTGAAGATGAACCCTCGGCTCCAAGACAGAGAACAAAGGACAAGGTATGTTCTTATTTCTTTTCTTCTCGGTATGGAGAGGCTAAAGTCAAGAAGTAGTGAGCTCCTTTGTGCATGTGTGTTCTTTCGCCTTTAGCCACCACTATATAGAATAGTACCGTCATTAACCCGAACAAGAGTTTACAGCTGACCGCCACACCTCCGAAAGACTCAATCACTTGACACTTTCTTATTCACACCGAAGAGCTAGTGCGCAACTAGTGCCCAATGAAGACCCAAGCAATGCATCGAGAAGGCAAAAGAGAGAAGACAGGTCTATCTCTTCCTGAAAAGGAGTCCAGTCGTATAATCAGTCCTATTCTTTCAGAGTCATACAGGTACTCTATATATATAGTTATAGAACAGTACCTGTCGAGACCTTCCTCTTAGGGGAAAGAAAGAGGTTCAACAAGGCTACAATTTCTGGCATACTTGACTTTAGAAAGGATGTCCTACTTCTATTTCATATTTCACCTTCACTCAATCAATCTCCTAATCTTAATCCTACCACCCTTACTACAAACGCAGGAAAGGTTCAAGGGCTCTCTTTTACCTAATAGATGCAAGCTAGGAAGGGGAGTCAAGCCAGGAAGGCACCTACCTAACCTAACAGTAAGCCAACTACGAAGGCACCTACCTAGAATCCCACGTTGAACCTATTTACTAACTAAACTAAAGTAACTCTCTCCTTTTTAGTGGAGCTCAACGCTTAGAAGTTCAGAAGTCCTACTAATAATAATAAAGGAGGGAGGCGTGAACCCAAGGAATGGAGGGACAAGCTCGACGATAGGAGGGGGAGAGGAAAGTCTTCTACTTTTACTTTATGTATTTCATTGTTTCACTTGAACCTATATTTTCTAATAGTGGTCGAGGAAATAAAGTGAGCTAGACTATGATATAGGGGTTTGACTGACAATCTCTTAGCACTTAGATTAGCTAGGATCGGAGTTTACAAGTGAAGTTATGGGATAGTCAATCGTAGATGCTTGAGTGAGACTAAAGGGAGAGAATCTCTAACCGTCAGGCAGAGGTAGAAGTCACAGAAGAAAAGAAAGTTCTGACCTTTCAAGTACCAGCAGTGGAAAGAGTTTCAGAATAGAAGCTTGAATTCTTCATAGTTGTAGCAGAATCATGGGCACGCGTCACTCCTCGAATCGAATAGAGGAGAGTAGGTACCAAAAACCTAGTACCCTTTAGGCGGAAGATCTACTTGAAAGAAAGGTGCCAAGGTTGTCAAGGTCGGACACCTCCTTCTTTTAGAGTAGAGGGGGGAGGAGCGAAATGATAGCTTAGGAATGAAAGGTACTCGGCTACCTGTACAGGAGCAGGAGATAGATGATAGTTCCTTGACTAATCTAATGAATAAGCGGAAGCTACTCGACCGCCTAAAGGATTTTTTTTGTATTGGTACTTGCTTTCCTAATCAAATAGGGGGAGCGGGGACCAACGAGACTAGGAAGGTTTGGAAACAAAAGGGGATTTTCTCACTCAAGGCTATTAATGCCAGAAAGGAACTCTATCTACTAACAAATAGGAGATTTGATTACCCGAAGAATAGGTATGAGTTCACAACCCCCTATGAAATGCTCATCAAACCTCTAACATTCGATATTCTATATATATAGTGCAGAAAGGCTACTTTCGAGGAGTCAACAAATCCATCTCCTAGCCGGTACTCTTTCTATATAGTCCCTTAGAACACTGAGGTAAGAAAGAAACTACCTTCTTTTCTTCTAAGATAGGCCCAAAGGCAGAAGAAGAATTGTATGATAAGAAATGTTTGAGGTGACCTTCGAAGAAGGGGAGAACCCTTACTCGACGAAAGGGAGAGTGAAGAATTCGAGAATATAGGGTGAGGTGCCATATCCCGGGTCGAACGAAGAGGGAAGTTTTAGATCGACCTCGACCAAAGCCGGGGAGAAGAAGGGGACAAGATGCTCCACTAAGCTAATAGGGATAGGGTTGAAGCGACTCGACCAATGGCTATTTAGAAGATAGAAAGTCTGATATGATGAGCGGCTAAAAGCTTCAAAGAAAGCTAAGCAGCAGAGGCATCAGAAAGAGAAGAAATAGAATCAGAAGGAATCAGGATTTGTGGAAATGGGGTCACCCTCTACCGGGTTGAGAAAGGTTGATTGACTAAGACAGAAGAAATATGGATTCTTTCTTTAACCAGTCCTGGAAAGACTAGACAGATAGTAGGGTAAGACTGGGTCACTCATAACGAGTAGCCAGGGCATTTCATAACTAGTGAGGAAAGAGGCTTCGGAAGCTCGCTCAAAACTACAACTAGACTACCACTGAACGGGCAAGAAGACCTACTAATAGGAAGAAAATGTGCTATCCGATCGAGCAATAAGTGAAGGAGATTGACCAATCCCAATGAGGGAATTTGCTGAAAGAGAAGTGGAAAGGGACATCTTGAACTCAGGGGGTTAACGACAACAAAAGAAGTGACTATATAGGAAGAATACCCGTCTCGATCCTTGAACTCACCTTCATTCAACAAAGAAATTGAACGCATGAACTCTCCTCGGTTTCTGACAGCCCTTTTTCCAGCGTAGCGCATTGAAGTGGGGAATGGAAAAAGAGAGGAAGTTTGAACAGAAGCTACATCTCCTCATGTCTTCAACAGTCTGGAGTTCGGGTTAATGGACGGGAAATGAAAGGAGTGTCCAGCTGCTCAACCATAGAGCACTAGTACTCTAATCATATTGTGTTTCCAGCAAAGCAAGAAGCAATCAAGATTCCACGCCAACATAAACCTAATGAAGTCTGTGAAACGGGAAAGAAACATAGAGATCCTTTTCCCACAGGAAAATCATGGTCCCCTACTCGCTTTCTAATGGACTATAGCCGGAACGAAGGCACAAATTATATACCAAGTCTTTCCTATTCTCCTAGTCTCGCAGCCTTAGCTTTGGTTTTAGCCCCTTTCCCCTTTTCATAATAATAAGGTCAGCTTGCTTGTGTTCGGGCTTTAGAGTCCATATACTGGTGCTAGTGCGGGTGAAAGCCTCGAAAAAGGCTTAGAGCCATTTCCGAGCTCTTAGGAAATCCGAGAAAGGGAAAGGGCCGAAGCTGGTGATGACTGCTATGATGAATAAGAATTGGAAATCCCTAGGGGTGAGTGGTTTTGGATTTCATTTGTTTACATATAGAATGAACATAAGGAATGCTTTTTCGTGAATTCCCCTATACCCATAAAAGGAGACGAATAAGTCTCTAGGTGATGTCTTCTTGGTACATCGTGTGGTCAGAACCTGCCCCCAGCAAAGGTTATTGATAGTTGCGATAGAATAGGTGTATAAGGGTGCACTTGATGTTGAAATTCCAGGTTGGAGCTCAAAAAGATATAGTCCCTAGCGATTCTTAGTTTTTTATGTTTCTCGTGCCCCAGGTTTACGAGAGGTTGGCCTATCTCTCAAGCTTCAGGTCAAGAAAAAATGGGAGTCTGAGTACACTCCTTTGGGTACCTTTCCTTACCAGTCGAGCTACTTTGTTCGATCGGAAGTGAAAATACCTATTGACCTTAGAGCTGTCTTGCGGGACAGGCTCTTGAGATTGTTGGGTATGGTCTACTATATTATATATACCGAATTAGAAATAAGGTGAATGGATAAGACGAATACAGGGGATAATAGACGAATTCTATGAAAGAGGAAGATACTGATGCATGAGGAAAGGAAGTGCGTGTTCAGAGTTGGAGGATGCCTGAGGTTCCTGCCTTCTGAGGAACTAGACAGATCAAGGTTGATTTCCACATATGCTTTAGCAAGTCGAGCTGACGTAATTGATTACAAGAAAGTGACTCAAGAAACTCTGCAAAAACGTTGAATCTTAACAGTAGAAGGCGAGAATCCCAATGAGCGGGCTCCGCACTGCCAACAAAAGAAAAAGAAAATAAGTATAGGAAAGACAAAGTGGGTCTGGATGACAACCATTACTTGAATTTGGTTCAGGAAAAGCGATAGACCCAAAAAGGGACTCATCTCCAACTCTAAAGAGATTGGACTGAGCTGAAACTATATATAAGAGTACCCGACCTCTATGGAAGAAAGCAGAAAGAAGGAAATGAGAGCTGCTGCCAGACAAAGAAAAGTAAAAGGATAAGCAAGAGAAAGTGAAACCCTTCATGTCCTAGTAAGGAAAGGAAAGAAGAGAAAGGAACATAACTTGTATTGGATAGTACCCTACTAGATAGAATATCAGTTCCTATGATGTTCAGGCCAAAGGCCTCAGTACTCTACCTATATAGATCGGCATCAGGAAAGCCCTCTAAAATCACTAGACTTCCAACTTAGAGGGATCAGGTACTTCATATCTATAGTTCTAGGTTCTGAAGAGAAAATAAAATTCCTTTAACCTCACCCTCTCGTCTCGAGAAAGCAGGGACCAGGCCACTATGACTGGCCAGTGAAGAAGGCATCTCTCAAGTTCGAATGCCCAATATATATCAGTACCAGTCTGCTGTTCAAATCCCAGGAAGGATCAGATCTGAACACATGCTTCCTTCACTGAGAAGATGAAATGAAGGAGGCTTACTATGCCCATTGCCAATCCTTTCAGGAATCAATTGATTTACAAAGTCTTATATGGAAGAAGATCAAACTAGGGCTATTTACACTAAGCCGAATCTGTGGACATTCCATTACTTTCACCGCCTCAAGGTCTTGAAGAAAGAACTCCAAGTGAAAAAATCCCTATTAGATGGTAGGCTAAGTCATCCCTTTATTATCTGAATCTTGAAGAAAGATAGAAGGGAGAGTGAAGCAAGAGGAGCCGGTACTCTTTCTATATAGTGTAGGAAAGATAATGGATTTTGCAAGAATCGGCATAACCACTCTTGGAGGAACGATAGATGGGATCTCCCACACCCGGGGCTAAACTATATAGGGTCAAGTACCTAGCTTTTTTAGTTCCATAAATAGATCCCTTTAAGAAGAAGCTGTGAAGGAAGCATTAGATTCATTAGAGTAGGGAGGGTCTTAGAGACTCAGAACTCTGTTCACGACATGCTTAGACGCACTTTGATTGACCGAGGGTTCGCTTTCTCTTGGTGCCCATGGTGTGACCATGTTTTCGGTGGGGAGAGATAGAGATGAGGAGGGGGATAATTCCTTTCCTTGTCAGCTCCCTAGCTTGAAGCAGCATGATCAGCAGTATGGGATGACTTTATGGATGCTACTAAATTAATTCATGAAATAAGGGCCTACTTCTTTATAGTTGGCTTCACAAGCTGGACAAGTTCCTTCTACAGTCTGATTGACTTCCCGAGCCCGAGCTTTCAGTTCCGGTGTCCCTTGTTCTGCTCCTCCTCTCCTTTTAAGTCGAGCTATTCCCCCCTTAAGGCCGAGCTATTACATTCTGCTTTCAGTTCTGGCTGTTACTGGCTTCGCTTTCTCTTCACGAGCTTACAGTGCTGGTTCCCTGCCTAGGAGGTTCAGGTTGAGGTTCAGTTAAGGTGAAGTTCTTATGCTTTCCCCTTCTCGTTCCCGTCTTTCTGTCTTGCTTGGGGGGAGATAGTAGCAGTGAGTGAGGGATTTACCTTCAAGTCTAATTCTGGATTTCTAGTGGGCTTCAAAAGCTGGAAGTTCTGGTACTGGTACTGGTTCAGGTACAGGTTCCGGTACGGGATAAGGGCGGGCTTTTATCAATTGAGACTCACATGTAACATCCATGTTCCTGTTCAAGACATATCTCATGGTAAGGCTCAACTAACCCTTACCATATAGATTTTTACTAACAACATAATTTAAAGGTTTTATTTAATCCATTTCATAATTAAAACTTTTACATAAACAATTTGAAGGATCAAAGGAGTGATATTTCAAGTACCATTTATTGAGGATACAAACTATACTTGGCATTTTATTTAGTTGAAACCTCATATCATTTTAGGAAAAGGTATGAAAACCTATTATCAAATTTTACTTATCCATAATTTATTACAATTGGGTTTAGTTAAAGAAATTTTAATTTTAGGATATAGAGGAAAATGATCTTTAGGTTGTAACTAAAATTTTAATTAACCAATGCCTCATATCAATAAGGTCCAAAACAATTGAAAGGACTTTTATTAAATTAGGGATCAGTTAAGTAAGATGTCACCATATATTTATATGAAACAATGTATGAGTGGTTTATGACTCATTAAATAACCACCCCATTAAACATAAATATACCCCCAAAGGGTTAAGTATATGGTATATAAAGAAAATATATTTGACCTATGAGGGTCACTTCATTCCATCCTAAGTTTAGTTATATGGGTAGCCATTCCCAATATAGAGGTAAACACACTATAAATTACAATTAGAAACCCATTTAAGTGAAACTCAATGAAATTAATTTATCAATATTTAACACACCCTTAATGGGATGATATCATAAGTGAAATATTCCCAAACTAACCATCTTGGGTCTAGTTGAGAACATAGGGATTCAGTTACATGGTTTGTTTTTTTCCAAGTTATAGAGGTACTATCCTTTACAAGTTACAATTGACACACCCTTCAATTGTCACCCATCATTGAACATATAAATTTATTAAAAATGAAATATTTTAATTAATTATTTAAAGAGGGTATTATACATGAATATACTACTAAGATTGAACTATGAGGGTTGAATCAAGCACATAATAATTTAGTTATACAAACAATCATTCCCAAGTTATGGAGGAAATCATTCCATAGGTTACAATTATCACCCCATTTAACTAGAATTTATAAGAAACAACTTAGATTTGATAAAAAAAATTCAATTAATATACATTTAAAGATCCCATTTAGTCCAATTTATTAACTGATTTAAAACTATTTCATTTCATTAAAAAATTCAAGTTGGTTAGTTAAAATTACACCATCAAGTTATGCTGGAAAACAACTCTTAGGTTACTGTAGAAACATTATTTAATGAACCATATACCATAACTATAATAAGGAAGCTATCATATCAGTAGATAATATAGATATACAAGGAAGGAAATCACTAAGCATGGTATAAAGATAATAATTCTAATGACATGTGAATCCTATGTGCCTGAATGATGTATGCACACAACTTATCTCTTACTATATCGGGGAATTAGGTAAATTAGAAAAATTAGTAACCAAAAGAAATAAAACAATCACTCAAGGTGAAATAATAATAAATGGTAATAAAGAACAACATTAACAACAATCCCATCCAAAGAAACTTGATCTTTCCCTCGTGCGTGGGATGGCTATTCCCAGACAAGATCCATTTACTATGTTCTGACACATTCCTAGTCTCTTATCTACCAACCCTAAATAGTAAGACCAAATAAAAAGAAAAATAAATCATTTGATACCACTTTTTGATGTATTAGGTTGAGTCCACTCATAAGTAACTGGACCTGGTGAGTAACAAAACCTCAAGTGTGCCTCCCCGTACACTAGAGACTTTTTACTAACAGTGAGGGTCTGAAGGAGGTATAGTGGGGAGACTATAATATATGGATCAATACTAATAAAACATAAGAATAAATAATTAAAAATATAGTAGAAGATAATAATAATAGACTGATAAATAATAATAAATAGGTAACCTGAAAAGTTCCAAATAAACCAACCATGTATGACCATACTATTCCATAAATACAAGACAATCAAGCATGCAACATGGATAGAAAAAATAAAAAAATAAATAAATAAAAGTCCCAACTCCAAAAGGTAAAATGAGTATGAGATCAACCGCCAATCCAATGATAAATCCTATCCCATATTAAATAATATAAAAGTGGGATGATCCAAGTCCTAACCTGAAACTAAGAGATATGTACGGGTACCAAACAGAGGTCTAAATAGGGTGGGAGTAAAACTCATTAGGCTACCACCAACGACGTCTAATGCATATCCAGTTCATGAGTATAAAATAAAACATTGAGTAAGAATAATAAATATGAGAAGTAAAAATAAATGACACCATATCAATATGGGTTTATCATGGGATACTTGTCTAATTATACATGCTTCGACCTATACCAAAATGTCTCTAAGCATGTGATATTAGATTTATATATATAGATAGGCCTGAGACTTGAGGTGCATAGCCAAGGCGTTCATGTATTATAAAGATGTAAGGGAACTATAGAGTCCCATGGAATATCATGTAACACCCCAATATTCTTTTAAAGGATACTATGCTTGATCTCTTGCTTAATTCGCAACACCGAGATTTATATGAATTGAGATATAATATAAAAATATTATTATTTAATATATGAACATTAAACATAGCCATTAAATATGTAGGTATGAATAGTATTAACTATTTTATGAAATATTTATGAAGGACCCAATCAATATAAATGTATTGATAAATTCTTAGTAAATAATCACTCAATTTTTAGTAAAGTCATTTTATTCTTCAAAAAATACATTTTCTTCAAAAATGGTTTTGATAGATTTTTTATGAGAGAATACCATAATTAATTTCTGTAAATTTTATAAATTTTATTTTATAAAATGGATATCATTTTTTAAATCAACATATAAAAATTAGCTTATGGTGAAGTTTTGAGATTTTTTTGAAAAGTTTGATTTTTAATGAATAGTGAAAAATATTGATTTTTATTGAAAACTGTATTTTCTTTTGAATAATTTACAAGTAAAATTATATTTTGGATTATTTTTAAAATTTAATTATCTTATTTTGATTTAAAATAATCTAGTTATGGTCTTTTTAATTAATTTTATACTTGGATATTTTATAAAAACATTTCATACTTAAAAGACATTTTTCATCACATTAATAGATTTAATTTTAAATTATATTCTACCAATTCTATGAATTGAATTTGGTAAAATGAATGTAATATTTTGAATCATCATAGTCAATATTATTTAAAAAATTTAACTTAATATTTGGTCATAATGAATAGTAAAAGTAGTAAAAATTCGTGACCACGGTAGAAGGGTTAATCAAGATAATTTAGGTTAAAACTAAGTGATAAGGCCACCACTTTTCATCTTAATTATTTTTGAATGAAGGTATTTAAATAATTATCACCGTATTCTTTGTATTTATTTTTTATGGGATACTTTTCCATGAAAGTGACCTATATAATAATTTATGTAAATAAAAAGACAAAATGCCACCCTCTTTCTTTTAAATTTCAATTATGTGTTCATAAAGGGGAATTTTTTTTGAAGGAATATTGATAGATATTTTGATAATAATGAAATTATTTTCATGAGGTTAATTTATTTTTAATTTTTAGTAATTATATAACTACTTTAAGAGCTTACACAACATTGACATAAAAACTACTTAATTAATAAGAAAATAAAATAAATGATTTTAAAAATATTAAAAGTAATATAATTTTAATGAATTATTATGTTCCATGATTTTTATATAAACATAACATGTTAGAGTGGGTTTAATGGAATATATTCTAATTTAATATATTTATTGATGTTTTTAAAGTAAAATAAAATGTACAGTGTGAAAACCAAAATTAATGGTATTTTATATTGAATAATTATTTATTAAATGATTTAAAATTATTAAAAATCATTTATTCATCCTAGTGATTATTTTATGGTTGAAAATATTGAACACAATAAATTTATTATTCAATTGTCTTTTTATAGTAGCTATCTTATCCATTAAAGAGTAAAAACTTTGTTATCATGGTAATTGTCAAAAAGGGTTGACACAGGTTAAAACAAAATGATAAGAATGAAAACATCACCTAAAATTGTAAAAATTTTATTGGATGTGATTATTATGAATAAAAATAATATTATATTCTAATATTATAAATTTTCATCCATTTTAATGTGAAAATTAATTTACATTAATTTAATACTTTAATAAATTCCAAGGGTTCCCCTCCCCTCTCTTATAAAAGGCACATCTTCTCCTCTTTTATTCACACTTCAATTTTTTTTTGGTTCTGAAAAAACATAACAAAAAACCTTCCTTAAATCCTTCCACACACCCTATAGTCCTTGTTTTGATCATAAAACCAGCCTAGGAAAAAATTTGGTGTAAACCTTAAGAGGTTGTCCGAAGAAGAGGTATAGTTTTTAACCAAGAATTTTCATTTTATTTCTCATTCCAGCTCCGTAAAATATTATTCAACCATGAATAAATAATAAAAAAAGTATGTTAAATATACTTATATTTTATTAGGTTAATTTAATAACATATATACATCTCCTCTTCCATCAATTGAAAAATGGAACCATCGTTCATGTGTGTGGCAGACTACCACCTTACGAACTGATGTAATTCGTTTTTCATTTACACCTCTCATGGATGTTTATAATGATGGATATAATAAAAATATATAATATTTATGACACATTTATCATTATTAAAAATTAATATATAATATATTTTCTTAATTTTCTATCCAATGAAAAATGATAATATCATTCGTGCATACGTGTGGATTACTGTCTCCACGAAGCGATGTGATTCATTTTTCATAACTACACCATATGAATGATATATATAAGTTTATTTAAAGAAATAAAATTATATTTTTAATATTTTTTTCATGAAATCAAAAATAATACTTATCTTCTTTCCATTATGATTTTCAAAAAATATAAACGTCACTCATATGTATGTATGAGCTACTGTCTCCATGATTGTAATGTAGATCATTTTTCATAAATATATTTAATGATTGATTTTAAAAGTATAATTTATATATAAAAATTATAATTATTCCATGATTATTATTTTAGATAATATGGATTAATTATCATTTTGACCATATTCAACCTACTGAAGTCATTTTTGACATATAAGAAGAATATCATCAAAACATCTGACGTAAACTTAATTGATTATGTAATTGTTTATAACATAGTGATAAGTGAAATAAAAGGAATAATAAACTAGAATTTTTTTACTAATAAAGTAAATAATTAACATAATTTTATTATTCAAGAAGGTAAAGAAGGTACATGATGAATCAAACTCAAGGTAAGAGACTTTCTTTTAAAAAATCATCTTTTAAAGTTTCCCTTACATCTTTTTTTATTCCATATCCATATTTTTAAAAATATTATATTAATTTATTTATATGGTAATAAAATAATTATAATGGAAATTTTGATGCCTCCTTTGAATTTATTTCAAAGGTTTTTAAAAGGAATATTTTAGAATATTTTATACAGAATGTTCTAACTTTCTTTACAAAAGGCCAAAGGAATATTCAATTTTAACATATAAAACATCAAATGTATTCCTTGGAACCATAAAAATTATTTTATGGTTGGATTCATTTACAAGATTTAATGTTTTATTAAAATAAAACCCTCGTTCCTTTTTCTAGGTATTTTAGTTTTAAAAATTAGGTTTTAAAAGGAAATGGTATTTCAATATCTGAAATTTTTTTGCATATGGGTTCAAAAGAGTTTTTAAAAGGTTTTATGATGAAAAGGTGAAATGATAATTTTTTTATTACTGATATGGTACTTTATAATTATATATGATATATGGGTGATCTTTATATCACATATATGATGGGTTTATACCCATTATAGCTCACGAAGATGGGTGATCCCAATATATCTTATACGAAGGGTGATCCCCACTATAATTCTCCAATGAATTGGGTAATTTTTCTTGTATTTAAAGGAAAGATAGAGAGAGTTTACTAGTGAGGCTTGTTCTATAGATTTAATTAGGTTCTAGTTATTTTTCACATGGGTTTATAATATGATGCTCTAAGTTTCCTGAAAGTTTTTTCATTTTATTACCATGGATTTTAAAGGTTTATGTGAGAAAAAGTGTGTGTTTTTCATATATAAATGATTTATTTTCTACACTTAAAGAATATTTTGATAAAGGTAAACATTTAATGGGTCTTCATGCTTTTTACTGGACTAATATATTTCTTCTTTTTACGCCCCTTTTTGATCTTTTTGTGCTCATCCAACATTTTAAAATGTTTTCATAGGGTTTAAGGGTGGGTGATAACAAAGAATAATTCAAGTTTAAATCTATGAAGTTCTATCATGAAAAGAAAATATGTATCTTTTTAAATATTTTATATTATAAAATAATGGATACTGATTATAAGTGTCCAATTTATATATAATGTTTAAGACTAGGTCCTTATATATAAAAAACTTTAGTAGTTATTCAAACACATAGTAATCACCCCTTGTGTTTGGCTAAAGAGGGGTTGAGTGTAACCCGAGAAATAAAACCCTCAACATTGCAATTCCATAAAAATTCTAACTGAGCCCTTAGAACAAGTCCCAGGTATCCTCAAGATAGACTTGATTGTATCCGAAAGAGATAATCCAAGTAGGTATGTGTCCTAATACATCAATATTAATCTAAGTATATAATCCAAGTCATTCTAATTTCAATAGAAAGTAATATATGAGTCCATGAAACCACACTGAGTCTATCATCAATGTAAGATAACAATCGAATCCAAAGAGGGGTATAACTCTTGAAAACCTCACCCATGAATCCAGTGGCTCCTGTGGGTAGTTAAGGCAAGACTGGGTCATGAATAAAAGTATTTATCAAGGAATAATATTATATAACTATATATAAGGGTCATAATAATATCCATCATCATGTGTAATAATTCATCAATCCAATTGAAGTATTCATACTATTCCACAGTTCAGTCAATCACATTTAGTCATGGGAATGATTCATAATTTAACAAGGTCCAAGTGACATGGTATTACTATACACATTTTATTTAATTAAAATTAAGTTCAGGGTCTCCAAATCTAAATTTCATAAGTAGCATGGAACTCAAAAAAGGGAACCCAAGACAAATTAGTCAAATAAAGAATAGGTGAAATTCCAAGTAATCATGTTACAACTTCCATTAAAATTATATCACAAGCTTGGAGTAATATCTCAAGGTTTTCTATAGGGTCTATAATCATTTATAATAAAATAATTTATTTATTTAATAAGTTCAAGATAAATAACAAAGGCTCCAACATGAAGTCATGATATCCTAAGAATCTATAACATTTAAGTGATCACATGACACACCCAAGGTTTATCTAGGAGTTCCATTATGAAAGTGTCATGCACAAAACACTTCAAAGAGTGGTCAACTAAATAATAATTGGGTTCATCTCAATTTTAAACCAAAACACACCCTAAGGGGTATTTTGGTTACACCTAAGGTCAATGTATTTAGGAATTCATGGTCATACACACCTTAAGAGGTGTTTTCGTATAATGAAAAGTAAGGTCATCACATGGAATTTAGCCAAATCCTTAATGGGTTGTCTAAATAGAGGTTTTCATCCTCAAACGGTTTAAAGGATATCATACTATGTTTATGTTGGTATTTAATCATCAATTTAACTAAATTAATAAATTAAAGAGAAACTCATGACATTTCTTATGTGTGGGACGACAAAATATTTTATAAATGATGAAACTTTAAGGGAAAAGCATGTAGACCATCTACCTAATTCATATGAAGCTTAAATCATCTAATACTATTCATTAATTCAAACCAAAATGGTATAAAATGAAGAACTAGGAAAATTACTTCTAAATAGGGCATGTTCGGTTTCACAACAATAACATCTCTAATGAAAACAAAATTTGAGAAAGGAATCAAGAGGAGTTATAGACTAACCTTTAAGCTTCCAATGCACTGATGATGTTTTATTTGGCCCAAGAACAAGGAAGATCCACCCATGGAGGAAGGAGGAGAAATAAGTACATGCGTGGAGTTGATGGGAGTGAATGAGGGTGGAAACAGGTTAAAATCCCATTTAAGGTTTAAGGGGAAAATCTTAATATTTACCATTTTAATGAGGAGCATGGTTAGGTCACATGGTTAGGAAAACAATGAACCAAACATGTGGGATCACTATCCCAAGCACCACCAAGTCGTATAGTTTCATCACATTGTTTACAAATTTTTCTCCAATCATGTGGTGCTCACTACCCTAAGAATACCCTATCCCACAAGGTTAAGATTCATAGTTTAACAAACCATATGTGTAACATCCCAAGAATTTATAGAATAATACATTTTCATATCTATTAAATTTTTTGAATTTAATATTAATTTTTGTTTAAAGTGGACACTATGTAAGATAGTGTACCCGACACACAACAATGAGTTTCTCTGAAATCTTACATTTCACACAACACTCAGTTATACCGAAAAGTAATACAACAATAATATTGTTATTATTTTAAATGGTAATTAATGCCTAGTCAATGTATTACAGGGAATGAACAGAATTAAATATATTATGATTTTACATATTTGTTAAATGTTTTTAAATTTATCAAATTAATTTTAGAGGATTAAAATGAGAATGAATCCAATTTTAAGCATAAAATACTCTAATATTTTTAAAAGGTATTTTTTTCACGTTTTGACAGAGAACCATTTTTAAAAATAGTTTTTATAACTTTTATATATTCTATTTAAAACAATAAACTTCTTCTTTAGAAGTGGGACATCAAAATTTACTTTTGGTATTTTTATGATAAAATTCATTTTTTAATGAATAGTGAAAAATAATGGATTTTAATTCAAAACTACCTTTTCGTATAATTTATTCATATAGTTATATTGTCCTTTTAATTGGGTTTAAAGTGTAATTAGATTATTTTTTATCATTTAATCCAACTATGATAATTTGAAGTAATTTCACATTTTAATTGGACATAAACACATCTCAATCTTTTGATAGTTTTTACTTCTTAAAAACCCATTTTCTGGTTTTAACAATGAGAATTAATTTTAAATTAATTTCTGCCAATTCTATATTTTGAATTTGGAAAAGTGGATTCCATATTTGGAATAAAAATTTCCAAATTATGTAAATAGGTACCTTTTATTTTTGGACATTATGAATAGTAACTTTAGTAATTATTTTTATTTACCATAGTTAAAGGGTAAATCAGGTAAATAAGGGTAAAAAAATAATATTATAATAATATAAAACTACCCTAAAACGTTTCATAATATTATTTTATGAGATATTTATAACCATGAACATCCTTAGGATGAACTGTTTTCATTTGGGAGCCACTTGTATGTGAAAATGACATTTTATAATATTTAATTTAAAGAAAAGGGAAATATAACATAAACATGTATATTTTAATAAAACAATTTTAATATAGGATCATATAAATTATATATTTGACTATAAATATTCATTATAAATCAAAAAATATTTCCTACATCATGGTATTTTATTTATAATTTTTAGACATTAAATAAATAAATTTATTTATGACACAATGATGATGCAGTGATTACCTTATTAATGAATAATTGAAATAAATGATATTATAATTATTAAAATAAATGTAATTCGAGATTTTTTATGCCATAAAATAATATTTTGGATGAAATTTACATGTGAGGGATAATTTATTGCCTTTTTTTCTAAGTAATAATGTTTTACAACTTTAACAAAAATCAATTACTAAATAGTGTCAAAATTGACATAAATGAGTTTTTAAAACAAATATTATTTTATTAAATGATATAATAGTCCTAAAAATCTAATATTTTTCCAACATACTTATATAATGTTAATAATGTCATTAAATATCCACTTATGGTTCTATTAACATTTAATAGTTACTATAGTAACCATATATTATGAAGATACAAGAAGACATGGTAAGAGTTAATGTTTTTAACTAAGGGTTAATGCTAAAAGATAAGGTTAAATTAATGACCTAAACTTATCTAAAACCTATTGGTTGAGAGTATTGAGACCCATAATCATATTATCCTTGAAATAAATCATTTTAGATTCATTATAAACAAAAAATAAATTTATAATAAATTAATTGTTTCAAGCCTTTTCTAAAGTGCCCCTCACCTCTCCTATAAAAAAGAACTTCTCCTTATCTTTTATTCACATATCCAAAGCCCTTTTACTTGGCCAAAACTTGCACACATATTCTCCCTAATTCCATAAATTCATACTAGATGCCACCCTATGGAAATAAAACCAATTTAAAGAGTCCTTTTGTGCAAATCAAAAGGAGACACCCGAAGAAGAGGTAATCGTTTTATCCCTTCTTTGAAAGTTCATTTCTTCTTCTACTTCCTCTTACTAAGTAGTTTCCACACTAAATTAATAAATACCATATAATATACATTATTATATGTTATTATAATTATGGTACATCCTTATACCTCATTTTATCCATCCTATGAATAATAACATCACCATGCGTGCGTACGTACGATTTACCATCTCCACGTTGTGGTGTAATTTGTTATTCAACAAGAATTAATTTGGATGGGTATAATGATAAGTACAATGAATGTAAATAATGAATATAACATGATAATTATTCTGTATAATTAACATACCATCCAATTCTTTACCATTTAAGCATTAAGTGAATGACATCGTCGCTCGGGCGTACGTACGACCTACCGTCTCCACGATGCGATGCGATTCATTCTACATGATCTTAATTAAACCACAATTATATACATGAATGGAATGAATAAATATTAAATATTAAATATATATATATATATATTGACTCTACTCTTCTGTAATTTTTATTTATAATATACCTTTATGCCTTTTATAATGTGTAAATATGATAATTTCATTTGAGGAAGTGTGGACTACCGCCCCCTCAAAGTTATATGACTCGTTCAAGCCATACATGGAATGTATAAAGGATGGATTTAATGATATTATGTAACATATATAACATATATATTATATTGGAATTATAATATACCTAATTATCATTTAGTTTTCATTCCTTTAATATGACAAAGAAATGAAAGTAGCGTTCATGCATACGTACGACCTACCATCTCAATGAACGGTGCATTTCATTTATTATCTTAAAATGTTATGAAATATTCTAAATCGATATATAATAGATATATATTATATTTAAATCATGAATAATATTATGGAGATGATGGAATTTTGATCACATGGACAATTTACATCAAACAAGTTCATTTTCGACTAAAGTACTGAATATCGACAAAACGACCAATATGAACTTAAATAATTATGTAATTTTTATAACATAGTAATAAATGATATAAAAATAATAATAAATTTGAAATTTTTTCTCAAGAAAGTATAAATTAACCTAATTTTATTTTTTAGGAATATAAATAATGTACAAGACAAGTTGGATTCGAGGTAATGGAAATCCTAACTCAATTTCTATTCATTGAGTTAAATATCCATGTAATTGGTTTTGTTTTTACAATAATATGTGTGAATTAACTATGATTATTTTAATCTTAATATCCAATTATATTGGATATATTTATATTTGTCACATATAATTATGTCATTGATTTATCCTTAATATAATGATATGATATTCGTAAGGGACTTCATCTCAATATCATTTCTTTGAGGAATATTTTGATTTATATACCACCTTATTTTATATGGTGTATAATGAACCCCATTTAATTTTAATTTAATTAAAAGGTTTTCAAAAGGAATATATTTTTATGAAGATTTTTACTAAATAATAAAATGAATGTTGCTTTTTAACGTTCGCGCTGACAACGACCTTTCTGCCGCCACAAGCGTTATATGATATTTGGATTCCTTTACAAGATGTAATGTTTTTAAAAAGAAAAGTAAATACCATATTCCTTTTTAGGTATTTGTTTTACTGAAAATGGTTCTGCTAATGGATTTATTATATCAATATCTTGAAATTATGTCTTATGATTGCAATGTGGAAATGTTATTTTTCCTTTATACTTGTTCATGTGTTATAATTATGTTATGGTTATTTGGAATTTATTATGTATACAGGTGGTTCTGTGATAAACTGAGGGTGTGTGATCCTGTGATATATCTCCAATACATTGGGTAATGTGACAGAGATAAACGTTAATGTTTCTCCTAATAGATTTAGGGAATATACTGTGATGGGTATTCCAAATGTAACCATGGAGGTTACTCCCTATATAACTGTAAAAGATACAATGTAAGTATGTTATTGATCCCACAAGTTATCTTTATTATTCATTTTTTTTATAATTTATTCCTAAATATTATTATTTCATGAGGTATGTTAAAGATATTAGGTTTTATGAGTGAAAAAACATGATTTTATTGATTTGTATATATTCATAGACTAATGTTTTCTTTCCTTATTTTATATCCCTTACTAAGATTTTTATGCTCATACCAAGTTTTTGAAATTTTTTTCACAGGGTATAAGGAAGGTTAAGAGAAAAAAAGAATTCAAGAATATTTTTATCAAGAAAATAATTCTTGTTTTATTTAATTAGTTTTATTATTGTAAAAAATTGGATAGAGTAGAAGTGTCTACTTTGTAATATTTAAGTTGTTATGTATGAGTTGTGTCCTAATTCTCTAAAGCTCTAAAAATTAAAAGATCCTAGATGTAAAATAAAGTCAAATTATTGACTTATCTCAAGATTAAGTAATGTTTAAGGTAGGGGCCTTATAGTTGGTATCAAAGGTCAGTGTAGATAAATTTAGAGGTTAGGGTGTTATTGAAGCATAAGTGACATGTTTTATATAACCAAAATAGCTAGAATATTATAAATATTCATAGTTATTTTGGAAAAATTGAATGAGTTTGAGATAACATGGATGAGTATATCTTGGTGTTTATCTTCCTCATATAATAGTATACGATGATTTTTCTAATATACTCACACTAATATTTTTGGTTTTAGTAAATAAATGGATCTAGTAGGCACCAAAGTAACAATGGGTATGAAGGAAACTATGGTGGTTTTCTAAATAATAAATTGAATTAAATATGATCTATAATGAGAAGTCTTATGGTTATTCTAAACCAACTACTGGGAGTCATGATTGGCCACTTGAACCTTGGTGATTTTTATAAGGCATCATATATTTGAGAAACGAATCCCTATAGATGTTCAGGTAATAATCATAAAGGTAAGTATATTCAACAACCTATTTGTCAAGTATGTGTAAGGAAACACCAAGGAAAAAGTTTCAAATTGATGAGAAGATGTTATAGATGTGGAAATTATGGTCATAAAGAAATATCCTGCCAAGGAAAAGGAAGCATTCAGTGGACTCTAGGAAAGGGAAAGAAGTTCTTTTCAAGTTATTAATTGAATGTTTTAAATGTGTGGAGTATAGTCATTATGAAAATTGATTTCCTACGAAGAAGGTATGGGAATGGGATCTGCATGGCCATACAAATATATGTTGACCAATACCTAATGCCATTCCAATTGAAGATGAGGAAACTGAAAATGACCTATGAAAGGTATGGATTATTTCATATCTCATGTTTTGACATTATTTAATCTTAGTAAATTATACATGTTTTTTAGGAAATAATTATTAAATAATAAGATGAAAAAATGGATAAAGGATCATGACTAATGTTCGATGATTAATATGTCTACATTTTAGGAATTTAAGAGTTAAGTTGGATCTATGGATGATGATATGTTTAAATGTATTAATTATGGGACTACATTGGAAGACTTATAGTATGTGTAACCCTTAAGTTTGTTATGTAAAAATGAGGAAGAATTATCTTTTATTTTGTGGATATAGTTTTAAATAAGCTTTAGGGTTTATATGATCCTTGAATTTGAGGAAATTATGAGCTATTACATTTTGAGATGCAAAATGAAAGGCATGAGATAAACTTGAGGTTAAATTATGTTATGGTTATTTTGATGATTTTATCTCATATTGGTAATGTTATAAGAATTATATAGTTTTTTAAAAAGGAAAACCTGTAGGATGGGTGATAACCCATCGCGTCTGACAAGGTCGTGGGAATCAAACCCACAACCGAAGGGCGATGAGGGCGCATCACCTACCATTGGCCTACATGAAGTCCTTGGTTAGTATGAATTATTATTTTTATTTAAATGTTTTTATGGATCAAGAATAAGTCGATTTTGGGAACTTCTGTTTTATAAAATGGATATCCTTGGTATAGGAAAATGATTAGGTGATAAAGTGATAAATGTTATTTTGGAAGGTGTTTGCTCTTTTGGGAATACTATATGCCTAAGGAAAATAGAATACCACCAGATTTTATTTGAGGAGTAATGGTTGAATTTTATTTTGGAAGAATCTATATTTTTATTTAAGACATATGAATATTTGGTTTATTTATGGAAATGATTAACCTATCATGGAGAAACTGTGATTAGGTTAATTACTTTTTGGTATGAGACATTAAGAGTGGTTGATATTATTTGGAGATAAATGTTAAAATTTATCTTGGAAGACTATGTGATCAAATCCTTATGAATTTTAGGTTTCAATATTAGTTGGATTATTTTGAGGAACTTTAAGGACTTTTATTTGTTGAATGGTATATGTAGAACTTGGGTATTACTATTGAATTTTAGAGATTAAAAGTAGTCCTTCCCCTTATAAAGGATTATTCTTTTTAGGGATTACCTGATTTTGTATTAACCATTTTGGTTTTGTTTAATGTCTAAAAATAAAGGAAATATATAGTTCATATTTTTTAGACTATTTTATTCTTTAGAAGTTGATTCTAGAACTTTAGGTGTGACCAAGTCATCTTGAATACTCATTGTTTGGAGAAAAGATGAGTTTGTGGTAGATATTTATTAAAGGATGAAACTCTACTTGATAAGTAAGCATGTTTCCTTATGTTCTTAGTCAAGATTGTAAATAAATTACTCAACATTATGAAAAGGACCTTAAAACAAAAATGTGTTCCATTTACTTTTCTTACTGGGAAATCAAATATGGTTTAACCCATCACAAGTTTATGGTTTTTTGGTGGTTAACTTTCTTCTAATCATGTTTTATATCACTCTCCATCAGAACAATATGGTTAGTTCATCTTCTATATCCATGTTTTCCTACATGGAATCCTAATATGTGTTATCTAAGGTGATCTTTGTACTTTTTTTTAAAGTGATTTTTTTATTGAATCTTTTTATGGTGTGGAATTTTCAATGAAGTTTCCGAGCCCAATTTTAAAATTATGAGGATTCAATTTCCAAAAGGGGGGAATGATGTAACATCCTAGGAATTTATAGAATAATAAATTTTCATATCTATTAATATTTTTGAATTTAATAATAATTTATAGTTAAAGAGGACACTATTTATGATAGTGTACCCGACAAAAAACAATGAGTTTCTATGAAATCTTATATTGCACACAACATTAAGATATATTGAAAAATAATACAACAATAATTTTATTATTTTAAATGGTAGTTAATGGCTAGAAGTTGTTTTGGTGACAATGGACAGAATTAACTATATTATGATTTTACATATTTTTTAAAATGTTTTTACATTTATCCAATTAATTTTAGAGGCTTAAAATGATAATGAATCCAATTTTAAGCATAAAATACTCTAATATTTTTAAAAGGTCGTTTTACCACCTTTTGATGGAAAACCCTTTTTAAAAATAGTTTTTTGTAACTTTTTTATATTGTATTTTATAAAATAAAATTATCCTTTAGAATAGGGACATCAAAATTTTCTTTTGTTATTTTTTTGATAAAATTCATTTTTTAATGAATAGTTAAAAATACTGGATTTTAATTCAAAACTGCCTTTTAGTCTAATATATTCATATTGTAAAATTTCCCTTTTAATTGGTTTTAAAGTGTAATTGGATTATGTTTTTATCATTTAATACAAATATGGTAATTAGAAATAATTTCACATTTTAATTGGACATAAACACATGTCAATCTTTTGATATTTTTCAATTCTTAAAAACCTGTTTTTTGGTTTTGACAATGAGAATTAATTTTAAATTAATTTATGCAAATTTGATATTTTGAATTTCGAAAATTGGATTTAATATTTGTAATCATAATTTCGAAATTATTTAAACAGGTACCTTTTATTTTTGGACATTATGAATAGCAAGTTCAATAATTATTTTTATTTACCATGGTTAAAGGATAAATCGGGTAAATAAGGGTAAAAAATAGTATTATAATAATATAAAACTACAATAAAACATGTTCTAATCCTATTATATGAGATATGTATGACCATGAACATACTTAGGATGAACCTTTGACATTTGGGATCCACTTGGGTTTGAAAATGACATTTTATAATATTTGATTTAAAAAAGAGGAAATATGACATAAACATGTATATTTTAATAAAACAATTTTAATATAGGGTTATATAACTGATATATTTGACTATAAATAGTAATTTTAAATATAAAAATATTTCCTACATCATGGTATTTTATTTATAATTGTTATACATAAATAAATAAATTTATTTGTGGCACAATGATAATGGAGTGATTACCTTATTAATGAATGATTGAAATAAATGAAATTATAATTGTTAAAATAAATGTAATTTGAGATTTTTGTTGACATAAAATAATCTTTTGGATGATATTGACATGTTAGTAATGATTTAGTGTATTTGTTTTGAATAAATCAAGTTTTTATTACTTTAACAAAAATAAATTACTAAATAGTGTCAAAATTGACATAAATGAGTTTAAAAAAATACTATTTTATTAAATGATATAAAGGTACTAAAAATATAATATTTAGAAAAATGACTTATATAATGTTAAGAATTTCATTAATGATCCAATTTTGGTTCTATTGGTATTTTACAGTAATTATAGTAACCACATATTATGAAGATACAAGAAGACATGGTAAGAGTTAATGTTTTAAACTAAGGGCTAATGCCAAAAGATAAGGTTACATTCATGAAATAAACCTATATTAAACCTATTTTTTGAGATAATTTTTACCCATAATCATCTTATTCTATAAATAAATAACTTTGGAACCATTAGAAACTGAAAATAAATTAATAATAAATTAATATTTCTAGACTTTCCTAAAGTACCCTTAACCTCTCCTATAAAAGGGTACTTCTCTTTCTATTTTATTCACACCTCCCAAGCCCTTTGTCCCAGAAAAACCCTAAAACAATTTCCTCCCAACTTCCCTCACTTCATCCTAGTGACAACCCTTTGGGTATAAAATCAGCTTAAGGATTCCTTTTGTGCAAATCAAAAGGAGACACTCGAAGAAGAGGTAATCATTTTATCCCTTCTTTCAAAGTTAATTTCTTCTTATACTTCATCTTCATAAGTTATTTCCATAGTAAAGTAATAAATCCATAATCTTCTACATTCTGAGATTTTATTATAATTATAGGACAAAATTATACCTCCTTTTATCCATCCTACGAATAACAACATCACTATGTGTGCGTACGTATGGCTTACCGTCTCCACACCATGGTGTAATTTGTTATTCAAAAAGACTTAATTTTGATGGGTATAATGATGAGTATGATGAATTTAAATAATTAATATAACATGATAATTATTATTTATAATTAATATACCATCCAATTATTTACCTTTTAACCATTAAGTGAATGATATTGTCGCTCGTGCGTACGTACATCCTACCGTCTCCACAATGCGATGAGATTCATTCTATATGATCTTCATTAAAACTTGATTATATACATGAATGTAATGAATAAATATGATAAATATTATATTTATATTGAATCTATGATTCTATAATTTTTATTTAAAACATACCTTTATGCTTTCTATAATGTGTAAATATGATAATTTCATTTGAGGAAGTGTAGACTACTGCCCCCTCAAAGTGATATGACTCATTCATACCATACATGGATTGTGTAAAGGATGATGTTAATGAACTTATGTAACATTTATAACATATATATTATACTGGAATTATAATATACCCATGTATCACTTAGTTTTCATTCCTTTAATATGAAAAAGAAATGAAAGTAGCGTTCATGTATACGTACAACCTACCGTCTCCATGAACGGTGCATTTCATTTATTATATCTAAATGTTATGGACTGTTATAAATCAATATATACTGGATATATATTATATTTAAATCATGAATAATATTCTAGAGATGGTGGACTTTTAACCACATGGACAATTTACATCAAACAAGTTCATTTTCGACTCAAGTACTGAATAATGACAAAACAACCAATATGAACATAAATAATTATGTAATTTTTATAAAATAGTAATAAGTGATATAAAAGAAATAATAAACTTGAAAAAGTTTCTAAATAAATTTTAAATTAACCTAAGTTTATTATTTAGGAATATAAAGAACGAACGAGATAAGTCGGATTCGAGGTAAGGTAAATCTTAACTCAATTTCCATTCATTGAGTTAAATATCCATGTCATTGGTTTTGTTTTTACAAGAATATGTGTGAATGAACTATGATTATTTTACACTGAATATCCACTTATAATGGGTGTATTTATATTTTTTCACTCATAATTATGTCATTGATTATCCTTAATCTAATGATACGATCTTCGTAAGGGACTTCGTCTTTATCTCTTTTCTTTGAGGCATATTTTGATTTATATACGAATTTATTTTATATGGTGTCTAATCAACCCCATTGACTTTTAATTTCATTCAAAGGTTTTCAAAAGGAATATTTTTTTACTAATCCTTTTAATAAACAACAAAAGGAATGTTTCTTTTTAACATACACGACGACAACAACCATTCCACCACTACGAGCATTATTTGATATCTGGATTCCTCTACAAGCCGTAATGTTTTTAAAAAGAAAATTAAATACCACAATCCTTTTTTGGTATTTTGATATTGAAAATGGATTGATTATATCAATATCTTGAAATGATGTTTTGTTATTGCATTGTGGAAATTTTATTTTTCCTGTATGCTTGTTCATGTGTTATGATTATGTTATAGTTCTTGGGCATTGCTTATGTATTGGGTAACGTGACAGAGATAAACATTAAGGTTTCTCCTAAGAAATTTAGGGAATATACTCTAATGGGTATTCCAAACGTAACCATAATGGTTATGACCTATGTAGATATGCAATCTATAATGTAAGTATGTTATGGGTTCCACAAGTTACCTTTATGATTTATGATTTCTATGAGTTATTAATAAATATTATGATTACATGAGGTATGTTAAAGAGCTTATGTTTTTTGAGTGAAAAGTATGATTTCACTGATTTTTATGTATTCATGGAATAATGTTTTCTTTCCTTATTTTATATACCTTACTAATATTTTTATTCCCATCCCAAGTTTTTGAAATGTTTTTCATAGGGTATAAGGAAGGGTAAGAGAAAGGAAGAATTTAAGATGATTTTTATCAAGAAAAAAATTCTTGTTTTATTTAAGAAGTTTTATTATTGTGAAAAAAATTAGATTGATTAGAAGTGTATTCTTTTTAATATTTAAGTTTAAATGTATGAGTTGTGACCTAATTCTCTAAAGCTCTAAACCTGAAAAGATCCTTTATGTAAATTAAAGTCAAATTATTGACTTATCTCAAGATTAAGTAATGTTTAAGGTAGGGGCCTTATACCATGTGCCAACCATGCACATGGTTTTAATTTTATTGTAGAAATTTCATGGTTAGGTGAGATCCCTCACATGGTTTATATAAACTATGTTCCATAAAAAATTCTTTGCATGGTTGAGATGCATAGTTAGCGCTAACCGTGCACCAACCATGTGCCCAAGTATTTCTCTCCCGAGACTTAGATTTCAAATACCCAAGCTCCCGAAACTCAATCAGGCTCCCAAGAAACCTATTAGGCCTTAAAACCTATATAAAAACAATATTTTAAGGAATAAAAATTCCCAAATAACCATTCCAAATCTCAGTTTAAGATTTGGATCATACATGAAATGAAATTCAAAATCCTTCATAATTTTTAACCAGTTCAAAACATGGGATCTTACAATCAATATATAAGGGTATCTAAAATATAGGAATGATTAAAGTCATGATTCCAAATGATATATCTAACTTACTATAATAGGTAATATGATGAAACTTATCTTTATATCATTATAGTCATATATTAATATTATCAACCATTTATGAAAAATATGATTCCTTAACTAACTATAAGTCTTATGAGTTTCTAGAGACATAACTTCCACAACTTAATTTTATTTATCTTATTTACAATCAAATACCAAAAACAAAATTATTATGATCATATCCAATAATACCATAGTAAATGATCATATGAAAACTCAATATAAATATGTCTTCTCCAGTGACACCATCTTTTTAACCATTGGTACTTTTAGTTCAACTGAAAAAATAAAAACTATGAACTTAGAGAAAATAAATCATAAACAATGTGCATAAATTATGAATTTATAGGATTAAATCTATATTATTAATAGTAATATTTCTATTAGGTTATTTAACCTAAATAAATAAAAATATGCTTAAATCTTTCATAATGGTTCATAAAAATCATGCGAATTAACCAAATCATATCCCTCGAGAGTGTCTATCCTGATGTGTAGTATCAGGACCACTTATCATGCACCAAGTGAAGATTGAGTTGATAACAAATTTTTTTAGTGTGATTATCCCTAGGTGCATATGTTCCTCAACCATATCCACCTTTTAATATCCTGACATAGAATTAATTTCTAAGAAAACCTCACAATCTCTACCTTTCCAAAATTTCTGATGTTTTTCTTCACTTAGTCTTATCTCTATGGATTTCACTAAATACCTCCTATACTAATCCATAAAATAGAAAATTCAATAATACCGCAACATTAAATCATATATCAACCTAAAGAATTATCTATACCTTTGAAACTATGATCAACCTTAACATATCAATCCTTAATTCCATTTATAATTCTTAATTTTTCTTTAACCAATAACATTCTAACCTATAAATTCATCTAAAACCTAGTATAATAAAAATGAAAAATCCCCCTAACCTACAATCCCAGATTAGGTGCTAAAAACACATGAATTTCACAAAGGTTTTTGATACACGTAAATAATTACAATATCTGTAACATATAATGTAACATTTACATTCCATGGACCTTTTTTAGGTTTAAAGATTTTGGGAGTTAGGACAAATATTTAACTAGTAGAAACCATTTCTTCTTCATCAAATGAATATTTTTATTGATATAAAAATAACTAATTAATCGATAATAAGTATACAAAACCTCCCATAGATTATCCACACAAGACAATCTTCATTACAAATAAAAAAACAACACTCTCTTCTATTACCCAGGTAAATAGAAACATAATAAGAGGTGAGTTCAAAATATAAGTAAGGGTAAACATAATTGATAATAATAAGTGTTCATAAGTTCTCATAATATGATATTATGAGTATAATCAAGATTCATAATAAAATCATACCCAAAATAAATTATATCATGAAACATGAGTGATGGAATATGACATGGCATAAAAGAAATGAATCAAAAAAGTGTGTAAACATGATTCAATAAACATGATCCATTAGAGAGAACTATAATAAGGGAAATATAGAATATACTTGGAAATAAAACAATATTTTATATGTGGGATAACATAAACTTGTAACATAACCTGAAGACATGGATCGTCTTATAAATATTACACAACCATAAGAATAGAAAACAATTGCGAGAAAACTAAAACCATACCCATGCCTTTATGAATAAACACAATTATCCCCTTGACTTTATGTACAAATCCAATCATGTACATGATTTTCTATATCACAGGATATAAATCTCTAACCAATGAATTGGAGGGTGATATAGAACCCCACGCATCATCATCCATACATATGCACACCACATAAAATCAATCATTAATATTATCATAAAGAACCCATGAAAAAAGAATGTGTTTCATATACTTCCCAAATAGAATCATATTTGGAAAATATTAATAATTCCATCAATGGTCAAAGAATGATAAATGAATAACAAATAAGTGGTTATTAAATGATATCAATTAAAATTCTTAGTAAACACCATTAAATTAAGACAATTATTGGTATTAACAATATATAGATAATGTGTATATGTTTTAATCAATAAATTCTTCAATCAAATGATGTATGGGTAACTAACTAAAAACACTTCAATAAAAGAAATAAAATATAGAACATTTATGGTAGAAAAGTCATGCATATACATAGTGGATGATAAGGAAAGATGTAAGTAGAGATGAATCATTTCTTTGATATAAAATAACATTTCATAATCTATATAAAGAAATAATATGTGTGTAACACTTAGAGAATATCCTTGATAGAGAAAAAGATATGTCAAAGTATGTTGAATTAGATGAAAATTTTTTAGGAGATTTATGAAAAATCAATTTGAAAATAAAAAACTATTGGAAGATTTTGAAACCATTTTTTTAAATAGAAATATTTTTTTAAAAAAAGTTTAATAAGAATATATTTTATAAATCATTAAATCATATAGAGTAAGTTGTATAGAAAATTAAAAATGTAGCAGAAAAATATGTTCACACAAAACTATTAAAATATATTCCTTTAATAAAAAATGACCCCTAAAGAGAATATTACGATGATTTTCTTTAATCTTTTTTAAATAAATTCTAAGAGGCTGAAAATGAACTTATTAAATTATTAAAAAAATATAGATACATCCATAAAGTGTAGAGTAGAAGATAAAAACTTTACTATAAATTTAATTTATTCTTTTTTTATTCTTAAAACACTTTTATTGAAACCCACATCGTTTAAAGGATAATAAAACTTTCTTTTGAAATGAAGAAAGTAGAAATGTGAGTATCACAAGAGATAAAACATAGTTAGGTTTCCAATTAAGTAAGGAAAACATTATCAAGAAGTAAACACATGAATATGTAGGAAAAATATCCACTTGGAATGGATGGGGACTATTCTTAACAATGATACATTTTGAAAGAGAAAAAAATCCCCCAAAGATAATTATTTCTATGTAAATGATTAATTTACCAAAGAGAAATGAAATATAATATAAATAAAACGAAATGGTAGGATAAAAAAGACTTAGGAGGTTATAATCAATAAGAAAATTTTCAACTCATATAGAAATAATTTGAGTCAAGAAAACCTTTATGGATTGAGTAACAACTTAATAAAAAAGCCTTGAAGGAAGGAACTTGAGATTGAACATCAAATACCAAGAATAAAATATGTATATTAGTATAATATATCAAATTGGTAGTATATACACCATGTAAATGAAATTAGGTGCATAAAAAAAATATGCGTAAAAAAAAGAACTTGAGAAGCAAAACCCTTACCCTATTTCCCCGCTTAGTGAAATACACTCTAACCTACTATAAAAAACATAAATATCTTGATATTATATTTCAGTACCTTATTCATATACATTAAATTTTATATAATTCATCTATGATCATTTATTATGAATATATTATTTAGTTATAACTTATTTTTATCACTGGGTGTTAGTAACTTTAATTATTTTGTGCATGCTTTAAAATGTCAATTTTATTACTAATTATTTGAGACCAGGTTCATAATTTCTATATCATTTAAGGTAATATAATAGATAATTTATATTTATATATAAATATCTTATTTCATTTGATAATTTTCTTAGTCACGTTGCATGAAAATGGAATCAATGACAGCTTATTTCTGATTTTAGAGATAGAAAATGATAATTTAATAATAAGTTAAATACATAATATAATATCCATAGAACCTTAAAATAATCATTATTTTATTATTAAATTATTTTAATATCACTATTTTTTTCTAAAGTCATCCATGATAGAGTTTTATAACATCATTCATGTAGGTGGTTAAACCGACCCAAACAAGAACACACTATAACTTGATAAGTGTGTATGGTTAAGGAAGTATATAATATCAATATAACAGAAGAAAAATTATATCATATATATGTTTTTAATTAGTTTAATAATATTTTAATATGTTTTTATTATGAAATAAAATCAACATGAAAAACTAAAAATGTTACTCTGTGGTGGTGGTAGTCCGCACGTGGACACGGTTAACGTTATCATTTCCCAATGAGTTAAAGGGGAAAAAGTTAGTTAATAAATTTTATTTTAAGAATCATAATTACATTATATATGTCAAATTTATTCATAAATATCATCTTTAAAATCTTACATGAGATACGGTGACAAAAAACACAAGACGTCACTTTGTGGATGAGGCAGTCTACACGTATGCATGATCAATGTTCTAATTTTTTTGTATAATTAGAGGAAGGTAAGGAATTATTTATAATTTAATAACATTAATAATGTTATAAATAACATATTAATCTATTAAATACCTTTTTGAACTATCCATAAAATGTTATGATTAAAAATTAATCACGTCGTTCATGGAGGCAGTAGCCCACACATACGTATGATGACGCTTTCAGTTTTTATAAGTAAAAGGGAAGGGTAATTAATGATTATTACATAATAATAATATAATTTCAGTATATTAATAATATAAATTTAATTATAATATAATTCTTAGAATATTTTCGGAATAATAATGTTAAAAAGAAAATGGTTAAGTAGTATGTAATACTCACATTAGAAACTTGATCTTCCCTTGAGAGACTTCTTTAAAATGAAGGTATTATGACAAATTATTATGATAGGAGGATTTAGGATATTAAATTGTATTATAGTATAGGTTAAATGGTTATAGTTTCAAGTATATTTTAATTGTTAATATTAACTTTGAGAGGGAGTAAGTGATCCACTTTTATAAGTGAAGAAAATGCAATTTTCGTAAATACACTTTACTTTTTAATGGTATCATGACACTATTAAAGATTAAATGGATACAAAGGTGGTAAATAATGAATTGAACATGGGATATGGTGGATCATATCTCAAATACTCATTTTAGATACAAGTTACAAGTTATTTAAGGCTTCCCCCCTTGATTTTTAACTTTTACCCTAATTAACTTTAACCATGAAAACTTTTTTTAACCGTGCTAATTAATTTTAATGAAACAAATTGAAATTAAAATAATTAAATAATTTTAGTATTAGCGCATATAGCGTGTAAAAATAGTTTTGAAGAAAAGTGTGTTTTTAAGATTAATATTTATATGTAGGGTAAAATTAGAAATCTTTTTTATTTTAAATAAATAAATTGTTTTATCATATAATAAATAAAGGTTTTTTGGCTTTTAAATCAAGTGAAAACCTAATTTTATGAAAATATCATTTAATTAAAAGAGAAGACCAAAAATAGTTTTTATTAGGGAAAAATATTACTTAAGTTCTTAAACTATTAAACACAGGTTTTATAAATTCAACATAGAATTTTTGAAATGTATATTTTAACTCGTTAAATAAACATTTTATTAATTAAAAGGTTTTATAAACTTTCATATCTTGATTATATAATGATTAATTCATAAAATTTATAGTTTTGGTAAAAATTATTTTTTTACTATTCACCTAAAAATCAATTATTTTAGAAAATACTAAAAAATTAACCCTTAGATAGTTTTGAAATTTTGAATTCAAAAAATATTTTGATTTTATCAAATTATAATCCTAAAAGTGATAGAAATTAATTCTAATACAAGGGTTCGAAGCTCATCAAAACATTGTTTTAGTGAAAATGTATTTTTAAGTAAAAAATTTATTAAATGAATATAATCTTATTTCTTTCCAAGTAATAACTATTGGTTGGATTATAATTTATTTTTAATATATAATATCAATATATTTTATTAAAATATTTTTTATTCATGAATAATATTATTAAAAATGCAAAACACATTAAAATATTGGGTCATTATAGTAGAGGAGATGCATAGGAAATAAAGCTTGCATACAAGGAAGGGAGAAGACATAATGTAAGAAGAGAGAACACATAGGGTGTGCATGAGGGTGGTAAATAAGATACATAACCGTGTGGCTTGTAAGTGAATAGGTGGTGTGTGAGAGGTATTTTTAGAGCCGACTTCGATACCATAGACAAGGATGGTATGTGAGGTCCAAGATTATTAAGAAAGAGTTATACATAGTCTTATTTGATATAGGACTCTAATTAACATGAAATATATCTCTAATCTTTAAATTTTTTCATAGAATGTATTCCTACAACATGTACTCTATCTCCCACATGATATGGTCTTCCTCCATTCACAACCATAGCCCAACGAACGTGCCTGGTATCAGACCTCCCCTCTCTCCTGATGCGATGGTGCTCCTCTTTTTCACCAGCCAAAGCGTGCTCACTTTTCATTTTGGCCTGGATCATTTAGCTGCATCAAAAAAATACCATTTTTAACCACATCATCAATCCCCCAGATTCTGGATTGAATGGGCATTATCATGGATTTTGGGATGGCAGCATCACACTGGACAACAAAAGCCCTTTGGAACCCCATCCTCTCCTTCACATTGGTTCCCTCCACCGGAAGGGATTCTCAAGATTAATGTGGATGCGTCTCTTCCCAAGGATAGACCTATTGGTCTTGGTCTATTGGCCCGGGATCATTTCGGACAGACCATCGCATCCAAATATGAATCACATCACATTCTTTGGGATCCCATGGTTGCTGAAGCTGCCGCTATCCTCACCGGGATAATGTTTGCTAAAGATCGCGAATGGGATGCAATCCACATGGAATTAGACTGTCTCACCATTATCAAGTCTATAAACCTCAAAGATGGAAGTTTTCAACCTTTTGGTTCACTAATTAGGAAAATCCAATCTCTCAATCAAAGCTTCACAATTTGCACCTTCTCCTTCATCAAAAGGGAAGGAAACAAGGTGACCCGTCAAGTGGAGGCCTCTGGCCCTCTTGACAATGACCAGCTCTGGATGGATCACTTTCCTTCATGGTTAAGCGATTTTAGTTCTGCTTATCTTTGTTATTAATGATTACGTCTTATGTCAAAAAAAATATTCATAACTTATATAAAAGAAAATGAAGAAGTCTGCATGGGTTTAAAATAAAAATCACATTATAGAATACATCCAGACGTGTATGTATTCAAGTCCATACATACCATGAATGATATGTATGGATAAGTGATAATAAAAGTAAATAATAAAAATAAGTAAAGGCTAACTCATTCAGGTGATTTAAATAAAAAATATAAATGAGCTAATATGCGATCTAGGTGATAAAGATAAAAATCTACAAGGGTTTTAAGTCTTTTAATGAGATTAAATTAATGAGATTAAACTAATTTATCACTTGATCTATTTAAAAAAAAGTAGGGAAGATAATTATGAAATTTAAATGAGTTTAAATTGAGGGGATTAATGATGGTTTTTTTAATGAGAAATATTATATATAAATTTTTACTCTATATATTGATGTAGGATAAAGAGAAAAATTATAATGAGTGTACTCAATAATATTTTTGAGGAATTTGTGAAGCATTGAGAAGCTTTATACTCTAAAGTATTTAATAATGAAGGAAAACCAAATATAGGAGTTTTTATTGTAGAACCATATACTATAACTGAGTATTTGAAGGGGAAGAAGACCCATATCACTTTGAATATGGTGTGAGTTTTGAGACCAACAGATTTGTGCATGAAACTATTTAAGTTCTTGATGAAATTGTACATAGGCCATGTGATCCAACTAGATTTTAGAGTAATATCATCTGAAGAAGAAGGATATATTTCTACATCTGAATGAAAACTAAAAAAATATGGTTTTAACTAGGGTTTTTAACTAGTTACCAAAGGAGGAGTGTGTTTAGGGGGTATAAACAATCATGATAGAAGAGTTTATGGTTTGGGTGTAGAACCATATATAATTATAAAATTGACTACTGGGGTGTCTAAATAGTTTTTACTGAAGATTAGTGATTGGGGTGTATAACCAATCACTCTTCTATCGTGAATTAGGATCTATTGTAATTGATAACAATATTAGTGGAGAGTCCATCTTGGGGTTTATAACCAACAAGAAAAGGAGTAGGCTATAATACCAAACCTTTTAAATCCCAGCGTGATGATCTCTATTTATATTAGAATACATATGAGGAGGGGATAAGATAATTTAAATATGATGTATTGAGATTTTTACCAATCATGGAGGTTGAATTAAAAATAAAAAATTCTTAAAAAAAGTGTACCACTTATTCATCCTGCCTCTCAGTTGTAACTAACTAGTCCTCGGGCTCTAAAATTGGTATTGGAGTTGATGGTTCCATTTGAAAATATCCAAGATATAAAACAAGATAAATAAATAAGTGAAGATTTCACTAATTTATAATTATCATCAGAGTAGTAAGAGTTAAACCAAATCAGGTAATCAAAATCTCCTATTATATCGGTTTTTAACTATGATGGTTTTGAGTTTAGTGGATCTCTAAAAAATTTCTATGTTGAAGTTAAATATTATTTTAAGATGATTCTTATGGATGTTTTTATATATATATTTGGTTTTATAAAAAAATTATAGAATGTAAATTCATTGTTGTAGGAGTAGGATTAAATCATGGATAAATTCATTATTGAAATGTTATAGTAGTGTAAGAATCTAAAAAAAGATATTGATGCCAATGAATAAATCATATTGTATTTTAAATCAAATTATTCCTTGGTTGAAGAGGAATTTCAAGGATCTATGTTTGATATATAATTATTTAATTGTATTTTTTCTTAAGTATTCCTTGTATTAGATAAAATACATAAAGTCACCATGGATGTTAATGAATCCTAACTTGATATTAATTATAAAAGAGTTAAAGAGAGTGATAGTTCATTTCTTAAAGAAAGAAAAATTTATGATGAACAAGTTCAAAAGTTTGAAAAAGATTGGGAAGAAAGACTAAAATAAATTAAGGTTGAGAAGTATACTCTTAATATGAAATTCCTTGAGATAAGAATAAAAATTAAGAATTTGAAATATGATCAGTCTGAAACATCCAATGTTTTTGAAAGAAATAATGATTCCACATAATTTTTAGAAAAAAATATTTCTTTAAAAGGGACTCAAATTGATGTAAAATATAGCTTGATATCATCTAAAGAATCATCTATACTAATATTTTTAAAAAAGGGAACCCATAAATTAGTTGATTTTACTTATTCTAAATCCGTTCAAACTACATGTTCACATTTCAATAAAAACCCAATACAAATGTGGAGGTTTAAAAATGATTTAAAACCTAATAATATTCCAAGGGTGGATATGTTCATGTACAAGAAAATATATTCCCCAAATTAAAAATAAAATAATAGTGCTTGATTCCTAAGGAATTAGGGTACTATATCTATATTAATTCCATGTTTATGAAAAATAAATAGATTTATTGGTAGATGTTGGTGTTGTTAAACTTTTGGGCATAGATCCATTTACCACTTGCATAATATGTTAGTATATAGAATAAAAAAAAGGACCGAATCAATGAGGAGTGGTGTTAATGTGAAAACTAGAAATCATACTGCTTAAGGAATAATATTGAAAAAAAAATTCAAGGAGGCACATGTGAGTGTCAATTCAAAAAGAAATCAAGTGTTATCAGATTATGTGATCAACCTTCATGAGAAGCTAAAATTCTAGGCACAGAGTCATTTAACACTAGCATAATATGTCAGTATATACAATATGAAAAAGGCCTGAATCCAGGGGGAGTAGTATTAATATAAAAACTAAAAATCATCTTACCTTAAAAATGATATTAGTAAGGAATAATATTGAACCTAAAAATTTGGAGGCATAGGTGAGTGTCAATTCTAAAAGAGAGAAATTGGTATTAGATGATATGATAAAATTTCATGAGAAGCTATCAAAAAATGTGGATTTTAAATTTTAATCAAAATAATGTGAAAGATGTGAGTAAAATATTCATGATACAAAAGACTATATGACCATCCTACCAACCAAAAAATAATATTTGAGGATGGTGTTACAAGAACAAGGTAATGAAATTTTCTTGAAAACCAATGTGGATAAAACAAATTCACGTGAAGAGTCAATTCATGGGAGTAAAATAAGTTCACAATATACGATAAATGTCGAAAAGGAAGAGAGAACATCCCATGATGTTCTTAGAAAGAAGAATAAGGAAAGGACAAGAGGAAACTCTCATCCAAAATGTTTGTTCTAAAGAAATAAAGAGGCCCCCTCTTATTTCCTACTATTTTATGTGTTTTGTGATAACATACAAGTAATTGGAGGTGGATGAATGTTGTTACTTTTAGAAAACAAATATGATGAGTATTCTATAGAGTATTACTGAACACAATTTTCCATTATGAAGAGAAAATAAGTGAATCCCTTGATAAGGAGGATACATGAGAACATGAAGAACAAGGTATCAAAATCACACTAATAGTACTTATATATGATTTTATAAAATATACATATTAATGGGGAGTGTTATTCAATAAAATAATTAGAAAATAGGGGAGTTATCTTATTTCACTTGAATTTTTTTGATGATTCGTTAAAATGTAAGCAAGTTAATCTTATTTCTTGCTAAATATGTTTTAAGGAACCCCTAGAATGAGGCTTTGATAAGGATATCACATGTATTGAATTTATGGATAAAAACAATCCCCTTAGATCTTTTTTTATACATGAGTTAACCCACATATAATTATAGTTGTCCAATTGAAGGCCCTTTGCTAAGAAAATCATGTGATATCATACTTCTCTAAAAAGAATGAAGAATTATATTTATATGTGAAAATAGATATGATAATGAAGTTTTGATAATTTTAAAAAGAGAAATTAAGGCGAGAAGAACCCATATATCACCTTTTTATTTATTTTAATTAATGGGGAGAATAAAAAGAAGATAATTCACATATTGACATTTTGAAATATTTGGAGGCATTAACAAAAAATATAAAATGGGAGATTACTGTTACCATTAGATGAATTTTATTTTTTGTTAATAAGATATGTCCATTGATGATGTTAGTATGTTTTTATTTTTTGAGCCCCAATAAAGAATATGATATAAGAAGTTGATTTAAGGCTGCAAGATTGAATTGTTTTTTCTTGGGATATTCAAGAAAAAATGGAATTAGATTTCATGATTGATAAGGGCTCCAAGTATATTTGTGATGATTGTTGAGTTTTTCATAATTTCCAAACACATGCTAATGATTCTTGGAGAAGGTAAATTTGTTATAACATTTTAATTGTTGACTTATGAGAATTAGAATTAAATAAGAGATCATAATTTGGATAGATAATTCTTAAAGATGATTTAAAGTAGTTTGATAATAAGTTTAAAGAAGAAGGATTAAAGAAGAGATGAGATTAAAGGAGTGGGGATGAATCATATATCGATGATTCAAAATTTGGATTATTAATTGAATAAAATTTTCAAAGAATATTTTGAAGAGGAATTAATTTGGGAATTTAAAACATTATGAGTCTTCATTTATTATTTATAAAGTCTTATTGGTTTAATAGGAGATTTAAAATAAAATTATTATTGGGGATATTTAAAAATAATTTTTAGGAGAATGTAATTACATTTATTTTATATCATGGAATTATTATTTCAATTATAAGTTTTCTAAGTGTTATAAGTTAGAGTTTACAACAAAAATTGTAACAAGACTTATAACCATCTCAAGTTCCCAAGTTAAAGGAATTTAATTTATATCATGTCATTGGTATTAATATTATAATTTTTCTAAGTGTTATGATTTTGAGTTTACAAATAAAAAGGAATAAAACCAAACCTTGGACATCCATTGAACCATCTCAACTGCTCAAGAAAGGAACTGGCTAAACAAAAAATAGCCTAGACTGATAATGTAGGGAAGATGCATGGGATATGAATCCAATATATAGAAAAAGGAACACCCAGAGGGCACACATGAGGGTGCCAAAGCCACCATAAACTGGTGTGGCATGGTGGTATGGAGGAACTGTATGAGAGATGTTTCAGGAGCCTACCCTAGTGCCATGAATGAAGACATATTTTTGGGTCTTGCATTATTAGGAAATGACTATACACATGCCTATTCGATGCAAGACTCTAATTAGTGGGCATTGTAGCTATGATATTTAAAATATCAGAACAAGATTAAGCCTTCTATGTTTCCTCTCTCTCCCATGCAACACCATTTTCCTCCATCCATAACCCTTTCCTAATGGCATGCTTTGTTTTTTCTTCCACCCAATATTTTTGTGAGTTGTATTATCTTGATCAAATTGAAGCTCATCTATACCATGTTTTCCTCCTATGGTAAATCCATGAAACATTAATAGAGACCAATTAGAACTTAAAATCATTGAGTGATTCACCATAAATATAGAGACTCCATCTAAGAAACATGGATATAATTTTCTCATACTACCATGATTGAACAACTCGATCCATGTTTTTAATTAATGTATAAAATATCATGCATCATTCTAGTTTGAGGAAAAAAATTAGAGATCACGAGAAAAAAATGTTGAGTGAGTTTAAAAAAATTGAGGTTGTGTGGTTTTAAAATAAAAACCACATCATTTAATGGGATCATTGAAGCCATGCATGCTATCAAAGAAATATAAGATAGAATTGAAATAGATAAAGCATGTTTATAATTGTTGTAGAAGAAAATGAAGAAGACTCCATGGTTTTAAAATAAAAACCATTTCATAGAATACATCCATACATGGATGTATTCAAGTTCATGCATATCATGCATGATGAAATAATTCCAAGTAGAGAAGTTATAATACATGTGAGGAATACAAATGAGGAGAGCCCAAGTCATTCAGCAATTTTAAATAAAAAATACATTTGAGACGATATGTGATACAAGTGATGAATAGAAAAATATCCAAGGGTTTTGGGTCTTTGAATGAGATTAAAATAAGTATATTAAATTGTTTTTTAACTTGAGTGATTTAAAAAAAATAATTAAAGATAGGTATGAAATTTAAATGAATTTAAATTGAGGGTTTTAATTAAACTCTTTTAAATGAAAAATATTATACACAATGTTTTCATGTATATATTGATGTAGGAGAAGGAGAAAAATTATAAGGAGTCTTATCATTAATATTGTCGAAGAATTTGTGAATCATTAATAAGATTGATACTCCAATGTACTGAATAAATAAGGTGATCTAAATCTAGGAGTTTTTGGTAGCTGATCCTTCTACTACACATGAGTATTTGAAGGATAAGAAGGCCCACATGACATTGAATTTGGTGTGATTTTCAAGACTAAAAAATTTATGATTCCAACTATTAAAGTTCTTGAAGAAGTTATATATAATCCAATTGATCTAGGTAGCTTATGGAGAAATATAATTTGAAGAAGAAGGAGTCCTATCTATATTTGGATAAAAAATGAAGAATAATAAGAAGGTTATATATGGGGTATATAACCAGTTATTAAATGAGGAGGGTGAATGACCAATAATGGTAGAAGAGTTGGCCCCTTGGGTATAGAACTATACATAACTACAGGATCAAATACTGTGTTTTATAACTATTTTTCATTGAAGACTAGTGATTGGGGTGTATAACCAATCACCCTTCTATCTAAATCAAGATCCATTGCAATTGATAACAAGATTATAGTAGAGAATCCTTGTTGGGGCATATAACATTTATAGAATACAGTATAATGTTGAACCTTGTAAATCCTTGTATACTTCTCTCTCTTTATATTATACTGCATATAAGGTGAGGCTAAGATAATTTAAAGATGAGGGATCAAGACCTCAACCATTCATAGAGGTTGAATTAAAAAGAAAAGAATTTATAAAAATAGTGTACCACTGATTCACCCCCCATAGTGGAACCTAACAGATCCTTCGGCTCTATAAAAGTATTCTAGAAAATTCCAATTCAAGACTCCACTGGAAAATTATTGTTGAAACTTATAATAAAAAATTAAAGTGTAAATATCCATTAAAAAATCTAGTTTCAACTTCCACTTGAAAATTTATGTGTTAACTTCCACTGGAAACTTATAGTGAAACATTCATCAGAAAATTATAGTGAAACTGCCACTGGAAAATTCTAATGGTAACTTATATTTCCACTTGAAAATTTTAATTGAAACATTCATTGGAAATTCCTAATGAAACTTACATTAGATAATTATAGTAGAAAATTCCACTAGAAAATTCTACTGGAAAATTTAGGTTTCAGTTGAAAATTCCAATTAAAACTTACACTAAAAAACCTAGTTTAATATTACGTTGAAAATTTCTATAGAAACTTCTAATGTAAATTTCTATTTAATTTCTAATAAAAACTTCTAGTAGAAAATTACATCATTTTTTAATGTAAAATTTCACTGGAAAATTCAAAAAGATAACTCAAAAGATATTTTTAATTGAAAATTTCAATGATTAAACTGGAAAAATTCACTCAAAAACTATAACTAAAAACTCTACTTCAATTAGAATGTTATAGTAGAAACATATATCAAAAAATTACAACTAAAAATTTCATTAAAAAATTCTATTCAAAATATTCCCTAGAAAATCCCAACATAAAATTTCATAGGTAAATTTTAGTATACACTCCCACTTGAAATATTCCATTGAATAATTCCATTATAAATTTCTCACGAAAAATTCCATTGGAAAATTTCACTACAAATTCACTCATAAAAATTTTCAATAGAAAATTACAGTATAATATTACAATGAAATTTTCAAGTGGAAAATGCAATAAAAAAATTCACTTGAAAATTTC
The DNA here is from genome assembly GCA_963277665.1 of Viscum album. Classification (NCBI taxonomy): domain Eukaryota; kingdom Viridiplantae; phylum Streptophyta; class Magnoliopsida; order Santalales; family Viscaceae; genus Viscum; species Viscum album. The sequence goes on along the minus strand of OY728129.1, from coordinate 1,869,448,203 downwards.
ATTAGAAAATTACATTATAATAATCCCAAGTAATTTTTAAAAGAATCATAAATTTTTTGTTTGATTTATAACTATAATACAGTTTGATCTTTTATTTTACCTTTCTAGTGAAATTTTGTAAAAAATTTACCATTTAATTTTTTTCGTGTGATTTTCATTTTATTTTTTCAGTGAAAATTTCTAAACCAATTATGAGGAAAGGTCCTTCTAAAATTTTGTCCTGAAAATTTTTAGTTAACATTTTCTATGGATATTTATTACATAAAAAAGTTAATATCCTTTCAAAAAAACATATTTCTTTGATAAATGTTTTTAAAAAATTATTTTTTACAATGAATAATAATTATTTTATAAATTTTAAAATCAACTTTTAATAAATTTTAATAAAATAATATTGTTGTGTATTTATATAAAATATCTTCTATATCATTTTATAGAAACATAATTTTTTATTCTTGTCTATAGATAATATTTTTTAGGATGATTAAAAAATTGTAATCAATTTAAAAATTAATTTTTAATGGTTTTAAAAGAAATAATAAATAAGAATTTTATTTTTTATTCCCTTAAAAAATAATTCCATTTGTGTTTTCAAAAATTATAATAATTAAATAATTTTAAGACTAATTTCATCATAAAAAGTTCCATTTTTTATAACTTTTTAAAAATTATATAGTTTTTTAGAAAAGTTACAAATTATCATTTTTTCCAAACAAAAAAAAAGTAAAAAAATTATAACATAAACTAATTTTTCACTTTTAAATTCAAAAAAACTTATTTTTTATAAATTTAATAAATTATTTAACACATAATATTTTTCTGGGTGCTCAAAATTTATATAATTTTTTATAAATATAAAAACTATTTATCATGGTATCAACATATTTTTCGAGTCTTAAAAATTATCTTTACTGTACCAAAAAACCCTTTACTCTCTTTCATTCTCTGATTTTGGTGTTTAAAATTTCCAAATGTCATGATCTCACAATGTTACTAGATGATTCCATATTTTGGGGAACTAGAGATGATGAAACACACCATTTCATTTAAGGCACCATGATGATTAATATCAAGTAAAACTCTTTTTTAAATTTTATAATATATATAATCCAACTATTGGAGAGTTAATATGAAAGTTTTTGATTGACATAAACTAATATTTCCAAATCAAGTTATGATTTAAAGAAGTTAGAAATTCACTTAATAGATCAAAGATCCATAAGTAAATGCAGCTAGTTAGCTAAAAACCTTCCTTAAAACCTACTAAAAAGTGTTGTAGTCATAGGTTGGACTATGAGGAGAAGTTTTAGATGATTTTTTCTACTATAATTTGCAAGAAACAAAATTCTATGAATCTAGTAGTTGAGGAATACTAGGATTTGATAAAATAGTAGACGGAATTTAAATAATAACTAATTAATATTTTTGATTATATTGGTAATCAAGACACTGTACAAATATGATAAATTTACTTGTTATAGATCAAATGGAAACCACCACCAACTAAATTTCACTATGATAGATTTTTTAAAAAATTATCTTAACTTGATATAATTTCAAGGATTGGTAGAGGTTCTTGTGAATAATAAAATACCTAGAAAGGAAGTTTTATGTGTTGGAGTCCCCACTTCATGTTAAGACTCCTTAGGGAGAAAGTAAGGTGGAAAATAAATCCTTTAAAAGGCATAAGGATAATGAACTGTATTTAAAGTATATCATGTTATCTTCTATTCCCAATAAATTTCTTAAAGTGAATGTGGATGAAGAAGCATATAAGTTTCTAACTCATCTCCAAGAATTATACTAGGAGAGAGAAAGTTAGGAATGATATGAGATCTCAAGTGCACTATATAGGTACATACTAGTAGAGGGGAATTATACAGGACCTCAAGTAATCAAGATGATTAAGTATATTGAGATTCTAGGGTCCATATGGTTAAATATAAACCAAAAATTAGAAATTGATCTCATACTTTATAATTTACCACATAGTTTTTCAACATTCATAGTTAATATAATATGAACAATATAAAGAATTCGCTTCTAGATCTATTAGCTTTAGATTTACAATCTAACAAGGGTATGAAAAACAAAAACTCTCTAATCACTAGTGGAAAAAGTATTTTATATGATTCCTCTACAATGTTGGTTTTTAAAAAATGATTTTATAAATGATTTTTACATCAGTTAATTTTTAACCAATATAAAAAATCATGTCGTTATGTTTTTTTATATCAGTAATTTTATAACCGATATAAAAAATTTATTTTCTATGTTGGTTCCCAAACCTCTAGTGGTGATATATCTCTATAATTTTTCCTTTTCATTATCATTCTATTCAGTTGCCTCACTCATCATTTTTGTCATCGCCATCGCCATCACTGTCACCATCCCTTTTATCACGATATGTTTCTCATTCTCCACTATCCTCCACTAGTGCTTCTCTCTAATAACTCTTCCATGGTTTTTATTCATAGTTATGATTTTTTCATATATCTAAGGTATTTGTAGTTTTATGAATGTGTGTTTTGGTCTTGTGGTTTTCTTTTATGATTTTTTGATGAAGGGGTGTTACAAATAATGTTAAATTTCTGATTAATGGGTGTTTAAGGTATGTTTAATAGGTATTATATTTAATCAAGTGATTATTTAAAGGGTGTCCGGACATCTACAATATGTTTAATTTTATTGAATTATTATTTAATAATTTTTATATTTGATGAATGGGTGTCATGTAAATATTGAAATGCCTTTTCACGATATTTAAGGTATGTTTAATTTATTGATTTTTTTTTCATGACATATAAGGTATGTTTAATTTACGGAATGGGTGTTTTGAATGTTTAAGGTATGTTTTGTGCTTGCATTGTGAATTGATGTTTTGAAGGTATAGTGTATTATGGAGTGTGAATATGGAGTATTGATAATATATAATTATATGATCATCCTGGGCATGTATTTATTGAATTGATTGTGTAATTATAGTGTAGGGGAAGTTAGTTTCTAATTCAGTTTAAATAAAAAAGAATAGTGTCATAGTTTTTTAGAGTTATCCCCTAGTTTCGTGTCATTATATAGTTTAATATATATATACAATGCCTAACGGAATTTTCTCCTTGACCCTCATTAGGTACTATAACCATTTCATCGAAAAACACCATTGCTTCCCTAATGGTTTTTCTACATCATCTATAGTTAAGGAATACACCAATATAACTAGTTTTAAAATCCTTTTATAAGGAGAATAAGATTATAATTTAATTTGAAAAATATTTTTTTAGAATCAAATTATCTCTTTATTTAATCATTTTCATAGTATATATCATTTCACATTTTCCACATGAAGTGACATTTTATTTTTCAATATGATGTATAAAATCGTACAGTTCCTTTTGGGATCCTTCTCACTATCCATGTTAATTTCATCACTATTATATTCTTCATAATGTTGTTTTATAATTAATATTTCTTTATATTTTATGAAAATAATAGATATATAATTAATAAATTACATAATTAAAAGAAATAAAATTTGTATTTTATATATGTCCAACCACTTAAAACCAATGTTAATATATATTTTTTATTTTTTTAAATGATGATAATCAAATAAGTCTAAAGTTTTTTCTTTTGAATTTTGTTGTATTTTTTTATTTGTGAAATATTATATCTTTATTTGATTTAATTTTTATTTATAAAAGTAAATTTGACTTTAATATTAAAAAAACTTATATTTAATACTTAAAATTTATTATAGGTGATAATAAATTATAGTTGGATTACTACGCTATGAATAAGTGATGAATACGAGGAAGGGGTTGGTTCATTTTTGGAATTTTCAAAACACAATATTCCAAAATAATGAAAAGTATTTCTATACATCCTTGAAATGTTTAAATATAAAAAAGTTTAAAATCATAGAAATCAAAGATCATTTATTTTTTCATGGTTTTAATACAAGTTACAATCCTAGGATTTTACATGGTAAAATTTGGTAGAATTCAAGACCTATTAATGATGAAGATTTTCAAGATGATAAGTTTGATCAAATTGAATAAATGCTTTATGATAATAAAGTAGATGAAATTGAGAAAACACCAATGATCAAGAATTTATATGGTGATACTGAAAAACCATTGTATCCAGGTTGTAAAAAATTTACGGTTTTATCAATGAGGTTAAGATTGATTAACTTGATTGTGATGAATGAATGGAGTGACAAGAGTTTTACAGAGTTTCTAAAACCATTGAAAGACATACTTCCTGAATAAAACAGTTATCCAGATTCACATTATAATGAAAAGAAAATATTATACCATATGGGTCTGAGGTAAAATAGGATACATCCCTTTCCGATATCTATGTACAATATAGTAAGGAATACAGAGGTCTATCAGCATATTCTAAATGTGGGACACCCACTACTAGATATTTTGGCATTTGCGATGATACATTTGTGATGGACGTCAGTCACAAAAGGTTATTTGTGACAGGAGTCCGTCGCAAATACGTCATTGCAAAAACCAACGTCACAAATGAAGTTATTTGCAACGCACCATCTCAAATAAAAAGTAATTGTGACGGGTAAAGTGCTCGTCACAAATGATTTTCATTTTTTCTAAAAAAGAAAATTGCGACAGACCGTCGTGATTAATTGTATTTGCGATAGAAAATTCATCTATCACAAATAATTATATTTTTTTAATAAAATAATATACAAAAAATTAAAAAAATTAAAAAAAATTAAAAAATTGAAATAAATGAAAATAATTAAAAAAATTTAAAAAATTAACATATAATTTAAAATATTTATACATATTTAAAAATATTAGAAAAAAATTAAAATCATATAAAAAATCTAATAAAATTAAAAATAATTAAAAATATTAAAAAAAGTCTAAATAATTACAAAATTTATAAATAATTAAAAACTTTAACATTTTTAAAAAAATTAAAAAAATTAAAAAATTACAAATAATTAATAAAATTCAAATCATTAAAAATATTAAAAATATTAAAAAAAATTAAAAAAAAAATAAAAAAAATAAAAAAAATTAAAAAAAAAATAAAAATACTTTAATATAATTAAAAAAAATTATGTATAATTTAAAATATTTATATATATTTAAAACTATTAGAAAATAATAAGAAAATAAAATCATTTAATAAACTTAATAATAATTAAAATTATTAAAAAATGACAAAAAATTACAAAATGTATAGATAATTAAAAATTTAAAAATTAAAAAATCATTAAAAATATTCACAAATATCTCAAATAATTAAAAAAATTAAAAAACATTAAAAATATGAAAAATTAAAAATAATTTTTTTTTTAAAATTAATAAAAATTAAAAATATTTGGGATTTTAGCTTATTAATGTATTTTTTTATTAATTTTTAATTTTTTTTACTATTTAGTATAAATTATTTTAAATTCACCATTAATTAATGTAAATTAACATATGTATTATAAATTAATAAAAATTAATAAAATTTAATTTAAGGTAATACAATATATTATAAATTAATAAAAAGATGTAAATCATAGAATTTCCAATTTTCAGGTCATAGTAATAATAAATTTTTATGAAACATATCCAAATAACAATCATATTTATTATTGATTATAACCTGAATATTGATGGCCTATTTCATTTTTACCTTTTTAGTAATTTGCAATAATTTATACACACACACACATACAAATATCAAAATTTAATAGGGAATAATAAACATGGTGTATCAAAGTTGGAATCAGATAAATTTCTAAACCCAGGGTTTGCACACACACACACACACATCAAATAGGGAATATATTAATACACACACACACACACACACACATAAATACAAATATCAAATAGGGAATAAAAAAATTATAGCAATCCTAAATACCAAATAAAACATGAAAATCAGATAAAATGCTCAACCTTGGGTCTTCCAAAAATAAATCATGTAATAAAATGAATAAAACCCAAAAATAGTGAAAAAAAGATAAGAGGAATCTGTACCAAAGAAAATCGAAGCTGGATTTGTAAAAACATGTTTGCAATAAAGTGGGTTGGAGTGGCACATAACTGAAAATAAATCATGAAAAATAAATAAAACTCAAAAATAATGAAAACAAAGACAAAAGGAATCTGCACCAAGGAGAATTGAATCTAGATCTATAAAAAATTGCTTGCAACAAAGTGTGTTGGAGTGACATGGAGTGGGGTGGCTGGGTGCTACGCATCACAGCAGTTCAGGAGAGGGAGGAGGAGAGGAGAGGAAGAAGAGGGGGGGGGGGGGTGGCTATTTCATCGATAGATTTATTGTGATGAGCTATTTTTGATAGAATTAATTCCATCACAAATAGTTATTCCTTCAAAAGTATTTATGATGGGCATTAATACCCATTGCAAATAATCTCGATTCAACAGTAATTTTCAAAGGAAGTAGAATCTCATTGAAAATTTCCATCATGAATATGTTTCACACTGGGCGGTGAGAAATCCCACCAAAACTAGTTGTGAAGGATGTGTTATTTTATTGAAAATAATCATTATTTGTGATAGAATAACACATTCATTGTAAATAGTTAATATATAATAACTATTTATGATATGACACTCACCCATTGCAAATACCCTGTCACAAATAATTGAAATTCTAGGAGTGAACACAATATAAGATGAAAAAAAATCATATGTTGGTTTAGTAATTACCAAGACACCTACTAAGGGAATTTTGTATCTTCCTATTATTCCACGTTTAAAACATTTATTCTCAAATTAAAATGATGTAAAAAGTTTTAGATGACATGAAGATAAACAAATATCTAATGGAAAATCATGTCAGCCAGCTAATTGTCTATAGTGGAAGAAAATTGATCAATAATTTTATATATTTGAAAAAGAAGTTAAAAATATCATACTTAGACTATATACATATGGAATGAATCTATATCTAAGTCTCAGTTTCAAACACAGTTCAATTAATTTTTTGTTGGTGATTTACAACTTATCACCTGAAATTTTTATTAAGTGAAAATATGTCTTGTCGAGTCTAATGATCTCTGGACCCAAACAACTTAGAAATGACATTTATGTTTCTTGTTACCATTAATTTATTTTTTGAAACTTTTTTGGGAGGAAGGTATTGGATTTTACGAATATTATAAAATATAATATTTTCAATTTCATGCAATGATTATGTTCACTATAAATGAATTTCCAAAATTTAGAATTTTTTTTGGATACAGTGTTTTGGGTCATAAATCTTGTCAAATTTAAAAAGAAGGGACTTCCTATTATCAACCACAAAACAGAGAAAAATAATATACACGATTCATTGAAGCTTTTTACTTATGGATCACTCTTATCAAATATTAAAAAGGAAATTCAATAACTCAAAAAAATTGATATTGTTCCAAATCCTCTGTCAGCTGATCAGTATTTTGAGAGGGTAGAAAACATTCATGTCCCATTAAGAAATAAATAAAAATCTAATAATGAAATAAATACATGTAAGAAAAAAATAATATTTTTTAGCTTCCATATTAGAGATATCATGAGGTAAAACATAACATCAAAGTGATGTATACTGAGAATAATATCCATGATAGTTTTATTGGAATATTGTTAGATACTAGTACCAAACCTGTGCATTTTCATGACATGATCATTTAATTACAATTTTTCATACACATGCTCAAAAAAATTGGGTGATGATATATGGAATATATGTCACTTTTATGGAGAGAGGGAGGAAATTGGAAGAAGAAATAAAATTTTGCTCATGACACATGGAAATAGAGTGAAGGCTGGTGGTGACATGTGTGTCTGGAAGCATTCTATATAATTATATATGTGTATTTATGTGAATAGGTGTATATATATTTAATAAATGTATTCATAAAGTATACATACAGTTTTATATGATTTTAAACAATGTATCCATACTATATGCATAATACTATATGGGATTTTTTAATGTAGAAGAGAAAAGGAAGGAATACTAAACTACAAGTAGAAGGAATGCATACTATAATTGCATAAATTATATAATGTATGGATATATTGTTGAAAAATTGGTGAAATTAGGATTGAAATGATATAAAATTAATAGTCTATTGAAATATAAAGATTGATAATTTGGAAACGGTGTATAGATTTTTTAGAAATCTTATATTATTATTAATGAATCTTAAATTTTTTAACTATGCATATGGAAGTAATACCTATGAATTAATAGAGTTTTTATAGACAAGTTATCCCAGTAGAGTAATTTTATAGAAATCCCATAATCATGAGTGAAATATACTGATGAGAAACCATGTCAGCCATTATAAGAGAAGCAATACTTATTGGAGGACTGCCTATAGGGATCTATCTTCCGATGCCCCAAAACCCACTATGTTTACCTGCGGTGATTCTGAAACTGATAAAGCTTACCAAAATTCCTTCCAATCTCTGTATTTTTTCTAAAGACTTGTATACTTGAAACCATCTGTACACTTGTTCAAGTGAAAATTAACCAATGATTTCCAGCCAGTCATCTCAATGTTCTCCAAAGTCTGAATTTCAAAAAAGATATTATTTCAATACTAAGTATTATAATATAGAAAACATAATTTTGTTTGAAAATAGAAATAGGACTAACAGAACCAAGAAAATATGATTGAACAGAGTGTAATAATTAATTATGAAAAAGTAAACTACTATGGTAATAGATGATTGAAAAATGAAATATTTCTAGAAGGATGAGAATGCGAGACATTTATATGGGCTAACATGAAGAACCTTAGTGAAGATTGTTAGAGGAAGAATCCCAGGAAATTGATGGGCACACCATTCATTTTTTTTATTTTGAAAGTAACAAACTGGAAAATAATATAGTTTATAATGTAATGGAATTGAGAATTTAGAACCTAAAAAAAATTCTCAAAGGCCTTCAATTAAACTCCAATAGAATTCATGCGAATCAACTAAATCATATAAATCAAAGAATACCAAATCAATGGAACTAGTTTTTTTGCATGATAAACACTAAATTTTTTATGAAATCCATGAATTAGAATAATGTTCTAGAATTTGAAATCATCAACATCATCAGAAGATGTATAATTTGAAGGAGTTCAGTAACTAAATATGTTATAAACAATAAAACATGAACATTTAATTAAATTCAAATAGAATAATAAGATGAAAATTTAAAATTTAATAGGTATAATAGATCAATTAAATTTTACTAATAGGATACCCAAATAATATATTCATGTATTTAAATAAATTGGTGATCATAGTTTAATATTTATTAAATAGAAGTTATAGGTTTTATAAGAAATAAACCACATACTATTGGAAAGTGATAGTTGATTTCATAATATGTAAATTAAAGAATATTAAAATGCATACATATTTAATACTATAATTCCTATAACAGAATCCTTATGCATTAAGTACTTAAAATTATGACTTCCCCATTAATTATTGGTTTTACAAAACATCAACATTAATTTCATGGAAAAATCTACAGAAATTCAAAAATGATTGAAGGGATCAATATTTAAAGAAATAATTTACACTAGAATGCACCATTATATAACTATATAAGGGTTAATATTTCCCTTTACATTACCTCCATGCTTAATACATACTCTTTAGGAGTCAAAAGAGGGAATTTTTTTTATCATATACCCAAATTTTGTTCCCTTAGTTTCAACCACTTACAACTGCTCATATAGAAGCACTGTCTTGTACCACAGTTCTCTATAGTAATTTTCAATGTAAATGTTTTTAATAAACTTAGTAGATAAATTAAAAAATAATGTTACACTCATATACTTCATGGGTCCGAAAAAAATAGTAGGAAAAAACTTATATGAAATAATTTATAAGTTACAATAGTGAATGTTGTAAGGTATAATATTATAGAAAACCATTGGTTTGTGTTTTACAAAACTTTGTAAATTTTTTTTGAGTAGTATTCATTTAAAATAACTCCTTATAAATTTTCCCAGATTTTTTATTGAAAAAGTGTTGTTCTAATAGTTGTCATGAGTGGAATTTTTTAAGATTTTTTTATTATTTTTTTAAACATAATGTTAAATATTTTGATGAATAGATATTACTCTACAATAGATATTATGATTTATCTTTTATTTGCACAAACCAAGCACATTGGTGGTAACCTATAGTACTATATATTCATTGAGTAATAAAATTTCATACAATAATTGTAATGAACCAAACCAAGTTACCCTCAAACCTGGCACCTGACCTGATCTGTCACATACCTGAAGGGCATTCCTGATCCCCACAGGTTGGTGACAAGCACCCGGGTATCAAATTACAAAACTGAGGGAATGATTTCAAGAAACACGGACAACAACATGGAATACATATACTAAAAAAAGAAACATTGGAAGACGAACAATATATATATATATATATATATATATTCCATAATTGTAAGAGAATAGTAGAAATAGAACAATTGCAACAATATCTAAAACTCCAAAAGACAAGTCCAACCGTAAAGAAACCAAACAAAACTGTTGCTCCAAATGATGACATGGATGAACTCCCACCATCTCACCACAATCTACCCAACCAGTTGACACAAACCTCACCACCTCACTATGACACCTTGCCTTTCCCTGCACTAGAAGACAAACAAAGGTCTACGCACCGCCAAAGAGGTGCACAAGGTGTGAGATAATAGGATCAGTAGGATCCCACCTAGATGTTCCATAATAGGCCTCTCTATAAAAAATCACATACACACATTTTAAAATAAAATATGGCATGATAAGTAGTAGAACAGTTTTATAGAAAACATGGTAAACATTTCCCTTTCCACAGTTCTAAACAAAAGCAGGTATTTCAGTTTCAAAGAATATTTTTCATAACATTTTCCTCAAGAATAAACATTCATATCAAGGCTAACTTAGAAATCCAAGCAAAACAAAATAGAAGCACAAGAATCAAAACACCACAAAATACTACAGGTCTAGGCAGTAGACTACTCGTACCACAATAATTAAGTGCACAAAAACTGATCCTAAAATAAAAGCTTATAAATGTGAGGAATATCCCATGAGTATACCCCCTAAAATGTTACTATCAGTACCTTATAACAATAGGCCTAGGAAATGGAGGAATTCCCCAAGAAAATCCTCCTTGATAATCACAAAATAATGGATGATGACCTCAAGCTAAACCTTACACCTAAGTACCCAAGGTAACCCATGTGCTCCTTTTCACAATTTATCTCAATGATTTGATAATCATTTAAAAACCATTTCAAAATCCATTTGAATGATTTTGAAATACCCTTTTTAATTCCTTTTATCAATAACTAGGGAAAAACATTTTTCATTGAAAAATATTTTCAATTCACACAAAAACAACAAGCCAATATTTCATTATGAACCAATTTGTAAAGAAAAACAACTAGGTTCATTAACATAGGCTAGATACGGAACCACATAACTCAGAACTTGGGTCGCACATGCCAACAATGAGATCCCCCAATGAATAAAACCCAATTATGTTTGCGAAGGCCCTAGAATCAAATCCACACATCTTAGGATTGATTCAAATATAAACACAAGAGGTCGGTGGAAGATAGGAAACCCACATACCTCATGGGAGAACACCCTCCACACCATGAACAATGAAGGAAAAGCCCTTCGAAATGAGATCTCATAATAGATCTAGAAGGAACCAAGAAGAAAGACCTAACTTAGATCAACAGATCTGGTACTGCAAAGCTAGGGAACTATTCCAATCAACTGTAATGAAGAACCAGGAAGAACACTTACCCAGAGAGATTCACCACACTCGTAATCAAGATCCAAAGTTTATCTAATCGATCCAAAAGGAAAGGATCCTATGAAAACTGACTAGGATGAGTCTAGGGTAGATAGAAACAGAGTCTAGAAATAAAGGACCAAGAAAAACTGTTGAACGTGTGACTTAAACATAGTCATGGGCCGGGTCACGACGTGAACCCAAGGGTTATGATGTGTAGTCTACGCTTGATAAGTTACACCGAAAAACCTGTCACCTCAGATTAAAAATATCTCATTTAAACCATACACGATGTGTACCCACCATTCACGACGTGTTCTAGTTCACAACGTGATCTCCCCTTTCATGACTTTTATACAACAGCCAGTACACGACGTGCACCTTAGGTACATGACATGTACCTACTCTACAGCCTACAGAAAATCCAAAAAACCACTTATAAGGAATTTTAACCAAAAGAGAACTTAGAGGGAGGAGAAAACTTAACCGATCAAGGTAATGATATGTTACAAACTCTCCACCATAAATAATTTTTGTCCCTGGGAAGTCATGTGGAAGATGTAACTACTGGAAAAAGATAAGGCCACTACTCCCTCATCAATGACTCATGTTCCCAACTCTCATGAGATTCCAATCCTTGTTTACATTAAAATATGACTAACAAAATCTATTTCTCATACAAGACTTTATCTTGAGAGTTAATGATCTCAACTGGTTTCTCCAAAAAAGAAGTATCTGGTTCTTGATTAATTTCTTCCAAACTCAAAATGTGTGCGGGATCAGGGTGATAATTCCTGAGCTGAGATATGTGGAAAACATCATGGATATCCATCAACTGAATCAGAAATGCTAAGTGATACGGAACCTATCGAAGTCGTTCATTTATATCAAATAGTCCAACATATCTTGAAGCCAACTTTCCTTATTTTCTAAGACAATGGTGACAAATGAGGAAAAAATTTCAAGAAAACCCAATCACCTTCATAAAACTTGAAAGGAAGAAACTGTTGATTTGTATATGATTTCTATCTACTCTGGGATGTAACAAGATGTCATCACATGTCCTGAATCTTTTCCATTATCTCTTGAACCAAACTTGGTCCAACCAAAGCTACTTTACCCACCTCCACATAAAGAATTGATTTTTACAGGCGTCCATACAACACCTCAAAAGTAGCCATTATTATCGATGACTAATATCCATTTTTGTAAAAAAAACTAAACTAGCCCCAGATGGATATCCCATAATACATAGAAATCCAAGACACAGGAAAAAATAATATCCTCCAGGATCTGAATTACATACTCCTTTTGACCATCTATCTATGGATGGTAAGATGTACTCAACTTGATCTGAGTTCCCATTTCCTCTTGAAGACTTATCGAGAACCTCGAGTTAAACCTGGGATCCCTATCCGAAACAATGGTAGAAGTACTCCCATGCAACCTCACAATATCTTGCACATACAGCTTACCCATATATTCAACTCTAAGGATGTCTTTGATTGGAATAAAATGAGAAAACTTTGTCAACTGATCAAAAACCACCCAGATATCATTTTTACCTCAGGGTGTCCGTGGAAACCCAAAAAAAATCCATGATACCTCATCCCATTTCCAAAATGGTATCGAAAGAGGATGAAGAAAACTAGAGGGTTTGAAGTGTTGTACCTTTATCCGTTGGTAGGTGTAATAATGAGACACATAATCTGCAATGTCATACTTCATAACTAGCTACCAGAATCTTTTTATCATGTCATAATACATCTTATTAGTGACTGGATGAAAGGACCATGAAGAGATATGATAATAAAACAAGACTAAACTTCTCATAGGTGTTGGGATGACAACTTGTTTTCCGAAGTGAAGTATGCCATCTAAAGAAAGAGACCAAACAGAAACAGTCTCCCCACCATAAAGGCTTTCTCAAGTATTTTGAAACTCACCATCCTACTGCTTACTTTGCAATATAGACTCCATGAGAGATGATGAAAATTGAACACTAGTCAAACCCATACTTGAAATATCATCCTAAGCATCCAAGTGTAACTGAGCAAAAATCCCCACAAGGTTCCACTCGTCCTTCGATTTTAAAACTGCATGTGATGGTACCTTCTTTATTAGAGCATCTATAACAATATTCCCTTTCCCTAGGGTGTAGGCGATGCTGAAGTCAAATGTCTAAAGGTAATCCATTTATCATCTTTTTTTTGAGATTCAAGTCTTTATGAGAAAAGATATTTCTCAAACTCTTATGATCAGAGAAGACTGTGAACTTCTCCGTAAAAGGATAGTTCCACCAACATTTAAGTGCATGCATCACCAAAGAAAGCTCCAAATCATGAGTGGGGTAGTTATTCTCATGAGGTTGGAGCTAAAGAGAGCCATAAGATACCACATGGTCATCTTGCATTATCACGCATTCTAAACTAGCACCAGATGCATCAAAAAACACAACATACCCCTTACCAGGCTTAGGTAAGATCAGAATAGGAGCTGATGTCAGAAGTTGTTTCAGTTATCAAAATAAGACTAACACTTTTCATCCCACATGAATTTTACCACTTTATTAGTAAGAGTAGTTAAAGGTGAAACCAATTTAGATAAATCCTTAACAAACCATCGATAGTATCCTGCAAGACCAAAGAATCTTTAGTTCTCAAAGACATTCTACGGTTCCTTACCTGAAAAAAAAACTTTTAACTTCTCCAGATCAACTGATAATACATGCTCAGAAATGGTATGCCCCAATAAATTCACTTCTCAAATCTAGAAACTACATGTTGAAATCTTTCCATATAGATGGTGATTTCTCAGAATTTCTAGAACCAAACTCAGATAATGCTTGTTCTCACACTCAAATTTTGAATAAACTAGAATATCATCCATGAAAACTACCAAAAAAGTTTCAATATATTAGTGGAACATCTGATTCATCAAGTCTATTATAATTGTATGAGCGTTAGTTAGACAAAAAGGCATAACAAGATATTCATAATGACTATACCTTCTCCTAAAGGCCATCTTCGGTATATCAGAATCTTAAACTCTGAGATGATGATAATCCAACCGAAGATCAATATTTTAAAACCACTTTTCTACCTTCAAATAATCAAAAAAATAATCCACACGAGTCAAAGGTTATTTGTTCTTAACCATTACCCAGTTCAACTTCTGATAGTCTACACATAACCAAAGTGAACCTCTGCTTGATTGGCTACGTACTTGGCACCAGGTCAATCGTAAACTCTACCTCTCTCTCTAGAGGAAGACCAAAGAAATAATTTGGGAAAATTTCAGGGAAGTCTCGAATATCAACAAGAAGATCATCAATAGAAGAAACTTCATTGGTATCAAATGCAACAACAACCAAAAAGCTTCTAAGCTCTAGGCGGGATGATCCTGCATGACCAGATATCAGGTCCCACTCTCCCTGAAACACATGAGAGTTCCCATCGATAGTAAGAAATGAAACACTCTAATGATAGAAATCAACCATAACTCAATGAGAAGAAATACAAACCACACCGATGAGGATTTCAAATAGATCTAGATCAAGAATGAGAAAATCCCATACCAACTCCATGTCAGCTATCATTAATGAACAAGAAGGAAACTGAAACCCCTAATATTTACTCTTGATAAGAGGTGTCACTAAATCCATTGTAAAGGGTATAAGTTCTGTTAGAAGTTTAAGAATATCAACAAAGAATGCAGATATAAACAAGTGAGAGGAACCAATATCAAACAAAGAAACTGTTACTGAAGATGAAATAAGGAGCATACCTCTCACTGTTGCTGGACCTGTATCAACTTACATTGGACACTCATCTTAGAGCCCTATAGTATTTTAATCTTTTGATTGCACCATAGTAGCCTATGGATCCAATGAATCCAGACCATAACATGGCGTATTCATATCCTGATAGAAACATTGTAAGTGACCAACATGTCCATAACTATTACATGTATTCATGAACATAGGGAAAGAATGTCTGGTGTGTCCTACCTTACCACACTAATAGAAAGTCAGAGGCACACTACTAGATACAGTGGAAAATGTAGAGGGGGATCACTACTAAGTTCCACCTCCACCACTTCTATGATAGTCCTTCCAATTCCTCTTCTTCCCATGAACGCCACTGAAGTTGTCACCAGTTAGAAGAGAAGAGGTGGTAACGATGACCTTTCCTTCCATGTTCATCTCTACCATCATAGCTCTATCTACCATATCTGCATAGGTATAAATATTTAACATAAGTACATGTGATATGATATTTTGTCACTAACCCTATAGGCATTTCTGTGCCTTCTACTGGTCATTCTTTACCATGTCCAGAGAAAAATGGACAAGCTCAGCAAAATGGTTGGTGTATGCAGACACCGAACACTCTCACTACCACAACAACAAGAACTATAGAGAATTTTCCAATATCAGAGACTCTGGAAAAAACTGTTGAAAGAATATGGTTTTGAAATCCTTCTAATCCAAGATCACATGTCTATCTTTCTGGACCATAGAATCACACCAATGCTTTCCATAACCCTCATGTATGAATGATAGACACTTCACCCTGATATTCTCAGGTGTCTCCGGGAATTAGAATATTTTATAAATCCTTTCCATCCAATCCTCCACCTCTTGAGGCTCAGTCGTTCCCTTTATGGATAGTGTCTTATCATGCAAGAACTCCTGTGATTGATCTCTTTCTCCTCCAACTCTTGGTTTTACTTCAACCACTACGTTATGAACTCATGGAACATCCTAAACGACAAAATGAATCGACCATATGATAGTTTCAATGAAATTATGATCCATAGGTGGATTTCTATGAGGAGCATTAGATTTACCTTCTTGAGAAACCTGTGGAAGATGTCTTGGAGGCATACTTATGAGCACCGAAACATAAGTATTATTATACACATAACAAATCTCAATTCAAACTAGAAAAAACATAAGCAAAAACTATGATTTTCAAAAGAAAAAACCATCACTAGAGACACATATCCCAACATTCCATGGTAACTTGAGTCTCTTTATGACAAGAGCTGGCTAGGAACTTATCACAACATACCTCTCAAGCCCCAACAATCCTATCTTTAATCTAACAGATGTCCCAAGAAAAATATTCTTGAGAACAGACCTCCTCTGTTACCAAAATGTAATGAACCGACCTGAGTTTCCCTCAAACCCGACACCTGACCAAATCTGTCACATACCCTAAGGGCGTTCCCAATCCCCACGGACTGTCGACAAGCACCCGAGCATCGAACGAAAAAACTAAGGGAATGATTTAACCTAACCTAAACAACCACATGGCATACATATACTGAAAAAAAGGAACAACAAAAGACAAAAAAGATATATATATATTCCATAACTATAAGAGAACAATAGAAATAGAAAAAATGTAATAGTAGATAAAACTCCAAAGGACGAGTCCAACTATAAAGGACCCAAACTAAACTTATACTCCAAATGATGGCATGGACAAACTCCCACCATCTCACCACAATATACCCAACCAGATGAAAAAAACTTCGTCGCCTTACTGTGGTGCCTTTCCTTTATCTGTACTGAAAGAAAAACAATGGTCTACACACCACCGAAGAGGTTCTTAGGGTGTGATCTAATAGGATTAGTAAGATCCCACCCAGGTGTTCTATAACAAGTCTCTATATAAAAATTCTTGTATGCTCATTTTAAAATAAAACATGGAATTATAATAAGTAAAGAAGTTTTATAGAAAACATAGTAAACATTTACCTTTCTATAGTTCTAAACAAAAGCAAGTATATCAATTTCAAATAATATTTTCCATAACATTTTCCACAATCATAAACATTCATATCAAGGATAACTCAGAAATATAAGAAGTACAAAATAGAATCATAGCTATCAAAACATCATGGAATAATACAGGTCTAGGAAGAAGACTACTCGTACCACAAGAATAAAGTGCAAAAAAAAGATCATAGAACAAAGGCCTAGGAAGCAGAGGAATACTCCATGAGTAAACCCCCCAAAAATGTCACTATTGGTCCCCTAAAACAACAGACCTAGGAAACATAGGAATCCACCAAGACAAACCTCCTTGATAATAAAAAATGGACGATGGCATCATGTTAAACCTTTCACCTAAGTACCAAAGGTAACCCATGTGCTATTTTTCACAGTTAATTTCAATGATTTGATAATCATTTCAAAACCATTTCAAAATCCATTTCAATGATTTGGAAATACCCATTTTTATTCCTTTTATCAATAACCAGGAAAAAACTATTTTTCATTGAAAAATCTCTTCAACACACAAAAAAAATCATTCCAATCTTTCATTATGAATAAATTTGTAAAGAAAAACAAGAAGGTTCACTAACATAGGTTGTAGAATGAATCACATACCTCAGAACTTGGGTCTCACATGCCCACAATGGGATCCCCCAATGAAGAAAACTCGATGATGACGACGAAGGCTCTAGAATCAAATCCCCATATCTTAGGATTAATTCAAATCTAAACACAAGAGGTCAGTGGAAGAGAGGAAAACCACATACCCTATGAAAAAACTCCCACCGCACCATGATCAACGAAGGAAAAGGCCTCCAGAATGAGATCTCACAACAAATCTAGAAGGAACCAAGAAGAAATATCCAACTTAGATCAATAGATCTGGTATCAAAAAGCTAGGGTTCTATTGTGATCAACCACAACGAAGAACCAGAAAGAACACTTACTCAGAGAAATTAACCACACTCATAACAAAGATCCAAATCTGATCAGATTGATTCAGAAGGAAATTCACCTCTAAAAATATCCTAGGAAGATTCTAGGGTCGAGAGCAATAGAGTCTGGAAATAAAGGACCAAGAAAAACTGTTGAACATGTGACTTAAACCTAGGCGCAGGTTGGGTCATGACGTTTACCCAAGGGTCACAACGTGTAGTCTATGTTGGATAAGTTACACTGAAAAACCCCTCATGTAAAATTAAAAATCCATCATTTAAACCATATATGACGTGTACCCACCATTCATGATGTGTACCAATTCACAGTGTGATCTTTTCTTTCACAACTTGTACATAACAGCCAGTACACAATTTTTACCTCAGGTACATGATGTGTACCTACTCTGCAACCTATAGTAAATCTAGAAATCCACTTCTAAGGATTTTAAAACAAAAGGGAACTTATAGGGAGAGATAAAATTACTCGATCAAGGTAATGGGATGTTACAATAATTAGGAAGTGAATATGTAACTAAAAATTATACGGTGAAAAAATTAAAAAAACTATCAAATTAAATATTTGAAATACAACAAAGATATATAATATTTAAAGAAACTAATAAAAATTGAGTGGAAGTTAAAAAATTTCCAAACCATATTTTCACTATAATAAATGATATTCAATGGTAATTGAGTTGATTGGAGAATTCATAGTGTTGTACCATATTTCTCTATAGTCATTATTTTTTGTTGGAATAGGACACTCAAGAGGGGGGTGAATTGAGTTCCTATAAAAATTTATGTTAAAAACTTCATTTGAAAATCCCCCAATTTAAAAAACAAAACAACCCAGTTAATCAAGGTAGTGAATTTATAATAGATCAACTATTCAAATAATTTATCAAGAGATTGATTAATTCTCAGTTATATCAATTTAAACTATTGAAATAACTTTTGAAAATAATTTACTAAACCAAAATAGTTATAAATACCATTCAAGATCAATTATCAAAGTAAAACTTAGTTTTTTGAAAAATGAGTGAAAATAGATTAAAATAAATTTTAAAAGAACAACAGAATAAAATAATAGGTTCGGTCTTAATCCGAGACCTAATCCTCTTAATTTGGTGATCACCTGCCCCGAAGTAGTTTAAATTAATAAACTTTGATCCACACCCTGGATCTGGGTTTATAATCGAAAAAAGTTTTGTCCAGGTTAAGCTAGGCCTCTACCATAGTTCTACATGGGATAAGATTATAACCAGGTAACACAAGGACCTCTTTCACAGTTCTTTATGGGAATACAATGGTGTAATAGAGTGTTAGTGTGAGGATATCTTGTATCCTCCATCTTAGAATAGGATTCAGTGCGTGTTTATACAACAGACATACACACTACTCATAAAGTAATAAAAATAATGAATAAAACAAAGAAAAAAATATGATATAAGGTTTATAATGCTCTGGGTGTTGTGAAATGAAACTCTGGACTCTTTGGATGTAGTGGATGTGAAGTTATAGTCCTCTTCTAAAAATAGTCACCAAAAAAGAGTTTTTTGAAGCTTTGTGTTATGGTATTCTAGGAAGATGAGATATCCTTAAAGCTTCTGTTTTTTGAAAGGAATATTGGATATTTTATGCACATTAATTACTTATTTGTTTATAGTGAGAAGGGATGAATATTCTTCATTCATTCTTCTTGATTTTCTGAGAATGTTCCTTTTTTGTGTGGTCTCTCATTCATTGTATATATATGTATATATTTTTGCTCGAGTGATTCTCTTTTTATATTCTATAGGTCTGACAATAGGTATGATTGGGATGAGTGATGTACCTTGTACCTCTAACATCCAAATTAATATGGCTGCAAAAAGTAATATTGAAAATTAGTAGCATTTAATAATCTAATATGACTGTTGGATAAAAAGTTCGAATTAGAGAAATTTTCAACAGTCTGTCGGTGAGTCCTTCTATCGGTGAATCCTTCTATCGGTGAGTCATTCTGTCAGTGACTCCTTCTATCAGTGACTCCTGGCGTTGGTGACTCATTTGTGTTGGTGACTCATTTGAACTATTGTTGAGTCATTTAAACTGTTAGAGAGTCATTTAAATTGTCGGTGAGTCATACTATCAGTGACTCAAACTCAACTTTTGGTGACTCAGTTGTTATGTCGGTGATTCATTTGTTCTATCGGTGAGTTAGGCTATCAGTGACTCAGACTCAACTGTCAGTGACTCAGTTGCTCTATCAGAGAGTCATTTGTTATGTATGTGAGTCAGATTATTAGTGAATTAGAATCAACTATTGGTGAATCAGTTGTTCTGTCGGTGAGTCATTTGTTCTGTCAGTGAGTAAGGATATCGGTGACTCAAAATCAACTATCGATGACTTAGTTATTCTTTTGGTGAATCATTTGTTCTATCAGTGAGTAATTTGTTCTTTCAGTGTCAATGACTCATAATTATCCATTTTTTCTGTTTAACCATCTTATAACATAAATATCAATAGAATGTGTTAAACATATAGATGATCATAGATAAGCATAATTAATAATATTTAAACTTAACTATATAGTATTTGACACAAATAAACATGATTGGGAATGATTTTTGATTATTAAATCTAGATAGGGCCAACAATCACCCCCTTTTTTATGATAAAAAATCATGGAATTATAAAGTACAATCAGTTTAAGATCAAATTAGTCATTCTGCTTACTATCTACCTATTACTATGTTAAAATTAATAATGCATTTTCTTTCTCCCCATTTTGGGATTATCAAAAAGAGTAAAGATAGTAAAGAATAAAAACTAAGAATAAAATAGTAAGAGAGAAATGAAATGATACTGAATTCCATAATCAATGAAAGGGACACTATATAACACAATTACATTGAAATTAAAACAAAAGTACAATAAATTATCCCTATCAAAAAGTTATCCACACTACTTTTTAGGATCCAGTGAGGCCTTTACTTTGTCAGAAGGATCAATGGTAGGACCAGTGGATGGAGGAGTAGTGATTGGAGGGTCAGAGCGAATCTGAAGGGAAGGAAGAGATACTCCTTCAGGAACAAAATGTGAAAGGATGGGTTTAGAGAAGGAATGAGGAAAGGTCTACTCAGTGATGATTGGTCTGATATGGCTTAGAGACTGAGTAACATACATGGAAATTAGATGAGAGGGAAAGATTGTAGTAGGAGAGGCAGTAGAGGGAATATTTGTTCTGAGAGGTGCAACATCTGGAAAAACTATGGATGTGCTTGGAACATGAAAATATGGCTTCAGTAGGTTGATGAAGTCCTTGATGGTCTCTACACCATACTCCATGTCCTTCAAAAATTCATCCTTGTTCTCCATAATTTTTTCAAGATTAGGTGTGAAGTCCTTTAATTTCTTGACCTGCTCCTTTAAATCCTGAGTTACTAGAGGTAGATTTAGGTTCTCCACAAAATATTTAAAGTGTCTGGTCAATTGATGCTTAGTTTATATCCTTTTGAAATAGAAATACAATTTTTTGGTTATTTATTCTTATACAGTCATAACCCCTTTTGAATATAATCTGACCATTTCATGAACATGATCACTATTATTTATAAGCTTTGCAAGTGTCTCTTGATCAGTTCCACCCAACATTGTTTGAAAATATTCTCTAACCACATTCCTCACTACCTCAACATTTTTTGAGTGAGATACAAGAGCTGCTGAGCTAGATGCTATTTTCACAATATCTTTCACATATTTCCTTAATTGATTCAAAGCAACAGCAAGGGCTAGTCCATCAATACTAGATATTAGGCCAACCAAGTTCTTAAATAACATTTTTGCATTCATCTCTGATCTCTGTAATTATAGAAAAACTCTCAATCTTGAAGGAGGCATCCCCAAGACCTTGCACTATAGTATCCATAGACTTTATATAGTCTACAATCATGGTTTTAATAGCTGAGACTAGGGTATAAATTTAAACTCTCATCTTTTCATTGTCAAAGAAAATTGTCTCAACAAGAGTGATTAACCTAGACTCCATGGAAGATATGACTCTTTGAGTAATCAAATCTATATCTATCTCACTGATGCTGGGAGTTGGATCAGGAGTGGGTTGATATGAATCTCTAACAACTGAAAATAGATATTATTTAAACCTTTCAAAATTTGTCTTAGAGATAAAGTCACGTAGAAGGGTATGATCCACTAGTTCTCTTGGATCTGGTACAAATACCTCATCATCAGAATATTCATAATCCAAGCCAAGTGCTACATATCTAGGATTACTTGCCCATTTAGACATAATATCAGCACCTAAAGGGGTGAGAGTGTCAATTATCACTCTTCCAGCTTGATGCTCTCCATCAATTTGACCTCTCCTCACTGGTTTCTCCCCCTCAACATGAGGTCTTCTTCTTGAATACAACAACTGAGGTATTGGGGCCACTTGAGATTCTACATCACCACAAACTTCAACTGTTTTTTGTTCTCCAGCAGCTTCTACCTAACCAGGAGGTTCCACATTCTAGCCTTGTTCCATAGGAACATTTAGTTTTATGGTTGCCTCTTGATCATCACCAAGATGTCTAGATCCATTTTCAATTCCACTTCATTCACCATTATCATAATATCCATCATTTTTATCATTTCCATCTACCCCATCACCTTGTTTAATTCTATCATCATGTTCTTTATCTTCTTTTTCCTCCTCTTCCTCATTTCTAGAGCCACTGAAATTTTTTTCTTCTTATTCTCTGTCTGCTTCTTCAAAACCACTAGATATTCTCTCATACTAATCACTACCAGACTCTTCAGTCTAATCCTCATCATTATTACCAAGAATAAATTATTTTAATGTCATATATAGAGGTTCACTAGCTGTTCTATATGATATTACCCTTATAATTTTAGTAGTATCTAGGTCACTCTTATAATCTATAGAAGACCCTTCTTATCTAGCAGGTGTAACTTCCTCTTCCTTAGAGTAAACTACATCATCATCTGGTCCTAGTCTAGGATTATCTACATCTCTTAGTTGGGATGGATGGTCAATAGGATTGAAATTTTCATAGATATTCTCCTCATCTCTAACCCATTATATCTTTTAGGGATTCTAATGAATCTTTGTTCTTTTTCAAATCTCCTTATTCAAGCCGATACCACTGCAGGTAGAAAAAATTTCTTTATTGTCATCTTCACATAATTTATCCTTAAGCATAGAAGATATCATTCTTGGGTAGAACAAGGAGTTAATATTATAATATGGATTTATCATCTCACTAATGTGGACTATCAAGTATTTGTATAGGTTTTCCTTGTGCCCTTGCTTTAGAAAGTAGAGCAAGTACACATCCTGGCACTTTAAAGAGGCAAAGTCCCCTTTCTTGGGACACTGCTGGTGCTAAATAAACTTGAAAAGAAGTCTGATCTCACCATCCAGTTTATTAGTAATCGACATTCTATGATCCTCATTACCAGTAATCTCACCTAAAGTTATCTCATAGGAAAAATAACACTAGTAGGTGGACTACTTCCCTAGGATTCATAAAAAATTACTTTATGTGGATCTTTCAAGCATTCTTCCCAATGCCTCAAAGAAAAATAAATTTTTATTTATTTGACTATTGACTTTATCCAATAAACCTTAGCTCCTTCCAGAATAAACTCAACATTAAGGTAGAACTCATGCACAAATTTAGGATAGAATGGCCTTTAATTATTTGAAAACCAGTCCAGCCAACCTTCGATATGTAATACCTTTAATAAGAGACTTACTCTCTAGAAAACATTATTTTAAAACTTCCTTCTTAGGATTCACTACTTGATTTGAAAGTCCAATATTGAGAGGCTTGGTCTTGCTCAATTCTACCTTCTTCTTCATAGTAGGTTTTGAATTGTCTCCCGATCCTCCTTCGAGAACACGCTTCAATGTTTCCTTTACAAGGATTTGGTTGTAGGCAATAAGGTGAATGATCTGAGGGTGAAAAGAGAAAAGGGTAGGAATGAAATGGTTAAGGTTTGATAGTAAGAAATATATAGGATCAAATCAATTTTATTACTTAGGGGTATAGATATCGCAAATCAGTAAATCAGGTTCAATTAAAACAGAAAAATTAAAACAACGTCGTTTTGGTTAATGTATATACATACAATCAGACTCTATAGGTGTGTGGATAACATTGATGTCGGTATGAAATTTTCATCATGACACTGTCGGTGTCGGCATGACATTGTTTGTGAGAAACTGTCAGTGTTGGCATAACATTATCTATGAGACACTATCAGTGTTGGCATGACATTGTCAGTTTGTCCTATCGATGTGACAACCACACTTAGTTTTAATAGAGGATTATCAATATATGGTCCTCACAAATTAATCATTCCTAATTCATGTCTGATGTAATTCATTATTTTATAGTTCAATGGCTTAGTGAATATATTAGCAAGCTGATGTTTAGTGACAATAAAATCAAGTGTTATGTCACCTTTTTGATAATTATCACTAAAAAAGTGATGTATTACATCAATATGATTTTTTCTAGAATGAGAAATATGATTCTTGGACTTGTTAATAGCACTTTTATTGTCACAATTTATAAGGAAATGTCTAAATTGGTATCCATAATCTAGTAAAGTGCGTTTCATCCAAAAAAATTGAGCATAACAACTACCAATAGCTATGTATTCAGCTTCTGCGGTAGATAATGCAACTGAATTTTTCTTCTTAATACACTATAAAACTATAGACTTTCCAAAAAAGTGACATGTTATAGAGGTTCTCTTTCTATATAACTTGAAACCACCAAAATCAGAATCATAATAACTAACTAAATCAAATGCTTGTCCTCTAAGATAGAACAATCCTAAATTGGTAGTATACTTGAGGAATTTAATAATTATTTTAACATCACTTAAATGAGATTATTTAGGATTATATTGAAAATGTTCACACATAAACACACTAAACATAATACCAGGCCTGCTAGCTATTAATTTGAGTAAACATCCAATCATTCCGTTGCAAGTGGTTTGATCAACAAATTTACCATTTTAATTAAGATCCAACGTACAGGTGGTACTAATTGGATTATCACTACTTTTTGTATGATCAAATACAAACCTTTTTAAAATATATTTAGTATATTTACATTGATTTAAAATAATACCTTCTTTGTTTTGAAAAATTTTAAATCCAAGAAATAATTGGAGTTCCCCCATTAAACTCAATTCAAATTCACTTTGCATCATTTTTGAAAAATAAATACATAAATAATTTCTTAAAGATCCAAAAAAAATCATCAATATAGATTTGAACTACTAAAACATCTTTAGAAATTATTTTTTATAAAAATATTAGGACCAGCTATACCTTTTTCAAAACCTTTTGAAATAAGAAAACTACTCAACCTACCATATCAAGATCTTGAAGCTTGTTTTAGACTGTATAAAGATTTTGTAAATTTAAGGACCTGATTTGGAAAATGAGGGTTTGTAAAACTAGGGGGTTGTTAAAAAAACACCCTCAAATATATACCCATTTAAGAATGCACTCTTAACTAACATTTTATATAGTTTGAAATTTAGATGTGCTACATATGTAAGCAAGATTCTAATGGCCTCAAGTCTAGCAACTGGTGAAAAAGTTTCTTCATGGTCAATGTGTTCTTCTTGATTATATCCTTGTGCAACCAATTGAGATTTATTTCTTATAGTATTACCATCTTCATCTAATTTATTTCTAAACACACATTTAATTTCTATAGTCAAAGTGTATTTGGATCTATCTACAAGTTTCCAGACTTTATTTCTTTTAAACTGGTTTAATTCTTCTTGTATATCCATCACCCAAAATTCATCAATGATTGCATCATTGATGTTCTTAGGTTAAAGATATGACAAAAAGGCATCATTTTCAACCTGGTTCTGAAGAAAAGCTCTAGTCTATGTTACTTTATCTAGGTCTCCAACTACAGAACCTAAAGGATTATTTTTAAGGGTTCTAATAGATTTAGAAAAAGAAGGGCTAGTAATTTCCGCTTCTTCAACATGTTTAGGTTCATTATGACTAAAATCTGGAGAATTTCTAGAACTGGATGATTTAATAGGTTTCTTAATAGTAGGGTTAGATGATTTTAAATTTATGTCCAGAGTGGAAATATCATCTTCAATATTTTCTATAGAGGTCTTAGGTTCATGTGGGTCAGTTTCATCAAATTTGACATATACAGATTCTTCCACACATTTAGTTCTTTTATTAAATACTCTATAGGCTTTAATAAAGATTGAGTAACCTAGGAAAATTCATTCGTCACTCTTAGAGGAAAAGTTATCAAGGTTTTTCATTTGTATAAAGGATATAAAATTTGAAACCAAAAACTCTGAAGTAGCTAACTTTGGGTATCCTACTGTTCCATAGATAATAGGGGTTCTTTTGAGAATTGGTATGATTTAGACTATATTAATTATATAACAATCTATATTTATAGCTTCGAAACAAAATTATATAGGTTGGTCATATTCATTAAGCACTGTTCTAGTAATTTCTTACAAGGTTCTATTTCTTCTTTCTATAACTCTATTCCGCTAATATGTCCCAGAAGTAGAGAAGTTATGACTATAACCACTATTTGAGCAGAAAGATTCAAAATCTAGGATTTCAAACTCATGGACATGGTAACTTATTAAAGTTTTAATTCTAATACCACTTAGGTTTTCTACTATTTTAGCATACTTAATAAAGTAAGAACAAGCTTCACTTTTGTGAGCTAAGAAAAAGGCCAAGTATATCTAGAATAGTCATCTACTAGAACATAGACATAGTGCTTCCCATTAATACTAGAGACTCTAGATATTCTAAGAAAATCCATGTGAACCATCTCAATAGGTTGAGAAGTTGAAACTTCATTCTTTGGTTTGAAACATATTTTATGATTTTTACCCTTTTGACAAGGATTACAGACTTTCCATTTGGAAACTCAAGTTTAGGTAGATCCTTGACTAGTCATTTCCTAGTAATATTTATATGGGAGTGTATGTTACAATGTCCTAGTCTCCTATTCCAAATACAACACTCTTTATGAAAGTCACTTAAGCATGAAACATTTTGATACACTAAGAAATCTAAGTTTATAACATACACATTTTCATTTCTAAGAGTAGTAAATACTAACTCATTTTTAGAATTAATAATATTACATGCATCATTTTCAAATTTAACATTGAAACTATCATAAAAAAACTGAGAGATAATAAGAAGATTTTACTTTAATCCATCAACAAAAAGTACTTTAGAAATTAATATTGAATTAGAGTTACCAATTTGGCCAAGGCCAATTATTTTGCCTTTAGCATTATCACCAAAAGTGACATGTCCACCATCAATATTTATCAGATTTTTGAAGCATGAATAATCTCCTATCATTTGTATTGAATATCCAATTTATTAGTACCATATACTTTTATATAAGCTCTTCAAAAATATTTCCTACAAAAATATCAAACAAGATAATATTTTGGTACCCATATTTTTTTGGGTCGAGTAATATTAGTAATAAGTGTTTTGGGAACCCATACTTGATTCATGGGTCTCCTATAAGCATTTTTTAAAGTATTTGAAAAATAAACTTTATTTGGTCCAAAAAAACTACAATTACTAGAGGGTTTTCCAGTTTTAGAACCAACAGAAAAATTATCAGTTCTAGACACAAAAAACTATTTTTCTATATTTGGTTACAAAATGATTTTTAGCTATGTTCCTCTGTCCAGGTTGGTATACTACACCAATATTATACCTAGGAGCTACTTTTTTACCAAAAATTTGTGTAATATTATTTTTCCCATTGGTAAAATTTTCTACGTACTTTTTTAATTGATCATTTTATAACTTAAGCTCATTATTTTCTTTAAGAAATTAAACATTTTTTATTTCTCTATAGTAAGCTCCGATTTAACAATATAGGTGAGAGCATGTTGTTTCTTCAAAATTTTATATTTATCTTTTAATTAATTACATGTATCATCAAGAATTCTAAAATACTCAAAAATTTCATCATTATTCATATTTTCATAATCAAATTCATCTTTAGAATAATAAGAATTATGTAAAGGAGAATCAAGGGTTACCTTAGATGTGTTTGTCACAAAACACATGTTTTCCTTGTTACCTTTCTCATCATGTGATGATTCAAACTCACTAGAGCTATCCTCAGAAGCACTCTAGGTGACCTTGATTTCCTTCTTGTATCTTTTATCTTTTTCCTCATATTTCTTCTTATATTTTAACTTATAATAGTTATCCTTTACATGTAATCTTCTCTTACATTCATAATAGACTACTTCATTTGAGTTATCACTCCTTTTCCAATCCTTTTTCTAGTTTAACTTATGATAATAATTTCCTTTGTAGTTAATATTACTAAATAACTTCTTCTCTCTATAAAATGTTTTAAACCTTCTGTCTAATTGAGCCATTTCCTCATCACTATATAATGGTTATTCTTCATTACTTTTACTGTCAGAAAGAGTTTTTATCCTTTATTTTTCTTTATTTTTAGAGGTCGTATTTTTGAAATCCACTAAATTTATCTTTGGTTCATCCTCTTTTTATCTATTGAACTTTAATTCTTCCTCATACATCATCATATTTCCTACAAATTCCTTTACTAGAAAGGTATCTTTGTCACAAGATTATCTTATTGATACAAAAGTTCCTCTCCACCTTTCTGGTAAACATATAAGTATTATCATGACTTGTTCTTTGGATGTAACAACTCTTCCCAGAGAAATCATAGTGTTCACAATTTTTTTGAACCTCGGATTTTAGAAATAGGCTAACTAGGATTCATTTTAAAGTTATCATATTTAATAGTAAATGTGTTAAGTCTTATTTCCTTAACACTATATGTTCCTTCATGTGAAACAGCTAGAGTATCCCAACTTTCATGGGCTGTTTTACCTGAAGAAATTATATTAAACTCTTCATCACCTAGTGCACAATATATAACATTCATAGCATTATAATTATTATTGTAATCTTACTTAGTTGT
The DNA here is from genome assembly GCA_963277665.1 of Viscum album. Lineage (NCBI taxonomy): Eukaryota > Viridiplantae > Streptophyta > Magnoliopsida > Santalales > Viscaceae > Viscum > Viscum album. Next base: position 1,869,418,642 of record OY728129.1, on the reverse strand, counting down.
GTCATCCCAAGTGTTTCTCATGGTAGTAGGAAGTGCATATTTTTCTTCAATAGAAGTCCAAATTTCAAATCCCATACTCTCTAATTGAATTTTCATCTTAATCTTCCATTGTGCATAATTAGTTATATTGAAGAAAGGAGGTATGTTGGTTGTAGTGCCTTCTAATTTATTATCAACAATAAAGAATAAATAATAGGTTTTTAAATAACTAAAAATTTATAACTAATAGAAATTTAAAACTAACATAAATTTAGAGATATTTAAAACAAAACTAAAATCACAGATGAAAAGGTTTAAAATAGATTAAAATTTTGAAAATAGAGACTTAAAAACAATCTTTGATACCAAATGTTGGTCTGAGTAGGACACTAAAGAGGGTATTTAATTTAGTTCCTATAAAAATTTCTGTTAAAAAATTTATTTTAAAATCCCCCAATTTAAAAAAGAAAACAACCTAGTTAATCAAGGTAGTAAATTTATAATAACTTGACTATTCAAATAATTTATCAAGAGATTGATTAATTATCAGTTATATCAATTTAAAGGATTGAAATAAATTTTTAAAATAATTTAATAAACCAAAATAGTTATAAATATTATCCAATATCAACTATCAAAGTAAAACTTAGTTTTCTAAAATATGAGTGAAAACAGAGTAGACTAAATTTGAAAATCACAACAGAATAAAACAAGAGGTTCAGTCTCAAGTTGAGACCTAATCCTATAAAATTGGTGATAACCTTCCAAAAAGGAGTTTAAATTGATAAAATTTGATCCACACCTTGGATATTGGTTTACAACATTATATAGTTTTGTTCAGGTCAATCTAAACCTCTACCATAATTCTATATGGGAACATATTATAACTAGGTCACACAGGGACCTCTTCCACAATTCTTTGTGGGAATAAAATGGTGTAATAGAGTGGTAGTGTTAGTATATTTTGTATTCTCTAGATTATCACATGATTTAATGTGTGTTTAAACAATACACACACACACTACTCAAAAAGTAATAAAAATAACGAACATAATAGAGCATAAAATATGAGATAAGGTTTGGAATGCTCTAGGTGTTGTGAAATGTAGCTCTGGACTCTTTGAATGTTGTGGATGTAAATTTCCAGTCCTATTCTATAAATAAACACCAAAATATAGTGTCATTGAGGCTTTGTGTTCTGGTATTCTAGGAAGATGAGATATCCTTAAAGGTTCTGTTTGCTGCAAAGAAGATTTGATCTTTGATGCACTTCAATTCCTTATTTTTTACATACACTAGGGATGAATATTATTCTCGAGTTCTTTATTTTTTTAGCATGATTCTTTTTTTGTGTGGTCTCTTGTGATTTGTATCTATATGTATATATTTTTTCTCGAGTAATTCCCTTTTTATATTCTGAAGGTCTGACAATAGGCATGATTGGGAAAAGTGTTGTACCTCATACCTTTAACATCCAAATTAATGTTGTATGCAAAAAATAATAATGTCAATTACTATAATTTAATAATCTAATATGACTATTGGATAAAATTTTCAAATTATAGAAATTTTAAATAGTATTTAAATGAGTCCTTCTATTGATGAATCCTTCTATCAATGATTCACTCTGTCAGTGAATCCTTCTATGAGTGAATCCTGGCGTCAGTGACTCATATGTTTTAGTGACTCATTTAAACTATTGATGAGTCATTTGAACTATCGGTGTGTCATTTAAACTTTCAGTGAGTCAGACTATCGGTGAATCAAACTCAACTATCGGTGAATTAGTTGTTCTATTGGTGATTCATTTTTTCTGTCGGTGAGTCAGGCTATCGGTGACTCAGAATCAACAGTCGGTGACTTAATTGTTCTATCGGTGATTCATTTGTTATATCGGCGAGTCAGGCTATTAGTGGCTTAGAATAAAAAATTTGTTACTCAGTTGTTCTATCAGTGAGTCATTTTTTCTGTCAGTGAGTCAGGATATCGGTGACTTGGACTCAACTGTCAGGGACTTAGTTGTTCTGTCGGTGAGTCATTTGTTCTGTCTATGTCAGTGACTCATACTTAGCCATTTTTTCTATTTAACTATCTTATAACATAAATATCAACAGACTGTGTTAAACATATAAATGATCATAGATAACCATAATTAATCATATTTAAACTTAGCTAAATAGGATTTGACATAAATCATTTTTTCTATTAAAACCAGAGAGGGACAATAGTTATTGAACTCACTTTTTTGTGTTTTCCCTTTCATATCATCCTAAATTTAAAATTAAAGAATAAAAAAACAACGAGAACACTAAAAAAATATTAGATGTGGTTAATAAAAGTACAATGTGTTAAAACAATCAAGGGGGGAGCCTATGAAGCTTGAAATTTGATGATGATTATTGAATTGAAAGGAGGAAGAACTTATACCAAGGGGATAATGAATATTTTTTTAAACAAACACATATTTAGAACAAAAATTTCAAAGTAGATCCATGAGAAACAATAATGTGAAGGACGAGTAAAAGATAATGAGAAACAAAAATCAAACAATAGTGAAAATTAATCAATCTTGAAAATTAACATTGATGGAATAATTGAAATAATTGTACTACAATTCACAATAGTCATTGTACTCAGATGTATTATATTTCTTACCCTCAATTTCTGGTATTTTCTAATTGATATCATCCTGAAAACTAAACGATCATAAAATATATCATATATGGATAAGGATTAGGGTTTATGGCAGTTAAAAAAAATGGTTTTAACACTTATCACTCGAGTTCTTATATTAAAATATTTCAATATTTCTTATTAAAAAAGTTTACTTTCCCCTATTTATTTATGAGGATTTCATTCAAGAATTATATTTTCAAATTTAGACCTAAAAAAGTGACACCATAAATGAAACAAAAAATATAAAGCTCATGTGGAGTGTTAGAGCATCCTAAGTTCTGAAAAAACCACCCATGAAAGAGAAACTGAGAAAACACATAATACTAACCACCAAAACCTTAACATGAAGAAAAAACCATTCAGTTAGGATGGTTATAAACAAAAATTTCAAATAAGCATGATGATATTAGTTATTGTAGAAGAGGAAGTATAACAACCTAAGCTTAACATACATCGATATTATATCATTTTAGATGGATATTTATAACATTAAAAAAGTACATGCCTGAGGACCGTAATCGTTTAGTGTCTTTGGAAACTTGGAACAAAATATTATAACTTGGTGAAAGATACGCAATGTTTCCCACATAGATCTCCCCTTTAGTTCTTCTACTTATAAGCTTTCTTTATAACTTGGGTAATGGAAACATAAAGAAGGGTGAGCTTAGATGCTTAGTAAGGGTAAACAAGGGAGATATGTAAGCATAAACATGAGCATAAGAGTATGATAACATGATCATAATATTATAAGATCATACCATACATATAAAAGATCAAAAAAATGAATCACAGAATAATGATTTCCAGTTCATAAGACATCAACCATAAGGGTATCAAAATCATAAACTATGAAATCATAACATAGTAATTAGATATGGAATTTCCAGCATACATATAATAAAATAAATCATTCCCTATAAGTCAAGGATTATTTCAAAAACTTATCAGGGAACTTCATGGGGGATACACCGACTGGGTGTGACACTCCACCATCCCCATTCGCAACCCTTTCCTTATAGTGGAATGAGTTCACTCCCCAAACCTATTAGTAGTAAAGGTTCACTCCCAATACCATCTTAGTAGAAAAAGTCCCTTACTATATTGGGATCACTCCCCGTTCCAACCCAGTATTACCAAACCGAGTTCAATCCATATTCTAGCACTATATTACCAAATAGATTTCACTCCTTGTTCTAGCCTTTTCATACATAACTGAGTTCACTCCTCATTATAGCCCTATCATACATAACCAAGTTAACTCCTCATTCCAGCCCTATTATACTGAACTGAGTTCACTCCTCATTCCATCCATTTATTTCTCATGAGTTATAAATCTTTAAAAAATGAATTGTATAGAGATATAGGTCCCACCCATCTCATAATGAAATCATACATACATGTTCCACAATATCATAAACAATAACATCATAACTCATGAAATGAAATGTCTATTATACACATGTAATCATACCATAACCTATGGAAAAGAGATAGGTTTCATAATAATTTCATCAAAGCATAACCCATGGAAAGAAGAGGGTTTCATTAGCATATAACCCATGAAATAGAAATGATTTTCATAAACATATAACCCATGAAAGAGAAATGAGTTTCATAAACATCCTACCATAAAAATGTAAACCATTTAGAGAAAGAATATGAATGGAACCTTTGGACCATTTCCTCAGAAATGCATGATTAACACTAACACATGTTATCTTAGCTGATAAATAATATAGAAATATAATTTAAAAAAAAATCTTAAAGAAAATATTCTTTCTTCATTGATTTTTTTAAACTTAAAACCTTTTGAAAACATTTCACTTAAAAATAACCTTGATAACTTATTAAGGAATATTTAAAACATTTTGAAAACCTTTTAATTGAAAAGATATTTAAAAAATTATAAAGGAAGCTTGGAAACATTTTGAAAACATTTTCTTTAAAAATATATTTTAAAACTTATAAGGAAATCCTAATTACATTTTGAAAACCTTTTACTTGAAAATATATTTGAAAAGTTATAAAGAAATCATGAAACCATTTTGAAAACAATTTCCTTGAAAATATATTTTAAATCTTATAAAGAAATAATGAAAACATTTTGAAAATATTTTCCTTAAAAATATCATTGATATAAATAAATATTTAAAACATTTTGGAAATTTTTTCTTTGAAAATATCTTTGAGAACTTATAAAAGAAACTTGAAAATAATTTTGAAAACCATTTTCCTAGAAAACTTATAAAGGAATATTGAAAACCATTTAAAACAATTTTTTAATATAAAATATTTTCAAAAACCTTTTTCTTTGAAAATATCTTTGAAAACATAAAAATCTTTTAGAAAACATGGTTTTGAAAGAACGTATATTTCCGACCTAAGAGAGAGAAAATGTTGGATTTTCTTAAAAGTGCTTTATTAATTATTTTAAGTACCAAAGAGTAGAAAAATGGTACCTATACATAAATATATAATGAATGAAAATAGGATAATAAAATCCTTGATATTTCTAGAGATATTTATCATAATATTTCATCAATGGTAGCATATTCATAAACAATCCTGATAAATGATGAAATTGTAGCAATAAACTATTACCACTTTGGTAATTTTGAATCATAATACACATGATAGAAAAACATTAAATGTAATTAAAATAATTATATTCATAATATAAAATGTTAAAGGGTAGTTTATACACCTCTTAGAAGAATATAGGTTCATGACTTGGCATGTGTGTCAAAGAATGCAAATTGAGAAAAAATTACTTTACTGATTTGGTAACTTTTGAACGATAAACCCCATGGAATAAATATCAAAAAATGGATATGTAAATACCAATAAATTTAATTATATGGATAATATAATACATTAATGGTAATTATATACACCAAACCAATTAAATTATTTTTTAATAAGGTATAAGTGTCACAGAAATAAAAGTGAGATGAGAAAAGCCTTAGCACGAGAGTAACTTTTGAATCGTGATCCCCATGAAAGGATAAAATAAATTAGAAATTTTAATATCATTTAATAAATGAAATTAATGATATAAAATTTCATAGAGATGTATATACACCACAAAAAATAAGAGAGTGGTGAATATGGCAGGTATCTCATAGAAATAAAAAGAGAGATGAAATTCCCTTACCTTAAGTCTTTTCTTTTCTTCAGACACATTAAAACCTACTCTATAATAATTATAAGTTTATTATAAATCTACCATAAAACTATATTATTATATATAATACCATATATGATTCAATTATGACTTTATATTACCAATTTATTAACCATTTTGTGTTAAAGTAACGTTTTGAGAAATAATCGCTTTGTTTATCGCATGTGTTTTGACTTGTTATTCTTGATATTCATAATTATATAATTATTTACTTATTTACAGAAAGTAAAACATGATATATATATCTTATATATTCAGTATATAAATATTTATAATAATCTATAAAATATAGAAATATGAAATGTAATACACCGTTCATGGAGATGGTAGGCCGTACATACGCATGAACATTGTTTCCGTTTTTTTGTCGTATTGAAATAAATAATGTAAATAAAATATATGTATATATATATATAATATAATTACATTAGAATATTTATTTAATGTATATCATATATATTTACTAAACCCATCCTTAATACATTCCATGTAAAGTGTGAACGAGTCACATCGCTTTGAGGTGACGATAGTCTACACATCCATAAACGAAGTTATCATATTTACACAAAATGGAAAGCTTGAATATATGTGTTATATATTAATTCTATAAGCATAAATAAATCAAAAATATCATATATATAATATAAAAACATAGTTTCCATCATAATTACCAACCATGAGAGGTGGTAAAGGAAAAATGAACAACCTTATTTCGAGTGGCGGTAGTCCGTCGTACACAAGAACAATAAGTTTGTTACCCATTTGATGGAATTATGTGTAAGTGTAGGTAGAAAAAATATAATAAAAACATATTATTATATTTAGGAGAATTATGTTATTATAAAAGCATGTAATAATTATAATTTGGGTGGTAGATAAAGATGATAAAAGAAAAGTTCTTATGGAAGGGAGTTACCTCTTCTTTGGGTAAATCCTCTTGGTTTGTAGGAAAGGGATTACGTGGTTGGATTTCTTCCCAAAGGAAGGATTCTATGATTAAGGTAGTGAATTTGGGTTGTGATTTTTTTGGTTTTATCTATAGTGACCCTATCCTTAAACACATATCATTACATGATTTTAAGCATAATTAACCATCAAATTACAAGCCAAGGATCATAAAGTCTGGTCTCTTTGGAATATTTGGTACAAAATTAAACATCGTGAAAAAAAATAAAAACTTATTTTATTTAATATTTATGATGACCTCCTAAATCTATTTGAGCCCCCCTTATATCTGCATAATATAACCTGGGGAATACATAAAAAAGGGATGAGCTAGAAATCCTAGTAAGAGAATAAGCATAAGAATAAAACATAGCACATGGTTAGAAGGAATAACATGGTGACATAAAAGGAATGGAACATGAATAAGGAATAATAACATTTATAACATGAGAACATATAATCATGGAATCATAGGATTGGGGAAACAACCTATAACATGATATAAACATGAGTCAAGGTTAACTGTCAAAACAATATAGCAGGGTGGACAAAGTCTTATAAAGGAATCATGTTCACTCCCTATCCCAAAATGACGTCTCATGAGACTAAACATTAGCCAATGAATTGAAGTGATATATGGGTTCAAACATCATAAAATGTTCATTAATATGTTTTCCACATGAATAATCAATCATAAGAAATAAAACATAATATAAGGGTTACCCATGGAAGGAAATGGGTATCGTAATCACGCCAAAAGGAATTACAAATGGGAATATCATAAAAGTGTCCATAAAAGAATGGATTTTGAACATACATGGATTTTAATAAATGAAAATAGGAATAAATAATTATAAATTGAGTCCAAGTTAAGTGAAAAAATTTTAAAATAGTATTTCGGAAACTTTAGAAATTATCAACTTTTGCGCGGTTTTGAGGGAAAACGTTAACGAGTCTTTAAAATAGAAAAGGAATATTTGTTTGAAAAAATCCAGAAATTAAACATGATAGTTTTACATTATAAAATTAGTTATTTTATAAAAATAATGGTGTATTAAAACATATCATGGATAACACATTATAATGGGTAAGAAATAGGGATATTCCCTTTAACCAGGCTTGCTTATTAAGCAGATTTGAGAAAGGAAACATTTTAAAACATGTATTTACCCATAAAATAAGGATGATATGATATGGATACATGATTTTGGAACATATAAATAGAAATTATAAGAATTAAATAAAAATAAATAGGTATTAAATTGGAGTAAATATAGAGAAAGAGTAATCTGAAGGGAAAATGGAGGTTCAGGTAGAATCCCATACCTTATGTTTGAAATGGTTCTGCACTTGATCTTAATGTCCTGAATAATAAAATTTTATTCATTAATTAATAATTAAAGAAAATTTTATACATGTAATTTTTTTATTATTATTTCATTAAGTTCATTTATGGCCTTTTTGATGAGTTATAGTGTTCAATTTCACTGTTCGAGAGTGCTCATTTTCTTAGTTTTCATGATCAGTTCGCTTGTATAAGAGTATGAAATTTCATGTAAATTGGAAATAGAAATACATAATTGAAGTTATAAGTTATTAATGAACAGATAAAATGTTAAATTATCTTATAAATCATTTGGTTATATGTTATGAGGATGAATCTTTAGATGAATAGTTAATGATAATTGTTTAGGTTAATTTTGGCGGTTTTTGATCACAACAAACTCATTTCATTTTATCATTTAGTATTATGTATAAATATAGTTCCATAACATAAAAAAACATTATAACATAAATTTAAAATATTTTTAAAACATTTAAAATTGTTTTATGACCAACCTTGAAGGTTTTAATGGAAAATGAAAACGTATCATCCACGATGTCGGTAAATTAATACATCACAAGCAATGATTTCATTTTTAAAATAAAAGGTTAGGAGAAGGGGTATTGATAATGGATTATTACACTAACATAATAAAATTACAGTATATTTAATATAATGGAGTTATAATGTAACTTGGAGAAGGTTATGTGTGGATAGAATATGAAAAGAAAATAAATTGAAAAGAAATTCAAAGAAAAAGAAAGAGGAATTTACCTCTTGAATTTCTCCTCCTCGAGAACCTCCTTAGAAAAAAGGTGTTGGACTTTTGATGATAAAAATATATCCTATAGATTTTGGATAATATTGTTAATATATTTGAGCATAATTTTTACAAGACATAAAACTTGAGAGGTATGAGGAGAAGAGGTGTTGAGGGGTGGTATTTATAGGGGAGGAGAGGGATATTTTCTAATTATTTTATTCATTAGTTTATTATTTTGCCTCAAGACTATGAATAATTTTAGAATTATCACAAAAAATATTAAAATAATTAAGTATAGTTTGATATTTTGGGTTTACATCATTCATACATCATTTATGACTCAATAAATCAAGTATTTATCTTATACTGTAAATTACCGTATTTTACCATTCACCAAAAATTCAAGTATCTCAGAAAAATCCCAAAAATTCACCCTAAATATTTTTCAACGTGTATAATTAAAAAATGAACTAAATTTTATGTAAATAATTTTATAAATATGATAAATTTAATTTTTAATAAAAAACATTATTTACTTGGAAAATACCAATTTTAAAAGTATAACTGATTTTGTAACACCTTGAAAAATTAATTAAGGCCTCATAAAATTATCTTATAATCATAAGATAAAAAAATATTAATTTATGAATAAATTTTATGGAAATAATTTTTCTATTAAAACATTATATTAATTATAAAATTAAAAATAAATACTTATGTTTGATAAAAATATCAACACTAAATTAATAATTTCTAAAACATTTATTTACTTATAATATGATATAGTTATATTTTATTTTCATTTATAAGATGAATAAATTTTATTTATAATTTAATGTGAGAGGTTAATATTATATTTTACATTTTAATATTAATAAGTTTTATATTATTATTCCAAAGGTCAAGTTACTATTTTATCGGTATATATTTCTTAGCTTCTAGAAATACCTCTTATTTCATTATTTCTTCATTTATAAAGTTTGTATTGTGTTATTTATGTGATTTAATGTGATTTATATGATAAGAAATAATTATAAGAAGTTTATTTCCATTGATAAAAATTTTGGGTGGTTACATTGTCTGTTCCCAAGTGGCTTTAGAGGTGTGAGGAAGTAAGGGGGGTTAGTGCCCTTTTATAGAGGAGGAGTGACATTCTTGTAAATATAAAAAGTTAAACACTATTTAAAGGTCTCTTTTACATCATATTCCTAAAATAATTTTCAAAATTTGATACAAGAGGGTAATTGGTCAAAATATTTCTATAAAATTTCTTTTGGACCTGCATCTAGGTCATTTGACCTCTTAAGATTAAATTTTAACCATTAAGTAAACTAATTTTTACCTTGAATGTTGTTATTAATTTTAATTAATTTCACTAATATTTTTGGTAAAAAAATAATTTGACTTTATTAGAATTATAAATTATGATTATTCCAAATATTTAATCCATTTTTTCAAATTCTAAACACATAAGTGGCAGAAATTAATTTCAAATTAATCACATAAACATGTTGCAGCGTCGAGTTTTTTAAGAAAAAAAGTCAAAAAGTTTGAAATGTTTATATATCCAATTTCAATGTGAAATTAGTTCCAATGACCCAAATTATTTTAATTGATGTATATTTTATATAATTATACTTTAAAACCAAATTAAAATATAATTGAACTATATAAAATAATTGGACTAAAAAACAGTTTTGAATTAAAATTTAGTGTTTTTCACTATTTATCAAAAAATGAAACTTCTTTGTGAAATACAAACAAATTACCCAAATTAAACTTTTATATTATGAGATAAAAATGAACTTTATTTTTCAATTAAAATTTATAAAATTTTCAAAAATTATATTTAAAATGGGTTCTCCATTAAAAGAAGGTAAAATTACCTTTTTGAAAATACATATATCTTTATGTATAAAGTTGGTTTTATTCTGAACACTTGTCTAGAAAAAACATATGATGAAAGTTATATTATTGATTGAATAAAATATATATATATTTCATTAAAATCATTTATAAAAATTGGTTTAATTAACTTATTTAGGTAAAACATGTTTGATTGTATAAATATAGTTTTCTAGAAGAATATTTACTATATTTTCAAAAGGGTTTTATTTTAATTTCTAGCTAATTGGTCACCAAAATAATTATTCTTGTATATCTGTTTAAAAAATATTTTCATAATTTAATAAATATTTTTAATAACCACCAATCCAATGGCTATATGACAACTATAATAATATAATAATAAATATATTAATAGTATATTACAGTTTGGTAAAACTAGGTCTTGTTTGTCACACAAGTTATCAAAGGAACTAAGAATTTTGTGTAACACAAGCCAAACAGAGTGTTGTGTGTACCAAAATCTAATATAAGTCTTTCATGTAATATAATATTAACTTGGTTTTGTGTATAACACAATCCAAACTTGTTGTTTTCATAAAACAAAAAGTTATATTCAGTGTTGTGTGAAATGAAAAATATCGAAAAGATTTAAATTAATTAATTTTTTTTCACAAAATCTCAGTGTGTTACATTATACCCCCCCCCTTAAAATGAATTTCACCCTTGAAATTATTTTGGGTTATCAATGGTTTAATACTTGGAATTTCCTTAGAAAACCACATAATAAAAATAAATACTAAAACATCCTTTAAAAAGGGAAAGTTGGAACTATAATGATCACCCAAAGTAACTCATAACTAGCTTCTCACATAGGATAATATATTTGACATGGATGAAAAATATAACTATCAAAATCTGATGGATAGTGATAGAAAACATGTTTAAGAGAAATTTAATGATCACAAATCCATAAGTCAAGGAGTCTTTAAAAATGTAATTTCCATCCTAAAAGTGATGATAAAATGAAAAAAATTTATTTCAAGACCCTTTCCCTAAAGTTGGATAATTTTCATAAAAAGATATACTTACATGATTCCAAGACAACCTTACCCTTTGTTGTTCCTAGATCAACTTCCACTTCATCTATTATTCCAAGAAATAAAAGTGAATATTCATTCCTAAATCATTAACATATCATGACATCCATAAATAGAATGGTATTTCATTCTACACATCTTTATCATAATAAAAAGGTTATCAAAATTTATCAAATATGCATAAATTATCACATGGAAAGATAATACTTTAACTTCTAAAACCTCATCCAAAGTTTAACATAAAGCATTGCATAAATGGATAATATTATTACCCTTATAGAATATGAAAGTCTAAAACTCTAAAAATAAGGTCACTAAATTAGTTTAACATTGATCCCACATATATCATATGGTAGCTCATTGTTGTTATATTCCAAAGATGTGAATAACTTTATCATGTGTTCTATTGAAAATGGTAATAACCTAAATTTCCATACATATTTATAAAAACATTCATGTTTCCTTATTCCAAAGTTTATTGGATATATTCCTTAAATCCATAAATGCTGTAAAATTCATCAATGATAGCATAAAACACATGTAAAAAAAATCCTTAAGCAGTTACAAGGTGATTAACACCGTCCAATTTACTTATTCATATACAACATATATTTTATCCAAATATCATTATCTCAACATTAGGATCATATTAAGGGTTATATTTCCCTTAATCATGTGTTTAATATGAATACCACCTTACCATTAAATAAATTTTCTAGTTCATCAGAAAAATTCAACAAATTATTGTAAATCATTAGTGAAAAATATAAAGTGAACAATCCTTATATATTTCAAAAATCATAATTCTTGAATCCAAATACATAAACAATTTGATTATTCCACTTCATCCTTTATCAATTAACAAGGAAACCTTATCCTATTACTTAATAACTCTTTTTTTTCACATTTCAGCTATAGTCTCATCATCATCAACAATATAACCATTACTCATACTACCTTGTTGATTCCCTTTAGGATATTTCCACTAAGGACATAGATTTTCACAGTGGCCATTCATTCCACATATAAAACATTCAACTATTGATAATACCTTAGGGAGACTAATATTTCCATCCATTTAATTAAATAAAATTTTCATTTTCCCTTTATAGTTACTTGATTTGTGCCCTTCTTTTACATAGTCAAAACATATTATTGTTCCTCTTAGATATTCACTTGGGTGTTTCTTCCCACATTCTTGATATATAGCTTACTAGATCTTCTTTCCTTAATGGTATTCATTACTCACAATTTTAGTGAAAAATTCACTTCTCTTATTTGGTGAGTCCTAGATTTGGTTAAGGTACACATTGTTAACCATGTTCCATGAAAACGCATTAGGCATTACCACACATACTTCACTCCAGTGATCATACCATTTGAATTTTCATCAATAAGTTTTATATCACATTCAACATTAACAGATCTCCTTCTAGTTTCCTCCATTAACTAAAAACAGAAAGCATAGTGTGATCAACACTTATAATAGTATAAAACCACCTAATCAGGAAAAATAACTTATAGGATGTCTAAATTATGAAACCTTCTTTAATCTTTGATATCTTAGGCTTATCCTTAGATAAATCCCTAGATATATACTTAAAAATATCCCTAGGGATCTCACTAATATTTTATCATCCTAGTTTTCAATGGTTGACTAAACCTTTCCTTTGATACAAACTATAGTGAACCAAGCTTACCATTTTTGGATATTACATCATTTTAGATGAATATTCATCACATTACAAAAATACATGCCTAAGGACCATAATAGTTTAGTGTCTTTGTAAACTTGTAACAAAATCTTTTAACTTGGTGAAATATCATCAATATTTCCAAAAAATATCTCCCCCTTTAGTACTACTTATAACCTTTATTCATAAACTGGGAAAAGAAACATAAACAAGGGTGAGCTCAGATGCTTAGTAAGGGTAAACAAGGGAGACATGTAAGCATAAATATGAGCATAAGGGTATGAGAATGTGATCATAACATTATAATATCATACCCTGCATATCAAATATTATAAATATAAATCATTTCATAAATATTGGTAGTTAATAAGATATTAATCATAAGGGAATCAAGAGCATAATCCATGAAAACATAACATAAGAATAAAACATAGAATTTTTGGCATACACGTAATCAAATAAAATCATTCCCTATAAGTAAAGGATTATTTAAAAAACCTATTAGGGAAATTCATGGGGGCTATACCTATTGGGTGGGACACACCACCATCCCCAGTCACAACCCTTTCCTTGTAATGGAATGAGTTCACTACCCAAACCGTCTTATTAGACAAGGTTCACTCCCAAGACCATATTAGTAGACAAAGTACCTTACTAAATTGGGTTCAATCCCTATTCTAGACCTATTTTACTGAATCGGGTTCACTCCCTGTTCAATCCCTATATTATTTAACTGAGTTCACTCCTCGTTCTAGCCCCGTCATATTGAACTGAGTTCACTCCTCATTCCAGCCATGTCATACTGAATCAAGTTCACTCCTCATTCTAGCCCTATCATACTCAACCAAGTTCACTCTGTATTCCTGCTATTTATATAACATGAGGCTCAAATTTATACCCAATACATTGGAGGGAGATATAGGTCCCACCCATCTCATAATTAAATAATACATAGGTGTGCTAAAATATCATAAAAAATCATATCATAAACCATGAAACGAAATTTAAATCATCAACATGTAATCATATCATAGCCTATAGAAAATAGATAGGTTTCATAATCATTTTATCAAAGTATAAACCATGAAAATAAGAAGGTTTCATAATAATATAACCCGTTAAATAGAAAAAAGTTTCATAAACATATAACCTGTGAAAGATAAATGAGTTTCATAAACACCATTCCATAAAAACATAAACCATTATGAGAAACAATATGAATAGAACATTTGGATAATTTCCTCATAAATTCTTGAGTAATAGGAATAGATGTCATATTAGATTCTAAATAATATTCAAAGTTCTTTTAAAATAATTTATTGAGGAAAATATCCTCTCTTATCTGAAAAATTATTTTCAAAACAAAAAACCATCTGAAAACCATTTTATTTAGAAACAAACTTGAATACTTATAAAGAAATATAGAATAAATTTTGAAAACCTTTTACATGAAAATATATATTAAAAGTTATAAATGAATCTTTAGAATATATTAAAAACATTTCTTTGAAAATATATTTGAAAACTTATAAGGAAATCTTGAAAAAAATTTGAAAACCTTTTCCTTGAAAATAACTTTGAAAAATTATAAATAAATATTGAAATAATTTTGAAAACATTTTCCTTGAAAATATCTTTGAAAACATATAAATAATTCTTGATTTTTTTGAATAAAATTTCCTTGAAAATTCCTTTTAAAACTTATAAATAAAAATTGAAAACATTTTGAAAACATTTTCTTTGAAAATAAATTTGAAAACATATAAAGGAAGATTGAAAATAATTTTGGAAACCTTTTCCCTAGAAAACTATTAAAGGAATCATGAAAATAATTTAAAACACTTTTTGAACATAATTTTTTTAAAATCTTTTTATTTGAAAATAAATTTTTAAATAGAAAACATTTTTATAAAATATGGTTTTGAAAGAACACATATTTCTGACCAAAGAGAGAGATAAAGTCAGATTATATTAAAAACACTTTATTAATTATCTAAAGTACCAAAGAGGGAAAAATGATACCAATACATAAATATATCATGAATTAAAAGAGTATAATAAAATCCATGATATTTATTGATATATGGATCATAATATTTCATCAATGGTAGAATAATCGTAAATAATCCCGATAAATGATGAGATTATAGAAATAAACTATTACCACTTTGATAACTTTGAATCATAATACACATGATAGAATAAAATTAAATAGAACTTAAAATATCATGAAAATATTTATATTCATAATATAACATTTCAAATGGTAGTGTATACACCTCATAGAGGAATATAGGTGCATAACCTGGCATGTGTGTCAAAGAAAACAAATTGAGAAAAAATTTCATTACCGATTTGATAACTTTTGAACCATAAACCCCATGAAATAAAGATCATAAAATAGATATGTAAATAACCATAAATTTATTTATAATAATAATATAATACATTCATGGGTAGTATATACACCAAACAAATAAAATGAGTTCTTAATAAGGCATAAGTCTCATAGAAATAAAAGTTAGATAAGAAAACCCTTATTGCGTGTGTAAATATTGAATCATGATCCCCATGAAAGAATAACATCAATTAAAAATTTGAATATAATTTAATAAAGTAAAATAATACTATAACATTTCATATGGAAGTATATACACCACATAAAAATATAGTATCCATCATAATTACCAACCATGAGTGGTGGTAAAGGAAAAACAAACAACGTTGTTTCGTGAGGTGGTAGTCTGCCATACCCACGAACGGTAAGTTAGTTACCCATTTGATAGAAAAGTGTGTGAGTGTATGTAGGAATATTATAATAAATACATATTAGTATATTTAGGATAGAAGTGTGTTACCTCTTCTTTGGGTAACTCCTCTTGGTTTACACCAAAGGGCTTACTTGGTTAAATTTATGTCCAAAAGGATCCTTAAAGGATGAAGGTAGGGAATTTGGGGGGATATTTTGGTAGTTTGTGTAAAAGAAAAAGTGACTTGAGAGGTGTGAGTAAGTGAGGGGGTGAGTTCCCTTTTATAGAGGAGGAGTGACATTCTTGTAAATATAAAAAGTTAAACACCATTGAGTGGTATCCCTCACATCATGGGAATCAAATAATTATAAAAATTCGATTCAAGAGGTTAATTGGTAGACATATTTCAATAAAATGGAATTTGTACATGTTTATAGTTCATTTGGTCTCTTAAGATTAAATTTTATCCATTAAGTAAACTAAATTTTACCTTAATCGTTGTAATTAATTTTAATTAATTTCACAAATATTTTTGGTCAAAAAATAAGTTTTCATTATTATAAATTATAATTTATTTTTATTCCAAATATGTAATAAATTTTTCCAAATTCTAAACACATAAGTTTCATAAATTAATTTAAAATTAATACAACATACATGTTGTGATAATGGGTTTTTAAGAAAAAAAATCCAAATGTTTGAAATGTTTTTATACCCATTTTCAATGTGAAATTGGTTCAAATTACCTATATTGGATTAATTTATGTATATTTTATCTAATTATACATTAAAACCAAATTAAAATATTACTTAACTATGTAAATAAATTAGATGAAAAAATAGTTTTGAATTAAAATCCAATGTTTTTCACTATTCATCAAAAAATGAAACTTCTTTAAAAATATCAAAAAATTACTCAAAGTAAAATTTTATATTCTGATATAAAAAATTAATTTTATTTTTTCAAATAAAAATTATAAAAGTTTCAAAACTTATATTTAAAATGGGTTCTCCATTAAAATTAGGTAAAATTACATTTTTGAAAAATATATATCTTTTTTACATAAAGTTGGTTTTATTCTTATCTCTTATATAGAAAACAAATAAGATGAATATTAAATACTTTATTGAATATAATATCTATAAATTTTATTAAAATAATTTATCAAAATTGTTTTAATT
Source organism: Viscum album (assembly GCA_963277665.1). Lineage (NCBI taxonomy): Eukaryota > Viridiplantae > Streptophyta > Magnoliopsida > Santalales > Viscaceae > Viscum > Viscum album. The sequence goes on along the minus strand of OY728129.1, from coordinate 1,869,401,200 downwards.
AGTTTGTTGAGGTAAAACGTGTTTGATTGCATAATTATAGTTTTCCTATAATATTTTCAAAAGGGTTTTATTTTCATTACTAGTTAATTGGTCACCAAAATAATTTTTCTTATATTTATGTGTAAAAAATATTTTAAGAATTTAATAATTATTATTAATAACCACCATTTCAATGTCTATGTGACAAATATAATAATTTTTTAATAATAATATTAATAGTACATTATAGTTTGGTAAAACTAGGTGTTGCATGTCACACAAGTTATCAATGGAACTCAGGATTGTGTGTAACACAATCAAAATGAAGTGTTGTGTATAGAACAATCTAATCTAAGTATTTCATGTAATGTAATATTAACTTGGTGTTGCATATAAACTAATCCAAACTTATTGCTTTTTTATAACAAAAATATATATTCAGTGTCATGTGAAATGAAAAATATAGGAAAGATTTAAATTAATTTTATTTTTTAAAAAAATATCGAGGTGTTATAGGGAGAGTATTTTTAATTCAATGAAATATTTTTTCAATTAAAATAAAATTTCAAGAAGTTAAGGGATTTCGTAGCTACAACAAACTAATAAAAAATTGTTTTACCAAAATATGGATAATATTTTAAGAACATAACACTTATGATGATATGCACAAATATAAAAGTTGATTATTCTATTTTTGAATAAACACTTACACTTAAGATATGTTTGATATTAATGGACATATTATGAGACAAAAAAAACAACCTAAGTTTAGGTGTTTTATAAAAATGGTAGTTTTTCACTTCGCTAGAACATAAAGGAACCATTACTATTTCCTTAAAAAAATTGAAAAAATATCATTATTGTAAATTATATAAATAAATTAAAAATTAAAGGATCCATTAGTTTTTACATTGTATTATTTTACATGATGTCAACATTCAAGGAAGACTAAATAACTTTCAAAGAATTTGCAGCTAAACACTTTATCTTCACAATTATAGGTAATAAAATATTTACATTAAGCAGACCATGTTTTCTAAAATGAAAAGGTTAATATTGTCAATGTTTAATAACAGTGAAATAACTGTTTTTTTTTTAATTAAATTTAAAATAATGTGTAAAAAAATATTGCAACAATTTGAAATGCATCAAAAATTTAAGTTTGAAATATTTTCATCTAATAATTTTTTAATACAAGTTAAAATTATTGTGCATTGAAAGATGATTATATTTTATATAAAATATTTGATTTTTTTAATAAAATTAACATATAAACTATATGAATTTTATGACATGAAATTATCAAAAAAAAATATATACCGAAATAGTTTAATAAAATTAACATACAAACTGTATGAACTACAACTCTAATGATATATAAACATATAAACTCAATTATCATATAATATATATTAACATATAAATAGAATTAACATATAATAATATAATAATATAATCATATAAACTATGTTAACATATAAATACAAATAAAAATAGTATTTAAATCATAAAATATATAGATTAATAAAATAAACATTTAAATAGTATTTATATGCTAAAAAGTTTATATGTTAATACTATATATGTTATAATTATATGTTAATATAATATATTTTAAATCATAAACTATTTAAATCATAAATATAGTTTATGTTAAATCATATAAACATTATATGTGAAATCGCAATCTATATATGATACATGCTATTAAATATTATTTATAATAAAAAAATATTTCTCCTCCTATAGAATCGGAACAAATAAATATTTTTGATAGAATAATAGGGTTTATTAATCATAAAAATATTCATAATATATAACTACTTAAATATATTTCAATTATTTTATCTATCCATATCTAGATGTGATTTTTTCTTCACTATGGAATGTTAGAGATGTTTATGAAACATTTTCTAATACTAATTATTCTCCTACCCAAGATTTTTGTTACAACTGAATTATTATTTTTAACTATATTTATTAAACCTAAATCCACTCTTACATAGTTAATTTACATGATGACAAATTCTATATCTAGTAATTATTTTATGTCTATTATATCATTTCTTGAAGAATCGTAAGGGTCATCTTTTAATCATGTTGATGATCTTATTGATCATGAATCTAATGTTTTAAGATCTCTAAAAAAATTATGGTCTAAGTGAATCAAAATGAGGGATAGTGTTCGCATAAAGATGATCCAAAGACTATACCATTGATTAGTAATTCATATAATCCAAGTTCCTTTTACTATATGGATTAAGAAAGGAACAACATTGTTCCTTTTGAATATTTTTTATAAAATGTTTTGAGTCAGTTTGCAATTTTACTGCTATTTCAATGATTATATAGTGATGAACATGTTAGATCTTTTTAATCAATAAAGCCATCAAAATATTTTATCTCTATGTGTGTAAAGTGCCTTGATCCCAGTCAAATTATCTTAAAGAAGAACAAATATTTATAGATCTTCCTCCACTACAACAAATAGTAGGTAAGCTTCCATAATTTTAAAACTCCATAGGAATTGAAAGAATAAATCATAGTACATATTTAAATATACACCTGTTTTCATCTCAAATTGATAATGAAAACACTCATATAATATAATGGGTCATGGATTCACTGAATCTTTAGTTTACTCTCTCAATTGAAGAGGGACATGAAAAGCGAGGACATGCATTTAGATGCTCAAATAAAAATTTGGGGCAACTAAACAATCATGAATAGAAAATACAAACCACCCTCAACAATGGTGATTGTAGGCATGTATTTATACTTTTTAAGGATTCACTACCTCAGATTCTCTAACATTTTTAGATTCCAATGATTGGTGAGTAACATCAATATGTTTTTCAAGATATCAGAGGAAAAATGTTTCACAGTCCAGTCCTCATGTCAATAATACACCATTCAATAAATAGATACTAAACACTATCTTGTACCTATAAATGAAAAGTTAGTGAAACATGAAAAACCCATATCATCATGGGAAAACTCATTATTGAAGAATCCCCAATACCATAATAGAACAAAAACAATTAAAATACCAAAATACCAAAATCAAGATTCCTTTTAACTATGCTCATATAGATGAAAGTCATTAACACCATCAAAATGCCTAATTTGGATGATTTAATAAAAGAATGAACAATGAAGGACATTTTTTTAATGTGTTTCTAATATTAAAGGTTTCAATATAGTATAGAATGGATTATGTACCTGATCAGGTCTAATCTTTATTGAGAATCTAGTTCCAGCATTCTTTTATGTAAAGAATGAATTTATTCACAACTAGATATGTCAAACACGTATTATTCAAGAACCTTATAAGAATAAAAGGTGATTATTAAGGAGAAAATATAAATATATAAACTAAATAATAGACCATGGAAGAGGTGATGAACCTATTAAGGGATTTAAAAACTTGAAAGTAGTAGTCCTATTTCCATTTTTAAAACTATTCCAATGACTACACATTAATGGTAACATGATACGAGTATATACATATACAACACAAACATATATAAATATATAAATATATATATATATATCATACAACACACACACACACATATATAAATATATGTGTGTGTGTGTGTTTATATGAACATACACAACCTGTATTTATGAAAAAAATGTATAGAGAGAGAGAAAGTAGACATAACATATAAAGATAGAGAAGAGAGACATAACATATAAAGAGATATAGAGAGAAAAAAAACAAAATATATATACATATATACATACATACACACACACATACACACATAGCCCATATTTATACAAAAAAATTATATATATAATAAATATATAAAAAAATGTATAATAACATAACCATAACTATGATAAAAAACAAAAGTGATAAGTAAAGTCCTAAAACCTATGAAGGCATTCCCAAAACATTCCAATTTAGAAATAAGATTTTAATTTGAATGTAAAATATCAAAATTATGCCATGTAGAAATTGTATCTAACCATTTATGATTTTAAATTTAGTAAACCTGAATAAAAAATTATTCTTAGAAATGGAAACAAAGTTTTCTTACCTGGTGTTCAAACTATTAATGAACCAATAAAATGTTATAAATATCTCTCTTTAACATCCAAGGTAGAAAACCAACCAACATGACATTAAATTATTATCTTGAAAATGTAAAATTTGGTGAGAAATTATATAAACTATAATAAGTTGTATCAAACCATTTTATAAGTTTTCAAAAAATTATCACCCCTTTCTTTCATAACACCTATCAATGTTTATCTTTTTTATCCTTAATGCATGTTTTTCATGTTATGATACAAATAAAAACTCACCAAAGTTAGGAAGAAAAATGAACTCATGCATTATTAATCAAAATAAAGTAGAATATATGTTTAAAATGATGTGTATAAGATTTGAAAAAAATGTATATGGATAAAACATTGGAGATGTGAAAGAAATATTAATGTTTTGAAATAAATGTGAAAATTATGTTTAAAATAATATCAGAACAAAATAGACACTCACATATATAAGAACATGTTTTCATACCATTTGGTAAACCCACTACAATGATCTATTATTGAATCCACTTATGTGGAAATTCAAATTATAACAGATTCCATGTGAGATATAAATCAAAGAACTAAGAAAAAACTACTTATTATAAGTTTTACAAGGACGTTTTAGTGTAATTCAAGAGAAGTTTGAAAGAGAATGTGAAAAATGAAACCCAACCTACTAAAGTAAATGACTACTACTTAAATTCATGTCATAAAATGAAATGTGAAAAATGAAACACAACCTAATGGAATAAATAACTACTTCTTCAAGACATGTCATAAAATAAAATTGATTAATATGAATCATGATAGTTGAATAACTTCTACCAAGAGAGATTCCCAATTACCATTGGAATAATATTTAGATACACCATCAAATTTTATAATTTTATTGATGAAAAAAATCCTATTTTTTTATATAATTTTAAAATAAATGGAAAATATGCTTAATTAATATCATTATGGGTGTTGAAATCTTTACAATCATAATTAGAAGAAACCATAAAAAATAGAACATAAGAAAAAAGAATTCATAGAAAAAAATGATTTAAAAATAAAATATAAAACTCCTTTGATGAAGCACATGCTACTAAAGTTAGGAATAACTATATAATACTTACAGAATCATGTCAAGTATTTTGATGGTAGTTCTCTATTACTTTAAAATTAGTTTACTGGCCTTCTCATGCTGCACAAAAAAATCTTTTATCAATGAGTTTTAAAAACAAACTAAACATGAAAGAATAATTAATCTATAAATAAATTAAACATAAATTTCTAATACTTTTAAAGAAGAATGATGTTTTGTAAATTTTCCTATTTTTTATGCTATCAACTAACACCTTTCCTAAAAATTAAAGTAGAAGTATCTTAATTAAAAAAATGTATACCTGATAAATGTAAATTTATTAGTAGATTTATGTGCCTATATATTCCTAAAATCATCATTATTGTTTAATAGATAAAAGGAAATTACCAGGTGTGTGGGGGTGATTGTAAAAGATAGAGGAATTATTATACACAAAAAGACAAATCTATTTCATGAAAATCCTCAATTCATTCCCTCTATTAGAGGAATTTCAATCATGATTAAAACACTAGAATATCTAAAATAATTTTGAAATTTTTCACACATACCATCATGCTTGCATAAATATCATGTTTTCCACTAAAACTACAAGTCATCCATGCTTATAAAATAGTCTAAGAATAACTTCGACACCAAGAAAAATACTTCATAGATGGTTGTACAGTTATTTAACAGCTGAACATACTTTATTTGAGTAGAGGAATCTCTCTAAAACCAAAATTAAAATTATTCGGTACCATGATTTCAAGGAAGGAACAATAAAATTATAAATAATATGCCAAATAACATATAGAATAAGAAGTAGTGTAAAAAGTGACATGAAAAAGAATATTTACTAATAGATGTACAAATAATAAATGGTATCATTAAAAACATCCAAATGAAACACCATCCTCATACTATAAACAATCACATGTAAATTTTATGTGAGGGGTCACTATTTTCAAATGTTATGGATCAATATTTTCAAATGGAATCAATATGAAAAAAATACTTTATAATTTTCCTAAAAAAATTATTTTCAGTTATTTACTCATTTACATTGATTTAAATAATTGACCTGGTTGTTCAGATAACTCGTGTAATATCAGGGTATATGCACATTAATGTACAAAAATTTATTTTATAAATGGAATCCAATCTATAAAAAATGATACGATAAGTGCAATTGAAACAAAATCTAGAATTGAAGCAGCTATAAAATGCATAATTATATTCCCTACAATAAAAATATGATCAGTTGTTATTGAATATAATAAAAGTATGAATATTTATTTACACTATTAAATTATGCATAATGATTCATATTGTATGCATACAAGTGTAAATACTTTGAAACAATTGTATGCATATTGTATGTGTAGAGCATGTTTAGATGCTTATGATACCTAAAGGATCCAGACATAGTGGAAGTGTGGTGGTTGGGAGGACCCAACATTGATTTTTTCCATAATTGATCTCCAATATGGGATCAATACGATGATGAATTCTAGTATCCATAGTTTTAAATAAAATATTTATACAAAGAGTAGAAAGATGTCACATTTGAGAAAGAGGATCTTGCACATCGGGTTAATGATTAATTTAAATATTTTTTGTAGAAATTAAATACCTTGATCTTCTGTACTCTCTTCGTTGATGATGTTGATCGTCTGGACTGACCCTTCCAGATTATCTCATTATGCTTGCAAGGATCTAAACAATAATCCCTCTAGCAGTGATCCACAAATTCTTCTATGGACTCCAAAAAACTCCACTTGATGTCTGGGTTCTAGCGCGGTGAATCAAATGACTTGCATCTTTTGTTTTTGATCTTTTGTTCTTAGGTCTTGAAGAATGTCTCTCATTCATAAGATAGAGAGAGGAGATGAGTCAAGAGAGATATGCTTGACTCAACAATTCTCAATTCACTTGGGTCATAGGCGTAGTGGAACAATAGACGTATGTGTATATTTAACGAGTTGGGGTTTATGTTACAATATTTAATTACATAACAAAAATTAAATACATTCATAAATTTAGATAAAACCCATGATACATAATAATAATAACAACACCATTATTTGTGGTGTTCCAACATGCAAAAAATGGAATCATAAATGAAATCCCATGCCACATAATGATAACATTGTTATTATTATTTCCTCTTATGACAACTAGTTAAATAATTATTTACTATCTTGCAAATAATTATTTTACTACCGGACCGAACTTGGTCTGCTTGAAATCCACTTCCAATTATTGAACACCCGAATAAATAAATAAATAAATTATTCTCTTAAATAAATATTTTATTTAAAAAATAGTAAATAAATATTTATTTAATTTATGCTATGGATTTAACTTGAATAAAATTATTCCATGGTATCGAGAATAATATTTATTCCATTGATTAAATTCAAATAGAATTTAATCAAGACCACAAGAAACACTTAGTGTGTGACACTCTAGGATTCATTCTCATTGGCATTAGGTAAGCTTGCATAAAGTCCAAGAGTACTGTCTAGAAATGGGTCAAGGAACCCAAGAGAAAGAACTTAAAGTTGCAGTGATGACATCCACATACGAACACTAACTGTGTAATACAATCCCTTTGTCACAATATCTCATCAAGCATGTTTCATGATTATGTCATCAAACTGTAAGCTTGATACATCATTCTTTGACTACCTGAAATAAACTCATCGATACACCATGGCCATGGAATATAGGGTGATGGTTCTATTTCAATCAAAGGGCTAAGATGTCAACTTTCATAAATGGAAGGGGAAAATCCTTCCTCGACTTATCCATTAATAACATGTCATTCATGATGCACCCAACATACCATACTTCCCGCCAACATATAGTGTTATATTTTTCCTCAGTAAATAAAAGTGTGTAAGTCGTGACATGCATTAATGATAATATTAAAGTGTAAGGACCATTAGACATGCTCACAGATAGAAATATCTGATGACATCAAAACATACAGAATTCCTACCGGAGGATCTGTTCTTATATCTCCCATCTTGGAGATTACCAAGTGTGAACTTCATAAGAGGAAGTATCATCTACTTATGATTACTCACCTCTGATGGTATGTATATTATGTGTCTTGTCATAGTATGTCATCCAACCACAAAACTATATTTAAGAATATTTTCATAGCACTTCAAGGTTCTCATCATAGTGGGGAACTGCTATGACTTTTTCAATGCGACAAATACTCCAAGACATTATTACATCGCAGTCATGAAGAACAATGAACAATATGTAATAATATGTTTAATTTTTAAATATATTAAATATCTATGTAATCAAAGTACAAATAGTTGGTTCTAGGACACCAAATCTAACAATCTCCCACCTGGAAAAGAGCCAAATGCCTATTACGTTCAGTCTTCTAGACCTCACATGATGATCATGTTTCTACTAAGTCAAGGCTTTAGTATAGGGGTTCACCACGTTATCTTCTGTGGAAATATTGCTCACTGTAACTTCACCTCTCTGAGAAAAATCCTTCAAGATATGATACTTCTGAAGTATTTTTTTTGTCCGCTGATGTGACCTTGGATCTTTTTCGAGATCCAAAACTATTGTATTATCATAATAGAGTGTGATGGGATATTTAGTGTTAGGTACCACATACATCCCTTGGATGAAGTTTTACATCCAAACTACTTCTTTATCTACCTTAGAAGCTGTGATATACTTGGAATCTGCTATAAAATATGTGCCCACACTCTTCTTTGAGCTCTTACATCACACAAAACCTCCATTCAAAGTGAAGATGTATCCCGTCTATGACTTCATGTAATCTTGATCAGTATAGAAATTAGAATCTTCATATCCTCTAATTACTAGTTCCTCATCCCCTCCACAAACCAGGAACATATCCTCAGTATGCCTCATATACATATATATAGTCTTGACTTCCATCCAATAGTGGTCACCTGGATCAGCTTGATATCTACCCACCACACTTAATGCATATGCGACATCTAGCCTAGTACATAGCATGACATACATGACTAACCCAATCACTGATGCGTTTGGAGTCCTTCCCATTCTCTCTCTTTCCTCTTACCTCTAAGGACACATTTTGTTGGAAAGATGAATTCCATGTGATGCTGGCAACAATTTCCTCTTGGATTGTTCCATATTGAATCTATTTAGTATATTGTCATTGTATGTTCTTTGAATTATGCCCAACAATATTTTGGGTATATCACGATGGATCTAGATCCTAAGAATATATACTACCTCACCCAAGTCCTTTATGGAGAATCATTTATTCAACCATGCCTTAATAGACTGTAAGTTTGGTATCTTATTTCCAATAAGTAATATGTCACAAACATATACTATAAGATAAATAAATGCACTCCCACTAAACTATTTATAGACACAAGGCTCACATTCGTTCTTTATAAAACCAAATTCCATTATGGATTCATCAAAATGAATGTTCCATGACCTGGATTCTTTGTTTAATCCATAAATGTATTTTTTTCAACTTCCATATCTTATTGGAATCCTTTGGAGTTAGAAACACTTCAGGTTGTGTCTTATAGACATCTTCCTGAAGGTTCCCATTAAGGAAGGCTATTTTGATATCCATTTTCCAAATCTCATATTCATGGTAGATGAAAATGGAAATCATAATTCTGATAGATTTTATCATTGAAACTGGTGAAAATCTTTAATCGTAGTCAATGCCTTGATGATGTTTAAACCCTTTTGAAACTATTCATGCCTTATAGGTACATACTTTTCCTTACATGTGTAGTTTCTTTTTGAATACCCATTTGTAACCAATAGGCTTTACATCTACTAGAGGATCTACAAAAATCCAAACTTGGTTTTGATATATGGAATCCATTTTAGAATTAATGGATTATTTCTACTTGAAAACATATGTGCCACTTACTACTTCCTTATAGGTTATAGGATCATTATTATCAACCAATAATGAGTCACCATCCTTAGTAACTAGAAAACCATACCATTTTGTTTATCTAACCTCTCTTGTACTTCTACGTAGTACTTGTGTTTCTAGAACAGATTCTTCTTCCCTGGGGCTTTGGGGAATCTGCTCCTATACCAACTATTTTGTGCCTTGAGCCTTGACTTCATCGAATTCTATCTCGCTCCCACTATCTCTTTTTGAGATGTGCTCCCTCTAAAGGAATATGGTGTGTCTCTCCACCATAAAATTTTTGTTTGAGGGGTTTCATAGGTAATATCCCCTTGTTTCCTTAGGGTATCCTATAAAGGTACACGTTGTGCCTCAGGGTGAAAGTTTTTTACCTGAAGAGGCCTTAACAAACACTTCGCTACCCCACACATGAAAATTTGATAACATGTCTTTTCTTCCACTCCAAAACTCGTATGGAATACCATTTATCGATTTAGTTATTACTTGGTTTAGTATGTGTTCCGATGTTTGTAATGCATATCCCCAAAAGGATAATGGAAAAATTACATGACTCATCATTGATCTCACCATGTCCAACAAGGTGCGGTTCCTCCTTTTTCTTACACCATTCCACTGAGGTGTATAAGGAGGAGTGATTTGAGATAGAATTCCAAACTCCCATAAGTAATCAATGAAGTCTTGATTAAGATGTTCTCCACCTCGTTCTGAGTAGAGTTTCTTAATCTTCTTACCAAGATGGTTCTCAACTTCATTTTTGTATTCTTTGAATTTATCAAAAGAATCTGACTTATACCTCATTAAATATATATATCCATATCTACTAAAATCACTAGTAAAATTTATAAAGTATGAGTACCCACACCTTTCTTCAACTGGAAATGGTCCACACACATTAGTATGAACCAATTAAATAAGATCTTTGGCCCTTTCACCTTTCCGACTAAATGGGGCTTTGGTCATTTTGCCTTATAAACATGTGTGACATACAATAAGTGGTTTTAGTTTGAAAGAATCTAAATATCCATATTGATGTAATTTTTTCAAGTGTTTCTAGTTTACATGACCTAACCGGTGATGCCAAAGTTGGGTGTGGTATGAGTCATGTGATGTAATAGTGTTATCGATTTCCATTACTTGGATTATGTAATACAACAAACAAAGACTATTATATAAATGTGTCTTACCAAAACAAATGATATCTTTATAAAAGAAGAAACATTTATTTCCAAACATGAAAATAAATCCATATGTTTCTAGTCTGGATATAGAAATAATGTTTTTGGTTATAGAAGGAACATAATAACAACCCTTTAACACCAAGATCATACCATTTGGAAACATGAGGTGGTAGTCCCCAACAACTACAACAATAAGTCTAGATCCATTGGATGCTCGCAGATCTACCTCTCCTCAATCAATTTTTCTGAATCTACTTGGTTCCTATATTTGAATACATATGTGAGAACCGTAAGATATATCCAATACCCAATTTATAGAAACAGATAAATTTCACTCGATAACAAATGAACCTGAAGCTTCCCATTGCTTTTTTGGCTGGGTGCAGTTTTTCTTCAAGTGGACCTTCTTTCCATATGTGGAACAATAGATTCTGATTCCCTTGCCTCCCCCTCAATATTACCTTTCTTGGAAGGGATTGAAGAATATTTGGGCTTAAATATCTTATCCTTCCCTTTCCTCTTATTCACCATAAGGATAAAAGACTTTTCGCGCTTCATGTCTTTTTCCACTTTGAGAATGAATATAAAAAGATCATATAGAGACTTATCAAGGTTGTTCATATTTAAATTGACAACAAAACTAGAAAAGATTCAAGAGAGTGATGTATGAATGAGATTAGTGCCTAGTTCTTCAGGGATTTTAAATCCTAGAACCTCTAGGTGCTCAATTTAGCCAATGATCTTGACTATGTGAGGACCGACTGGGGAACCCTCTCCAAGATTACTCTAAAAGAGTGCCTTGGATATCTCAAACTATTCTTATCTTTCTCTCTTTTGGTAAAGACCATAGAGGTTCTTGATCATGCTATATGTATCCATGTTTTCGTGAGACTTCATGAGTTCACTAGACATTGATGAAATCATAAAACATTGAATGTCAACTGAGTCATTCATATGTTTCTCGTAGTCTAGGAATTTTTCATCACTTGCCTCTTTGGAAGGAAAATTAGGTAAGGATGACTCCAGAAAATAAGACTTTCGTTCATGATTTAGAATAACATGAAGTCTCTAAACTATTCCTGGAAGTTACTTTCGGTGATGATGTTGTCTTTATCTATTATTGATCGCAGGGATAGTGTGGTCAATGAGCTTGTCATTTTTATTCTAGAATAAAAGGAGAACATTATTAGTACTTTCTTGATTACATTTTATGATAAATAATAAATTAATTAAATCTCCAACTATTTAATCAAGTCCTAATGGCCCTCACCATTGAACTCAGAATATCTATTTTCTAGAACATTCTAATGGAAAGGATCCATATTCCTCTTCACATAACCCCAACAAGGGTTGTTCAAGCTACTTGAAGGTATTTAGGTAGGAAGGTCTTTTACAACTGTGAGCTTGCAGCTTCTTGATCTATTGAGTGGACTCCCCAATCATGAAATCCTGACTTTGATTTCCTCAACACCTGCCTCCAAATTTACACCAAGTCTAGTAAGGGCTACTCCTATTAATGTAAAATGGTTAATTCAACCCAAAACTTTCATAAGAGATTCTTGTATAAAATTAAGTGTCCTAAAAAGGGTTGGAAAAACACATAGTTTTATTGAGTCTTGCCCTTAATCAAGTAACAAAAGGATTAGTCTGACTTAATATTTTATTGAGGGATTTTTAATCTCTTATGCATAAATTGATTATTATCTTTATAACTTGTTTGTTAATATTAAGTATTACTTACTTAAGTTATTAACCATGTCTTGATAATATTTACGCATAATCTTGGTTCATTTTACTTTCATCTTGCATGATTGTTAATTCATTAACTATGTAATCACAAAAACACATCCATAATTAAAAACCATGCAATTGGACAAAAATAAAATAAAGGGTATGATCATGATATTTTTTTAATGGTTAGTTTATCTAGTAGTTGATAAACTAACCCTGAACTAGGTGAGAAATACCTTGAACTATTAAGGCTCGTGTTTATAACTTTCCACCTGTCCACCTTTGTATCTCCTTGGATTGGTTTCGCCTCATCTCCTGACTTGGACTGCCTCCACAAGATTGAGAGCTCCATCCATTATAGATGATTTTTAACTCACACACAGGTGATAGGTAAAAAGGGGTTTACATAAAGGAGACCATGGGCATGCAGTCCCTATATATTAATAAGTATAGATGGATCGAAGGCCAATATTTAATTTAATAAATAAATTAAAAAGAAACCAATCACATACAGAGGTCTAGTCCAACTCATGATCACCCACATACATGAAAAAAATAATTCAATTAATAAAACTAGAATTCAATTATTTAATAATTATTATTAAAATAAATTTTGCTCAAATCGATTAATTATTATCTTTAATTAATCAATCCTTTTATCTTAATCTTTTTCTAAATTTCTTTAAGATTGTCATCCTTTTACATAAATGTACCTTGGAGGTAACTTGGTGAATACTTGTTCAAATCCACCCAACACGTATTATGTTCGTATACTGTTTTACTCTTATGACATATGGAAAACACAATGCTTTAATGCATAGATAAATAACCTATAGTATTATTTAGACATGATATATAATTTTGAACATTACAAAAACATTAAAGTTTTAATTTTGAGTAATTTGGCAAAGTATAGGGCGTGTAGCTCTGAGTACATGGAATTTACTACCTTCACCGTCTTGTCAGAAGTACACGCCTATGGACTCTACTTGTGAAATATAATTCAAAAATATTAGTGTACACAACATGTCCAATGGGCCACATGTCGTGTTGTCTCTAGGTTACACAGTTACCGGTCAGCCTAGCCATGTGTAGGATACATGATTTGGACTCTGAACTAAAGGGACCACACACTGTTTCCAGTGGGCCACATGGTGTGTAATCGTGAAACTATGTGCTTATCTATCCTAACCAACATGCGGTGTAATAATTAACAACAAAGCATGTAATAAATGAACACAAATTGAGTAATTGAGAAATTACTCCTGATGAACTGAACAAAACCACATGACGTGTAACTCCGAATACATGGAATGTACTATCCTTTCACCTGGACAGAATCTTTGGCGCCTCCTAATGAGTTCCTCATTTTAATTTTAATCCAAAATTTAAACCTTTCTATTAGATATGTACGAAAAAGGAATAACAGATTCCAAAATTTATATTACAAGAATGATTAACCTTGAATTGAAAAACTAAATTATTAAAGTGTTAATCATCATTGAATTATTTAAATAATCATAAATCATGATGACCTCCCTTTGATACCACTTGAAGGATTCAGACATAGAAGAAACACAGTAGTTGGGAGGGCCCAACTTTATTTTTTCCGTAATTGATGACCAATACTAGATCAATATGATGATGAATTATAGTATCCACAAATTTAAATCAAAGATTTAGACAAATATTAGAAAGAATCCAAATTCAAGAAAGAGGATCTTGTGAATTATGTTTATAATTAATTTAAATAATTTTTGTAAAAATTAAATACCTAGATCTTTGGTACTTTCTTCATTAATGTTGTTGATCCTCAGGATTGACCCTTCCATATTGTCTCATTGCACTTGTGATGATCCAAAACATAATCCCTATAGTGGTGATCCACACATGCTCCAATGGCCTCCAAACAACGCTACTCGATGTCCGGGTGCTAGCGTGGTTAATTGAATGCCTTGTGTCGTTCATTCTTAATTTCCCGTTATTTGGTCTTGAAGAACGTCTCTAATTATTGAGAGAGATAGAGAGAGTAGATGAGTATAGAGAGAAATGTTTGGATGAACAATTCTCAATTCACCTGGGTCGCAGGTGTAGTGGCATAATAGACGTACCTGTCTATTTAATGAGTTGGGGTTTTGGTTAAAATATTTAATTGTGTAACAACAATTAAATACATTCATAAACTTATAGAAAACCCATGCTACATAAAAAAATAACAACACAATTGTTTTTGGTGTGTGATGAGAGTGGTTTTGTCGGGAACCACAATTCAATTAAATTCTTATTTACCTAAAAATGTACCATAGTGGCACACCCTAGGGTCGATCACAAGGAGGCCACTAACACACACTATTTTCCTATTGTCACTATTTTAAACTAACTAATTTAAAAAGATAATACTAATATAAATGGGGGTATAATTCAAAATGCATAAAATATAAATATAATATCAATATATAAATATAATAGATTACAAAATACAATGAAAAGGAAGAAAAGACACAAAGAAGTTTGTAGAAGAAACCCATTGTTCTTGGGGTTTAATGGTGGAATTATCATTGTTGTTCAAAATATTTATCAATGAATTATTCAATGTGGAGATCAAGACCTGTCACTCCATACCCTCTCATTTGAAATGTATTACCCTACACTGAGACCTCTGCATGCAGGAGTAATCTCTTCCACATCAATTCCCAATACAAACTCCACCGTTTGAATGGTTTAGATACCGATGAGAAGGAAAAGTAATAAACGAGGAGGAAGAAAACAATAGTAGAGAAAGTGGGGAGACCGCTCACCACAATCATTTAAAAACTACTGATTCCTTAGAATAAAACATGATAAATCAGTAAATCACATAAAACTCAAATACCACCACTTTCCCCTCAAACAACAGTGAGGGTCAGCTCTCCACAAACATGGAGTTAGAAAGAAGCACGGTGGAAGAACACATATAAAAAAAGAAATGAATGAAAAAGAGTAACGAATAGAAGAAGAAGAAATCTACACTAATATATATTATAATTATAAAGAACAATTACAGAAACAAAACTCAACCTTGACCCCTTAAAATGGATATACTTGTAAAAGGGAGCAGAGACACATATTTATTGGTGAAATGGATGAAGGAATCTCGCTCAAATTCTGTCCTCCGGATTGCATCGACTATTAGACCCATTAAAAGACCTAATTGGTACATGGTTCCTTATTTAAAATTTTTCCTTTTCCTCTCCCTCATGACTCCACAAAATATAAGCCTCATTGGTAAACATATGAAAGATTTATTGAAGTTTCAGTATGGAACATTTAATCTTCCAAAGTGGCTCTTTGTATTCCACAACTCCAACTTCCCATGCATTTAATTCCTTAAAACTAGCCGATTCAGACGTGGAATCCTTAATGAAAGATGTTCATTAAGTATTCTTCCAGATCCATGTTTAATATCAGCTCCATTTGATCGGTCATATTCGAGATAAAATCTCAGATTTAAAACACTCCAAATCTGCGCACAGTTTTCGAGGTCCGGATTATGAGATGATTTTGGGCCTCCAAATGATTGATTGAGCTGGGCCTCTAGAAGGATGAAATTCGTCCAATGATGTATGTAAACCTAAAAAAAGGAATTGAACAATTTGGTTTAGTGTATAAAATTATTTGGCCTAAATAATGAAGTTAAATAAAATAGTTAAACACCAAAATTAAGCTATTTTTGCAATTGAGCTCAAAATACCACTAAAACTGAAAAATGCGACAATTTCCCATAAAATAACACTTTGGTAGGATTTAGAAAATTGAAATACAGTATATAATATGTGAAAATTCTAGCTTTATCAGTGTTATAACTTTCAAAAAAAAGAATCATAAATGAAATATCGTGCCATACAATGATAACAATGTTATTATTATTTTTTCTTGTTCCAACTAGTTAAATAATTATTTATCATATTACAAATAATTATTTTTCTAATGGAATGGACTTATGCCACTCAAAATCCACTTCTAATTATTGAACACCTGAATAAATAAATAAATAATTTATTCTCTTAAATACATTTTTTATTTACAAACAAGTATATAAATATTTATTAAATGTTTAATAAAATAAATAAGTATATATTAATCACAATCCGATGAATAAATATTTATTTAATTTATGCGATAATTTTAACTTGAATAAAATTATTCCACAGTCTTGAAAATAATATTTATTCCATTGATTAAATTCAAAAATAATTTAATCAAGACCACAAGAAACACTTACTCCGTGACCCTCTAGGATTCTTTCTCATTGGAATTAGGCAAGCATGCCTAAAGTCCAAGAGTACTATCTAGAAACGGGTCAAGGAATGCAAGAGAAATAACTTAAAGTCCCAATGATGACATCCAAATATGAATGTTCACTGTGTAATATAATAACTTTGTCACAATATCTCATTAAGAAGGTTTCATGATTGTGTCATCAACCTATAAGCACTATATGAAATTCTTTGACTACCTGAAATAAACTCGTTGATACACCATGACCATGGAATTTTGGGCGACAGTTCTATTTCAATAAAAGGTACAAGATATCAACTTCCATAAATGGAAGGTACAAATACTTCCTTGACTTATCCATTAATATCACGTTATTCACGATGCACCCAACGTACCCTACTTCCCGCCAATATATGTCATGATGGTTTTCGTCAGTAAATCAAAGTGTGTGAATCGTGACACACATTAATGATAATATTAAAGTCTAAGGACCATTACACACACTCACAGATAGGAATATCCGATGACACGAAAACATGCAGAATTCCTACTGGTCGGTCTGTTCTCCTAATCTCCCATCTTGGATATTACCAAGTGTGAACATCATGAGAGGAAGTCTCATATGCTTATGAGTACTCACACCTGAAGGTCTGTATACTATGTGTCCCATAATGGTATGTCATCCGATCACAGAACTATATTTAAGAATATTTTCATAGCACTTCAAGGTTCTCATCATAGAAGGGAACTACTATGACCTTGTAAATGGGAAAAATAATCTAGGACATTATTAAATCATATTCATATAGAACAATGAACAATATACAATAAGATGTTTAATGTTTAAATACATTAAATATCCATGTAATCAAAGTACAAATAGTTGGTTCTAGAACACCAACTTCTAGATAGTTATATCCTATCCATGATTCAATAAAATGATTCCTGTTATATTATTTTGAATCATGTGAACTCTATGGTAGTTTCAGATTGATTTAAAATTCTATTTATAAGTATTTCAAAATCAAACCAATAAAACTGAATGACAAATATAAGGATGGTAACTCTGATGTTTTTCTAGTTCCACAACCCATGCCTTGTTATTTAAGACTGTCTACAGAATCACTTATAGTGAAATGGAAGGCCAAAATGTATTGGTATTGGAGCATATAACTCCTATGATGAACCAAGTCGGGTCATCACCCAACCGACGCCCAACTTGGTCTGTGGAAAGGGCCGAAGGGCATTCCCGATCCCCATGGGCTAGCACAAGTTCCCAGGTATCAAAAATGAATCTTGCGAATGATGTACCTGAATTATTCATATAAAAATAACCAATAAAACCCAAAAATCTAGATTTGAAAAATTTAAACAAACGAGCCTTTAACAACTTCTAGATTTTATGTTTACAACTGAAAAAAAACAAAAAAGGACTATGATATAAAGGAAAAATAAAACACCATTGCATACCTTGTGCAATAAAAGGAGAAATCCAAAAAGATCTCAAAACTCACCACAAGAGGAGAATACATTGTCCTCAATCAATCACCACCAACACCGCATGAGGAGAAACTCTAAAAACCTGAACCACCATCTCCAAAAGTCTTTCCCTTACCTGTAACAAACATTACCAAGCCTGTTTACACCTAAAGGTGTAAGGAGGGTGTGGGATAATGCCCAGAAGGATGCCACCCAAGGAATGGTTCCATGTACTAAACATTATTTGGAAAATAAACTTAAAAGCTTAATAAATAAAAGAAAATTATAGAATAATTTCTAGGGAAAACATCTTTAATTAATTTTTCTAAAAGAATTAAATTTTAAATAAAAAACCTTTACCTTTTAAGTAACCATCAAGTTTCCCACTGTATGTCGATGGTGAGTGAAATATAGTCAAAGAGCACTAAATATGGGAGAGTCCCTATGGTTACTAGCTACCAATGGGACCATATAACCTTGTGTATCGGTGAAAAGTGGTATAGGAACCACAAAAAACTACGTTCTCATGCATGAGCCACTAGGGGGAATCACATACCAAGGCCTAATGGTATCCAACCATATCACATGTTTAATAAAAGTTGTCATCGTCAATCCTGCTAAGTGAAACCGGGCCAGAGCCACTTTTGAATCACTAGCACACTAGCCATGGTCTGCCCTCCTAGCTACCCAAGCTTCTCATTTGTGCTCAAACAAATTCCAAGTACATATCACATGTCATATTCAAATAAAATAACCAAATAATCCACTACATATACCAAAGTTACATTTTCACACACAAATTCCATTTTGAGATAATAAGCACACCAAAACAACCTCCAAACATGTTTTTCACCATTGATATGATTTAATAAACCACTTAAAATTTGTATAAAACAACTAAAAGAGGTGTCACAAGTCTTTTCACACAAAACCCCACTCAAAGTCCTCTTTTAATGTCATACACACACCAAAAACATACCAAAAAAGAATTTACATCCCTTGCTTCATTTAATAAACCAACTGAACGTTTTATAAAACACATTTTAATGAAACAAGATGGTTTTCAAAAAGAAAACACCACATTTCATATGAATATATCACTTTAAAAAATAAAATTCATAATAAACTCACTTAAAAACTAATTTTTCACCATAAAAAATAATCAACAAGCGTACTAAATTAACTAAGGAATCAAATTAATTAGCCGAATAATGGTTATATATGGACCCACCTACCTTGGCTGTCGAAACTCCAAAATTTCGATGTGAAACTCCAATCTCACCACAAGGGACCAAAATCAAACCATAATTCAAGCAATCAAACCCAAAAACTTCAAAATAGAACCCTAAAATCAGAACCCTATGAGGAAAAAAACCCTAAGGAGGAAGAAAAAATTACCATAGTGGAACACACCTACGACGAGGGGTCCAAAAAGATGGTCACACAAGGAGGGGTTTCCATAGTGAAGCCACATGCTAGGGGGGGTCACCAGCAGGTCTGATTGAGAAGGGGGATGTGGCACAAGAGGGGATGTGTGAAGGGAGAAGGCAGTGTGAGGTGGGTAGGGCAGCGCATGATGGTTCACCGGGAGGGAGTGTGCCAGCCAGGAAGGTGGGTGCCAACCAAGGGAGTGGGGAGCAGTGTGTATGGGGGAGGAGAGACCAGGGCATGCCACACAGGGCTAGGGAAGTGTGATTCCAAGAGAGGAGAGGGGAGGAAGAGAGGAATAAGGAAAAATAAAAAAGAAAGAAAAGAAATAAAAGGATAAAAGAAAATAGATAAAGAAAATAGATGGAGAGAAAAAAATGAAAATAAAATCCTAAAAAAATATTGATATTAATAGTTTAATAATAATAATAATAATAATTTAATAATAATATTAAAAATAATAAAAATAATAATAATTATAATAACTTAATAATTATATTTACAATAATAATTAAATTAATAATATTATTCTTAAATAATATTTCCCTTAATATTATTATTAGAACTTATATATTTTTTCTTTCATTTTAATAACTATATTACTAATTAATTAATTTTATTTTGGACCTCAGGTAAACCATACAATGACTGGAGTGAAGCCGCACTATTTTGACAGTGCTTTGCCCGTGCATCGGTCACTGTCAAACCCAAAGCACACATTTATCATCAAAGATGAAAAAGTTTAATCAGTATTGGCCCAAAACTCAATAAAATATTTCCATATCAGAGAAAATTATAAAATAAAATTATTATAGATGTCTTTGTGTAACAATTCTCCCCACCATGAAAACTTTCCACCCTCATAAAGTCAACTCAAAGCCTGATCGTAGAATAAAAACAGATACTCCTTCTCAACCCATGAATTATGCTCCCAAGTCTCATTCTCATCATTACCATGTTTAAAAAATATAAAAACCAATGGAATAGACTTCCCAAAAATAAAATTCTCTTTGGAATCAAAAATCTTCACTGGCCACTCAAACACTGATAAATCGGGCTCTATCTCATATTCCAATTCAATACATGAGACAGATTTGGATTACACTTCTTCAATTGAGAGACATGAAATACATCATGAATCGACATCAACTAAGAAGGTAAAGGAAACCAATATTCCAACTTTCCAATCTTATCAGTGATCTAGAAAGGCCCGACATACCTTGGCGTCAGCTTTCCCTACTTTCCCAAACAATGATGGCCTAAGCGAGGGGGCACTTTCAAGAACACTCGATCACCCACAAAAAATTATGGGTCTCAACATCTCTGATCAACATAATATTTTTGGTGACTATGAGTTGTTAATAACCACTACCTAATCAATTTGACTTTCTCTGACATCTCCTACATAAGGCTCGATCCCAAAAGTGAGGTCTCTCTCACCTCATCCCAACATAAAGGGGACCAACATGGCCAACCATAAAGTGCCTCAAATAGAGACATGTGAATTGAAGATTGGTAACTATTATTATAAGAAAATTCGACCTATCCCAAATGGTTGTCCTATATCACCACCTTCCTTGGTGTTAATGGCACCATGAAACAACCCTTGAAACATATAATTCCCTTGGGAGACAGTGACCAATCGAAGGATTTCTCTCCACCATGAGGAAACTACATATACCATAGAGACAAATCATCATCAGGCTTCTCCCACCAATCCAACTCCATAGGAGACAGAGCCAACTAAACGCTTGCAAAAAATTCACCTTTCATTATAATCCTTGGTCTCCAAGTGCATCTGGGAAAAGATCTACATCATGGTCCATTCATCACTAGACTTACTCAATGCCTGCACTGATACTTTTCTGCTCATGGGATCATCCACCACATTAACCTTTCCTAGGGTATAAATGATAGAAAAGTCAAACCCCTATAGGTACTCGATCCAGTGGTGCTACATCATATTAAGATCCTTCTTTGAGAAAATGTAGTCTACATTTTTATGGTCATAATAGACAACAAAATTCTACCCAAAAATATAGTGACACCATGTCTTCAAAGCATGCATCATCGCTGCTAACTCCAGGTTGTGGGTCGAGTAATTCTTATCACATAGTCAGAGTTCGCGAGAACCATGAACCACTACATGATTATCTTGCATGAGCACACACCTAAGGCCTACACCTGAAGCATTTTAATAAACCACATATCCCTTCCCAGACTCTATAAATATCAACACAGGTGCGATAATCAACTGCCACTTCAACTCCTCAAGTGATTCCTAACAATATAGGATCCACTCAAACTTCACCCCTTTTCTGGTGAGTGCGGTAATAGAGGAGTAAAGCTGTGATAAATCCCAAAAAAACTTTTGTAATAACATAACAGGACAAGAAAACTCCTAATATCGAACACATTTTTCGGTTGATCAGGTGACATAACTACACTAATTTTATCAGGATCCACTAAAACCCCTTTCTATGAAATCATGTGGTCTAGAAACTTCACTTCCTTAATCCATAAGGTGAATTTTGAAATCTTCATATAAAGGAAATGATCCTAAAGAGTGCCCAAAATGATCCACAAATGATACTCATGATCTTCCTCAAATCCAAAGTAAATTAGGATGTTGTCTGAGAAAACCACAAAAAAAGAGTTGAGATACTAGTAGAAAAACCTATTCATAAGTTCCATAAAAACGGTTGGAGCATTTATCAATACGAAAGGCATGACCAAATACTCAAAGTGGTTGTGCCTGCTTCAAAAATCCGACTTTGGTATGTTTGACTCTCTCACCCTAACTTGGTGGTAACCTAAATGAAGGTCTATTTTGGAGAACCCCCCCATTTATCTGATAAAAAAATCATCAGTTTTGGGAAAATGATATTTATTTTTTAATGGTTACCTTATTTAACTTTCAATAATAGATGCCCAACTGAAGAGATCCACCGACCTTCTTCACGAATAGAACATGTGTGACCCATGGAGAGACACTCAGGAGAATAAACCCTTTGGATTCTAGATTATCCAGTTGTATATTTAATTCCCTCAATTTGGTGGGGGCCATGCGATATGGGGAAAGAGATATAGGTTGTGTTCTCAACTCCAATTCAATTGATAAATCTACTTCCTTCACTAGGGGTAAACTTGAAAAAAATCATATAGAAATATCTTCAGAAACTCGTCCAATATAGGAGGTAATTCACCTTGAGGAGAACCACCATCATCCTTCGACATGAGCGAAGATAACTGATAAGTATGATTTCCTAACTCTAGGAGTGGAGGTCCCACACGACCCGACTGAGGATCTCATTTGCCAAGAAATACATGGGGACTCCCATAAAGTGTTGTGAAACTCACCTGTTTCCTATAGCAATCGATATTCACTTGAAATAACACTAGTCAATCCATGCTGAGGGTTACATCGAAAAGGTCCATATCCAAGACTAGAAAGTCCAACTCTATCTCAATCCCTGATATAGAGAGCGCACAAGACATGAACCTAAGACCTTGATCCTTTTTCTTACCCAATGGTGTTACCAAATCCATTGTAAGAGACAATAGATCAATTGGTAAGTTCAAAAAAATCCACTAGATGGATAGATATAAAAAGAAACAGACACACTAGTATCAAATAAAATATTTATAATAGAAGATTAAATCAGGATGGTACCTAGAAAAGTTGAGGGACTTACATCTTTTCCCACTGGTTTCTACTCCATAGCCCAAAGGTGACTGGCATCTATCTGAATTAAACCATGACCATAGGTCTGAGGTGCTACTCTAAGCTAACTCTGACCAGAATATGATCCTTTCCTACCTCTATAACCACCAAACTGAGATCCCGCCATCCTAGTCAGCTCAAACTAAACCGAAACTCACCTAGAAGCCACAAATACCCCCCACTCTGATATGGGTGTTCCACCTTGAAAAAACATTGAAGATGTCCCATAATCCCACATTGATGACAGGGCCTAGGAGGTGATGTACATGTAGGTTGGGTGTTCCCTTCCTTTCTATACTGATGGCACATAACAAACCCTCACTAGAAGCCGCATAGGAAGTCTTCATGCAATAATGTCCCTAGATGCCACCACCCTTATTCCCTTGCTCATCATGGTTCCTCTTATTCTTAGATGAACTGCCATTTAGAAACACTGACATAGACCCAAAAGAACCAGACCTACCCTTGTGATAAGTCTCCCCCATAAAATCTCAGTCATCCACTAAAACATAAGTCTGTTTTGAACAGGAATACCTAAGAATAGATCTATGGTTGAAAATTCTTTTCAAACCTTTGATCCTTCATCTATTTGTTGGAGACTATTTCAGGTATATATTGGACTAGCTTGGAAAATCAGTTAGCATACTCAATTATTTGTTGGCCCCCCTGAACAAGATCCATGAACTCCTAGGATCTATCATACACCAAGACTTTAGGACAGTACTGGTCATTAAATATTTCCTTGAAGTCCTTCCAGTTCATCTGCTTATGTTTCCCATCCTGAAGCACTGAGTCCCACTACCTTTGACTGGGACCCTTTAGCAAGAATGAGGCACATTTCACTCTGACCTCCTCAAGGGTATCGAGAAACTCAAACATGATATTGATATTCTCAATCCACTCCTCTGATTCCTAAGTCTCCATGGTACCTCAAAATGAAGGGGGTTTTTTCTTGAGAAACTCCTGGGATTTGTACTTTTTAGGACCAGATCCATCCTCTATAACTGGATCAGGAGTAGGAGTAGGAGTCACTCCTTGTCCTAAAGTCTGAACAGACTAGACCATAGCTTCTACTAACCCCTGATCAAGTGGTGGGGAATAAATCTCTTCGGCTTCTCCCCAAAGTTGCAGGGGAATTCCCTGAGGAGTCATGTTTCCAAAAAAAATCAGTAATCACCTAAGAAACTCAATCAACACACAAGTCTGAAGATTCTCGGCAATAAGAACAAGATCAATAAATCAAACATGTCAAGGCAATACAATGACCAAACCAATTCACCCCCACCCAATATCTATGTAAGTCTTCAGCTTTCACTTCCCATGTGGAGGGAAATCCAAACAATGATCCCAACATCCCATGGTGACTCGAGGTCTATCACGAGGTGTGCTGGCCAGGAACCCTACTCGCAACCAGAACTCCGAGCCCCGATAGTCCTAGATCCTGTCTAACCAGACTCATCCCAAATGAAGTGACTTGATGGTATTAACCAAAATATCTACTATGATACCATTTTATCACGAACCAAGTTAGGTCATCCCCCAACCGATGCCCAGCCCGGTCTATGGAAAGGCCCAAAGGGCGTTCCTGATCTCTACGGGCTAGAACAAGTACCCGAGTATCAAAAATAAATCTTGGGAATGATATAACCGAATTAATCATATAAAAATGAACAAAAAACCCAAAAATCTAGATCTAAAAAAATCAAGCAAACGATCCTTTAACAACTTTTAGATTTTAAGTTTACAACTGAAAAAATCCAAAAAGGGCTACGGTACTAAGAAAAACTAAAACACCATCCCATACCTCATGAAACAAGAGGAGAAACACAAAACAATCTCAAAAATCACCACATGATGAGAAGGAATTGCCCTCAAGCCTTCACCACCAACACCACATGAGGATAAACTCTAACAACCCAAACCACCATCTCTAAAAGTCTTTCCCTTACCTATAACAAAAATTACCAAGTATGCTTACACCCAAAGGTGTAAGAAGGGTATGATTTAATTATCAACAGGATGCCACCCAAGGAAAGGTTCCATGTACTAAACGTTATATGGAAAATAAAATTGCAAGATTAATAAATAAAAGGAAACACTAGAATAATTTAAGGGGAAGATAGTTTTAATAAAAAACAATTGTTTTTAAAAAAAATCAATTTTAAATAAAAACACCTTTACATTTTAAGTAACCCACAAGTGTCCCATCGTATGTTGATGGTGAAATAAACATAGTCAAAGGGCACTAAATATGGGAGATACCCTATGGTTACTAGCTAGAAATGAGACCATAAAAGCTCATGTCTCTGTGAAAAGTGGTATAGAAACCACAAACAACTACGTTCTCATGCACAAGCCACTAGGGGTAATCACATCCAAAGGCCTAGTGGTATCCAACCATATCACATGTTTAATAAAAGTTGTCATCATCAATCCTGCTAAGTGAAATCGAGTTGGACCCACTTCTGAATCGCTAGCATACTAGTCCGACTCTGCCCTCTTAGCTACCCGGGCTTCCCATTTGTGCTCAAAAAATTTCCAAGTTCATATCACATGTCATGTTCAAATAAACAGACCAAACAAGCCACTACATATACCAAAGTCACCATTTGTACACACAAATTCCATTTTGAATTAATATACACAACAAAATAGCCTCCAAACATGTTTCACACCATTGATATGATCTAATAAACCATTTCAAAATTTAAAAAACAATTACAAGAGGTGTCACAAGACTTTGCACACAAAACCCCACTCAAAGTCCTCTTTTTAGGTCATACGCACAAAAAAAACCAAAATAGAATTTGAATCCATTGAGTCATTAAATAAACCTTCTGAACATTTTATAAAACACATTTTAATGACACAAAATGGTTTTTAAAAAACAACACACCACATTTCATATGAACATACCACTTTAAAAAAATCAAACACATAATAAACTCACTTAAAAACTAATTTTTCACCACAAAAATTAATCAATGATTATACTAAATTAACTGAACAATAAAATTAAATATCCAGATAATGATTATACATGGAACCAATTTTCTTTGGTGTTGAAACTCAAAAATTTTGGTGCAAAACCCCAATCACATGTCAATCACACCAAAAGGGACCTAAAAAAACCCTAATTCAAGAAATAGAACCTAAAAACATCAAAATAGAACCCTAAAATTAGAACCCTATGAGTAGAAAAACCATAGGGAGGAATAAAAAAATTTAACAAAGTGGAACGTACCTACAACGAGGGGTTCGAGAAGCTGGTTGTGTGAGGAGGGGTTTTCAGAGTGGAGCCACACACTAGGGGGGGTCGCTGGAAGTTCTGGTCAACAAGGGGGAGGTGGCGCAAGAGGGGATGTGTGAAGGGAGAAGGCGGTGTGAGGTGGGCAGGGTGGCACGCAACGGTTTGCCGGGAGGGAGTGTGCCAGCTGAGAAGGTGGACGCCGACCAAGGGAGAGGGGAGTAGTGTGTACGAGGAAGGAGAGACCAGGGCATGCCGCATATGGCTAGGGTAATGAAAAGATAAGACCTCGTTTGGTAGGGGAGAAACTGATGGAAAAGAAATTATTTGAATGGAGAGAAACTTTTTTCCACCGTTTGGTGAGACAGAAGCCACTGGGAGAGATAATTAGGAGCGAAAAGGGAGAGAAATATTTCTCTCCCATGGCCAGTTTCAAATCACCCCGATTTTGGGGTGATTTGGAAGGAAACAGACCTGTGTTCCATTTTTTTTAAAATTTCTTATATTATCCTCATGTGAATATTAAATCTTATTCAATATTTTCATGAATTAATATTTACATAAATGATAAGTTTTGTGATTATTAGTAATAAAAATTAATATTTTCATGTGAATATATATATTTTGTTAAATGTAATTTGTAAATAATTATTTTTATAACTTTAAAAATATTTATAATTAATAATAAAAAACAATTATAAATAATTTTGATTATCTTGAATTAGTAGTTTATATATATAATTTATAAACATAATTTATAAATAATCTTGAATTAATAATTATTTTGACTTAATATTTTTGATTATCTTGAATTAATAAATTATATAAATAATTTTGATTTCCTTGAATTAATAATTTTGATTATGTGTATATTAATAACTTTGATTATGTGTGTATAAATAATTTTGATTTTAAATAATTATGTGTATATAAATAATTTTGATTATGTGAATATAAATATTTTAGTTAATGTAATTTATAAATAATTATAGAACTAAATAAATATATGGATTGTGCAAATGATTTTAGTGAATATATGAAATCAATTTTGTTTGAACATTTTTTTTAAAATAAAAATTTTATTAATATATTTTTCGTAGTTTAATGTTTACTTAATTTTGGTAACATGAAAGATAATAATTGATTAAAATCAAAATTATTGTTTATATAATTTACATGATATAAAAATAAAAAAATATTATTGCTAACATATTTTTTAAAATTAAATGTCTATATAATTGACATGATATAAAAATCAATGATACAATTTTAAATTATAATTTTTTAGTTGGAATAATTGAGTACTGGAAAACAATATTTTTTAAAAATATTATTTGAACTCGCTTGGATTAATAATCTGGTAATAATTTCAAATTTAATATATATATATATATATATTTATATATG
The DNA here is from genome assembly GCA_963277665.1 of Viscum album. NCBI lineage: Eukaryota > Viridiplantae > Streptophyta > Magnoliopsida > Santalales > Viscaceae > Viscum > Viscum album. Next base: position 1,869,372,715 of record OY728129.1, on the reverse strand, counting down.
ATTATATAAATACATTTATAAATATATATTTATAATTATATAAATATTTTTTAAAAATATATATGTATTTATAATTAAATATTTATATATAAATATATTTTTAAATATATATTTAATAAATTAAAATATATATTTATATAATAATAAATTTACTTTATAAATATATATATTTATGAACGCGTATTTATATAATTATATATATATATATATATATATTTATTATTATATAAATATTTTATAAAAATATATATTTATTTGTAATAAATAAAAATATATATTTATATTTATTTAAAAATTGAAGATACAATTTGGAATTACAATATTTTTTATTTGGAATAATCGAGTATCAGAAAACTATATTTTTTAATAATGGTTATTTTTATCATATTTCCAAAATATTTCTTTTCTTTTCTTTTAAAAATATTCACCAAACAAGATGGAGAGAAATCCAAATCATTTCTTTTCTTTTACTAAGTTATTGATCCAAACACAAGGAGAGAAATCACAATCATTTCTTTTCCTTTCTTTTCTTTTATACACTATCAAATCATTTCTTTTCTTTTACTAAAATCATACCAAACACAGGGTAAGAGAGGAGAGGGGAGGAAGAGAGGAATAGAGAAAAATAAAAAAGAAAAAAAAGAAAGGGAGAAAAAAAGAGGAAAAAATAGATGGAGAGAAAAAAATGAAAATAAAAGCCCAAAAAAATAATATTGATATTAATAGTTTAATAATAATAATAATAATAATAATTTAATAAAAATATTAAAAATAATAGAAATGTTAATAATTATAATAACTTAATAATTATATTTTCAATAATAATCAAAATAATAATAGTATTCTTAAATAATATTGCCATTACTATTATTATTAGAACTTATTTTTTTTTCTTTCATTTTAATAACTATCTTACTAATTAATAAATTTTATTTTGGACCCCAAGAAATCTGTACAATGACCTGGGAAAACCTGCATGGTTTCAACAATGATCTTATTGTGTGTCAGCCACTATCAAACCCAAAGCATGCATTTATCAAAAAAGATGCAAAATTTTAATCAGGTTAGGCCCACACCTCAACAAAAATATTTCCATCTCAGATAAAATTATAAAATAAAATTATTATAGATGTTTGAGTGTGACATACCCCATGCCATGATAGTACCAAATCAATCCACAACATTATATCCTTAATAGATTACAATAGATTAGGTATGAAATCTCTAGAAATAAGGATTTTCATAAGGCGATAGATTCAGACCCAACCACTTCTCATTCAGCAATCACATCCAACCTGTTTCACTCATGAGAGACACCTTGACTCACAAGAATATGCCACAGAGCTAGAAGAACCTGGATCTTGGGAGGGTATGTGATGAAAATGATATAAAATGACAAATTAATCAATGAAAAGAGTAAAATAAATACTCACCAATGGTGAAATCCCATGATAAACCCAAATTGATATCTTAGATATTTATTACACTAGATCAAATATCATGTTTTCATTGTTTGTAATAGATAAGTTACTATGTTTCTATAGAATTAAAACCTTGAATTTAATTCCACATGAGAAGTTTCACTGACAGTAAATTAGTTTTCTAGGCCAGCTAGGCTACAAACTAATTACACCTGATTTTAAATAATTTTACATTCCTATGTCCTGCGTATGGAGGAAGGTTAGGATCGGTCCATATCTACCTTTAGATCATGAATATTATATGCATAGGGGTGTCAAATGACACCCTCTAAAAATAGTTTACCAGTTATTTATTTATTTTCTTGTGTTCAATAATGTTATAAAATACATCATATCATATCATATTGTTTAAAAAAACCCAGTAATAATATGGTATGCATACCTTTACATAACACCAGTAATCAAATTATATTGCACGGGAGGGAGGGGTACTATATAAAATGTGAAGGTATACGTATAAAAAAATTTCTTTTTCAATATAAAATTGAAATAGAAAAGAAATTAAATAGTTCATACCATTGACTATGAAGATGCCATTGTTTTAGTACTTGAAATTGAATGTTGAGAGGTTGCATCAGAAAGAAAAACCTGTAAGATAATGAGATTTATAGTCAGGACCCAAAAATAATGGTTCTTGTTATGTAAAATAGGGTTTAATGATGTACTGTTAAATATTATTATACTAATAGTATAAAAAACATAAATGTATAATAATCAGATGTATTTATTATGATGAAATCAATTATTGGATGTGAACATAAATGAGTTGGATCAATTATGTTATTGAATCAATGTATAATTGTGATGTACTGTTAATAAAATACAAACAATACATCATAATAAATATACCAAGATAATTTATTTGGATCTCTTATGATTAAAATTTCATTCATTGTTCACAATTATTGTCTTAACAAACTTGGTTTTAAGTTGGTTTTTTCTAATGAAACTTTAATCATCTGTAAGAAGAGAAATAAATATTCCTCTAATTGAAGAAAGATCACTTACTTTCTTGTTATAAATACATATTATTATTATATTATATGTATAATTGATGTTATATATTTTTTTTAAAAAAAGTATATAATTGTATATTAATCACAGATGTATTTTTTATGATTTCATCAATTGTACATTGTAATTTGTTAATATAAAAACTCATGTATTGATTTATCCTAAATAATTCCCTTAAATTATGTTAACATGTTCAAACTAATTCTATTATTAAATTGAAATAAAATCAATTCAATATGTATTGTTTGATTTAATTATTATGTAGTGTTGGTATATTAACAGAACTATGAATGTATTATGATGTACAGTTTCATCCTAATTGAGTTGGATTTCCTCCTTAGAAGTAAATATGATGATCTATTTAATATAGAAATAGTACATAATAATTATGGAAATAATATACTAAAAATAGATCATAATAAATACATCTGATGATATATATATATATATATATATATTATTTTTCTCTACTATATTTTTTAATCTTCAATTTTTATGTAAGATTTAAAATAATTGTCTATTATAAATTAAATTTGACATATATATGATTTTTTCCAATGTGCATTCCTAGAAAATAAGTGCATACATGTACTGCATAGTGGAAAATCATTACATACAGTAGTCATATCACACTTATTGTCTATATAAGTGAAAATTGGTAATGCATACTAGAAAATAAGCATATATCTAAATATGTATACTGCAAGATAAATAAAAATATGAAGCTATATAGAGAACAATTTCACATATAATATGAAAATAGATATAAGTGAATATAGAAATGAACTTATTTTCTATATGCATTTCCATTAAGACAATCGACTTGTAGTGACACCAAAGTTCGATTTTATTACAAAGAGAATATAATATGTTTACCTTCCATAGGTTACACAAATCTTGGTTTGTTAGGATATCAACCTAAAACTTTATAACTCCGTGATCGACTCATGTTTTTCCATGACTTGTTTCCATCCCGAGGATCTGAAATAGGAATGACCCAATAACCACAATGATAAAGAACCTGAGAACCCGAGTAGGATCAGAAAAACTGGGTATTTCCTGATTTCTTTGGCGAGGATTCATAAATTTACCCCCTCATGATATTTTCCTAAAACTTTTCAAATTCTCTATTCGAGAGGCACCTTGATTTCATCATTTTTACTTTAAATTAAAGTCATAAAATTGTGATATAAAACATTGTCATCATAATGAAAATCCTAAAATAGTGGTTTATAATTTAAAGGTTTTTTTTATAATTATCAGGTGCTTTGATAGTACTACAACATGCCTATAGAATGTGATCAGTTTGAATTGTAAGAAGAAGTTAATTAAATAATTTTTAAAATTCGTAAAGTCATGTGTACAAATCATTTGAATAATTATATGGAATATTTCATTTAAAATAACTAAAATTCATAACAAAATGAACCTGAATAAAAAAAATCAACTTTATTATGTGTTATGAGTTCAAAATTGAGGGAAAACAGAATACACACAGATAGAAGGCCAACTTTGGAGCCAAGATGGGTAAATTCAGTAGTTGGATGACATATTGAGAACTTATGGGGTAACACCCTGAGATTTTATGAGAAATATTTTTTTAATGTCTTATGTTATACGCAACACCAAAGGAATCTTTCACTACACACAACACTGGATTGGCTTGCGTTACACGCAAGAACAACCTTCCTCGATAGTTTGCGTTGTACGCAATACCGAGTTTCACTAAACAACGATATGTTATTAAAATATTATATAAACTAACCGTTATAAATATTATTAACGAAATTTTTATTTTTATAAAACATTATAATTCATCTTACATATGATATGAGAAAAAAATCAATTTTTCGGATAAAAGAATTATTTTTTTCAAAAATGCAGTTTTCCGCCTTTTGATGGCGCACCCATTTTAAATATAATTTTTGAAAAGTTTATGAGTTGAATTTGAAAAACTAAAATTATTCTTTTGAATTAGGATATAAAAATTTACATTGGATAACTTTTTGATACTTTTCTGATAACTTTCATATTTTGATAAATAGTAAAAATACACTAATTTTTTCTTAAAAACAAGTTTTTTCATCAAGATAATTTATACGGTTAAATGATAAAATTTAATGGATTTAAAGTTTAAATAGAATATATTTTTACCATTTAATATAATTTATGTCATTACCATTAATTTTACATTGAATTCATAGGTAAAAACATTTCAACCTTTGACAATGTTTTAACTTTTAAAACTCGTTTTCTTAACAACGAGATTAATTTTAAATTAATTACTGCAACTTATGTGTTTTGAATTTTGAAAAATGGATTCCATATTTGGATTCAGTGGGTCCAAATTATGTTAATAGGTTATTTATTTTTTGACATTATGAATAGTAACTATGGTAATTCTTATTTACTACAGTTAAATGTAAATCAGGTAATTAAGGGTAAAAATAAGATTATAAAATTACCCTAACACCTTCCAAAATTCTATTGGACAAATAAAAGTCGACCCATATCACCTAAGGGTCGGAATAGATTAATTTCCTGGAATTTTGACCATGAAAATCATATAATTATAATTAAAACCAAAGAAAGTGATAACATGTCACTCTTATATCTTATAAGCGTAATAATTTTAATTTAGTGAAAAACTTCATAAAACCTCGAATATAAATATTCTAAAAAAATATAATAAAATTATCTATATCATTAGAATTATTTATAATTTTTAGGGATTAAATAATTATCATTAATGATGACAAAATAGTGATGTAGAAGTTATTTTATTGATTGAAATATCAAATAAATGGTTTTAAAAATATTAAAATAAATATTATATGAACTATTTAACATAATCCACAAATTTTCTAGATGAATATGACATGTTGGGAATATATTAAATATTTTGGTTCAAATATATCCTCTGTGTGGATTTTATTTAAACTCAAATAAATGAATAGTGTCAAAATTGACACTATTGTTATTTTATAAAAATAACACATTATAAAATTGTTTAAAAATTACAAAAAAATTAAAAATTTAAAATTAAACTTTATATGGTCTAAAATGTCATAAATTATCCAATTATGGACAATTTACAACACATATGTAATTATTTATGACAATTTAAAATTTAGAATATTATTACCACAAATAAAATTAAATAGATTAAATAAGGATAAATCAAGTTGATAAGGTTTACAATAATTTTCCAACATGTCTAAATTTTATTGGTTGATGATATTACAATCCTATATCATCTAATAGTTTTATTTGAGTCATTTTTTGAGGTTTTTAAATGTGGTTTGAGTTTATTATAAATTAATATTTTAGAGGTTTCAAAAGTTCCCCTCTCCTCTCTTATAAAAGGGCACATACTCCCTCTCCTACTCACAACATTTTAAGCCTTCAAGCTCGGACAACCCCCTCCAATTTCTATTCTCTACTTCCCTAGAAACATAATAGAGGTCCATGTTTTCTTCAATGACCAACTTTAGTGCCCTAAGAGGAGGTCTAGAAGAGGCGCGTCAAAGAAGAGGTAATATCCTTTACCAATCCTTTCAAATTTATTTCTTCTTCTACTTCTTCTTATTTATTTGTTTCATTATAAAGTAATAACATCAGTATCACTCATATAATGATATTTTATTATAAATATTAAACAACACTATTTCACCTTCTATCTATCCTATGGAAAACGAAATCACCGCGCGTGTGTAGGTACAAAATACCGTCTCCACGCCGTGGTGTAATATGTTTTCCACCACCACCTTACTTGGATGGGTATAGTGGTGTAAAGAATAAATATATATGATTATTATAACATGAGATATTATATAATACACTCCAATACCATTCAATAATTATGGGAACGATATCTTCACTCGTGCGTACGTACGACTTACCGTCTCCACGATGTGATGTGATTCGTTCTACATGATCTTCATTAAACCATGATTATATAAACGAATTTAATGAATAAATCTGATATATATTATACTAATTACATTATTCAAATTATTTAGCTCTAAACTAAAAAGAGTAATAAGAACTTATTCGACAAAACACGCATAAGAACATAAAGCAATGAACACCCGAATAACAAGTAGCAATGAAATATTGCTAATAAGGTGATAAGAATATGACCATTTATGATATAATAACAATGAATATGATTTTTGAATAAGTCAATGAAATTATTTAAATAATTATACAGGAGGTTCAGATACGTACAAAGTATATCAGACCTAAGGTAAGGTAAAATCTTGCAAATCTCAATTTTTATCCAAGATTGTTTATACTTCGATATTTATTGGGGCATATTTATTATCCACATACATGTTTCCTAAATATGTAATATTACCCCCCTAAAATTGTTTAAATCCAATTTTACCTATTGGTGAATTTTTAGTAAAAGATATGAAAGGAATCTTTTGTCATATTTAGTACGAGATACTTTTTGACTTTTCTGGCCAAATTATGAGAAAAATGTTTTTTAACTTATACGACATGAATTGATTTTTATGATTCCATGGAAAATTATTTCAATAAAGCTTACTTTACAAGTTTTCAAGTTTATTTTCAATTAACTTCTTTTAGTATGACATGTTGAGAAAGGAAATATGTTTTTGAAGGAGAAAGGATATTTTCCTCAAGAATGGAGTTCAAGTGTTTTATCAAAATTATTTTCCATCTAAGATAATATAGGGTTATGTTTCTATACCTATTATTACATTAATTTGATTATATAATGATGGAATTATTTTTATGATGTCCTTTTATCTTATATGGATTATGTTATGATGGCATAATGTTTAAGAATCCCATTTTTATTACATGGGTTATGCTATGATGTATGATTTATGATTTTGTGGCACACATAAGAATGGTTTCATTATGAGATGGGTGGGACTGATATCTCCCTCCAATGCATTGGGTAAAGATTTATATCTCATGAGATAGACATGGCTGGAACGACAAGTTAATCTGGTTAAGTGATACAGGACTAGAATGAGGAGTGAACTCAATTCAGTAATGGACTTTATCAGCTATGATGGTCTTGTAAATGAGTCTTAACTAATATGAAATTATTTTCTATGATTATGTGTCTATGCCAGAAAGTTTCATGTTTTATGTTATGATTATTGGGATTACATTTCACTACTATGATTTATCCCATGTCATGATATTATGATCTCTTTTATAGGTTAATATTTTCAAAATGTTATATTCTTATGAATATGATATGATTGATATTTCCTTTGTTTACCCTTACTAAGAATTTGAGATCACCCTTTTGTATGTTTTCTTTTCCCCAGGTCAGGAAGAAGGGTATTAAGTAGGATATGCCAAAAGAGACTCTAGATATGATGAAATAAGCGGAAGACAATGTAGATGATTTATGAACCAGTTGTTCATGTTTCCCAGTTTCTAAAGACAATATAACTATACGGTCCTATCATTTTTTTGTTATATGTTGTAATAAGTATGCTTCAATTCTGAAGTAATAACAATGTATGTAAAGTATGAGTCATTATAGTTGGTATTAGAGGAAAGGTATAGTCAACCTTTAGAAACTAGGATGTGAAAGCCTAAGTAAGAACCCTAAGGATATGTATAAGAATATAACACAATATTAGTGTTTTAGAAGTGGCCATGAATAACCTATGATAAGACCAAAAGTGTGAAATTTTATTCTTGATTATGTGGTTTTCTTGTTATGATTAGTGTTTCTCACACTATGCTTCTTGGTTTTAGTCAATGGCTGGAACTAGAAGGAACCGTGTTAATGCTGAATGTGATGGGAAATTCAATGATTGTCCCCCTGAGCAACCAAACGTTATGGGAGTTGGAATGAAAAATCTTATAGCCATGCTCACACAACCTTTTCAAGCTATGAATCATACAAGACTTACAAACGAGAAAAGTAGGGATCAACATTCTGTTGAATCCTTCATGAGACAACATCCACCTTCATTCAGCGGTTCTTCTGATCCATTAGTGGCTGAACAATGGATCAGTACCAATGAAAAGATATTTTCAGTCCTTCAATGTTCTGAACATGATAAAGTCATCTTAGCAGTATATCGTTTGGAAGGTGAAGCTGATCAATGGTGGAATCTTGTCAAGAATACAAGGAAAAGGGATGAAATTGAGTCCATGTAATAGGACGAGTTCAAGAGATTATTTTTAAATAATTACTTCCCTCTTATTCTTCAAACAAAGATGGAGAAGGAGTTTCTTAAACTGAAGCAAAAGGATGATGAATCTGTTGGTACCTATGAAGAAAATTTTACAATACTTTCAAGGTACGCTTCTGGGATTATTATCCAACCTGAGAGTAAGATCGATCGATTCTATAGTGTCTTAAAACCAAGTCTCTAAAGGGCATTAGCTATAAGGAATTTCAATAGCTATGATGAAATTGTTCAATGTGCTCTCAAGGTTGAGATGGATATTAGAGTAACCCATCAGTCATATGGGTTTGATAAGAAGAGGAAAATGGAATTCAAAGGAAAATATGAAGACCACACTGAAAAGAAGATGATTTTTCCCTTATACTCAATGTGTGTAAAGAAACATGGAGGGAATTGTCTTAAAGGGACAAGTAAATGTTTTAAGTTTGGAAAATAAGTTTATTGGTCAATTGAATGCCGCAGTGATGGGAAAAAGATGTATAGTGATGCGAACAAAGAAAATGATACACAGAATGCACCACCTACACTTCAATGTTACAAGTTCTAGGAAATGGGGAATTATTCCAATCAATGCCCTAATCCAAGGGTTGTTGATAATGATTGACGTCAACAAAATCTTATGTCCAGAGACAAAGTAAAGTCACATGAAATTTCTATCGGCGATGTGGAGTATGATAACGAAGTGGTGAAAGGTACACTTACCATCCACTCTAAATTAGCAAATGTTTTATTTGATTCTAGATCCACCCACTCTTTTATTTATGAAGAATTTTCTAAGGGTATCTCTGTACTACCCCAATGATTAGCTGTTGAGCTAGTTGTGAAAACTCCTAATGGCACAACAGTCGCATCAAAAGTTTACAATTCTTCTCTGATTGAAATTTGTGGGAAAGTGATTCCTGCAAATCATGTGATCCTTCCTATAGTGTAATTTGATGTGATTATTGGCATGAATTTGCTTTATTTATATGGAGCTCATATCAATTTCCAAATACGGGAAGTCACATTTCATATTCCTGATCAATCTATGATCATCTATCGATACAAGGATGAATATAACCTTATAGGGGAAATTTCTTCCATCTTATGGGTCTTGATTCCAATAAATGAAGGTTATTTATCTCAAATGTTTGGAGATAAACTCATGATTAAGAATATTCCCATTGTACGAGAGTTTGATGATGTATTTCCAGAGGAATTGCTCGGTCTTCCACCAAATCGTGAATTTGAGTTTTCAATAGAACTCATACCGGGTGCTATGCCCATTTCAAAGACACCTTATAGAATGGCCCCAATTGAGTTGCAGGAATTGAAGAAGCAACTCCCAGATAATATTGATAAGGGATTCATATGCCCTAGTGCATCACCTTGGGGAGAACCTGTTCTGTTTGTTAAGAAGAAAGATGGATCAATGAGACTCTGCATTGATTATCGAGAACTTAAAAAGATCATTATCAAGAACAAATATCCTCTCCCATGCATTGATGACTTATTTGAAAAACTATGTGGAGCTCAATACTTTTCCAAGATTGATCTTAGTTCAGGGTATCATAAATTAAGGGTCAAAAGGGAGGATATACAAAAGATGGCTTTCCGTACAAGGTATGGTCACTATGAATTTATATTCATTTCATTTGGTATTACTAATGCCCCTGCTATCTTCATGGATCTAATGAATAGAGTCTTTAGAGATTATCTTGATCAGTTTGTGGTAGTATTTATAGACGATATTCTTGTCTATTCAAATAGAAAGGAAGAACTTGAAGATCAATTGAGAACTGTATTAAAGACCCTAAAAAGGAGAAGCATTATGCCAAATTTACCAAGTGTGAATTTTGGATTCAAAAAGTTTTATTTTTGGGTCACATAATCTCAAAAGAGGGGATATATGTGGATCCAGAAAAAATAGAGGTTATTGAAAGATGGTCGAGACCAACAACAGTAACCGAGATTCGAAGTTTTCTTGGTTTGTCTGGATATTATCGATGTTTTGTAAAAACTGTTTCACGATTATCTAATCCACTCACCAGGTTGACTCAAAAAGGAGTTAAGTTCGTCTGGATGGAGGAGTGTGAAGATAATTTCAAGGAGTTAAAAGGAAGGTTATCCAGTGCACTTGTGCTCACACGGCATTGTAGTGGAGAATGTTTTGTGATCTACAGTGATGCATCCAAGAAGGGATTGGGGTTTGTTCTCATGAAAAATGATATGGTGATATCTTATGCATCACGACAGTTGAAAATCCATGAGAAAAATTACCCAACTCATGATTTGGAGTTAGATGTAGTAATCTTTGCATTAAATATTTGGAGGCATTATATTTATGGTGAAAGGTGTGATATTTATAATGATCATAAAAGTTTACAGTATATTTTCACACAAAAGGATCTGAAGATGCACGAAAAAAGATGGTTGGATCTGATTAAGGATTATGACTGCTCAATTCATTATCACCCTGGGAAAGAAAACAAGGTGGCAGACACATTAAGTCGACAAGACCATGCTAGATTATCCATGATGAGGATCAAAAAAAGATCCAATATTTATGGATTTACAAATGATGGATCTTGGAATTATAATGGAAGGGGAACAATCTTATCTTTCTCAAATTAATGTTCAACCATCTATACATGTGAAGATTAAAGAGGCATAGAAAGAAGATGTAGATTTATAAAAGAAGGTGAGAAATGTTCCTGAATTCCACATTGATTGTGATGAAATAATAAGGTTCAGGAATCAGGTTTTTGTTCCTCCAATACCATAATTAAAGAAGGAAATATTTGGTGAGGCTCATAGTTCTTCATTCTCCATTCACCCTGGAAGCACGAAGATGTATAGGGACCTAAAAGAGTATTTCTGGTGGGATGGAATGAAAAGAGATGTTGCTGAATATGTCTCTCGATTCTTGGTATGTCAACAAGTTAAAGATGAGAGACAGAAGTCTAAGGGGATGTCACAACCATTACCCATACCAGAATGGAAATGGGAAAACATCACTATGGACTTTTTCACTATACTTCCTAAAACATCCAAAGGCAATAATTCTATATGTGTTATAGTTGACCGTCTTAAAAAGTTGACACACTTCATTGCTATTAGAGATGATTTCTCTCTTGATCAGATTACCAGGATATATGTTAAAGAAGTGGTAAGATTTCATGGAGTACCACTTTCCATTATATATGATCGGGATCTGAGGTTTACCTCAAAGTTTTGGCGAAGTCTTTAGCATACTCTAGATACATAGTTGAGTTTCAGCACTGCTTATCATCCTCATATAGATGGTCAGTCTGAGAGGACAATTCAAACTCTAGAAGAAATGTTGAGAGCTTTCTTTATGGATTTCAAAGGTGGTTGGGATCGACACCTACCTTTGGTGGAATTTTATTATAACAATATCTTTCACTCCAGTATTCTTATGGATCCTTATGAAGCTCTCTATGGAAATAAATGCAGAACTCCAACTTGCTGGGATGAAGTTGGGGAAAGAAAGCTATTAGGACCTAATCTTGTTGATGAGATGGTAGAAAAGGTCTGATCTATTCAACAACACATAAGAGCAGCTTAGAGTCAATAAAAAAGTTATGCCGATAACCAAAGAAAAGACCTAGAGTTTGAAGTGGGTGATAAAGTGTTCTTACAAATATCTCCTTGGAAGAGAGTAATGAGATTTGGAAAGAAGGGAAAGCTGAGACCTAGGTATATCGGTCCTTTAGAAATACTGGATCATGTTGGGATGGTAGCTTACCAATTGTCACTTCCACCAAATCTTTCTCAAGTTCATGATGTGTTCCATGTATCTCTCTTGAGAAAGTACATACCCGATCTTTCACATGTACTAAGCTCAGAAGTTGTACAACTGGAGCAAGATCTTTCTCATGAAGAACAACCGATAGAGATTATGGATCGTAGAGAAAAAGTTCTACAAAACAAGACCACTCGCTTGGTTAAAGTTTTATAGAGGAACCACCAATTAGAAGAAGCTACATGGGAACTTGAGGATATGATGAGGGAGAGGTATCTTCATCTTTTTGTTATGAAGTGACGAATTTCGAGGGAGAAATTTATTTTAAGTGGGGTAGAATGTAACACCCTGAGATTTTATGAGAAATATTTTTTTAATGTCTTATGTTATACGCAACACCAAAGGAATCTTTCATTACACACAACACTGGCTTGGCTTGCGTTACACGCAAGAGCAACCTTTTTCGATAGCTTGCGTTGTACACAATACCGAGTTTCACTAAACAACGATATGCTATTAAAATATTATATAAAATAGCCGTTATAAATAGTATTAACCACATTTTTAATTTAATATAACATTATAATTCATTTTACATATGATATGAGAAAAAAATCAATTTTTCAGATAAAAGAATTATTTTTTTCAAAAATGCAGTTTTCCGCCTTTTGATGGCACACCCATTTTAAATCTAATTTTTGAAAAGTTTATGAGTTAAATTTTTAAAAAGAAACTTCTTCTTTTGAATCATGATATAAAAATTTACATTGGATAAACTTTTGATACTTTTCTGATAACTTTCATATTTTGATGAATAGTAAAAATAGGCTAATGTTTTCTTAAAAACAACTTTTTTCATCAAGATAATTTATATGGTTAAATGATAAAATATAATTGTTTTAAAGTATAAATAGAATATATTTTTACTATTTAATATAATTTATGTCATTACCATTAATTCTACATTGAATTCATAGGTAAAAACATTTCAATATTTGACAATGTTTTAACTTTTAAAACTTGTTTTCTTAACAACGGAATTAATTTAAAATTAATTACTGCAACTTCTGTATTTTTAATTTTGAAAAATGGATTTCATATTTGGATTCAGTGGGTCCAAATTATGTTAATAGGTTACTTTCATTTTTTTTACATTATGAATAGTAACTACGGTAATGTTTATTTAATACAGTTAAAGGTAAATCGGGTAATTAAGGGTAAAAATAAGATTATAAAATTACCCTAACACCTACCAAAATTATACTAGACGAATAAAATTTGACCCATATCACCTAAGGGTCAGAATAGATTCATTTCCTGGAATTTTGACCATGAAAATTATATAATTATAATTAAAACCAAAGAAACTGACAACATGTCACTCTCTTATATCTTATAAGTGTAATAATTTTAATTTAGTGAAAAACTTCATGAAACCTAGAATATAAATATTATACAAAAATATAATAAAATTATCTACATAATTAGAATTATTTATAATTTTTATAAATTAAATAACTATCATTAATGATGACACAATAGTGTTGTAGAAGTTATTTTATTGATTGAAATATCAAATAAATGGTGTTAAAAATATTAAAATAAATATTATATGAACTATTTAATGTGATCCACGAATTTTATAGAAGAATATGACATTTTAAGAATATATTAACTATCTTGGTTCAAATATATCCTCTGTGTGGATTTTATTTAAATTCAAATAAATGAATAGTGTAAAAATTGACACTATTGTTATTTTATAAAAATAACATATTATAAAATTGTTTAAAAATCACAAAAATATTTAAAATTTATAAATTTACATTTATATGGTCTAAAATTTCATAAATTATCCAATTATGGATAATTTACAACATATAAGTAATTATTTAAAACAATTTAAAATTTAGAATATTATTATCACAAATAAAATTAAATAGATTAAATAATGATAAATCAAGTTGATAAGGTTTAAAATAATTTTCCAACATGTATAAATTTTATAGGTTGATGATATTACAACCCTATCTCATCTAATCTTCATATTTGAGTCATTTTTGGAGGTTTTTAAATGTGGTTCGAGTTTATTATAAATTAATATTTTAGAGGTTTCCAAAAGTACCCCTCTCCTCTCTTATAAAAGGGAACCTCCTACCTCTCCTCCTCACAACATTTTGAGCCTTAAAGATCATCCAAACCCTGCCAATTTCTCTTATCCACTTCCATAGAAACATACTATAGGTCTTGGTATTCTTCAAAGGCCAACTTTAGTGCCCTAAGAGGAGGTTTAGAAGAGGTGCGTCGAAGAAGAGGTAATATCCTTTACTGATCCTTTCAAATTTATTTCTTCTTCTACTTATTCTTATTTATTTGTTTAATTATAAAGTAATAACATTATTATCACTAATATACTGATATGTTATTATAAATATGAAACAACCCTATTTCACCTTCTATCCATCCTACAAAAAATGAAATCACCGTGCTTGCATACATACAGAATACTGTCTCCACGTCGTGGTGTAATATGTTTTCCACCACCACCTTACTTGGATGGGTATAATGGTATAAAGAATAACTATATATTATTAGTATAACATTATATATTCTATCATCCACTCCAATACCATTCAATAAGTATGGTAACGATATCATCACTCGTGCGTACGTACGGCTTACCGTCTCCATGGTGCGATTGATTCGTTCTACATGATCTTCATTAATCTGTGATTATATAAACGAATTGAATGAATAAATATGATATATATTATACTAATTCCATTATGTAAATGATGTAGCTATAACCTATAAATAGGAATAAATATTTATTCGACAAAACACGCATAAGAACATAAAGTAATGAACACCTGAATAACAAGTAGCAATGAAATATTACTAATAAGATGATAAGAATATGACCATATATGATATGATAACAATGTATATGATTCTGGAATAAGTCAATGAAATTATTTAAATAATTATACAGGAGGTTCGGATATGTACAAAACATATCAGACCTAAAGTAAGGGAAAATCTCGCAAATCTCAATTTTTATCCGAGATTGTTTATACTTCGATATTTACTGGGGAATATTTATCATCCACATACATGTTTCCTCAATATGTAATACTATCCCCTTAAAATTGTTTAAATCCAATTTTACCTATTGGTGAATTTTTATTAAAATATATGAAATGAATCTTTTGCCATTTTCAGTACGGGATACTTTTTGACTTTTCTGGCCAAAGTACGAGAAGAATGTTTTTTTAACTTATACGACATGAATGGGTTTTTATGATTTCATAGAACATTATTTCAATGAATCTTACTTTACAAGTTTTCAAGTTTATTTTCAATTAAATTATTTTAGTATGACATGTTGAGAAAGGAAATATGTTTTTGAAGTAGAAAGGATATTTTTCTCAAGATGGAGTTCAAGTGTTTTATCAGAAGTATTTTCCATCTAAGATAATATAGGGTTCTGTTTCTATCTCTATTATTATGTTGATTTGATTATATAATGATGGAATTATTTTTATGAAGACCTTTTATATTATATGGATTATGTTATGATGTCATGATGTTTAAGAATCCCATTTTTATTACATGGGTTATGTTATGATGTATGATTTATGATTTTGTGGAACACATAAGAATGGTTTCATTATGAGATGGGTGGAACCTATATCTACCTCCAATGTATTGGGTAAATATTTATATCTCATGAGATAGACATGGATGGAATGACAAGTTAATCCAATTTAGTGATACAGGATTAGAACGAGGAGTGAACTGGGTTCAGTAATGGAATTTGTCCGCTATGATGGTATTGGTAATGAGTCTTGACTTATATGAAATGATTTTCTATGATTATGTGTGTATGTCACAAAGTTTCATGTTTTATGTTATGATTATTGGGATTACATTTCACTACTATGATTTATCCCATGTCATGATATTATGATCTCTTTTGTAGGTTAATATTTTCAAAATGTTATGTTCTTATGAATATGATATGATTGATATTTCTTTTGTTTACCCTTACTGAGTATTTGAGCTCACCCTTTTGTATGTTTTCTTTTCCCCAGGTCAGGAAGAAGGGTATTAAGTAGGATATGCCAAAAGAGACTCTAGATATTATGAAATAAGCGGGAGACAATTTAGATGATTTATGAACCAATTGTTCATGTTTCCCAGTTTCTAAAGATACTATACCTATACGGTCCTATCATTGTTTTGTTATATGTTGTAATAAGTATGCTTCAATTCTGAAGTAATAACAATGTATGTAAAGTATGGGTCGTTATACATGGCTCCTGTAAGGGAAGGATTAAGAATGGATAAAAACTATATGTTTTCAATTTCATTCTTGGGAATTAGATGATTTATTAGAGGAAATTATATGAGTGATTATGGGGGGTAAATAAATTATAATAGATTAAAAGATTAAGGGAAAGATAAATATAAAGGGAAAAAGTAGCTTGAAATTTTAATAAATGTTATATCATTGGTCAAATCCATGTACCATGGGTAATTCATAGTTTGATAATGAAAAACTAAAATTCATACTTGATACAAGAAGTTATAAATTAAGATAAGCATTAAAATAAATAATTAAAATGAATACCATCAGTATCCAAATAGAATTATTCATTAATGGAGAATTAATAATATCACTACCCATTCCATGACATACTAATTTCTCATAATTTTAAAAATCCCTATAGTAAGAAAAAATTATAAATTTCATTGATTAATGAACTCCCAATTGCATTTGGTATGTCAAAAATTAAAAGGGAGCAATGAAAACATACATATAAAATTACCCATCATTACGAGTTCCAATATACAACCAAAAAATTATAAGTCTACAATTGAAGTAATGAACATTAAAAAACAAAAAAAAGTTGAATAGTTGTATCAAAGGAGTGTATAGAAAAACTCAAAGTCAAAATTATAGTGAAAAAATGCTCTTTATTTTCAGGAATGGAATACACAATGACCCAACCCCTAATGATTTCCCCTTCAAATTTTTTATTATAAAATAGGATCACTAAACCCTTAAATATTTCCCCTTTCTCATTCTTTTTATTATAAACATAAGATTATTGAACCCCTTAAAAACATTCACCACCTCATTTATGACTCACCCCTCTCTCTGTCTCACTCACTGCTACAAATTCACACTATTAAAGAACTTCCATTACATATTTTTATAAACCTTACAGAGTGATAAAAAATTATCCCACTTAATCTCAAAATTGAACTCCTCATACATATAAAAAATGCACAGTAATGCATATGCTACAATGTATTATTTATTTTTATAAACTACTAAAAAAATAAAAAATGCAAGATGGGGAATAAAAAATCTACCTTATTACATTTAATTCCACACAAATTAGATCAATTAAATTATATAAAATTAAACAGGATATACTCATCATGGAGAGAAAAAAAAATTTAGGGAAAGAAATTTATGGAAATGTTTCACTCCTCCAGAATAAATAATAACACATAAGAAAACAATATAATGGGGAAAAATTCTTGAATAAATATTAAATAATGAAAATATAAAATATGGAAAAACAAACGGATAATGTATGGAAGAGTCTATACATAAATTGGTTTACTATCATTTATCCATTTTGTTTTTACTTGGAATTTTTGTATGAATGAACAATAATAAAAAACTGCCATTGCATCTTTTTATAAATTGTACACAGTGATAACAAAAGAAATCATCCCAATTAATCTAAAAATTGAAATCCTAATATATATATATATAATGTACAGTAATACACATACTGAAAATTATTATTTATATTTATAAACTACTACAAATTAAAAATGAAAGATGGGAAATAAAAACCCTTCCATATTAAATTTTATTCAACACAAATTAGATCAATGAAATTATATATAATTTACTTGGAATTTTTGCACCCAAAATGGAATATTTTTTTACTTATGGAGTTAATTTCTCAACATGTGAGGGAACATGTTTGGTGTGCAGCTACATGAAACCATAAAGAATAATGTTAAGAAAATTCAATAATGTTTTAGTTACAAATTTTAGACTAATAAAAAGTTGAAGTTCTCAATTTTAACTATTTTCTCATCCAGTATAATAATAAATGAATTATTTATATTAATTAAGTTGGTAAGGGCTAAATCAGTTTCAAATTTGATGATACCATAAGAACTGAAAACCATTATATTCATTTTAATGCAAAATATGAATCCCTTGTAAGGAAATTAATTTTTGAACATAGTAGAGACTTCATTGAATTACTTAATCTTTTCATGTTCTCAAAAATTGAAGTTTCATTAAATCATGTAAGGGATATAACTAGTTATTATTGATATTAGTTAACAGACAAATTTTAGGTGACATAATGCATGCTTGGTCCTATTTGGAAACTTGGATAAGCAAGTTAATCCACTGAATTTTTTAGAAATAATATTCTCACCGATTTGAAATTTAATGTCAAATGCAGCATCACTAGACTACTCACTGAGGGCATATTTCATTAGATTAGATGGAGGTAAAAGAAGAACAAAAATTCATATAGAATTATAATGATGATCGATAAAAATTAAAGAGCTAGTTGTAAATTAAAAATTATAATTATATGTAAAGGATTGGTTCAATATTATAAACACTTTAGTGCACACACTGAAAACAGTTTACATAAATTGTAATTCAATATAATAATGATGAAATAATAAATTCTTTATGAATAACTAAATAATACGAAATAAATAACATACACATAAAAAAAATATTATAAGACACATAAATTGCATATTAGAAAACACATAAATAAATGATTATAGTAACTGAAATAAATAATAAATTATAAATAACATATTACATTTATTGAATTAAATAACTGTTGTTATATAAAATATTGGCAGATGCTAAATAACATATTAGTAGTAATTGAAATAAATAATACTCATATTATTTAATATAGGACATAGAGAGAATCCTGATGATAATTGACTAATTCTCATAACACTACTACAAAACAGGCATTTAACACCACTGGTATTTATTAACGCTAGAAAAAAAACATTGTTAAATGAAATATTTATCAGTGCTAAAGAAAGCATTGATAAATTTAATCCTTTATCGGTGTTTTATTTTTAGCACTGATAAAGGGTACCCTTTATCAACGCTTTATTTATAGCACTACAAATGATAGATTTTATCAGTACCTTTTTAGCGCTGATAAAGGTCCGAATAAATAAAATTAAATAAATAAATAATGAGTTTATTAAAAAAATATTACAATTTTTTAATTAATAATTATTGATAAAAATGAATAAGTTGATTATAGATTATTAAATATTTAACATTTTATTAATTAGATAATTATAATAATTAATGTTAATAAATTTTATATATTAAATATATAGATATATATTAATGTATATAAATATTATTTATATATTACAAAATATTTCTGTGATTTACATTAAATAGTCATATATTTAGTGAATAATGGTTTATAATTAAAAATTAATATGAATTAAAAATACTGACTAATTGCACAGTGTAATGAAAATATAATTGAATGTCGTTTGATTTTTCAATTTAACAAAGATCAAATGTGTGTTATATTGATTTCACATATACGTAATTAATGCATTTTTATATACAATGCACACACACACAACTTATCCATTTTTTCAAAACTATTAAAATGAATTAAAAAATATTGACACTATTTTCAATAAACCATTTTCTAAAAACCTTACAAAATCAGGTTAGAAGAAGATATCAATTTTTTTGAATTACCATATTTGAATTGTTTGTATTTGAGACATTTTCTTGATGTCATTCATGTAGAAAAAAATTGATTTGATAGTATTATTGGTATGTTACTAAATGTTCCTGAAAAAAAAGATGGAATTAGGGGTAGGTTGTAATTGATTGAAATGGGGTTAAGGGAATAGTTGGCACTGGAGAAGGGTAAAATAAGGGCTTTTCTTCCTCTATAAGCTTACACTCTATCCCATAAAAATTGTAATTTTTCCTACTCCTTAATAGTGTAAAAGTTCCACAGAGGTATTCATCAAATATCAATAATGTTGGTTCAATGACTAATTTGAAGTTACAAAGACTAAAATCACCCGTCTGTCATTTTTTGATGTAAGATTTAATGCCTATTGCTTTTTGTTTCATTATACCTCAAAATGTACATCATATATTAACCAAAATTTGCTTCTTTTTCAAATCCATATGCAGTAAAGTTGTAGACCTGGTGAAGTTTCCCATCATGAATAAAAATATTGTAGTTATATTATGTGAATTAGAGATGTTATTCCCACCATCATTCATTAATATAATGGTCCACCTAATTGTTCACTTGGTTAGAGAGGTTCAACTATGTGGTCCTATTCATTACAGATGGATGTACCCCATTGAATGGTATATGTAGATTTTGAAAGTGTATCTCAAGAATCGAAGACGTCCAAAAGGTTGTATTGAAAAATAATATATTTTTGAAGATATTGAATTATGTACCGATTAACTATAATATGTTGAAAGAATCGGTATCCCAAAATCTCGTCATAGTGAATGCCTTCTGGGAAAATGGATTTCTAGAAGAGATGTTGTTACAATTACCTTGGTAGAGCAGGATCAAGTTCTCCTTTAAATAGTACATAGTTGTGAAGATGTTGATCCACACATTGAATCCCACAAAGAAATTCTTAGATATTTTAATCCATCAAGGGATGAAGGATGGATATCAAGTACACATAATAAATAGTTTATAGGATGGTTCATATATCAAATTTATAAGGAGTTATCTGAAAATATGAATTCAATTTCCGAACAACTTCAATGGATAGCCAGAGGACCGAATGAAAATTTTGTATCTTACACTGGTTTTGTAATCAAGGGTTATAAGTTCAATACAAAAGAACATGATGACTTTAGTACGATGAAAAACTGTGGTGTTATATATACTTATAGATGAAGCGATGGTCATATCTTCTTTTAAGGATAGAAATCCAATTTATGCAAGTGTGTCATATTTTGACATTATCAAACAAATATACAATTTGGATTATACAAAATTTTAAGTTCTTATTTTCCATTTCAAATGGGTTTACAATATCAATGGAGTGAAAGTTGATGAAATGGGATTTGTGAAGGTGGATTTCAGTGTAGAAGGGGAAAAAGATGAGCCTTTCATAATAAAATCACAAGTAGTGAAAGTATTTTATGTATCTGATCCAACAAAAAATAATTGGTTGATTGTCCTACTGGTGAATAAAAAAATGTTTAGTTAAATGAAAAATCAATCATGGATGACCCTTTTATTGGGACATCATAATCAGCTCATGATGGTCCCAATTTTGAAAAAGTCTTGTATGTTAGAGGGGACCACAAATAGGGGATTTGGATTATCAACAGAGGAACCAAATCCTTAAAACCTTAAAAAATAAAAATATTTAAATGATAAGGTAAAATAGTTTTTTAATTTATTATATTTTACCTCATAATATTATATGTTCTCTACTGCATTAACATAATCTAAATTAAATATTTGACTACTCATGTAGACAATTTCTTCTGCACATCATGATGTTACCAATCCCTTGCAAGAACAAACTATAATGAATTAAACCCTTTGAAAATATTTAAAGGTAATGTTAAAATAAAATATATAATGGAATGTTGATTTAATTTTCATTATTCCTTGCAGAGTTCATTTATTTTAGAAGATTTTTTTCCATGTATCATGCATTTTAATGAAGATAAATGACATTGTCTCTACTCAATAATAGATGTAATCTTGATGTTTTCATAGTAAAATCATTTTACATAGAATTAATGTATTGTTTTATATTTATGTTTAATTTATTTCTTTTTAGTATTACTCATATAATAATTTTTTTTGTATACAAGTGGATTCTTTTTTTCAAGTTGGAGTGGTCTGTCCATATTTCATGCCTTTCTGCACTAAAACATCAAATGAATTCTTCACACTCAAAAACTTTTCACCCCTATAGTGTTTCATTTATCAATTTCCTTCAAGTTATCTCCACTACCTTTGCAGGAAGAGAAACGACACTACCTATGCTCAATTATAGAGGCAATCTTGATGTTCAAATAGTAAAATAATTGTCCATATAATTAATTTATTATTTCATATTTATGTTTAATTTATTTCTTTTTATTATTACTCACATAATAATTATTTTATTATATAGGTGGATTCTTTTGTTTGAGTTGAGGTGGTATGTCCATCTTTCATGCCTTTTTTCCCCAAAACTTCCCCAGAATTTTTCTCGCTCAAAACCTTTTCAGCCTTGTAGTGTTTCATTTATCACTTTCCTTCATGTTTTCTCCACTTCCTTTATAGGAAGAGCAATGAAGATACCTCTGCTCAATTATAAAGTTAATAATGATGTTTTCACAATAAAATCATTGTCCATAGAATTAAAATATTGTTTCATAGTTATGTTTAATTTTTTTTTTTATTTCTCACATAATAATTGTTTTCTCATTCAGGTGGATTCTTTTGTTCTAGTTGGGGTGATCTTTCCATCTTTCATGACTTTCTGCCCCAAAACTTCCATATAATTATTCTCCCTCAAAACTTTTCACCCCTATAGTGTTGACATTTATCACTTTCCATCAAGTTCCATCCATTACTCAATCATAGAGGTAATCTTGATATTTTCACTGTGAAATCAATTTCCATTGAATTAATTTATTATTTCATATTTATGTTTAATTTATTTATTTTTATTATTACTCATAATAATTGTTTTCTTATACTGGTGGATAATTGTTTTCGAGTTGAGGTGGTTTGTTCAAATATTCTCTTACAGTATTGGTAGTTCTACAAATAAAGTCGATAGAAATCATGGTAATATTGATAGTTAGAATTTTTTTGAGACTTTGGGACATGTAAGAATCATCCAAACCTCAATCCGACACATGATGTGACTGGTATGACTCAAAATAATTATTTCTATTTAAAATTGACATATTTTTTGTAAAAAATACAACTAACATACTCAAAACTATAAAAACATATTCATATTGTTTTGATACTTTAAGAAAATGATCCATAATTCATTTGTGACATGTAAGAAAAAGCCGCACCTCAATCCAATACGCGATGTTCTCAATATGACTCAATGTATCCATTATCAGTTTAAAATTTATATTTGACATTAAAAAGTGTCACACACTGAAAACAAATAAAATTCACTCATATTTTGTTGATAATTTAGGTAATCGATTCATAAATCATTTTTATGGGTAGGAGTTGGTCTTACATCAAACTGATACACGATGTGATCCATATTAGTCAAAGTACATGTTTCAAGTTTAAAATTAAACTTTAGTATAAAAGAAAAGTGATGTAATCAGAACTGAGAAAACACATTCAGATTATTTTGATAATTTAGTAAAATGATCCATATGTGATTTAAGACGTGCAGGATTCAGCTGCACCTCAATCCGATGCACGATGCGACCAGTATAACTCAAAGTGCATGTTTTAATTTTAAATTGACAACAATTTTAGTAAAAAATAAAATTTACCTACTCAAAACAAATAAAACACATTCATATTATTTTAATAATTTAGGAAAACAATCCACAAGACATTTTTGATTTGTAGTAATTATATGTACCTCAATCTGATACACGATGTGCCCGGTATGACTCAATACATCCGTTATCAGTTCAAAATTGACATTTTAGTTCAAAACGTTCCACTTAAGGAAAACTGAGAAAACCCTCTCAGATTTTATTTATAATTTATTACATAGATTCATAATTCATTTTTTATGTATGTAAATTGTTCTCACATAAAATCGATATACAATGTGATCGATATGAGTCAAAGTGCATGTTTCAATTTTAAAATGAAATTTTCATATAAAAGACAAGTGATGTACTCAAAACCAATCAAACACATTTATATTATTTTAATACTTTAGTAAAATCATCCATAATTCATTTGGGACATGTAGGAATCAGACAAACCTCAATCTAAATCATGGCGTGACCGGTATGACTCAAAGTGCGTCTTTTTATTTAAAATTTTCATCAATTTTAGTAAAATGGACACCTTTCCTACTAAAAAATGATCAAAAAATTCATATTATTTCAATACTTTACAAAAACAATCCATATGTCATTTATGACTTGTAGGAATCATCCTTATCTCAATCTGATACATGATGTTCCTAGTACGACTCAAAGTGTCCATTTTCAGTTTAAAAATGAATATTTTAGTTCAAAAAGTGTCACTCACTGAAAACCAATCAAACACACTTGTATTTTCTTCATAATTTGTGAAAACAATTCAAAATTCATTTTTGACATTTAGGAACCTGTTTTACATCAAAGCTATACACGATGTGATTGGAATGATTCAAAAGTTCATGTTTCTAGTTTAAAATGACATTCTAATAAAAAAAAGACAACTGACATACTCAAAATCAAGAAAACACATTCACATTGTTTTTTTTACTTTAGTAAAATGATCCATCATTCATTTGAGACATGTTAGAATTATCATCACCTCAATTTAATGTATGGTGTGTCCAATATGACTCAAATTGTGTCTTTTTATTTAAAATTGTCATCAATTTTAGTAAAATGGACACTTGTCCTACTCAAAACTTAGCAAACATAGTCATATTGTTTTGATACTTCACTAAAATGACACATAAGTCATTTGTGACATGTAGTATTTAGCTGCATCTCAATTAAATACATGATGTTTCTGGTATGACTAAAAGTGTCCCTTATAAGTTTAAAATTCAAATTTTAGTTCAAAAGGTGTCACTAAATGAAAACCAATCAAATGCACTTGAATTTTATTGATAATTTAGGAAAAATATTAATATGTAATTTTTGATTTGTAGGAACCTATTTCACATCAAACTAATACATGATGTTATCATAATGAAACAAAAGTGCATGATTCCAGTTTAAAATGACATTCTGGTAAACAATACAACTTATATACTCAAAACTGAGCAAACACATTCAGATTGTTTTGATACTTTAGGAAAATGATAAAAATTCATTTTAGAAATTTTGGAATCATTTGAACCTAAATCTGATGCACGGTGTAATCGGTATGAATCCAAGTTCATCTTTTAATTTAAAATTGACATCAATTTTAGTAAAATTCACACTTTCTGTTAATTTATTTATTTATATTATTACTAACATAATAATTGTATTATTATTTAGGTGTGTTCTTTTTCTTGAGAAAGGGTGGTTTGTTTGGAAATAGCATTAGTCGGGTTGGGATTAAAAGACAAAAGAAAATTGATGTTTTTAAATGTATGTAATAATTTGTATTTATGTAATTGTATAAACCATTGTTTGAAATGTATATAATATAGTGTTTTCTTCTTGTGTTTGTGTTGTTAATTTCATTTCATTTAAATCTTGTATTGGGACTTGTTTTTCTTGATATATGGTGTGTTTATAGTGCTTTGCTATGTTTTTATAGCACAGTGAAGTGGTGTGGCAGTGTGCTAGTGCAGCACACTAGAGTATGACCCTTTATCAGTGCTTTTAAAAGCGATGATAAAGGACACATTTATCGGTGCTATTAAAATCACTGTTAAAGGTCTATTTTATCAGTGATTCTATGATCACTAATAAAATGTCCTTTATCATTGATTTTAAAAGTGTTGATAAAGTTCTAATTTATCAGTGCTTCAATGAGTGCTGATAAAATGTCATTTATCAGTATAAGTGCTGATAAAATATCCTTTATCAGTGTTTATAAAAGTTCTGATAAATGGTGCATTTAGCAGCACTAAATGAAAGTGTTGATAAATAGTTCATTTATCACCATCTTTAAAATAACTGATAACGGTCCCATTTATCAGTGTTTTTTAGTGCCGATAAACGACCCCTTTATCAGTGCTTTTTCAGCACCGATAAAAGACCAGGGCTTTTAAACTTGCTCATGTAGTCAACTCCTTTCTAGCACTGATAAAGGGAATTTATAACAATATTAAAGTCTTATTTTTTAATAGTGAGAATATTATAATTCCCAAATCATATCATCATTATTTCATATTAATAGTAAGAAAATTATAAAACAAATGTTATATTAGAAATATGTGAAGAAGCCACTGAAACATTTATTTAGAAAAAACCAAATTATCTATAAACAATGATGTATACTTAACTAAAATAATGGATACCCTCTTTGTCTAGGGAAGTATAGGAGGCCATAAGAGGCCATGAGAACCACTATAGCTCGTTCTTCCCTAACCAAGGAGCATTATTTCTTATTAACTAGTGGAATGAAGAACCATCCTTATATGGAGAATCATGCTACTCATTACTCCATAAAAACATATGTATTGAATTAAGTTCATTTGATCTGATCAAGCTACGTCGTCTGATATCATATTCAACCAAAAAATCAAAGGGTTTTTTCTATGCACTATCTACATGGAACAACTAAGATGATTGAGCTAAACTTTATTTGATGAGAACTAGAGACAAACAATGTCTCAACCTTTCATACATGCATTCTTGTATCTATAAGTGACCGACCAATTAAAGAAGGTGACTTTGTCAAATATAACAAATTAGATAACATCTCACTACCATATTCCATGCCATTGAGAGGATATTTTCATACATATATGATAAATACTATAACATCCCTGGCCAAACCATTGGGATGGAAAGATCATAGGTGCCTATAACCTTAGGTGACATCCCCAAGACACCAAAGCCTGGTCATGAATTCGAAGGGCTTATTAAGATTTTGGGGAACTATTTTCCCATTTTAAATAAAAAACCTATCAATACTAAATAAAAACAACAAAACCAAAATATATGACACATAAATTATAATAATTACAATCCAAAAAAAATACCAACAAATAACAATATCAGAGTAACAAAAAAAACAATAACTAAAAAAAACTAAAGGATATTTTGACATAGAAACCCCAATGTGGAATCACTCCAACCAATATATAAGAGAACTCCAAGCTCCAAACACCATCTCAAGAAATTATAACCATGATGATTCACTAGTTAGATAAGAGACATTTCCTTTACTTGAATCATGGAGAAAAATGTTTGCATACACACCAATGTATATATGTAGGGGGTGAGTAATTATACCCATAGGATTTCCCCAAGAGACCTCCCAACTCATACCACTAGGATAAGAATACATTAGCTCATAGTTTAAAATATTACTTAAAATAGGATAGAGAAAAAATATAGAGGTTTACCAATTTAAAACATTTCAAATTGAAAGAATTTTTTTCAATCTATTTTACTTGGAATACCCAAACCACATCCACTTACTCACTCACTCATGCATTCCAAGTGACAGTCCCATACTCATGAGCAGTTAATCATCTATCCACCAAGTAATCACTAGGTGACCATTATCTATGTGCCTCTAGTCCATCCCAACACCCCAAAAGGGTTATGTCCAATGAAAATGAACACACACACACACCATTCCACATATGTCAAGTACTCACGTACGTTATTTCAAATAGATATGTTCTTCCCTTTAAAACCATTAATCAATAATCTTGATTATGTTAAACCCACACCATAATTTGAAACCATTTATTAAGGGGTTTTCTAAAATAAACCATTCGAATTATATTGTCTTCCAAATTCCCAAGGAAAGGTTCTTTCAATAATAAATCAACACAATTTTCTTTGAAATTGAATAAAAAAATTAAATATCTAAGCCTTAAAGTTATATATCAGGTGGATAAGTGAGAGAATCCACCTTACTCATAAAAGGTGATGAAATCGACGAATGAAACAATGAAACCTATAGATATAGGCTCAAGATTCCATTCCATCAATATATCCAATCAAGGTCCCCTCAAAACACATCATAGATCATAGACCTGTCTATAAAAGATCAGATAGAAAATTACATACTTAAATAGATGAGGAGATCTAGAAATAAAAAAAAAAGAAAACAGAGACTTACTATTGATTCTAGAGATCCAACACACTTAGATCCTTCAAAAATGTCTTCTGGATCAAAGGGAATTGTAAATAATTCTTAAGAGAGAACTAGAGTTCAAGAGAATAAGAGGATATGTAAAAAATGAGGGTTTTGGGGATCAAAATTGAGTCAAAATATAATTTTTTAATAATTAAATACATGAAGCATGGTTAGGTCACACGATTTATGAAATCATGTTCTAACCATGTGCCTGCCACTATTTCAAAACCCCCTTCTTGCACTGTTGGTTCAAATGGTTTGAAAAACCTTGTGCCAAACATGCTTTGCACTATGTTTCCATTCACACGGTATCTCCTAGCGCCCTCATAGTTTGGAAAAACTATACACTAACTATGGGCCTTCCCAAAAGCTTGTATATCCCTTTGCACAATTTCTGGTAGATGGTGCACAATTCCCCCTAATCGTGCAACCTTAAAGAAACCTCCAAAAACACCAAAACCATTTATAAAGTCCCAAAACTCAATTTAACCATTATATATCTTTAATAAACACAATAAAATGGAGACATAATTCAAATTGGGGGTGTTATATTTTCCCCACCATTTCGATTTCAATCATTATAAAGGTATAGATTTCTGGTGCTTTGTAAGAGTTTGGGACATTGCTGCAACATAAACTTCTCATGTTCAAATGTATCCTCCTGAACTTAATATTGTTTCTATAATTCTGAAACCAATAAAATATGTTTTCTATTAAAACATTATCTTGTCTACCCAAGATATGAATTAATGCATAAATAAATATAGCATTGGGTTCAAGATCAACATGATCCCATCGAATCACATGGATAACATTGAGTTAGTATTTTTTTAGTTGAAAAATAAAAAAGAAATTATGAACCATACTAAACCATGGTATTAAATACAACCAATAATAAAGATCACCAATTAATTAAAGTATCTCAAAATGTCCAACATACCAAAGAGACAATTGTACTTACTTTCTCAATCGATGATGTCTCGGTCTTGCAGAGAATTTCAATAAAACTGGACATCCCATAAAAAAATAAAAATGGAGATTTTGATTATCCAAATAATATTTTTTATAACATTGGGAAGAAACCATCGATTTCTTAATCATTGAAATTCTATCATTTGTCTCATGAATAAGGCTAAATCCCAATAGCGATGTTTCTCACATCCCTACCTAACAAAGTGGAGACTGAAAAGGATGACCATATAATTCCTTGAACGAAGCCATATGTATCATGTATTGAAAACTATTGTTATTTGAAATCTAAACTAAAGGAAAATGATCCCCCCATGAGTCACAAAAATCAATAAACAAATATCGAAGCATGCCTTCTAGTGTATGAATCATTCGTTTTGACTTTACATCTACTTAAGGATGATATTTTATACTTATAGTCAATTGGGTACCCAAAAATTCTTAAAGTGGTCACTATATACAATAGGTAAAACAAAGATTTTGGATAGAGATGAGATAAACCAGTATTCCATGAAACCTTACCACTTATCAAATGTTGATCTTTTCAATTTCATTTATTATATTTGATTCAATAATTTTAATGAAGTGTGATGAATTTGTAAGTTGGTCTACAACCACCTACATTGAACCATGCTCTGAATAGTTCTTAGTAAACCCATGAAAAACTCTATAGAGGCCTTCTCCCATTTCCATATGGGAATAGGTAAATAATTTATCCTTCCACTAGATCGTTGATGCTCATATTTGACCTACCGAGAGGTTATACATTTTGTAACACAATTAACCACATTTCATTTCATACATTACCACAAAAAATGGGTCCTAGAGCCTTGTACAACTTTTAGATTCCTGGATGAATTTCCCATTTAGAATGGTGATAGAGAGAAATAAGTTGTTCTTGATAAGATAATGAAATGACTATTCAATTAGGGATAAAAAACAAGAAGTTAACATCTTTTTTCATCCACCAATGGTATCCCCACCCGTAAGTTTTGATGTAATGGTTAGGAAATCATGATTCGATATTTGAGAATCCTCAACCAAATTAGGCATGAGTGTCCCTAGAAAGAATATTGTGACATCATTCTACTTACTGTAATCCAAATTAATATTTCCCCTCATATTTATCAATTACCACTAATTAGATGTTTCTTTTGTGAGTTGGTTGTACGAACTCTAGCTTAAAACATCATCCATGGAATTTTCTTATCCTGGTATATAAAACAATTCAAATTTAATCATATGAATATACTCTATCTAATGTATTTTTCTCAGGTTCAAATAACTTTTTGAAAATATGTATTTGAAATTTTTATGGCAAATGAGCACAGTAAATTTCTCAACAAAGAGAAAATGATTCAGTGTTTTTAAAGAATAAACCACCACAACCAATTCCAAGTCAAGAGTTGGATATTTATTTTCATGATTTCCAAATTTTATGATCCATATGAAATGAAATGATATCCCTCCATGAGAACACAACTAAGTCCAGATACTGATGCATCACAAAAGACCTTATAACCTTTACTAAGATTCAATAAGATGAGAATTGTTGTCGATGTTAGCCTATCCTTAAGCTTTAAAAAGTATTTCTAGTAATTGTCACTATAGTAGAATGGATTTAACATTCTCATGAGTGCTTTCATATGATATGTGAGACATGAGAAGTCCCAAATGAACCGATGATAGTAACCTCATAAGCCTAAAAAGCTGTGTATATCAAAGTAATTTTTAGTGGGTTTTATGATAAAATAACTTTTATATTCTCATGATTTATTAATAAACCTTTCTCGAAAATTTTATATCCAAAGAAATAAACTTCTTTTTTTTAGAAATAAAATTTAGATGATTTTTCATATAACT
Organism: Viscum album; assembly: GCA_963277665.1. Taxonomy (NCBI): domain Eukaryota; kingdom Viridiplantae; phylum Streptophyta; class Magnoliopsida; order Santalales; family Viscaceae; genus Viscum; species Viscum album. The sequence goes on along the minus strand of OY728129.1, from coordinate 1,869,341,427 downwards.
AACGCTCTCAAAAAATTCTCAATACAATCTCTAAATGTTATTCATGGTTCTTATGAGTTTCTAAATACAACAGAATATCATCCACAAGTACTATAAAAAGAGTTTAGGTACTGTTTAAAAATAGAATTCATCAATTCCATGAAATACACTAGTGAATTTTTAATATTAAAGTGAATGTCTAGACATTCATAATGAGTTTGACAACTCTTAAAAGCTGTTTTAGGAATATCCCCTTTATTATGCAAGAGTTGGTGATACCCAGATCATAGATAAATTTTTGATAAACATTAGGCAACATTAAATTGATCAAAAATATTATCAATATGAGGAAGGGGATATTTTCTATTTATATAAACATAATTTAGTTAATGATAATCAAAAGATTCATACCAAACCATTTTCATTCTTGAAAAAATAACTGGAGTTTCCCTCGGCAATGGGTTCTATCTTATAAACCCTTTACTTTATAATTTTTCTATTTAGACCAACAGTTCATTCAATTCCATTAGTTTTATCATATAATACGGTAGTGAAATATGATTTATTTCCAAAACAATATTAGTTTAAAATTCCACTTCCCTCTCATGTGGAAAACTGGTGAAATTTTCAAGAAATACCTCAATATACCAGTCCACATTGTTAAGAAAATTTATAGTCTCAATTATGTTATTAGTCTCCAAAGTGATCACTTATAATTGATATGAAATAGTTCCAACCATTGGTGATAAAGGCCATTCTTTTATAACCTTCACATCCCCATATCCTTTAAAAATATGAACCATCCATTTAAGAAATGTAAACTTTACTCATCATGTAAAACAAATGATATGGTCCTTGAAAGAAACTAACCAATCCATCCCCACGATCAATTTAAATACATCCATGTAAAAGTTTAAAAGTCTCAAAAAAAACTATATTCCATCAATTATTATAGATAAAGTCACACATTTAAATCCCCTACATTCTCATTGCCCGAGAGGTGTCTGGATAGTCATCATGTGTGGAATCATCTCAATATTCAATCCATTTGATCAACAACATTATAAGTAAAAAAATATTTGGATGCAACTATATCAAACACAATTTTTATAAGCATTGAGTTTAGAATAATGATACCTCATACAATTAAAGGACAATATTGGTCTTCCATGATCATATGCTCAGAACCATACTACTTATTACTTGTGACCCATTGTTCCTTGCTCAAATATTGTGGTTTCATTATTAGAGGAATGATGGTGTTCCTATAATCATCTTGGTTTTCTTAGTTATAAGTATTGGAACTCTTTTGATGAGATCATCTTGTCAAATCACAAGATTCATGAGACACATGAGTTTTATTTGCAATAAATGAATTTTTAGCATTATTTCAATAATGACGAAGTTGTCCCATCTAATCACACTTGTGGTATGATCTGGTTGGTATTGTAAAATATCACTTCTTATGATACAATTAACCACATTGTAAACATTCAATTTTTCTACTAGGGCATGGAGAAAAGTTAACTTATCTAGTGGTTTGATTTTATGATACACCACCACCTTGTAAGTAGGTTTACCTCTTTTGATTGTTCCCAAAATTAGAATTCCCATTCATTTACATGTATATAAACACACGTCCTCTAGTAAGATTCCTAATAATGTTTTACTATTTCTCTATTAACCATCTCTGTATAATTAGTAACACAGAGCACAAAAATCATAGAACAAATTTCTATTTATAGTTCAGGCGAAAATATTCATGACTTTAGGGATGCACTAGTATGAAATTTTTGATAAAAAATAAACTAAATCCATAAATTTAGATGCATAATTTATCATTGGTAGATTTTCTTACTTAAGACTGAATTAATCAATCATTCTAGATATCTTGACAGTATGTGGGTAGAATTGTTTGTTGAAAAATTATTTTAATCCCTCCCAAGTAATACCTTGGTAGAATTTATCTTGGATAGATAAATCCTACTGTTGAAATGAAATATCCTCTAGCATGTAGATTGATAACTTAACCTTTATATCAATAGGGGTTCCAAGGAAATCAAAAATCTTTTTCGTTCTATTAATCCATGTTGTTGCCATTATCAGTTCTGAATCCCACCAAAAGGTTAGTGGATTCTATTTTTGAAACTACACATAATGATCTACATGTTTTTTTATCAATACAATTTCCCTTATCAACAACCTGAAAATCTTGACCAATGTTATGAACAAGATGTTCAGTAACCTACGGTTCAAGTGAGATCACATCCTCTATTTCCTCATTTGGTGGATTTCTAGGTCATATAACTAGTTCCATTTTTCTAAATATAGAACAAAACACCACTTAGTCATCACTTTATAACAAACTTAAGGCTTATAATATTCCAAATCATCAAATTCAACAATCATTTCAACCAATTTCCAAAACACATTAAACACAATATAAACAATGCAGTCTAAGTGGGAAGTATCATTACTAATGTATGATATTCTACAATAATCGAATAAACCCATGATAATGAGTTTAAAAACATGTAAAAGTGTTTTAGAACACTTTTTGTACCTGAACTACCCTAGAAACTTGAAGTTTAGGATAACTACATTAGCTATGTATTTTTATGTTATAAATTCTAAGTTACAAAAAATATTACCTCCTTAACAGACCAAAAATGATACCATTTGTAACATCCCTACTCAAACCATTGTTTTGGAAAGATCTAAGGTGCCACTTACCTTAGGTGAAATCCAAAATAAATATAAGGATAGAAATAAATTCCAAGGGATTACTAAGATGTTGGGAGATGATTTCCACTTTTTAAATAACAAAAACCTATCAAGAAGAAAACAAAAACAAAACCAAACTATATAATGCATGAAGTATAAATGTTACAATCCAAATGAAATACCAAAAAAATGACAATATCATAGTAATAATATAAATAATAAGCCAGATCAAAAAGAAAACCAAATGAAATCATAACACAACAATACTAATGCAACATCACTCTAACTAATCCATAAGATAAATCTAAGTTCTAAAAACCATCTTGATAAAGTAGCATCATGATCCTCTACTAGAGAAATAAGAGACCATTACTTTACTCATTTCATAAAAAACAATGTCTTTATATGAACCAAAGTGCATATACAGGGGGTGAGTAATCATATCCAGTAGGCCTTCCCCAAGAGACTTCCCAACTCATGCCACTTGTATAAGAACACATTGGCTCACAGTTTAAAATAAAAATTAAAAAAAAGAGAGAGAAAACATCAAGAAGTTTACCAATTTAAAACATTCTACATTGATAGAAGAAACAATTTATTTATTTTTTCCATTTATCATACCCAAACCACATCCACTTAGTCACATACACATGCATTCTAGGTGATTATCCCATACTCATGAGCAGTTACTCATCGACCCACTAAGTAATCACTAGGTGACCATTCTCTAGGTTCCTCCACCCTGGAGACACTCCCCTAAAGGGTCATATCCAATAAAAATTAACACAAACACCATTTCACATATGAAAAGTTCCCACTTCCATTATTTCACATAGATCAATTCTCCCCTTTAAAATATTTAATCAAATATATTATTTATGTTAAGCACACACCGAAATTTGAAAAAATAAATTTATGTGTTTTTCAAAAGAATCCATTCAAACTCCACTATTTTCAAAATTACCAAGAAAATGGGTTTCCAATAAAAAACCACCATAAATTTCTTTGAGATTAAAGAAAACAATTATAAATATCCAATACTCATGGTTTTATAACATGTGGACAAGAGAGATAATCCACCTACATCCCAATAATTGATGAAATACAATGAATAACAAAAAACTCTACATTCAAGATTGAGATTTCTTTCCTTTAATATATCCAATATACATCCCTTAAAAACACAAAATAGATCATATATATATCCAAAAAAACTATATATAACATTCTGTGTGTGAGGAAATGAGGAGATACATATAGAATGAATGAAAATGGATACTTACCGTTGATTTTGGAGATGTAACTCGTTTAGATACATTAAAACCGGAATTCATATCCAAAAGAATAATGAAAAATTATTAAGAGAGTAATGGAATTTGAGACCCTAATATGAGAGGTGAATAATGAGAGTTTTGAGGATTAAAACCATGTTAAGATCTAATATTTAGAGGATTAAATAAATACAACATAATTAGGGTACACATTTTGGGAAATTGCGCACTAAATGTGTGCCTTCCACTATCTCCAAACCCTCTTCTCTCATAGTTGTCTCCCACTATTTGCAAAATAGTGCACCAACCATGAATTTCTCTCTATTTCCATTCACATAGTCTCTCCTAGAACCCAAATAGTTTGTAAAATTTTGCTCTAATTATGCGCCTTCCTAGAGACTCTCATATATCATTGCATGATTTCTTGGAGAATGTTTACTATTTCACCTAACCATTCTCAAACCATAAACCCTTAAAAAAACTTCTAAAATATACTAAAACCATCTATAAAATGCTTTAAATAAACCCAACCATTATATAACTTCAAAATACACAATAATAGGGCACCATACCCCAAGCCAAGGGTGTTATAAGTACACATTAAACCAAGACTTCCATAAATTTTTTTGATGAAAAATAAAAAATCTACGTGGTTGATATGTGTTGATTCGATGCCATAAAAATTGGAATCACATGGTTTTAATTTACTAATGTTTTTAGTTATATTAAAACTCTTAGACTCACTAAAATTATTAGGGAAAAGTTGGTGGAGATCCTCATTTATTAATATTGAGGTAAGATGGATGGTTTATTATTTATATCATTCATTTGAGAGATATATTCTTATCATAAAAAAATAGAGAATACACATGCCTCTTTATCTGAGTGATAAATATATAAGTTTTATCTCCTTAGCATGAAGGATAAGCGAGGTTTCACAAATTTTTTCAATATTTTGTAAAGAAAAATAACAAGGTTTTTGTACTCTGTTTAAACTATGTGACCTAACACATATAAAGATAAAGATAGTTCATGAACTCTGGTGAAGTTGTATTCTAGTATATGTAATAAGATATTGAATTCAATCTGATCTATCTAAAGTAAGTAAAGAAATCCAACACTCAATTTCAGGCAGAATAAATAAGCTTGGATGAAGACATAGGGGAGGTGCTTCATTCTATCCCACGCGAGGGAGAGGAAAAAATCTTGATATGATCTACATGAATACATTGAGACACTGCAATCATTATCTACAGGTTCATGAAGATGAGCTTGAGGATTTTATAATAATTATAAGGGTGGTTAATACCTGATACATTAAATAAAGCATGGAATTTTATAAAGGATAACCAGAACAAATAGTGTATGTAGTGCATGAATTTCATGAAACTTATGTGCTTGTATTGATATATCTCAACCATTTTCAAGGGTTATTAAGGTTTAATCATAAAGAAAATTCAAGAATAAGATTCATACTAATTGAATTAGTACTATGTAAAATAAAGATGAAACCATGAATAAATTTATAAGCACATAAAATATTAATATAAAAAATAAACTTGATAGGGTTTTCACTTAAAATAATATACTATGAATTTCCCATCATTGAATAAAATAATTAAGTTGTGATTACATAAAAAAAATTCATTTCAAGGCATTGATAATTTATAATCAATGATAAATTCCTTGTACAAGTTAATTATTACATAAAATATTTTCAAAATAAGAATAGATGAGGCTAGAAACTTCATCAATAGAAGGAGATACATCTTCCTGAGCATTTATTTACTGAGGAAGACCTAATCATTCACTGAAGATCTTAAGAATGTGGGTAATAATAGTATAAATTTTTATTAACTACGAAAGTTATTAAAAAAGTGTACATAAGCAATTCATTTGATCCAGTGAGATCATGGAGTATTGGATCAACAACTAAAATAAAATTGTGACCAAGGTGTCTAACCAATCATTAAATAGGGAGAAGAAGAACGGTGAGAAGTTGGTAACATTGTGTGAAGCACTATAAAGAACCTCATATGTTACATAAGAAAAATGAAGTGAATGATACATGACTTTGGGATATGAATGATATATACCCAACTTTTTTGTGTCAATTTTCAATGAAACATTCAATCACAAGAACATAACTTTGATAGTGGAGAATCCATGTTGGGGTGTTTAACTAACCCGACAAAGAGTAGGATCACATTGAGACTGAAACTTATAAATCCTTATTTTTAGTTCCCTTTATTTACTATATTATTCAGGAGAGGATGTTAGAAACAAGAAGATATGATTAAGGATTTAACTAGATACAAAGGTCAAATTAAATGGAATAATTTGTAAAAAGAAAAGGTATCGTTGATTCACCCCTACACCTCTCAGTTGTCTCACACTGATCTAGGCTCTACATCAATAAAAACATTATTTAGTAATTATGGAACTTCTTTTAGGGAAGATGTTTATAAAGTAAAAATAAATTGTTTAGAATCAAAGGTTATGGATATGGGTAAGATAATTCTAGATTGGATTAGATGATCAGTATAGTCAATGATTTCTGATATGCAGAGATAATTTTAGGTTACATATCCCACTACACCTCCACCTGTATATCCCACCTCACCACCTCCTCTTAAATATCCCACTCCTCCACCTCCTCCTCTGGAGGTTCTAATTTATTATGAGCAATATTTTGAGGATCCTTAGTCTCATATTATGGAACATGTTATCATATATTATATTGAGTACTCTATTCATCATCAATATATGGAGATGGGTCAGATTTGGGTAATGATACATGATATTATAACTGTATCAGCTAGAATACCATTCCCTACTGAAGATGTTTGCATAGTTGGAAAAAGTTTTTAACATTTTTTACTTTATCCATATCTACATTTCAATCATCTTTCCACTAAGGTCTATATAGATTATATCATTTATTTCATATTTATGATAAATTAGGTTTAACATTTCAATACATACATACATACATACATATGTACGCACATAGATACATACCTACAAACATACATACAAACAAACAAACATACATACATACATACATACATACATACATACATACATACATACATACATACATACATACAGACACACACACACACACATACATACGTACGTACATACATACATACATACATACATACATACATACATACATACATACATACATACATACATATATACATACATACATACATACTGTAGGAATATTTTAAATCTAAAGACATATTTTATAGAAATAAAAAAACAAGTTGATACCCCATCAGCTTCATATCCAATTTATGATGGAATTTCTATATTTTCATCATATACATTCATATTGATGGATACATATGAAGTTCTAATTTGTACTATTGTAATAGGGACATCATGGAGTTGGTAATAAAAAAAATATTGGATCTTGCAGTGATTTAAATATTTCTCAAGTAAATTTATTTTAATAATTATTTTAATTATATCAACTTGATCTAACTTTATATGTACATTTTCAATTAGGTGTCTTTGTACACTTTATATTCAGTATGAAATAACATATGTGTATAGATTTAAGGGAACCCATTTTATTTCTTTGGAAACCAGGACAATGAATAATGAAGTGATATTAGATTATATTTCTGAAATATTTCAGAATGATTCAATTCGGTGTTGGATGCAACCTTATCTTGAAAGGTATGAAACATATATTTCATAAAGTGTTATTTCTATTTATTAAATAACCACTCACATTATATTTTTGTATATAAGTATCCATTGGATGTTGTGTGATTTTTGTCTATATAAAATGAAATCTTACTAGCTAGGATCCATCCATGGGGACATGCAATAAGACTTAAAACAAGTATTATAGTCATATGTTTGATTAATTTCATAATTCTATATTATAATAAAATTTTACTTTATTTCATGCTTATATTTTTTAAATAGGGAATGGGATAATTATAATGATAAAAGAGAAAATATTAAAACAAAGATCAAATATTTTTGTGCAAAGGTGACTTAATTTTTAAGTATTACAATTTTGTAAATACTTAATTTTTTTTTCAATTGAAAACATATTTTGAAATAGAAATGTCACAAACAACAAAGAGTTATCAAATATAGATAATAGGTTTTTAGATTTATGTATTAAATAACAACAACTAGAATAGTTGAAAAGTTTAAAAGGGTTATATTTTCTTGCAACATTTACTTTTATTTATATTGAGATTATATTTAAAACAAATGTTAACAAATTTCTTTCATAATTTGTAGTTTTTTATGATCCTCACCCATATAATGTGAATGAGTTGAATAATCTATGGGGAGCATGGGAAAATTATTTTTCAAGTTGAATTTAATTTTTTTATGTATATTTAAATAGATTAAACTTGTATTATAAATTATATGTAATTTGGAACCATTTGTGATGGAGATACTTATTATAAAATTGTACATTATTGAGATATTTTATGCTATATCTCTACTATTTGGAACTTCTGGTTTTTATTCCTTTAGGTTGGGGTAATGTATTTTAAATATAATATTTTCTAAATTTTCTTACATTCTCTATTTCATAACCAACATAAAAAATACATTTCACATTGTTTAGGAAATAACCGATGTGATATATCAATTTTAACATTGGTTATTTTAAATAATGAATGTTGAAAAACACATTTCACATTGTTTATTTAATAACTATTGTGAAATGTCTTAATCTCTATTCATTTTTTACATTGATTTTGTAATTAATTGACATAATCAATGTTTTTTACATTGGTTATAATATCCGATGTAATAAATCATATTTTTCCACATCACTTTAAATGAAATCTATAAATAACTGATGTTAAAAAATAAAAAAAAAATGATTTTAACAACACCTTCGTGAACTAATGTGTTATTATAGTGGATAAGAGAATGAATATAAAGAAAAATGGGTCCATGGATAAACAAAATCAAAAGACACCTACACACAATCTCTTAAAAAATACAAGGATATAGAGGGAGTGTAAAAAGAAATAAGTAATTTTCTTTGAATATATCAAGAAAATACACTAGAAGAAGAACTGTATAGATAGGAACAAGAAACCAGGTGATGATTCTACATATGATACATTTTTCATTGAATTAAATCTATCTATTTCTAAAATCAGGGTATTGGATACAATACATGGCTTACACATTTTCATTAAAATATAGAAACCAAGTAAATTCATTAACATTACATGGGATGAGGCAGATCTCCAAGTAGTAAATGTTTCAATAATAGTAGCATAGTCAATTGTGGATCATCATCTTACTTTTCCCAATAATAGGGTTCATATATTAAATATTTTTTATCATATGTCTTCAATTACTAAGGAACCCCAAAAGAAAATATCACATAGATCTTTAGAGGTTGAGTGGACATTCTATTACTAATATTGAGGGAATCTAAATTAAATAATATACTACAGGGATGGTTAAGGTTTGTTATGGATTTTCTCAAATGGGTTTAAAGAACATTTATAGATAAACTAGGGGAATGAGAATTGTTTATAGTTTCACTGAGCCTTAGATGTGGTTCCTTGTAAAGAAAATTTTTTGTAATCATTTACAGGGTGCTGAAGAAGGGCTTCCTGATCTAGGCACTAATACATATGGGGAAATTTAGAGTTAACATTGGTGAAGATATAATCCATTTAGAGTGATCCACAAGCACCCCAATTTCATTCAATTCACCATAATGATGAATATCAAATAATTGTTTTTTAAAATTATATGTATATATATATAATAAAACTATTGGGAATATCTTATCGAAGTGGAGGGTTTAATTAACTAAATTTTTCCTTAAATAAGTAGTCATATCAATCTTGTTTTATATTTAAAGGAAAATCATTGAGTAAATCAAGCTATACTTTATAGAATATGAAACTTCACTTAATAGATCAATGATATCTGAGTCAATACAGTGGGATATCCAAAAGTGTACTGTAAAACTCTTCAAAAAGTGGTATAGACATAGCTTAAATTATGAGGAGAGGTTTTAGATGACCCTTTCCACTAAAATATTTGAGAAATATAATAATATAAATGTAGTAGTTGAGGGATACTAGACTTTGATAAAATATAGATATATATTTAAATATTAATAAATCAATATTTTCTATTATATCAAAAAGCAACAAAAAGTACTAATTAGTTAAATTTAGTTGTATTAGATCAAATTGAAACCACAACTAAGTCAATTTCACTATGATCAATTTTGTATAATGAAAATATACTAAATAGAAATAATTTAAAGGAATGGAATAGTCAATTTTCCACAATATAATTTCAATAAAGGAATCTCTATGTGATGGGGTCCCCAATTCCCATTGATCCTATTTAGGGAGAAAGTAAAGTAGAAAAGGAAGCCTTTAAAAATCATATGGATGATGAACTAGATGCCCATTGAATCATGTTATCATCTATGTCCAGTAAATAGTAAAAATTTCATGAGGAAAATCACTACTACAAATACGGGCATTAACAGCGCTAAAAAAGGGCTTTAACAGTGCTAAAAAAGCATTGTAAAGCTCGGCGCTGATAAGGGGGGGGGGGGGGGTACCCTTTATCAGCGCTTACTAAGCACTGATAAATGGGTACTTTATCAGCGCTAAAAAAGTGATGATAAATGAAACCTTTATCAGTGCTAAACATGCGCTGATAAAGGTAGACTTTATCAGCGCTAAAAGAGTGCTGATAACACAACCCTTTATCAATGCTAAAAGAGCGCTGATAAATGAGTGTTTTATCAGTGCTCCTTTAGCGCTGATAAACTTATCCTTTATCAGTGATTTTTTAGCGCTGATAAAGGTGTAGTTTATCAGTTCTTTTTTAGCGCTGATAAAAGCACAATTTATTAGCGCTGATAAATGCCCTCTCTGCTGCTCTGAAAAAATCTGCAGCAGCACACCCGAACACCTGCAAAAAAAAATTAGCATCTCAATAAGCTAATTAAAGAAATTATACCCATACAAAATTAACTCATAAATCATAAGCTAATCAGACCAAGTATACCCATACAAAAAGTATACCCATACACTATTAACACATAATTCATAAGTTAATTAAGTACATAAAGAATTCAATTCAGAATTCAGGGGGTTGGGGGGCTATTCAAGGGTTTGGGGTGGCTGTCCAAGGGGGGGTATGGGGTGTCCGGGGGGATTTCTAGGGGGTTGGGCTGGTGTCCAAGGTGTCAGGGGGTCTTTACAGGGGGTGGGGGGTGTCCAGAGGGGTGGGGGTGTCCAGGGGGTGGATTGGTGTCCAGGGGGGTGGGGGCGGTCCAGGGGGTGGATTGGTGTCTGAGGGAGGCTTTCCAGGGGGATGGGCTGCTGTCCAAGGTGTCGGGGGGGGGGGGGGCTTTATAGGGGGTGGGGGATTTCCAGAGGGGTGGGGGTGTCCAGGGGGTGGATTGGTGTCCCGGGGGGTGGGGGCGGTCCAGGGGGTGGATTGGTGTTCGGGGGGGGGGGCTTTCCAGGGGGTGGGCTGGTGTCCAAGGTGTTGGGGGGCTTTACAGGGGGTGGGGGGGGGGGGGGTTCCAGAGGAGTGGGGTGGATTAGTGCCCAGGGGGGTGGGGGCGGTCCAGGGGGTGGAGTGGTGTCTAGGGGGCTTTCTAGGGGGGTGGGATGGTGTCCAAGGTGTCGGGGGGCTTTACAGGGGGTGGGGGTGTCCAGAGGGGTGGGGGTGTCCGGGGGGTGGATTGGTGTTCAGGGGGGGTGGGGGTGGTCCAGGGGGTTGGTGTGGTTAACTCTTACACGTCACCAAGTACCCTTGGATCGTTCTTATAAAAGATCAAGGCAATCCGACTGCGTTTGGTCAGATTGTCATAGGTCGGTTGTTGCTTTCAATTAAAATTGTGTCCATTTTAAACAAAAGAGAGACCATTTGAGTGCTAGCGGCCACATTGTGCCTCGGATTGAGGCGAGGTTGACTCGTACACGTCATAAAGGACCCATGGATCATTCTCCAAAAGGATCAAGACAATCCAAATGCGTTTGGTCAGATTTTCATAGGTCAGTTGTTGTTTTCAATTAAAATTGTGTCCATTTGAAACAAAAGAGAGACCCTTTTAGTGCTAACAGCCACACCGTGCCTCGGATTCAGGCAGGGATGACTCTTACATTTCACAAAGGATCATTGGATCTTCCTCCTAAAGGATCAACACAATCTGAATGCGTTTGGTCGAATTTCCATAGGTCAGTTGTTGTTTTCACTTAAAATCGTGTCCATTTTAAAAAAAAAATAGAGACCCTTTGAGTGGTACCAGCCATAGCATGCCTCATATTGAGGCGAGGTTGACTCTTACACGTCACCATGGACCCTTGGATCGTTCTTATAAAAGATAAAGGTAATCCGAATGCGTTTGGTCAGATTTTTGTAGGTCAGTTGTTGTTTTCAATTAAAATTGTGTCCATTTTAAACAAGAGAGACCCTTTGAGTGATAGCGGTCACACCATGCCTCGGATTGAGGCGGTTTTGACTCATAAACATCACAAAGGACCCGTAGATCTTTCTCCTAAAATATCAACACAATCCGAATGCGTTTGGTTGAATTTATGTAGGTCAGTTGTTGTTTTCACTTAAAATTGTGTCCATTTTAAACAAAATAGAAACCCTTTGAGTGGTACTGGCCACACCGTGCCTTAGATTAAGGTGGGGTTGACTCTTTCACGTCGCCAAGGACCCTTGGATTGTTCTTATAAAAGATCAAGGCAATCAAAATGCATTTGGTTAGATTTTCGTAGGTCAGTTGTTGTTTTCAATTAAAATTGTGTCCACTTTAAACAAGAGATACCCTTTGAGTGATAGCGGTCACAGCATGCCTCTGATTGAGTTGGGTTTGACTCATACAAGTCACAAAGGACCTGTGGATCGTTCTCCTAAAGTATCAACAAAATCCGAATGCGTTTGGTCAAATTTTCGTAGGTCAGTTGCTGTTTTCACTTAAAATCGTGTCTATTTTAAACAAAATAGATACCCTTTGAGTGGTACCAGCCACACCATGCCTTAGATTGAGACGGGGTTGACTCGTACATGTCACCAAGGACCCTTGGATAGTTCTTATAAAAGATCAAGGCAATCCGAATGTGTTTGGTTGGATTTGCGTAGGTCAGTTGTTGTTTTCAATTAAGATTGTGTCCATTTTAAACAAGAGAGACCCTTTGAGTGATAGCAGTCACACCGTGCCTCGGATTGAGGTGGGGTTGACTCATATACATCACAAAGGACCCGTGGATCATTCTCCTGAAGTATCAACACAATTCAAATTCGTTTGGTCGGATTTCCGTAGGTCAGTTTTTGTTTTCACTTAAAATCATGTCCATTTTAAATAGAAGAGAGACCCTTTGAGTGGTATCGGCCACACCTTGCCTCGGATTGAGGTGGTGATGGCTCATACACGTCACAAAATACCCTTTGATAGTTATTATAAAAGATCAAGGCAATCCGAATGCTTTTGGTCATAGTTTCATAGGTCAGTTGTTGTTTTCAATTAAAATTGTGTCCATTTTAAACAAAAGAGAGGCCTTTTGAGTGATATTGGTCACACCGTGCCTCGGATTGAGGTGGAGTTGACTCTTACACATCACAAAGGAACCTTGGATCATTCCCCTAAAGGATCAACATAATCCAAATGTGTTTGCTCAGATTTTCGTAGGTCAGTTGTTGTTTTCACTTAAAATCGTGTCCATTTTAAACAAAAGAGAGACCCTTTGAGTGATAGCGGTCACACAATGCCTCATATTGAGATGGGGTTTAATTTTACATGTTACAAAGGACCCGTGGATCGTTCTCCTAAAGTATCAACACAATCCGAATGCGTTTGGTCATATTTTCGTAGGTCAGTTGTTGTTCTCACTTAAAATCGCGTCCATTTAAAAATAAAGAGAGACCCTTTGAGTGGTACCGGCCACACCATGACTCAGATTGAGGCAGGTATGACTCTTAAACATCACCAAGGACCCTTGTATCGTTCTTATAAAAGATCAAGGCAATCCTAATGCGTTTGGTCAGATTTTCGTAGGTCATTTGTTGTTTTCAATTAAAATTGTGTCCATTTTAAACAAGAGAGACCCTTTGAGTGATAGTAGTCACATTGTGCCTCGAATTGAGGCAGTGTTGACTATTAAATGTCACAAAGGACCCGTGGATCATTCTCCTAAATGATAAACACAATCTGAATGCGTTTGGTCAAATTTCCATATGTCAGTTGTTGTTTTCACTTAAAATCGTGTCCATTTTAAACAAAATAGAGACCCTTTGAGTGGTACCGGCCACATCGTGCCTCATATTGAGGCAGGTTTGACTCGTACACATCACCAAGTATCGTTGGATCGTTATTATAAAAATCAAGGAAATCTGAAAGCGTTTGGTCTGATTTTCGTAGGTCAGTTTTTGTTTTCAATTAAAATTGTGTCTGTTTTAAACAAGAGAGACCCTTTGAGTGATAGCGGTCACACCGTTCCTAGGATTGAGTTTGGGTTGACTCTTACATGTCAAAAAGGACCCTTGTATGGTTCTCATAAAGGATCAACACAATCCGAATGCGTTTGTTTGAATTTATGTAGGTCAGTTGTTGTTTTCACTTAAAATCGTGTCCATTTTAAACAAAAGAGAGACCCTTTGAGTGGTAACGGCCACACCGTGCCTCGGTTTGAGGTGGGTATGGCTCGTAAACATCATCAAGGACCCTTAGATCTTTCTTATAAAATATTAAGGCAATCTGAAATCATTTTGTCGGATTTTCATAGGTCAGTTGTTGTTTTTAATTAAAATTGTGTCCATTTTAAACAAAATAGAGACCCTTTGAGTGATAGCGGTCACAACGTGCCTTGGATTGAGGTAGGGTTGACTCTTACACATCACAAAGGACCCGTGGATCGTTTTCCTAAAGTATAAACACAATCCTAATGCGTTTGGTCGGATTTCCATAGGTCAGTTGTAGTTTTCACTTAAAATCGTGTCCATTTTAAACAAAAGAGTGGCCCTTTGAGTGGTAGCAGTGACACCGTACCTTGGATTGAGGTGGGGTTGACTCTTACATGTCACAAAGGACCCTTTAATCGTTCTCCTAAAGGATCAACACAATATGAATGCATTTGGTCGGATTTTCGTAGGTCAGTTATTGTTTTCACTTAAAATCGTTTCCATTTTAAACAAAAGAGAGACCCTTTGAGTGGTTCCGGTCACACCATGCCTCGGATGGAGGCGGGGATGACCCGTACACATCACCAAGGACCCTTGGATCGTTCTTATAAAATATCAAGTCAATAATAATGCGTTTGGTCAGATTTTCGTAGGTCAGTTGTTGTTTTCAATTAAAATTGTGTCCATTTTAAACAAAAGAGAGACTCTTTGAGTGATAGTGGTCACACCGTGCCTCAGATTGAGGAGGGGTTGATTATTACAAATCACAAAGGAATCTTGGACCTTTCTTCTAAAGTATCAACACAATCCGAATGCGTTTGGTCAGATTTCTGTAGGTCAGTTGTTGTTTTCACTTAAAATCGTGTCCATTTTAAACAAAAGAGAGACCCTTTGAGTGGTACCGGCCACATCATGCCTCATATTGAGGTGGGGTTGACTCGTACACGTCACCAAGGACCCGTGTATCGTTATCATAAAGGATCAACACAATCCGAATGCATTTGGTCAGATTTCTGTAGGTCAGTTGTTGTTTTCACTTAAATTCGTGTCCATTTTAAACAAAAGAGAGACCCTTTGAGTGGTTCAACATTATTTCATGTTGCTGGTGCATATCATCTGTTAAAATGGTAAAATGAATCATTGGATAAAGGATGTTTTATTTAATAACAATTACAATTTTCCTACAAACATTTAGATACAACAATGTTTCATCTTTTGATCCCCTTAACCCCTCTCAAAAATGACCACCAATTGTACATGTCCCCAAATCAGATCTTCATTGTATTTGTGTACAATGTGCCATCAGGTATGCGGCCCAATCATTTCTGAACACATCTATATCTTCTTGTGAGTATGAGGCTTTTCGGCAGTCAGAGTAGTACTGCAAAATATAAAAATAAATAATTAATAAATATCTTAAACGAACGAGTAGTTGTTTTTGAAAATACCTCTTTAGGGATGCTAGTTTGCTTATGAAAAACGATCTCTTTCATAAATTTACAAACATAATAACCACAATCATTATTGTTTTTTTTGGAAACTTCAAAAAAAATTGATCATTAGGAGAATAAGTAACTTGTGTTGAGATGTGTTTGGATAGCGAAATTTTATTATATATACCCTGATATTTGTCCAGACGTAGTACTTGCTCAACTCCCCATGCTTAGCCCCTATCCTCATTCCTTTTTTTAGACAATAATGATACACTGCCCTATCATAATAGAATCCTTAGTAAAAGATAATATAAATTATATTACTTGATTTTTAGACCTAAAACGTAAGATGTAGTGTCTTACAGATTCACAAAATCCATCACGTATGGTCGGTTTTATGGATATCCTTGCTTTGAATCCAGAAAATAAATCTTCGGAGTATCCAAGTTCACCACAATTAGCAAATAATGTTGCCTAAAAACACAAAATGGAATAATTAATAAAATAAATGAAAATATAATTGATATGCTTTAATCGTAGAGTATTACCCCATCATGGTTGGTATTAGGAAAAGTCTGTAATCTGTAATATTGCTTTCAAATGTTTTCAACAAGCCATTCACTATTGCATCCCTTTTTGATGGCTCTATTTTTGTTAGGTGTGTTGATGTGATATGAGGACTAACGAGTCCAAATCTTGGATCATGGGAAAATTCCATCAACTGTTTTTCATAAATGCGTCTGTCGATAATATAAAATGCATTTAGTCATAATTTTCACAGTAGATCAGCTTTTAGAAAATCAATTCATGGAAACATACCTCATATATACATTTACAACTGTGACGCCTAGCCAACCATTTTCAAGGATTTCATTTACTTTTTTAGTAGCAACGAAATCTTGACTTTCCTCTCTGTATATATTCTCTTCAAAAACCACTAGATGACTATTACCATATTTTAGCTTCGTATCCACATGAGTCTTAAATGCTAGTAAATGTGGATAGAGAACATGTGGTGTTATTGTGATTTCAGTAGCTCCTTGGGATCGGTTGGTCGATCCTTTAGATGTTTTTGAGCCGACGTTTTTCACCCCCTTCCCTTTCTCCGTCTATAACAACAATCATTGGTTCAGACCCCTTTTTCATTAATTGTTATGGGTTTAGATTGAAAAAAAGGAAATAAATACCTCTTTGTCCACATGTACTCTTACAAGTTGTGATGACCATGCAATGAATGACCCAATAGCCTTTTGGAACATATGAATATCATCATCATCAAGTGGAATAGGTAGCTCTGCATTTGGCTCATGAGCTACAGTAATCGTCACTTTCAGATGATCTTTCGGAAGTGGTCTATTATGCAGTGTGGCATCTGGGATATTGAACACTATATCCCTCGCTATAAGGTGATAGGTGGGTTTTGACAGATATAAATCAGTATCATTGTCACCCTGTAGAAGATCAGTAAAGAAAAATTATCAGTGTTTGTCTGATTCACATTTCATGGGAACAATTATTAGAATATTGATTACCATAGGTAAGACAGTTCTTTGAGTCGAATGACTCACCTAAAAGCTGGTGGGGGTGGGGCGGGATGTTCATGCTCTGTTTGTTCCTGAGTTGTGTCTTCCCTTTGATTCTCACCCATAAAAGTTGCTAGAAACTCTCCCTTCCATTGCAATCGTTCTTCAAGGGTTGCTATTTTTTCACTCATTTGTTCTAATTTTTCATATGTATCATCCATTTTTTTATTCTTCTCAAAATATACTCTGGGTGTCACCCCAAACCTTGCACCTCTGATAGAACCTTATTTTTCTAGCTGCTTCAAAGCCGTCAATAATAGGTCTGTATCCGCTATAGGAGTAGCTGATTCCTATGACTGTCAGATATAGAAAAATAACTAATTATTTTTATGTAATGTCAATTTTAAACAAATATTTTTATCGTCGTGTCATACTTACACATATTTCGCAAACTTTCTGTGTGTTCTCATCTACTAACTACCTTTCTTTGTTCACACGTGCCTCCTTCCATAGCACATGACGTGGGATGGAAGTGCATTTGGTTTTAGACTCATCAATCTACATATAAACATAGAAAGATAATTATGATGTTGTTTATTGGCACCTAACAATATTACTGTAAATTTAAAATACGTACCATTTTCTTTTCTAATGAAGCTTACCCCATCCTTGCTTTACGATAGGGGTATGTTGGTTTTGATGCACGTTCCCTATTTTCAGTACAGAGTTTTTGTTTCATAAATGAAATATTGACAATCAAAGTGATGAATATAGGTATCCTCAAACAACGTATTATCACCAACAATGTACCTGAAACTTCTCATCCCCATGACGGCCAATAAATGCATCCCATTCTTCTTGGGATATCAGGTGAGCATAGAAAATGGGTGGGTGTAGGTTTATTTTACCTTTAGAATCTTTCAGGTGGCATCTTGTTAAAATAGTGCGAAAACCTCGATGAATCTTTCCTACAAGACATAGTACATAATCCTTGTGTGAATCGTATACTATAAATGTAATCTACAAGAGATTAAGAAGAGTAAGACATTGTTTCATTATTTTATTTGCTAGTAAATTAAAGAAAGAAATTCATAATGTTACCATAATTTATTCCCAGATCACACCCTTCAGCCCGGACACAACATGGTGCCATGAATCTATGTCAATCGGAACGCGTTTCCGAGTGACAACTCCAAATTTGACTTCAAATTTGATGCCTTGGTTGGGATTCACATGTTTTCCTCGTGCATTCCATCTGACTTCAAATTTGATGCCTTTGCTTTCCGCCTTAAGAATTTTGGCTAACACCGTCAAACTACGACACACCTGTGTTTTATGCGACGTCAGTCCTTCATTCCCGACCATTTCATCGATATAAACATCATCTATATGTTCATATGGAATGGTATCAATTGAATGTATTTATGGTTGTTGTACCTCAACACGAGGAGCAGTAGGATCCGCAACAACAGGAGTAGCAGCAGCCGCAGCAGGAGTAGCAGGAGCCGCAGTAGGAGGAGAAGAAGGAGCAACAGGAGCCGCAACAGGAGCAACAGCAGCAGCAGCATGAGCTGCAGGAGCAGCAGGAGCAGCAGCATCCACAACAGCAGCAGCTTGAGAGACTTGTTCAACCTCAAGGTTAGGAGCACCAGAATGTGCAGAAGTCATTATCTGCAAAAGTGGTTGAACAGTTAATTCAGATTACATAAATTCAGTAATGATAAGATAATAACATGAGATAACAAGATCTATATTACAAACAAAATATAACCTATTTACTGAACTCTCTTTCTTTTTTTCAAAGGTTGAAGGGATTTGAAACCTTTATCGACTATCCAAATCACTTCATTGTGGTCTCCTCTAAAATACAAAACATCATCTGCATTGGGACCGCTCCGAAATGATTGTGACGTACCACTAAAAGGATCATCCTCAACTGAATTTTCATCGGAACCTTCAGTAGTTTTGGATGATAACAGAACAATCGACAACTTTTGGTTTGTGGGATCTGTAACACAAAAAACTTGTACCGTTATTGATTCCATTATAAACTGTTCATCTTTGTACCCTTCTTTACTAAAATCAACTTTCACAAATCCCCATTCATCTATTTTAACATCACTGTTGTTATCAATCCATTTGCATTGAAACATCGAAAATTGGAATGTCGTATAATCCAACTCCCATATTAGTTTGATAATGCCAAAGTATGACATATTTGTATAAATTGGATTTCTGTCCTTACTACCAGAAACATGCATCGCTTCAGCCACTAGTATAACTCCACTATTTTGCATGGTACTATCTTCATCATGTTCATCTGTATAGAATGTATAAACATTAATTACATAACCACTATAAGATAATACATACACACTTGGTCCTGCGGCTAGCCATCGATGTCGTTCTGAAATTGAATTCGGATTTTCATCCAACTGCTTAAAAATATGGTCCTAAAACCATCCTATAAACTGGTGATTATGCGTATCTGATAACCATTTTTCAGCCCTTGATGGATTCAACTGCCTAAGAATTTCTTTATGAGTTTCAATATATGGAGTAACCTCTCAACTATTATGAAAAACATAAATACGAGCATGCTCCTGATCTGTAATACTGATTGTCACAACTTCTCTTCCCGAAATTCCCCCACCCTCAATGCGTCTAGTGTGACGATATTTTGGGAGACCAATGCTTTCCACATCAGATAGGTATTCAGTAAAAAATTCAATGGCTTCCTCAACAATATATCGCTCCACTATACAACCCTCTGGCCAACTTCAATTTGTGACACACCCTTTCAAAATATTCATATACCGTTAAACATGATACATCCATCTATAGTGCATAGGACCACAAATTAGAATCTCTCTCACCAAGTGAATCATCAAATGAACCATCATATCAAAGAATTTTGGCGGGAAGAACATTTCTAATTCACATAATATGATGACAATTTCTTTTTCCATAGCTGGAAATTTCCCCAGGTCTAAAACTTTACTACATATAGCTTTGAAAAAGAAACAAAGTTTGGTTAACGTATGACGAACATTCTTGGGCAAAATGAAACGTAAAGCTATAGGAATTAGATCTTGCATCAAAACATGGCAATCATGTGATTTCAAACCATTTAACTTCAAATCATTCATTGACACAATCTTCTTGATATTTGATGAGTACCCCTTTGGAACCTTTACATCATTGAACAAGTTGCAAAACTGATATCTCTCCACCCTAGAAAGAGTATAAGCAGTTGGAGGAAGAAACATTCGATTTTTACCCTTCACGGAAGCCAACTCTTCTCGTATTCACATGTCAACCATGTCCAGCCTTGCCTTAATTCCATCTTTTGTTTTGCCAGGGGCATTTAGAAACGTTCTGATAACACTGTCACATACATTTTTTTCCACATGCATCACATCAAGAAGATGTCTGACGTACAAACAATTCCAATATGGTAATTCAAAAAAAAACTGATCTCTTTTTCCAACCTATTTTTGTAAGGTTTTTCGAAAATGGTTTACGAAAAATAGTGTTCAGATATTTTACTTTCTCAAACAGCTGACCACCTACTAGTGGAGACGGTGTTGCGCATTTTTCTGAACTTCCATTGAATGAGGTTGTCCAAGATCGGTACTTATGCCAACGAGGTAGAAATATACAATGTCCTAGAAACACAGATTTCGATGAATGTTTCAACCTAATTGATTCTATATCTTCTTCGCACATGGGACACCCTTGAGTTCCTTTAATTATATAGCCTGAAAAAATTCCATAAGCAGGGAAATCATTTATTGTCCCATACAACATCGCTCTCAACATGAAGTATTCACTTTTATAAGCATCATACAACATTACACCTAAGTCCCACAATAACTTCAAATCCTCGATCAAAGAAGCCAGATAAACATCAATATCGTTACCTGGTTGTTTTGGTCCTGATATAAGCATAGATAACATGATGAATTTCCGCTTCATGCATAACCAGGGTGGCAAGTTATAATTTACCAACATAACAGGCCATGTACTATGAGTGATAGTTTGAAAACCAAATGGATTCAATCCATCTGTAGATAACGCAAGACAAAGGTTTCTCGGCTCTTTTCCAAATTCAGGATACTCATGATCAATTTTCTTCCATTGAGGAGAGTTGGCCGGATGACGTAATAACCCAACTTTATTTCTTTTATCTGTATGCCACGACAATTTTCTTGCAGTTTCTTCACTTACATATAGACGCCTAAACCTTGGAATGATTGGAAAGTACCATACAACTTTCGTAGGATTGGATTTATCTTTCTTGTATCGAGAAGTAATGCACTTTGGGAATTCTGTAAGTGATTTTTTCTCCTTGAGAAACAATATATAGTCTTTCAGGCAGGCATTTAATCTTTCAGAAATCATTCCCATCGAGCGTAGCATTCGTCTAGATTCATATGTCTTGCTTGGGAGCTCATTATCTTCAAGGAGCATGTCATTCAAGAGAGAAAGTAGTTCCGTAAAACTGACATCACTCCATCCGTTTCCTGCTTTCAATTTATATAACTTCAGTACAACTGACAATGTTGTATACTTAGTGCAAGCAGCATACAATGGCGTCTTTGCACAAGTCTTTAACTTCTCAAACAATTTTGGGCAATCACAGATTTCATCTTGAATTGTATTTGTCATTTCCTCAATACGATCTTCGTCATCATTGACATCTGTAATCACATCCTCCATACGGTCTTCTTTATTATCCATATTTTTATTCATATCTAACGGTCCATAAAACACAGTTTTATCCCAGCCAGTAGCTACATTCGCTTTTTCTCCATGTTTATTCCAACATTTATAACTCCGATCTATTCCATGACATATCAAATGTTCTTCCAACTCCTCTAGAGTAAGTAGTCTAGAATAACAACAATGTAAACACGTACAAAGTATTTTAGAAGGATCCTTTGTGTGATACTTTGAAAACTTGATGAACTCTTTCACTCCATTCTCATACTCTATTGTTAAATGACTAGCATCCATCCAATCTTTATTCATCTTCATCCTATTTAAATCTCAAATATTAGTATTTATGGTTCAAGTACACAAAACAAGACTTCCAAATATAGTTGAAGAGAACCACTTCCTTATAAAAATAGTGATTAATAGAGCCTAACCATTAGTATTTATTCATCTTCATTAAATATAATTACTTTAGATTCATTATAGTTTCCTCAAATCACCCCAGAACAAACACAAGAATAATCAAGAATGCTACATCTACCACTCCTAGGTCTCTGCCCTACATTGAATATCATCATGCCTAAGTACCTATATATCAACAAAAACACATAAAAAACCATATCCACATCATAACCAAAGTACCAATATGGATTTCAATTAGGTTACTCGACTCAAGTGGTGGTGTGTAAGAAATAATAAGAAAATATAATAAGTATATAGTCACACATAAATCATAGTAACATGTACCAATATGGTATCTTAGTATTTACATATTTCCAACATCACATACTTTCATAATAAAAAAGATGGAAGATATATAAAAACCGACTTAAATGAACAATGTATATAAAACTCTTATATAAATTAGTTGGCATGAACAAAATAGTTCTATAACCAATGTCATGTAATAATGATAAAAATTATATCATAGTAACATGTATCAAACCATATGGTATGTTAGTTTCTAGTAATATGATCCTCACACAACTCAATCAGTGATCTTGGCTCAATGTGTGAACACATCCCACGACTCAGGTCATCGGGACTCAAATTCCCATTGGGGAAAAATTCATGTCATAGTATGTTTAAGTTAGTATTTTCATCATAAATCTAGTGCTAGGAGATTATATCTTAACATTCTTATCCAAATTACAACTAAATACCCTGGCTTCATATACTTCAAATCAAATAATCAACCAAACATGGGAAAATCAATCATTACAAATAATTTCATTTATTACATTCAAATACCCAATTTTAGTTTTCAACATGAATTTTCATTTCAAAACCAAATCATAGGTTTTCAAAAAATCTATTCCCTTTTCAAATCATATTATATTCTAATCATTGTTTTTTGAAATCAAGGCTAATTATTTTATAAAATATTCCCACTAAAATATATAGTTTCTCAAATCATTCCATGACACAAAAAATAACTAAGAAGGGGATTTATTTCAAAAATACATGCCTCTAAAATCACAAATAAAATCCACTTTAATTCAAATAATATTAAATTGTTTTTATAATTCATATTGAATAAATCAAGAAAAAAAGTTTCAATTGTGTGGAAGAAACATTGTGTAACCACTTGCCTTTAATTAGTGATAAACCCAACTTAACACCCATAATGGGATCTGTCAATGAATAATGAAGGTGTAGGAGATCAAGTAGTCTAACCTATAATAAAGATTCATAAAAAATAATATTAGATTCACTAAAAATATGATGATCTATCACTCTATAAGTAGGATATAAGAGGAGATAGAGGATTTCCAATCGATGAGAGATCCCCTTATTAGAGAGAAACCAAACGCATCCACTAGAGCTTCTATCTGAGAAGAAGGGAGTTTGGAGGAGTTAAAATGAATCTTGTAAGCCTTAAAGAATCAAGATTTAAAATGAGAGTTGTGTAGGAGAAAAAATAATATAAAATGGGGCTCATGGAATTTAAGACTATAAAAAAAGATACCATGTTGGAACCTCCCACGGACACGGTACAGAAAGGATTTATACAACCATACTATGATGTAGACTTCTTGTCATGAACTAGGCCAGGTTTCCATCCCACTTGACACCTGACCCAACTCATGGGAATCTCCAAAGGGAATTACCAATCCCCATGGGTTCTAACTAGTGCCTAGGCATTGAGTAACACCTTTGGAAATGGTTTTTTCATGTAAAAAACCATAAATATTACATAATAATCAAACACCATATCATAACCAAATTTCACAATATAATAGACCAAAAGATACCACTGCAATAGAGGATAAGCATTTAACAATTTCAACCAAAACTAAAATAAAAAAAGGTAAGGGAACCAACAATACAACCAAGCCTCCATGAAACATGAGGGTCAACATCCCCATTCCACAACCAATAACAGTCACCAAAAGGGAAACTACTAGCACATATATCCACCATCACCACCAAGGGAACCTTGCCTTTAACTGGGTAAAACATAATAAGGTCTACATAAACCTGAGGGTGTATATAAGGTGTGATCCAACATACCTTGTAGGACATAACAAAAACAAATTCCATGTAATGACATTATGATAAACATTAACATGTTATTTTTTAAGAAAAAGAAAGATATAATTTAAATAAAACATTCTTTGAAATAAAAGAGAAAGTAAACGTGACAAGATAATGGTAAGAATAGTATGAGCACTATAGAAAATCTCTAAGGTATTAGGGTTACTAGGGTCCTAGGATCCTCGTACTCTTGGTGATCACATCTCTTAGACATAAAGGTCCTATTTGAGCCTCCAATCCCTAGCACATGAATATTTAGTTAGTGTTGTTATGTATATCCTTATTAAGGAGACCAATCATCGGCCTGACTAATTCACCTAATATACTAGACCTAGTCTACCCACCTAGATAACTAGGATTACATTGTGCTCAATTCCACCCCCTATATAAAATTATATCTATTTTATACAATCACACTTCCAATAATATAAAAACACATGACAAACAACCATTTACAATAGTCAAATAATTATCAAACCCTTATGCACAACACAAAAATTGGAAAACATGTTTCCCACAACCCAAAAAATTTATAAAACCATTTTATAACCAAATAAATCATATTAAACACTTAAAACAATGTCAAATAATGGAACAACCTCCCTATTTCTTGATATCTTCACAAAACCAGAATGAAACCACCAACTGAACTAAGTAAAGGCCCTAAGGATGCAATTAAACACCATAACCATAAAGATTTAACCCAAATAAATGAGATTAAATCCAACCTAGGTCAAAACCCTTTCTATAGAAAAATAACCCAAGAGAGAAAAAAGTAGAGACCAAGAAAGGAGAATAAAAGAGAATATGAGATTCTTACTTAGAGATTCCTTGTACATAAATGGCCAAATCACCCTAAAAATGGAGCCCAAGGGAAGAGAGAAAGGGAGGGAGTTTCACCTTGGGATAGAGGGTCAAATGGGAAGATTCACCGAATATAGGACCACTACGGAAAAATTCAAATGAACAGATAACCAATATTCTAAAAAACCCTTAATGTATATCCTACAAGAACATAATACATCTCCAAATGACACATCTACATCACTAATAAGAGAGAAAATCCCAATAATGTCCAAAGACCTAGCATAGGTCACTCAACCATTTAAATTTTCACAAAAATGGTGGGACATAAGATGGAAATATACTAAGAACACATCCTGTCACCCAAATAAGAGACTACAACCACTAACCATGAAGAACCACTAAGAGCACAATTAAAAACCTAAGGAAAGGTACACCCAAAACATACCAATGAATCCAAATGAAATAACAAAATCAATATCCATCAATGATTCAACCAACAACAAGAATAATATTAAAAAAAATATTTGGAAAACATGCCTTAAAGAGAGGTTCGACAAACCGAAGAAGGCGTTGCGGGCGACGGAAGTCCGACAATGAGAAGAGAGGGTGATGGAGGTCTGGCAATGAGAAGCGAGGGCGGCAGAGGTCCGACAATAAGAAGCGAGGGCGGAAGAGGTCCGGCAACATGAACTCAGCAGGCGGCAGAGGGGAGTCCCAGGGTTCCAGCACTGCGAGAGCTTTAGGTCATGATAAAATGAGGGCACCGTGTGACCGACTTTATAAAAGAATAGACTAAGGTTTTATCAGTGCTAAAAAAGCGCTGATAAAGACTTCTTTTATTAGTGCTAACATTTTTTCACTGATAAAGGTATCCTTTATCAGCACTTTTTTAGCACTGATAATGGTACTCTTTATCAGCACTACAAAAGCGCTGATAAATCATTCTTGTATCAGCACTAAAATTTTAGCATTGATACATAGATTCTTTATCAGCGCTTTTCTAGCACTGATAAAGGGTCATTTTATCAGCGCTTCTTTAGCACTGATACAGTGATTCTTTATCAGCGCTTTTCTAGCTCTGATAAAGAGGCCCTCTATCAGTGATATAAAAGTGCTGATAAAGAATCCCGGTATCAGTGCTTTTTCTTAGCACTGATATAAGGGGGAGCTTCCCTTGATCGTTTTTGTAGTAGTGAATATACATGAAAGATTATAAATCATCTCCAAGAATTTTACCATGAGGGAGAAAGGTGAGAATGTTATGAGATATCAAGCACCCTATATTGGTGTAGGTTGTCATAGGGTAATAAATAAAAACATCAAGAACTTAAGATGATTGGGAACATTGAGAGACTAGAGACCCTAGGGTTTATGATAAACCAATATGTCACATCCTGACATTGGATAAATCTCTTATGTTTTTGAGTCTTCCTTACTTCTCTCTCATTATGGGTATTTTTCTTGGAATTTTAGATTTTTTTGGATCCAGTTCAATTTGGACGTCCTGCGTATGGTTAGTGTAAACTGCATGATAGTCTTAAATTTTTTAATAAATCCACATCACATTGCTGGTGTAAATTTTGTCTAACTTGTCAGATTTCCAAGTGTAGTGACTTGGTGCCTAGTAGAGGGTGCACAATTGGAGCACGGTTTGAAGAACCATGAAACTAAGCCATCAAATGACATTAATTATTCAAAAAAATTGATTTTAAAGACTAATAAACCTCATGTTGACCTCAATCCTTCTCCTATGAATTAGGATCTTGACCCTAAAGCTTACTCTTAGAGATTTTAGAGACCCAAAACCTTATAGATATTGATTCTGATGGATCTTGATTAATAAAATCTTAGAAATCAAAGAAACACATCGATTCTTCATTTTTTTCATCATTATTCTAGATTGTATTTATTCTCCTTAGAAACAATCATAGATCAGGGCAGTTATAGAAAGATCTATGAGTTATGACTTCATATAATTTAATTTCTTATGGATTGGTTTAAGGGATAGGCAGTGGAACCCATATCTACCTTTATATTTGTGTGGATATTAATTTTTTTAGGAAAGTGTTTTCCTTTATTCTCCATTGATCAAGGGTTGATTGAATTTGAGTTTCATGTTTTGGGTTTCATAACTTAGGTCTCTTTATTTCTTCATAGGATCCCTCTTTCTCTTTAGCCTATGAATCCCATTCGATTGTCATAAATTTTAAGGGTTTGAGATAGGTGTCCCAATAAACTCACTTTAAAATTAAGTCTATGATTTATCATGCTTTCCTCGTGGTATTTTAAATTTATTTAATGATATATCTTATACCAAGTTGCTATATCAAATAATATATTTTTTATTTAGCTTTTGATAAATTTGGAAATAGGGGTTTTTATATGATTCTATGTGTAAAAATATTTTAATTATTCAAGAACTTAATTTGGAAATTTAAATGCATGGTTGGCTCTTTAATAGTTATGTCATTAAATTTTATGAGATGTTGATTTCAAAAATTATGGGAGAAGGGTTTTGTCCAAGATCAGGTGTGTTTGGCCCTTTTGAGAATGGTTTGAAAACTTTTATTTATTGATGTAATTAAATGTGGAATTTTGTGTTTATTTTTCTAAAATAATTTTCATGTATTTGTCTATAATTAATGATTCCAAGGCCCAATTGGAACTTTTAATGGTTTATTTAGAAAATTAAAACCCATAGGAAATTACCCTTTATATTTGATATAAATTATGTATGCATAAATTCTTGTGAAAAATGTCCCTATTGAGGGATATTTATATTGTCATTCTTGGATAATAGGGATATTCATATGTGGGTTTTTGGTGGTGTGATCATGTTAAATGGTTGTTTTATGATATGATTATATGGTATAATATTACTTTTAACTGCTCACCTTTTGTATACATCATGGGAAAACATTGTTGGCTAGGTGGGAATTCTAGGTACACAAGTGCGGTATTTTAGAATTATGCTATGGCTAGTGGACCTAGGTGGGGTTTAGGCCAACTTATGGGATGTTTACCCTATGTTAGGCCATCAAGTACATGAATGAGTATTTGGGAAGGGGTTTATTGATGTGTAGTTGTTTTCCAATGTGTAGAATTTACTTCATTGATGGCCATGTTAGATATATTTTAGACAGTTTCCCTTTAGAACCTAGGATTCCATGATGGTGACATATGTATATTTTACAAAGTTTGGTTGTTTGGAAATTTTGGAAATGATATTATATTTTCCTTTAAAATTTTCCTTAAAATTTTTAATCTAAAATTTATGATGGTTTTTTAAAATAATATAAATATTTCTTTTTTTAGAAAGAACCTTGGTTTTGTGAAAATTTGGTTTTTTAAGGAAAACTATACGATACTTATTTTAAGAAAAAATCATAAAAACCTATCTTTGGATCCTTATTTGTAAACTTGTTGGAAATGGATTTTCTTTTAAATTATTATGATTTGGGTTAGTGGGTGGTGACCTAATGGGGTTTTTATCTCATGCCTATATATATATATATATTCTAGGTTCATCATGATGATTTCTTATAACAGATATAATTATATCTCTAGTTTTGAGTTATGGTGGAGATTCATGTGAAGTTACCTCACTTCTACATGGATGTTCTGGTTTCTTATTGTTTATTTTTCCTTGTTTTTAGTATTATCATTCATTTTACATTTATTCTGGTTTATTTTATTTACATTGATTCTTTTATTATTAGATTTCCCAGATTATTCCTTTTTAAGCTTATGTTTCCACTTTTTTTCTATTTTTGTGAACTATTATTGGGTAAAATCATTCCCAATGCATTATTTGTGTTTCCAAATCACTTGTCACCATCCTGTGAGGATCGAGAATGACCTATGGGCCTTACCATGACTTGATCGAGTGTTCTGTTTGGGGACCACTTTAGTTGGTTTTTGAAAAATTGATATCAGAGCCAATTTTTTCTTGTTGTTATAGGATTATTAGTATTTTGGAGGTAGGGATTTTGGAATTCAAGTAGTTATACATGGGAAGGTTCTTGATCACTTCCCATTCAAGATGAAACATGAGTTACTAGGGTTGTCTAAAATGATCATTTCAAAAATTCAAGATCAGTTCTTGGATGTTTTCAGAAATTTTGGTTCTTATTTTAGTATTTATTTATGGATTTGATAATTCATGAGCTATTTTTTTAAGATCTAAGTTTTGGAGTGGATTTTGGAGGGAATTTAGAGGGTGAACACTTACATTTCATGGTTTAAAAACCCATGCATAGACTATTCAGTTGGCTTTGGTTGGAACCTAGTGAACTTCACATGGTTGGTGCACAAGTTTTAAAACCATATAGCCAAATAGTGCACAACTATTACTTCTTTAGAATTTTCATATTTTCATTATTTATGTGTTATATTAATTTTTTATTCTCTATTTATTAGTTTATAATGATTTTTGGGTGTTTCTTATGTAATTTAATTGATGATTTCGTTTGTTGAAGTTTAATTTCTAGAATTAAAATAAATTGAGTTTTTTGAAATGGGATATACATTTTATAGAGTTTAGAAAATTTTGTTAAGTTATTTTAAAGATAAAATGATAAAATGATTGAAAGATGTTTTTTTATAAATTAAAGTTATTTTAAACTGGTTAAAGTGATTTTCTTGAAAATCCTAGAGTTGATTTTTTTATCATTTAATGATTTTGATGATGAACCATAAGAGTGTCTATATTGTTTAAGGTTAAACTGAAATTTAAATTTTAAATGAGAAAATTTAAAGAATTTTTTTTAAAAGTTTTGTTTCCTTGGTTCTGATTTTATAAATATGTAATTTTATTTCAATTTTTTTAATTCAAAATTATATTTTGTTAGAGTGATGTTTCTGAAATATTTTTGATTTATGATAATGAATGTATTTTGGGATTGTTTTTGGTGATTTGGGAAAAATTTATTGTTATAATTATTTTCAACATTTTATTGTGATTATAAGAGAGTTTAATTGGACTATTTTAATATCTTAAGTGTAAAATATTTTAAAGTTGGAATTTTGAAATATTTTCATGTCAAGGCATTTTAATTTAAAAGTTTCAAGAAGGTTTAAAGAATAGAATTTATTTTGAAACCAGTTTTGATAAAATCTTTTTGGGCCAAAGAGGTTAATTTATTTCACTTATTCAAATAAATTATAAATTGGGATTGTTGGGTTTTCATAAATTTATAAAGTGATATATTTGAGGTTTATTTAAATAGAGGTTTGATATTTCTTATTGATTTATATTTTGCCTCATGAAATTTCAGTTCTATAATTTGTTTTGATGGTGTTTAGATTCATTTTTTTTAGATTACAAAACATTCAAATTTAATGGAATTTTTAGTCAATCATTCTTTCCTTGGGAAGTTTATTAAATCTTCTCCAGTCTCAGAGATTACTATTCTTATCATATTTCCCGTGAGTGAGGATTTCATTTGAGAGTTGTAGAACCTAAATCCTCCTCATTTATTTAGGAAACAAGGTTCTCATGAAGTTTTTGTATGGATGTAGAAGATTGAAGACATTTTTTCCATCTTGGGATTATTAAATTACATAAGGATAAGTTTGTGAACTTATTACTCAAGGAACCTAGTTGTAAATGGTGTAATTATATCATCAGGACTAATCCATAGACCAACAAATCGTGGGAAATTTTCATATCATGGTTCATTCCACAATTATTTCTTATTATGGTGAAATATCCAAAGGCTATGTAATTCTATTTACTCTATAAAGTAGATAAAATAGTATTGGAGTTTTCATGTCATTTTATCGATTTGGTTTTGTATCTTCTTAATCTAGTTTTGGATGAATATTTAATGGATTGGTGTGTTGGGGAAGGACTTCAACCTAACTTATCATAGGTTGTGTACTCTCTCATCCTTGACTCCTATAGAGTAATGGTAAGAAATAATATAATATTTGAAGTATACTTAGAAGGATCCCCAGAGGCATTAAAGGTTTTTTTACCCAAGGTGTGGTGAAGGAAACTCTATAAAGGGGAAAAGAATCTTGAGATTTCATACCATGCGAGTAGTGGTATTCAAATACCATCTTATTTATTCTCACTAACTTTCTCTAGAAATTAGCACCTGATTTATTATTAGCATGGAAAGGTGGTACATAATAAACATACTTGTCTGACGAATTCTAAGGCCCATTATATTCATGTATTTTTGGGTTATTTAAAAGGTTTCTATGGAGGATCTAGTCATTTTAAAGGTGGAATTAAATGTACCCCTTCATAAGATCCTCTAGTTAAACTTGTTGATCCTGATATCAGAGTGAAGTCTATTTGATTTTTCTTTGATGTAATTATTTTCATCTTTTAGACCATGTGATATTGGGAGTGGTAAATTTTTTATTCTATAATTTCTATTATAATGTTTCTAAATTTATAGGGTTTTTGTGGGATTCTATCTTAGTGATGTGAGAATTTAGTTGATATTCCTTTTCATGTGTTCTTTCTCTTTTCTTGAATCCACAAATTTTTTTGAGTTGATTTTGAAGGTTATTAATTTTAGGGTAATTCTAATATGGTGTAGAGAACACCATTTGTGATTTTTTTATGTCTATAGGGTGTCTTCTCTTGAATCTATGTGGGCCTTGTATTGGGACATTTCGTTTGAATGATTGTACATAGGAGACATTGGATAGGTTTAGGGGAAACTAGAAGATAGTGCTAGTTATTCTTTGATCTTTTGTTTGGTTCACTAGGAGATGGTGCTTCAAAATCGTTTCCCTAGGTTACTCTCACTTGACAAAAGTCTAGAACATGGAGATCTTATCAAGGCATGATTCAATTTGCGGAATTTCCAATTATTCTCCATTATTCTCTTTCATGATCATTTTTGGTTTCTTTTCTTTAGATGATAATTTTTTCCAGCCCATTTTTCCAACATAGTGTCTAAGGTTTATCATTATTGGTTATTTTGAGGTATCGTTGAGTTTTTAATGGGCATTTTCATCATCGATTGATTAGTTTATGATCTACCATTCAGTTTATGAAGAGATGTTGATTGGGGAAATTTATTTATAGAATTTTTAATTCTTTCTTAAATTGGTTCTTTGGTTTTCTTTAGAAGTATGGTTTTTAGGATCAAGCCTTTAGAGTTGATATCTTCTGGTATCATTTTCTTTCTTGGTCTAGTTCATAATGTCTTTCAGATTAAATTTAATAGAGTTGTATGTTTGTATTTTCTTGGGATTTGGATAGGTGTTTGGGTTCAGTAGTGTATCCCTGGTTTCATTTTTCCTCTTGAGATGTTAATTTATTTTTCATCTTGATTGACCATTGTATTTAAGAATTTCTAGGGTCAAAAATCCTTATGGTGGAGAGATTTTTCACATACCAAACCCAAATAACTCTCTCATTTTATCTATTTTGAGTCTTTATTTCTTTCCTATCCTTTTGGGTGCTTTTCATAGAATTTTAGAGTTTATCAGCATGCATTTCAAGTCACACAGCCTGTACATAGTTAGTGTAAACCATGAGATGTGCTTTTAGTTTTTAACAAATTTAAGTCACATGGTTGGTGCATAAGTTTTCTAACCATTCAACTTGCTTGTGCATAGTGCCTTGGTGCTCAGTAGAGGGGACACAAATGGAACATGATTTTAAATCCCGTGCAACCAAATCATTCAATGACATTAATTAATTTGAAAATTTATTTTAAAGAAAAATATGCCTACTGTTTACCTCATTCTTTCTCCTATTACTTTGTCGCTCGACCCTAATCCTTCCTCTTAGAGATTTTGGAGATCCAAACAGTTCCAGATATTTATTTTGATGTATATTGAGGCATAATATATTGGAAATCAAATGTACATATCCATTATTTGTTGTTATTTATAATTATTCTATCTCCACTCTTTTATTATCAGAGAGAATCATATATCGAGGATGTTTTGGATAGATTTATCAGTTATTATTTGATTTAATGTGATTTCTTATGTTTCAGTTGAAGGTAGAAGAATAGGAACCAAAATATACCTTTATCATTATGAAGTTATTTGTGGTTTTTTGAGGTAATTTTTATTTCATTATTCTCTATTGATCTGGGGTTAATTTAATATGAGTTTTGTGTTTTTAGTTTCATGGATTAGGTAACTTTATTACTTTATGGGATCCCTATTTCTATTTACCTTGTGGGTGTTGTTCAATTTTCATAAATTCTATGTTTTTGAGGCAAGTGTCCCAATCCTCTCCATTTAAAATTAAGTCTTTGATTTATTACCCTTTCATCATGAGATTTTGAATGTATTTAGTCTTTACACATATACTTAGTAGAGATATCAAATGATGTTATTTTATTGATCTTTCGATAAATATGGAAAATGTGTTTTTCATATAGTTTGATATGTAAATCCATTTTAATGGTTTAAGTACATAATTTGAAAATTTAAATCCTTGTTTGAATATTTGATAGTTGTATCTTTAAATTATATGAAAATTTCATTTCCAAAATAATGGGAGAAGTGTTATTTTCAAATCATGGGTGTGTTTGGACATTTTGATAATACTTTTAAAACTAATATTAATTGAAGTAATTAAATGATGAATTATGTGTTCAGTTTTCCAAAATTATTTTCATGGATTTATCCATAAATAATGATTCTGAGGTCTATTTGGTACTTTTAATGTTTTATTTAGAAAATGAAAACCTACAGTACATTCCCCTTTATATGTTATAGAAATTATATATGGTTGAATTATTTTAATGAATTCTCCCATTGAGGTAATTTGATTTATATTATTATACTTGGATAAAGTGGATATTCTTATGTGAGTTTTTGGAGTTGAGATCAAGTTAAATTGTTTTTTATATGATTATATGGTATGATTTTACTTTGAAATACTCACTTAGTTTTTATACATCATGGAAAGACCTGGTTAGCTAGGTGGAAAGTCTAGGTACAAATGTGCACTAGTTTAGAATTATGATCTAGCTAGTGGACCAAGGCGGGACTTAGGTCAACCTATGGGATGTTGCCCCTCAATTAGGTTAGGAAGGGTAGGACCCAGTGTTTGGGTAGGGGTTGATTGTTCTTCATTTATTTTCTGATGTGTGAACTTTACTTAATTGATGACTATATTATCTCTATTATAGACTATTTTACTTTATCACCTAGGATCCCATGATGATTATGTATGTATATTTCCCAAAGTGAGGTTATTTGGAAATTTGTGAAATGATATTCTACTTTACTTTAATATTTCCCTTAAAAATGCTTAAACTAAAATATATGATTGATTTTATTAAAATAATATAAATTATCATTTTATTTAGAAAGAACCTTGGTTTTTCAAAAATGGGATGTTTTCAAAGAAAATTTTCGGATACATGTTTTAATAAATAAATCAAGTAAACATATTTTTGGATCCTTATTTTCAAACATTCATGAAATAACTTTTCTTTTAAAATGTTAATATTTGGGTTAGAGGGTCTAAACCTACTAATATTTTTGTCTCATGCTAATAAATATTCCATTTTTAGCAGGATGATTATCTTTAGAAAATATAACTATAACTATGGGTTCGAGTTATGGTGGAGGTGAGTGTGAAGTTTCCTCACTTACACATGGATTAACTTGTGTCTTATTGTATCTATTTCCTTATTTTTAGTTGTATTAGTCATCAAACTAATATTTTGGTTTATTTTATTTCTATTGATTCTTTTATTTTTTGATTTCCCATATTATTCCATTTTCAACATACATTTAGACTACTTACCTATTCATATTTATTATTTTTGGGTTAAATAATTCCCAAGGAATTATTATTGATACCTTGATGTTTTTTACAAAGCAAGGGGATTGAAAATATCCTTTAGTCCCTAAAAAAACTAGATCAGTTATTCTGTTTAGGAAAAAACAAGGTTGGTTCATGATATAAGAGGTGGAAATTGATCTCATACTTTCATTTTTACCACATAGTTTTTCAACCTTCATGGAATCCACTTTTACATCATAAAAAACCATTACAAAAAATTACACTCAACATAATCAAGGAGGAATGATTCTTTTTAAAACATACCTATTCATAAGGTTTATGGTGATGCTTCTTTAGGTGATTTAACCTATTTTTATTTTTCATATTATTATTCTTCTGTGTTTTATTCATGTTTTCAACCTATATAATGGGGGAAACATTTTAAGCATTTCCCACTAACTTAGATCAATGCATCCCAATTGAGGCGGGGTTTAGGAAAAACAAAAAAGAAAAGATCATGAAGATATTTGAAGAATGAGTGGAAATTTTGTTATCGATATTGAGATAATAAAAATAAAATAATAGATTATATGGATAATGAAGGTTTTATTTGGATTTTATATCATGGTTTTGAAGAAAAAGAAGAGAGAAACCATGGGGGTGAAATTTTTTTGTAACTTCACCGACTCTTAAAGGTGGTTCCTTAGGGGGAGACTTTTTATGAATGGTTTCTATGTAAAGAAGAAGGCCTATCCAATCCTAGATGCCACCATCTATAGATAAAATTTTCATTTGTATTGGAAAAAATAAACCCCCCTAGATAAATTAGTGGGAACCCCCATTTCATTAAAGTTACTAAGATGATGAATATCAAGTTAACTTATTTTTCTTAAATTTTATAAATATAAAGAAATATATATATATATATATAATCCAATTATTGGGGAGTTCTTTTTGATGTGGTGGTTTGACTTAACTAAAGTTTTATTTAAAGAAATAGTCATTTTCATATTATTTATACTTTATAGGAAAATCAATGAGTAACTCAAGTTACAATTTACAAAATTTGAAACTTCAATCAATATATCAATGTTATGAAAGTTAATTTGGTTGTCTGGTCAAAATTATACCTTAAAACTCTCCGAAAAGTGTCATAACTGTAGCTTGTATTATTAGGTTTGGTTTTAGATCATCCTTTCCACTATAATATTTGTGTGGTAGAATATTATAAATCTTGTATTTGGGGGATACTAGGATTTGATAAAATAGTGGGAGAAATTTAAAGATTAATAAATCAATATTCTCTATTATATTGGTAATTAAAACAAAGTGTTAATCTGATAAATTTAATTGTTGTAAATAAAATGGAAACCAACACCAAATCAATTAAACTACGATCAATTTTGAATAAATAAAATATCATAACGAGCAATAATTTAAAATAACGGTATAGGTTATTGTGCATAATACAATGTTAAGAAAGGAATCTTTATGTGTTGGAGTCCCCATTTCCTATTTAGCCTCCCCAAGGAGTAAGTAAAGTAGAAAAGGAAGCCTTTAAAAAGAATAAGGATGATGCATTGGATGTATATTGAATTATGTTATCATCTACATTTAGTGAATTGATAAAATTTCAGGAGGAAGAAGGTTCATACAAGGTTCTAACTCATCTCTAAGAATTATACTAGGAATAAGAAAGGTGAGAAATATATGAGAACTCAAGCACACTATATAAGTGTATGCTGGAGTATGGGAATCAATCAATACCTCAAGCACTCAATATGATTCAGTACTTTGATAGATTAGAGTCCCAAGGGTGAGTCCAGTTCCACTATGCTCCCTACCCTTACGGATATAGTCAAATATGGAGGATTGAGGAACATGTAGGTGCCCGAGTACTCTATAAATGAAAGGGATGGTTGATATCAAGCCAATGTAAGTGTCCTTAATGAGAGAAATATTATTCTATATTTTAATAATGTTTTTCTTCCGATTCGAGAGAGACCTGTACTATGTGGAACTTCTAAGAAAATTGAGCTACATAATAAATTCCCCACTTTGAATGGTGATGGAAGGGAGAATGAGGAACCTGATAGTTGTAAAACATATTTTCCCAAATGGAAATGAAAACAAGCTGGGTCTAGGGTTCCAGATGATAAAAAGTCAAGTGGAAAATAAGTGGACTCCTAATCAGTCAAAACTATGAACATGTGCACACTATGGTATGGTTAGGATTAAGGATGGGGAAAAAAGGGAATTTTCTCCCTAGGAATTTGTTGGTCCATAAGGGGGGGTGAAAGACCCCATAAAGACTACTCAAACACCCCAAAAATAATATTTACTATATCTTCAGGAAACATAACGAAGAACAGGGAAGAACCAAAACTGGGGGATTGTAAGGATCCTACCAAAGTACAAGACTGGGACTCAGTGTAGGCTGAATCTTTGAACAAGATGAAAAAACATGTGAGATTGGAGAACAAGAAGTTATTTGAGCTTGTCCTCCACTCCAAGGAGGAAATTCTTGAATATGTTTTTTAGAATTAATTCTATGAAAGATGTTGTCAAACAAATTTATGAGAGAATGATCTAAATTAAAATTAACAAGGGTCAAAGGTAGTGGATCAACAAACAAGACCATATTATGGCACAAGGCTTCAAAGAAAATAATATCACTGTGAAGGAGTATATCCAGACTTGGGGGAAGCTGGATGACCATTTTGATGCTCAACTAAAACAGGATTCTAACACTTAGGTAAACACATTACACTAGGAGTTATATAAGATGACTGACATTAATTTCTTTAACTTTATTTTCATTTATTTTTAGATCATTTTGTGGTTATCCTTGTATGTTGAATTTATTGGTTTCTCATGTTTTCCTTAAAAGTGTTTTTAAATAAAAAATTAATGATGATGGTATATGCATTTTTACCACCCATTTTTTAAACCTTAATAGGAAGGTAGATTGTAAATGGAGCTTCTTATGCGGTGATTATTCATGAAAAAATCATAACTTGTTTTTTGTGAATGAGTAAATCATTGAAGAACAAAAAATCAAAGTGACACTTAGAAGTAAATTAATTGATCACTTAGAATCCACTTGTATATCTTAAAAATTTATAATAAAATATTAAATGTTTCGATTGTAGCGGAAGCATCAGATAGGGCATGACCAACTCATCTTTTTTGTCATAATTAATGATAATATAAGATGTAAACCAATGATAAATGACGTGACCAACAAAATTATATCAAATATTAATTAGATAAGAGAACTACGAAACCATATAACCAGATCATCACATATTATTTATAGTTAATTTAAGGAATTAAGAAATTAACTTGGGATGAATTATTTATTCATTGATCAATATGACAACATATATATGTTTTACCATTTTTGTTTTGTAGGAATCAATAATAGACCCCCTCTAGGTGTGATCCACATGTGTTTTGTAAACCTCCAAACATCATCGTAGAAATCTCTGAGTGCTAGCACAACATATCTTAACCCTTGGGTCTTTCACCTTTGATCACCTCGAGAATCAAATCCAAAGGATTCTGCTAAATCTCCCAATATTCAAGAGAGGAAGGTAGATAAGGATCACTCTTCGTTCTCTAGATCTCTAAGAGGATTCCTTAAAATTTTTTATTCACAACAAATGAATTGGATCAATTAAAAAATAATATAATTGGGTTTATATATTACTAGGGTTATAAAATGATAATTGAAAATATGACCATATTATTTTTTTAATCCATGAAGAACCCCATGTATATAATAATAATAATATTATTATTATTTGTTAACATTTTCTAAACCCACAAATTAAATTAAATATTATTTATTCAAATAATATTCAATATATATTATTTCTCACTGGACATTTAAACTTGGTTTGATATTCCTCCACATTATTTATTAATCCTTGAATAATGATTATTTATTTAATAAATAAATATCATGTCATTATTTTTTAATAAATAAATAAATTTTATACTCAATAGTAAATATAAATTTATTAAATATTCTTCTCGCAAAATATTCTCTCAAATAATTGGTGAAAGAATATATTTGATCAAGCATATATGAATTATTGTTAAACTATATGTGGGAATAATATTTATTCGGATTATTAAATAATAAATGATATTATTATTTAACTGAAGTTATGGATACACTTAGTGTGTGACCCTCCAAACATCTTTCTCAATGGAATTAGATGAAGCGGTCCAAAGTCAAAGGTTAACATCTAGAAACATGCCAAGGCACCCATAAAGAAATAAGTTAATGCCACCATGACACATAGCGACATATGGATACTTACTATATAATATAATCCCTTTATCAGGATATCTCTAATCAAGAAGGTTGAAACTTGGTGATCTTAACCTATGTGCTTGATGTATCTTTCTTTGAATTTCTAGAAATTGAACTTGTGTATAGAACACCATGGACACTGATTTATTTAAGCTATATAGTTTCCATCAAAGGGCTTGAGATATCAACTTCCATTAAAGAGGATAAAGGAAAAAAATCTCACATTATTTATTAACTCAATATTAACTATGATAAAAACAACATATCCTACCCCACCGTAAACATATTCCATTACAATTTTCATCAATAAATAAAAGTGCACAACCCATAATATCCCTTAATAATAATATTACATTCTAAGGATGAATACACGAGTATATATATATATGAATATCCAATGACACATATATATGTGTATTGAATCCAAGGCTATTCTTTATTGGATAAGATGTCTGGTTTGTGTTTTTTTTTAATCCACACTTGGATGATTAGGTATTTTGCAATAAAAGTGATCTTATAGTTCAAAATGACTAAAATATTGAAGGTAGTGTCATTTCCCAGTGTTTGAAAACAAATTTGGATCAAAATCTAGAGGAAGATGATTGTATCATGAAAGGTATTTTTCTGGGAACAAAACTTCATAAAAATGGTAAAGGAATGGGTTTGGTGAACACTGAGATGAGATTCACAAAGATGTGGAGCATCGCGAATGATTATGGTAATCTCTACAATTATGATAAGTAGAGCATCATGAGTGTATGGTAGTTTGATAGAAATATTCATGATAAAAAAATCTCAAGGGAGCTTTACAAATTGAGTGACACCATGAAGATGGTTATGAAATATCCAAAAAATGTTCTAGAGGTGGTGGAGCATCGAAAAGTCCTGAGCCTATATATATGAGGCTACCCCCAGTTCATTCCGCATGAAAATATTGAAAGAAAATCTATTATCACTCTGATTTTATGAAGGCAGAGATCTCTATGATTCTAGACTAGTTAAACATCAGTTTTCACTAAATTGGAATTTCAAAGTGAATCAACTTAGGTATATAGTGAAATTAGATTCTTGTGGTATTTAGTAACAAATTATTTAATTCCAATATAAAGAAGATACCTTCAAGTCAATAAATTGAGTAAGATGTCACCCAAGACAGTGAGTAAGGTGTAGTCAATGGAAGTGTTCCTAGGGATGTACTGTGATATCCCTATAATCTTGTAAAGGAATTTTTCCTAGCACAAAGTGACTATTTCTGAACTTACGTATTCCATAACTTGTGAAGATTAGTGAATTTAATTACAACTGACACACTGTCAGCATATGCTCCTTGGACTATCCCTTAGTGGTGAACCAAGTAAAATTACTGTGTTGTCTCTTTTCATGTGATTGATTTGTTTAATGTACTTTCCCATAATATAGGTTTAACAGGTTCCTTCCATTGTAGGAATAAGATCCATCACTTTAGAATAAAAAGTTGACACCCTAATTCACCCCTCCCCTCTCAAGGTGTTCTGGGGTCCTTCATGTGCTATCAGAGCCTACAGGTTGGTGGAGCTAAATCTATCATCTTTTATTGTAATGGATAATTCAATAAATTTATGGGTATTACCCCTCTTTTATGGAGGAAACTTCCATATTTTTAAGAACATGATGTGTTCTCGTCTAATATATCTTATAATGGAAGTACTTTTTTGTAACTGCATAAGCGGCTCATGTAACTGATGCAACAAGACTGTTTATGACTGAAAAAAACCAAAAAATGATTAATATAGATTCCAAAGCACAAAATTCACACATTGAAGCTCTATATGATCAAATCTATTTTAAGTGATTGAGTTTCACATCATCCAAATCAATGTGGGAAAAACTAGAAAATATTTATGAAGGTTACAACAAAGTGAAGGAGGCAAAACTCAAAGTTCTACATAATAGGTTTGATGATCTGAAAATGGATCCTAATAAAAATGAATATGCCTTTTCTAATTGAATAGCTGAAGTTTTTGGAGAAATTATAAGGCATGGTGAATAAATGAAGGATATTTATACCATGAATAAAATCTTTATAAGGCTTCCACCTCTCTATAATTTGAAAGTATCATCCCTTGAAGAAAGGGATCTATATAAAATTTCACTTGATGATCTTCTAAGTAGACTGGTGTCTTATGAAATGATAGTCAAACCCAAAGATGAAATGACTTGATTAATAAAGGAAATTACATTAAAATCCTTGGAAAAACTTGTGGTTTTTGGAGATACAATTGATGAAGATAATGAGAAAGATGAAATTATTTCTATTTTTTCAAATAAATTCAAGAGTGGAAAAGGAATATTATAGGAAAAATTTCCTATGACCTATTTTTGATTCAGTAGAGTAGGTCACAATTCCTCTTGGTGCTCAAGGATGTTTAATTATGGATAAAGTGAATCTAAAAATATGAAAAATCCTCAAAAAAGGTTTCCCCAAAAGGGAGACTACAAATTAGGAAAGAAATTATGGAGGATGAGTTTCATCTATGAAGAATATGATGATAATGAATTTTGTGAGGATGAATAACCCAAGTTTAAATCTAGAACTCAAGCATCCTAGATGGCTACAGTTGAAAATTCTGAGCCATTAAAATATACATCTAAATATAATCAGTTGATTATTGATACTGATCTTAAGTTGGAACTTGACGATTCTCTTAGTAATATTGAAAATAAAATTAACAAAAACAAAAAGTGGAGAGAATTTCTAAAAGAGTCATCAGAATACAATGATATGATTGAAGATAAAATTGATTTATTGGAAGAAGTAGTAAAAAACCATTCAACAACGATCAAAAGCTCAGAATATGTAGTAGAAATGAAGCTCAAGATTGAAGAGTAGGAAAATTTCATCAATGACCTTACATCCATATTGGAGGAGAAGTCCAAGACAATTTAGGGTCTTGAATAATAATTTGTTACTCTAAGGATTAAACATGAAAGTGAATCAAATTCGATGGAAACAAAGAAGAAAATATAATTTGGAAGATTCTCAGATGGTGAGTTGTTGGAGAGAGATAAACATGGTTTTGAAGAAGTATAGAAGGCTTTTAATGATCAAAGATACACATGCGTGGGAAAATATAGAAT
The DNA here is from genome assembly GCA_963277665.1 of Viscum album. Classification (NCBI taxonomy): domain Eukaryota; kingdom Viridiplantae; phylum Streptophyta; class Magnoliopsida; order Santalales; family Viscaceae; genus Viscum; species Viscum album. Next base: position 1,869,298,591 of record OY728129.1, on the reverse strand, counting down.
TGGTTATGATGTTAAAACATCAAAGTCTATAAACAACATTATCCAAAATAAAGGGAATCTAAAAGTTGAACATACCACAAAGGCAGCTGAATTCCTAACAAAGAAAGCCTCAAATAAAATTTAAAGAAGAACCGAAAATCGTCTATAAGTATTCATAAATGATCAAAAGTCAAATATTTTATCTAAGGGGACACGAGGAGGAATATAAATGAGGAGACATTTACTCTTATTAAATGTAAATTCTTTGGCTATCAGGGCCATACTATGTCATACCCTGAAGAGGAAAGAAACTATTTGAATGGGGAAGAGATAAAAAAGTCAAAAAAAGAGAAAAAATTCAAATCCTATATCTTATAGAAGAAATATATTTTATGGATATTTTTTTCATTGCTCTAATAATGGTCATAAAGATATTGACTATTAGAAGAGAATGGGAGGATATATTACCTATAGATCTCATAGAAAAGTCAATACATGCTAACCAGACAAAGTTTCTCTTCAAAAAGGTATTCACATTTGGAAGAAAAATATGAGTATGAAGAACCAATACACATGTAAAATATATTGGAAATACCATCATTATCTTCCACTCAATCAAATATTTCAGGGAAAGAAAATAAGAAAATTGAGAAATCCAATGTTGCAGAAGTCACTCTCAAAGCTACAAAGAATAGTACCACCTGGATTCATGACAGTGGACTCTAGTCCCATATGAAGATAAATTCAGATTTATTGAATAATGTAAAGAAAATGATTGATGGAATAGTTGGGTTCAATAATGATGGTGCTATGAAGATCAAAGGAAGTGGGACTAAAGAACTAGAAAATGGTGAGCTTAAGAAAACATAAGTTATTTATGTGGATGGTTTGTTACAAAATTACCTGAGTGTGAGTCAAATCTATGACTCGAGACTTATAGTGACATTGAATCAAAAATGGTGTACTATAAATTTAAATATAGATAATTATCTCATGAAAATATATATAATAGATGAACACTTATATCAAGTTGATAGTAAAGAGAAAATTTTTCTATATGATAGTTGAAGGAGAAAAAAACTTGTGGCATAGAAGGTTGGTTCAAAATAATAAACAAGAAATATAAAAGATATCTATGCTAAAGATAATCATGGATATACCCAATCTGAAATGTGAATGAGAAAAGACTTGTGAGACTGCATATGAGGTAAGTTGGTCTGGTGTTCATATCATCTAAAGAAGAAAACGACATCAAATATTCTTGATCTCATCCACATAGATGTATGTGGTATAATAAATGTGGATAGAACATATGGAGAGAGGTAATTAGTTCTTTTTATTGATTACTATAGTAGAATGGATTGTGTGATGTTTATACATAGGAAACAAAAAGTTCTTGACTACATGAAAAGTTATCAACGAATAGCCTAGAATGATAATGGTTGTAAAATCAAAGTTCTACAATCTGACAATGGAGGGGAATACAGATCCATTGAGTTAAAAAATTACCTAGAAAAACATGGAATAAGTCATGAGGTTTCTTTAGTGATAACCCAATAGATTAATGGAGTTTTTGAATGTAGATATCAATAGGTAAACAATATGGTGATAACTATGCTGATTGAGAGCCATATCTCTCATCATTACTGGAAATAGGCTGTTCAAGTAGTTGTGTATACTCAATATCAAATAGGGATTTATATGGGATAAACCACGACACCATATGATTTGTGGCATGGATTTAATCCCTCTTTGAAGTATTTTTATGTTTTTGTAAAAAAATGTTTCATCCAAAACAATGAAGGAAATCAATGGAAGTATGGTAATGCTGCAGACAAGGGAATATTCCATAGATAGTCAATGAAGAGTAAATCCTAAACATGTTTCAATAATAATCTTGGATTAACTATTGAAAGTAGTGATGTAAATATCATTGAAGATAAAACCAAAAATTCCACAAGGAATTTATATGCTGATATTATAGAAGATGAGGAAGAAAGTGAAAAAAATAGATGCAAATGTAGAAGTAGAGGATGGAGTGCAAAATATTCAAGGGTCACAAAATAATGATGACTCGTAAGAAGAATCAAAAGAGGAAACCATGAATGAAGAAACTTCATTTGAACCTCATAGGAGAAATATAAGAGAGGAAATCGATCAATATAACATCATTAGGGATTGAACAGCTCCTAGATAGACAAGGATAATGAGTAATGATTCACATTCTTCCTTCTTATCAATTTTGGAACCAACCTCATTTGAAGAAGGTATGAAAGATAAATCATGGTTTAAATCCATGAATGAAGAACTCAATCAGATTTAAAAGAACTAAACACGAGATATTTTTAATAGAAATGAAAATCACAATGTTATTGGAACCCAACAGATCTTCAAAAACAAATTTTATGAGCATGGAAATATGATTAGAAACAAGGAAAACTTAGTGTGTAAAGGCTATGTACAAATTAAAGTAATTGATGTCAAAGAAACATTTTCTCCAGTAGAGAGACTAGATTCAATCAGGCTTTTCCTTGATATGGAAATTAAAAGAGGATATAAAGTTTATCAGATGGATTTAAAAATAGAGTTCCTAAATGGTTTTCTTTAAGAATAATTCTACATTAAATGGCCACCGGGTTTTCTAATTGGTAATGATGAAATGAAGGTTTTTTATTTTGAAAAAGGCACTCTATAGTGTAAAGTGGGAACCATGAGCATTGTATTCTCATCTGGATTCTTATATGAAGAAGCTCTAATTTAAAATAGGTAGTGTTAACTACAATCTCTATATGAAGAATTCAAAGTAAGACCAATTCATGCTACTGGTGTACATGGATGATAAAATATTTTTCAGAAGTAGGTAGAGATCGATGGAAATTTTTTCCAATTGCATGAAGTAAAAAATTTGAAATTTTTATGATTGGTGAACTCACATACTTCTTTGGGATATAGGTGATTCAGAAGAGGGATTAAAATTTCATTTCTTAGGAAACGTTTTCAATATAGTTACTAAAAACATTCATTATGCATGACTTCTAACCAATGTCGATTCCGATTCCGGTTGAGACAAAACATGGAAATCATAAGGGTGGGACTTCTATAGATACCACCATGTATAAAGGAATCATTATAAGACTATTTTACTTGACTGCAACACAACCATATATCACCATTGAAACATTATAAGCAGCCCACTTTTAAAGTAATATTAAGTAAGAACATATGGAAGTAGTTAAAAGAATCATGAGGTATATTCAAGGTACTCATAATTATATATTTTACTTTGATACAGGATGAGATAAGGAAATATCAGTATTTTATGATACTGGATGGGATGGATATGTGGTGGATAGAAAGTCTCCAAGTGGGGGGAGCATTTTTTATTGGAAATAAATGTGTGGGATGGTTGAGTGAGAAATAGAAAATCATTTCTCTTGGTACTGCTGAAGCAGACTACATCTCTACTACAAAGTCTTTCACTTAGCTATTGTGGATGAAGAAAAAACTGACTAATATTGGTGATGTGATGCAATAGACGACGATGATTCACTATCATAATAAGAGCGCAATAGATCATTCTAATAATCATATTAATCATTCTCATATGAAACATATTGAAATCAGATATCACTTTATCAAGTAAAAAATTTGAACATGGCATGATTAAAATAGATCATGTTGGAACTGATGGCCAAGTGGATGACATTATGACCAGTCCATTGGAAATAATTTGTTTGAGAAACATCAGTTAAACCTCATTATTCAACCACCTCCAATTGCATGAGGAGGTTATGGTTGGTCCCTTATCCCCTGTTTTGTTAATTGTTTTAATCTGTTTGTGGGAGTGATGCAGGTTCCTGGGGGAGATATGATCTAAGGGGTGTTTATTTTTGAGTTCTACAAGTCAAAACAGAGGTTCTTTGGGTTTACTTCCAAAGGGAGAGAATGGATAAATTAAATGATTTCAAAGGGGTAGAATGAGAATGGATAATGAGAATGGGAATTTGGTGTTATGAGGAAATAGTCAGATCTTATCTTGGAAATCTTTAATCATTACAAAACATGAGAAACCAATTCATGATTTCCCTCTTGTTTTCTATTCCAAGCATTGATCACATATACTTAGAGTGTTGGATTATTTGTTTCTTTCGTATCAGGTCTTGATAGTGGCTGGTGTTTCTTTTAATTTATCTGCAGATTGCCAACAAACCTAAAGAGGGATATTGTTGTAACCAAGTATGTTATTTTTTGGATATGGAGTATGGTTTGTGTTTTTTGTCAATCCATACTTGAATGATTCGGGATTTTTCAAATAAGGCGATCTTACAGTTAAAACTGACTATAATATTAAAGGTGGCATCATTTCCCAGTGTTTACCAAATTTTTGGGATCAAAATCTGGAGGAAGAGGCTAGCATTGAGAAAGGAAGTTTTCTAGGAATGAAACTTCATAAAAAGGGTAAAGGCATGGTTTTCATGAAGACTGGGATGATATCTGGGAAGATGTGTAGAATCGTGAATGGTGATGGTAGTCTTCATGATTATGAGAAGTGGTGCATTGCGAGTGTATGGTGGTTTGATGAAAATATTGGCAACAACGACAAATCCCAAGGGAGCATTACTAATGGAGTGACGCCACAAAGATATTTTTGAAAGATTTAAAAAATTAAATAGAGGTGGTGGAACATTGAAAAGTTATGAGCCTATATATATGAGGCTACCCCCTCTTCATTCCACATAAAAATATTGAGATAAAATTCATAATCACTTTGATTTCATGAAGGTAGGGAGATCGGTGAATCTGGATTTTTATGCGAGATTGAGCACTGTGAAAAGACTAGTTAAGTCTTGACTGATGGAAATGATTTTGAGTAATGGGTTCTTCTTGATTATGGGGTATTCCATGATGGATCAATGAGATTCATGAAGGTGGTGTATTTCATGAAGGCAGGTTGCTTCGCAAAGGTTGTGGGATTCATGAAGGAGATTCGCGAAAGGAAATTGTAAACATAAATTTTTTAGTAAATAGGGGTTTGAAAGTACATCAACTCAGGTATACAGTTCAAGAATAATCTATTTTTATTCATGGATAAAGAATTTTATGCCAATATACTGAAGATACCTCCAAGTTGATAAACTGAGTAAAACTCCACCCAGGGTAGTGAGAAAGGGGGAGTTAATTGAAGTGTTTCAAGGGATGTAGTGTTCTATCCCTAAAATCCTGTAAAGGTAGTGTTCCTGACATAGAGTGGGTGTTTCTGAACTTATGTATTCCACAACTAGTGAAGATTAGTGGATTTAGGTATAACCGACACACAGTCAGTGTATGCTCCTAAGACTAGCCCTTAGTGGTGAACCAAGTAAAATTAATGGGTTTTCTCTTTGTATGTGATTTCTTTGTTTACTACACATTACCATCAGACATGTTTAATAGGTTCCTAAAAACATGGGAATAAGATCCATCACTTTAAAAGAAAAACTTGACACCCTGATTCACCCCTCCCCTATCAGGGTGTTCTGGGGTCCTTCAATATGGATTTCCTACTTACTGGTATTGTTCTCATAATTTCTTACACTAGAAATTACTAAGGGAGAAAACCCTGAGAAGGTGACTCAATGTCCTATGAGTATCTACCATAGACAGACTATATCATTTTGGTTCTAAAAATTATGTCATCTGGATATAGAACATTTATATATAAAAATGTTTTCATGGCTCTTCAAGGTTCTCAACATAGTGAAGAACTATTCTCACCTTTCAGTGCGACAACTACTCTTGGGAAATAATCACATATTGTGTTATGCAGAAGAACAATAATGATGTGACAATGTGTTTATTAATATTCAAAACAATGGATTTAGGTTATCATAAAATACACTGAAGTTGGTTTTAGGGACCAAATCCAATAGACTCCCAACTTCACTAGATCCAACTACTAACAACCTTAAGTCTGCTATCTCTCACATAATACCCATTCTTATGCTGAGATGGGCCTTTATGTAAGGGTTATTCCACATTATCTTCTATATAAACTCTTCTTACTGCAACTTCAACCCTCTCAAAAAAACCCCCAAGAGGTGAAACTTCCAAAGTATGTATTTTGTCCGTTGGTGTGACCTTGGATCTTTTTCAAGAGCCACCATTACAGCATTATCACAATATAATGTTATAGGATCTTTACTTATAGGTGACATATCAATATCTTGGAAAAATTTTCATATCCAAATGACTTCTTTGGCTACATCATAAGCTGCTATATACTCAGACTCTACTGTAGAATCAATGCAAATTGGTTTCATTGAACTCTTTCAGCTCACAACTCCTATGTTGAGATAGAAACATATCCTAATTGTAACCTCATATCATTCTAATCTATTTGAAAAATAGAATTAGAATAAACCTTTATGTCTAGCTCTTAATATCCTCCATAAACTAGGAACATATCCTTAGTTCTTCTTAGATGCCTGAGGATAACCTTAATAGTAAACCCATGTTGTTCACTTGAATCATCTTGATATCTACCTACCATGCTCAATGTGTAGGAAACATAAAATCTAGTACATAACATGGCATACATTATTAACTATATCACCAAATCATATGAGATATTAATCATTCTCTCCTTCTCCTTTTGTGTCTAAGAAAACATTTTCATGGAAAGATTTTTACCATGTGACACTGGAACCAATCCCCTCTTGTATTTTTCTATACTAAATCTCTTTAGTATCTGGTCAACGTATGTACCATGACTTAATCCAAAAAGAATCTTGGATTATTCATGAATTATATTGATCCCTAGAATATAGACTGCTTCACCAAGGGCCTTCATGGAGAAACATTTTTCAACCAGTCCTTAACATATTGAAAGACTAGTATGCCATTTATAATAAGTAATATGTCATCAACATATAATACTAGGATAATGAAAACATTACCACTAAAAATATTGTAAATACATGACTCAAACTCGTTCATAATAAAATAAAATTATTTTATAGATTTATCAAACTGAATATTCCATGTCATAGATGCTTGTTTCAATCCATAATTGGATCTCTGAAACATTCCTAAATTTTTTATATCACCCAGATTCACAAACCCTTTTGGTTGTGTCATATAGATATCTTTATAAAGGTTTCTATTAAGTAAATACATTTTGAAATCAGTCTTCCAAATTTCATAGTCAAGGTAACCTGATATAGTAAGTAGAAGTCTAATGGATTTAAACATGGAAACTAGATAAAATGTTTCATCATTGTCAATTCCTTAACACTGTTTAAACCATTTATCCACTATCCTTTCTTCATAGGTACTTTACCTTCCATGTCAAGTTTCCTCTTGAATTCCCATTTGCATCCAATAGGATTTACATCAAAAAGTGAATAAACTAGAACTGAAAATTGGTTTTGGTATATGGAATCCATTTTAGGATTCATGGAATCTTTCCATCTTACATCTTTTGAGCTCTCTACTATTGTTTCCAATGAAAACCATTTGTGATTGATGACTGATTACAAGGGGTTGAATTGTGTGAAATCACTGACATCGAGTACAAAATATTTGAATGGTCTCCAATGGGTTTTGTTTGTGGAGCCGGAAATTCCAAATGGATCTTATATCCGTGATGACCCATAGACCCACTTTCCAAAGGATGGAGTTCATTAGGGAACTTGGACAATGAAACTTAAGAACTCACATTGCTCAAGAGGGTGGGAAGTCAGGATCATCACACCCTTTTGGTGGGTACTATTTCCTATTTTAGGACTCTATTATAGATTTTAGATGTTTTCATGAATCCTTTGTTCATTATCAAGTATATATATATAGATAACACTAATTCAAGAAAAAATTGTGAACATACATGGTTTTAGAATCATCTGTATGTATCCAAGGTTCTTTATCAATGGAGGTATCTATATGTGTCTGAGGTTCTCCATCGATGGTACCCTTTTATGAACAGTTTAGAGATCCTTTGGTCATTTTTTAGGATTATTCTGATTTTAATCCATACAGTGTGGTGATATGGTGTTTATTTTCATCTATGAGAGGATAGTTTTTTTAATTTTAGGATCATACCCATTAGACAGGCTTCCTACATATACTCATGATAAGAATCAGAATCCACATAATTTGGTACCACTTATCCAAACACAACACCTTTTAAGTTCGTGTGATGAGGACCTAACCATGCATTTTAATGTCATGTAATAAGGTTTACCAGGTGAAAGGTTCCTATTCAATGATAGTGTGGGTCTTATGTCGAGGTAGCCTAAGGAACGTGTAAGAGATGTAATCTCTCAGGTGGATATGATCCTACTGGGAATATGGCACATAGAATATTAGGGAAAACTTGGGTGTTTTGTTTGGACCTTAGGTATGCTTCCTACATATCCCAATAAGTTGGGAATCAAATCCCACATAGTTCAGTATGTTGGTGACGACACCTGAATAGGAGTCCCATTTGAATAGAGGTTGGGGCTTACATCTATGGAGAAGGACCATGTGGTTGGGGTTTATACATAGAAGGATACCCATTTGACTTGCTTCATCAGTAACACATCTATTTAAATATATTGGGTTTGGTATTACACTCAAGGGATGCCCAATGGAGGTTTGGAATCATACAAATGTCATGATCACCACTAACCTCTAAGCCCATGCGATTCATGATCGATGTGAGAAAAAAGTGGTATGAAGATCACACGATCCACTCCTCCCATTGATGGATGGATGCTGAATCCCAATGGGATAGAGAGAGGGATTTTAGTGTGACTGTCACCTCTTCGTTTTGGTACACTGGGCAGGCGAAGAAGAGTAAGAGTGCCAACACTTATAAGAAATACCATGGGATTTCTCTAGGAGGAATTCCCTACTTGTCCCTAGGGAGGAGATGAGTGATTGGAACCATCCCTCATTGAAGGGAAAGGCCATTGGTTCCCCTAAATCCATAGAATGAGGAGATTCACGTGATCACCTCTGAGGTAGGGACCCTCGTGTATACTTGAAGACATTCCAACGGTCCACATCATCATAGAGTTTTCCAACATGACTTTGATTACCATGGGTATGTAGACTTGAAAGGACATGTGGATGTTCCTGATGACCTGATCATACATGTTAGGTGGCCTTGGAAGGGGCCTTGGCTTGATTCCATTAGACTAGTTCATGGATGGGCCAATATTGTGCATGATGATATGATGAAAGGGAGTGATGGGAGAAGAGTGGAATATCCTAGGATGACCTATTCCACATATCATATTCTTATGCAGTATGGAGTTTACTCCACATAGCTGGTATCTATGTGGGTGAGGGTATCACCCATGTAAAATAGTGTTATGTGGACGTAAGGTCTGCATGCATTGTGTGTAGATGCATGGGGTTAGATTTTTCGTATGTAGATTTCTTCTACATGGGGTCATGTTCCTCCTGTGTATCATTTTTCTTCATTGTGAAGGGTTCCACCCACATATAATTTTGCTATGCGGGGTACTAAGATGCAAAGGTGAAATCTATTTATGACTCATGGAAAGGTATATGTTTAAGGGATTTTAAGTTCACATATGGCTGGATGATATTTATTTACTCCTTAATTATATGCAGTTTATTTACCTATTAGGAATATAAGATTTATGTTTCAAATCTTGTTATAACTCTCCTTTGACTCTATTTTCTCCTCTAGCATATGTCCCCTCCTTAGCTTCCCATAGGGGTCTATTTATAGAATAATGGAGGGACCAAATACCAGCATGGGAAGTTCTCTACAGTGGCCCATATGCCTTCATTTGTAGGGGACCAAGGAGTATGAAATTTTTTGTGAATAGTTTTGTTCATGGGGGGAAGTATTTTGCAGGGGAAGAAACCAACTTTCATCCCCACAAATGATTTGGTTTGATTTTTTGGTTCCAGAGGTACCGTCTAATCCCGCGAATGGATTTGTTCATGGGGGATGACTATTCGTGGGGGCGCTAAAAACTGTCTGGCCCAAAAATTATTATGGTTTCATCCCCATCTACCGGTGTTCCATGTCATCCTATGAACTATTTTGTTAATGGGGTGCTTTATGAGGCAGAAGAATTCCATGCAGATCGATGGTCTGTGAAGTGTTTTACACTTCACAGGATCAATCTTTCCTTCACGACTTCACCCCTTCGAACATTTTTCTTCAAATTATCATTTGGATTTGTTTATATCCATTACAAAATTTATGTAATCTTCTTCTTATTGTATGTTTAATTTTTAAGACATAAAAAATTCCCCCCATTAGAATGGGTTCCAATCTGGATGAAGAGGAGGCTATTTCGATGTAGAAAGCAGTCCTGCTTTGAACTAGTTTTCGGTGCATAGGTGGACCCGAAAGAGGGGACCATGCCTATAAATAGGGATCCCAACTCATTTTCCTTTTACTATATTTCTCGATGAATTGAGCACTCCACAAACTCTCTGATCACCTACTTATTTCACGTAGTGCCTCCTTTGCGGGAAAATTTTCTAAAAACTAAACTTTGATGCCTATTAATGGTAATTTTTATTTCTTCATAGTGAGTAGAAGCTCTATAGATTGAGTGTTCCATAGACCATCACTTCACTGGACAACGCTTCATGGGATAGCACCTCACGGACCATCGCCTCAAAGATTGGTGGTTCACATGCCTATGTTGGGCGTGTGAAGTGGCTTATAGTTTTCTAAGTTTTCTATGAATTCTTTTGAATCATTTTCGCATGAATCTAAAATATTTTTTATGATTCATTACAGATAACAAATGTTACTCACTTACACCTTGGCGACTGATTCTAGGAGAAGATTTACCATGGATGAGAATGTTGAAGAAAATATTTGACATCACATCATCCCTTAGGAGGGTATTCTAAAGGAACTCCTTTCACTGATTATTATAACCTACCCATTGTCAAATTGATTACCACTTTACAACTTTGGACTTCAAGAAAATGCTCCCCTTCCACCGGTTGATCTGAATCTCAGATCGTCTTTGTTAGATATGTCTCGGGATCATTCCCATGTGAAAATATTTTCTACATGGTAGAGTATTTATAGCTTTGGACATGAGAGAGTATTATTTTTTAATGGTTCTATGTGGAATCAAAACCATTAACATAGTCATGAAATATCCTTGAAATCCACCATCCAAAATTATCCATCTATTTTCAACCTCTCACGAGGTGATCCCAATGGATGTTAGATATCTAAGTGGGATTTATGGTCTAGAGGGAGTTCCTCAAATGAATATGCTTGGTAATTCTTGGTGCACCACAATTTCATGGAACCCCATAGAAAATTGGAGGTCATAGTCTTATACCAAGGACTATGGGTCTCTCAGTTTGCAGTTTATTCACTAAATGAGATGTTTCCCAAATTAATTATCTATTGGTGTTCAAGCACCAACACTTTCCATTTATCACATAGTGAAGTAGAGATCATCTTATTGGATGTATACTAGTGAGGGGGAATCCCCATTCTTAGTAGAATGTATGATGAATTTCTCCCCATGACCAATACTTGGGAGGATTCTGAACATGTCCCTCTATTGTTCAAATATTTACTAAATGTGGTAGAGAATGCCTGGGCCATCCTCTTAATACCCTCTTACTCATTCTATTCAGTGACTGGGTAAATCTATTTCTACAGGCTTGAGGTTCGAAGCCGAAGGTTTGGCGTAATAGGAATCAATTGATCCAGTATTCATGGGTTATTTAGGGTTCATATAGACACTATTGAGGTAGGCCAACACACTACGTGGGGTTACAGAACCCGAACAGGAATATCTCTAGATTTTGGGCTGGTTTTATTTTTCTCCATGTTCTTGAGTGGATGGAACTTCCCATCTTGTGATTCCTATATAGGTATCATAGTAAGGACCCTAATGATGGTAGATAAACTAGTGGAGGGACAACCATTCAACTAAGTTGTACCTGCACTTTCTCATATTTATGAATTATTAGGCCATATGAAAGAAGGTAGGTCCCAACATCGCATATACAAACCATTCCAACTGTTATATGTTTGGGTGGTGGAACACTATCAATGATATGTGTATCTGAATACTAAAATGACCCCTTATTCTGACATTCACCCCACACTTCTTAATATTGAAGATATTTTCCCAAGATCCCTAGGCATTGATAATTCTGATGAACTGTTGAGCGATGTTTCCCACTTTAATTTTATCCCTTACCTGGAACCTTCAAGAATGATGGTTGATAATGGTCAAGGGACCTTGGAGGAATTATCTTATATCATCTCTCTATGATATTGGATTTTGGCTATGTGGGTAGATGGAGTATCCATCCAAAAAATCTATACTCATTACAGATTTTCATGAAAATTTGGATCTATGCATTAGTTTTCCTCTTTTCCCCTTCCTTATATTTAGGTGTCGCACCCATTTATCCTTTTCCAGCTATGGCTAATGATGATATGCGAAGATTATGGAATGAAAATTTTCTTTCCTTGTGTGGAAATTCCCATCAATATAGCATAGGACTATGCCATGATGTGGATAGAATATTATCCCAATGAGATATTAGGGAAGACAATTTGAAAGGTTCATAAACTATTGGCCTCTACCAACTCAGTTTCTAATACACCTTCCACATTGATTTTAAGGGGATAACACCTTGTGTATCTGTGATCGAAGAGTATCAGTGGAGCCTCATCCTATAGCTTCCCCCATACTAAAGGTGGTGAAGATTCCATGTTTTTAACTAGCATTGATGGAAGTCCTGTTGATGTTGGTCCTAGCAAAGTAACCTTGGTAACCCCACAAATTGATGTTGGGCCTACCATCCTGGTTCTTGAAGCAGGGAGGGAGGTTGAGATGGAAGATTTTCTCACTTTGGAGTCATTTTTTAACATGAACCTACCTACTATTGTTACAAATATAGATTACACACCTATCATAGTGAGTGATAAATATCAGGATCCCAATTTTTCTATTGAAAACCAGGCTTTGTGGAGATGGTACTAGCACCAAATATGTATTGTCATCATATATACCCCTATATGAAATGGATTAAATGGTGTACATACTTTTACAACTATTCCTTGGACTTGTATAAGGTGGGTTTTATTACCAACACCTACCTATCCTTATCCACTAGATCCTTATTACCTGAGAAGACATAGATTCTTGTGAATGTGACCTTGCTTAGTTTATTGATTCCCACCCTGAAGAGGAATCCTTATAGGATACTACTACTGAGCTACACCATTTGGTTACTAATTAATCAAGATCATATGATAAAGTGGTCACATAGAAAGTGGATCTATGGGAATTCAAAGCTTGTGTATCTAGATTAAAGGAATAAATGCCATTAGAAAATGAAAGTATTGAATCCATCATTAATAAGGGTTGAGATATTAGGGATATCATTAAACAGATGCACCCAATTGTTGAAACTGAAGTTGGGGAAAGAACTAGTTTTTAATGGGCCCTTGATGGTTCACATCAGGTGGCAGTCGAGTAAAGAAAGTCGAGCATCACTGTAGCCATTTTGGCTATTCTGTTCCCCCTTTTTTAGTAGCATTAAAGAGATACTTTAGAATGTGGATGCTCCTCCATTCTCATTCAATAAATAAATGAAAACTTTTTTCCCTCCTGTAATCATCCATTATATTATCCTACAATTTCCATCCTTGATAATTAGTAGTGTGTTTTGAAAAATAATTACTCAGATGAATTGAATGGTTTTGTAACTAGATGTCATTCTCAATCACAATCTAGGAAAACTAAATTAACATGATCATGAAATACTCTAATTTTTTCCTGATTTGAGGGACTCAGTGGGTGTAGTTTTGAATGTTGCTAGGGTTATATAGAGAACACTATAAACTTTGTGTCTTTTTTTTCTATCATCATAACCTTTTCCCAAGTCCACTATGGTGTGGGATTAGTGGGTGTAAGTTGTATTTTTCTTAGGCATCCCTTTATTGTTTTTCAACCTAAAAAGTTTTGTGACTCTTTTTATTTTTATTTTTTTGATCAATATTTTCCTAAACCATGAAAAGCATAGGTATACTAAGATGGTACTAAGATTTTCCCAAGGTTACCTTTGTAGGTTTTCAACTTGGAAAGTACTATGTATATTTTTTTAGATAGTTTAGAGTTTTGAAAAATGAACTAATGCAACTGATGTTTTAGTTTGAAATGATTTTACCATGAATTATGGGTTGATGACCCTAATAGGGATTATTTTCTGAGACTGTATCAATATTTTCCAAACATGAATGAGGGATTTATGGACCCTGGTTTTGTGATTTCTGAATCTAAGACATGCTATAGGAAAAGTATGCTAGGATTAACTCGAAGAATAGTTTTGAACATGATGTTTCTATGCCATATGGAGGTAAGAAAAGCCTCTTATGGGGATGAATTTTTCTTTGGTTGATAGAACTTTTGGGTGGGAAACTTATGCAGATCCAACTAGGGAATATTGTGTATAGAAAAACAAAGATTTCCTCAGGAAAATGACCCTTCATTTCTAATGGCTGGGTAATTTGTGAAAATTTGGATTTCTAAAGACCATGAAGGGTGTATTGTCAAGGAAATGATGTCTAAAAATGATGAGGGCATCTGTATCGGCGCTGGCCATAAATGAGAAACCACTCCTACATGAATTTGGATTGTGAAATGGATGGATGAATCTTGGTGCAATTTAATGTCATACAACTAGGACATGGACCCTGCAATCTAATGTCTTTCAGTGAGGAAATTTTAGGTATAAGATTTAAGGTCACTTAGCTTTGACCAAGAAATAAACATTTTCCCCTTTTCATGGTAATCTATCCAAGAATATTCCATCATATTTAGGAATTAAGGGTAAATATTGTAAGATTTAATCTAGGGGTATCCAAATATATGGGGTGACATGGGATGGAAACATCATTGATGAATTTAGAGATAAGAAAATCCTCTCTTGAAGAAGAACTTGGCTTTGGTTGAAAAGCATTTTTTTGGGCAAGTAATGCAAATATAACTGGGGAATATTGTTCATAGTTAAGAAAAGGTGTACTTAGGATAATGAACTTTTATTTATGATGGATATGGAGGTTTATGGAGATTCATACTTACCCATACATAGAGTTTGGTTTGTGAAAGGTTGGATCCTGAACATAAAAGGATCATTTTATGTCAAAATTTCCTAGGAATGGGTGGAGACGTTTTCCCTAAGCAGTTCTAACCCATATGTAGGAAGGATTTTTCTATTATGGTTTGGCCCATTATATAAGGTATGGGAGTCACTACGTATCTCTTCAAAATGAGAATCAAGACATATGAAATTATGGGAAGGCTTCCCTAAAAATTGATTGAACTCTTGTGTGTGAAAGTTGAATTTTACTTTGAATACGAGCTTACAAATGGGGTGAGGCACATATTGGACCCCCCATGAAAATCTATCTCATATATAGGAGAGTAGGGGAATTTTTGCTGTTGTGGCCAGACCAGGATATAAGATCTAGGTGTCTCTATTTATCCCATCAAAGTGAGATTCAGGACATACATAGTTCTTATGGGGTTCCCTGTATAGGTCTTCCCATGCATAGGGAATGTGAATTTTTTACTTTTTCTATGGTTTTATGTTGTACTGGATGTTCTAGTGTCACTACATATCCTACGGTGGTAGGAATCAAGCCATACATAGTTCTGGACACTATTCAGTTCAGTGTCATGAAACTAAGACATTGAATATACAGTTTAACATCATGTAGTGAGGACAACACGGGGTCTTGTATTTTTAGGTCATATGGTTATGAACATTTTTCATAGAAATAATGAGTAATCGGAGGCTCATCGGGTTGGAATGTTCTAACATGCCCTGAACATGAGGGTGAAAGAAAGTATAAACCATGATTCCAAGGATTCTCATATTAGAAGAAATGATATGGGACAAAAATCCATTGGGTATTACAAAGATATAAGAGGCTAATCCTGGGGATGAATTTACCTTTGGTTGATAGGCCTCTTTTGTGGGAAAATTATGTAGAGCCAACTAGGACATACTATGCATAGCCAAACAAAGGTGTCCTCAGAACACTGAACCTCCTTTTTGATGGGTAGAGGAAGGTAATAGAGATCCAAAATCCCCTGAGGTACATATTATGATGGATTGAAGGAATGTTCTCGGGTATGTAAGAAACATCCAGACCATGATTGACCATGGAGTGTGAAGTTCCCTATATAGATCTAATTCATATGTAGGGGGACATTTCTATTTCCTTGATAGATCCTTGAAAAAGGAACCCAAATTTAAGATATGTTTCATAGATCTTTTTTTGTATATAGGAGATGGGGACTTTTTTTCTTTACCTCATGGTTTGGAATAGGACATGATGTCTAGGTGTCACTACATATCACATATCAATAGGAATAAAGCCACACATAGTTCTTGAAGTACCATGCAGTTTAATGTCATGTGGGGAGGACATTCACCTTGAAATTTAACGTCACACAGTAAGGACATAGGTTTCTCAACATGAATAGGATGTATTGTTGCTGGACCCCAGATTAAAGACTCAGGTGACACTACATATCTTGTGATGGTAGGAATCAAGGATTACGTAGTTCTAAAATCTACCTTTGACTGCACCTTTTAACATTATGTGGTAAAAAAATTTGGTGTTCCTTTTATGGTCTTGCTACTAGAAGCATACCAATCCTAATGTGAATTGATATGTCTCAACCATGAGGTCAATCCCTTACCAAGACTCCTAATACCATGTGAGCTATGCTCAGTGAGAGAAACAGGAGGTGGAAAATGATTCCTTGACCACATAGGGGAAATATAGATGAACGATAGAGATATTTTTATTTCAAGGTTGATGGACTGGGATTTTTGATCCAGTTTTCACTACATATCTTATGTGGAAAGGAATCAATCCACACACAGTTTATGATGGGACCTCTCTACATATGTCCAATCCACATTTAGAGGGGGAATTTTTCCTATTGATTATTTTTATTTTCATGGATGGACCCAAGATTTGAGACTTAGGCATCACTACAGATCCTGTGTGAATAAGAATAAAGCCACACATATTTCGGGGACCCTATGCAGTTTAAAATCATGTGGTGAGGATGAAGGTGGACCAACATGAAAGAGGGGGAATATTTCATCTAGACGTATAATCATATACCTGAGCATCACTACATATCCTATGTGGGTAGGAATCAAGACATACATAGTTCTAGATGTGTTTCCATATACATATTTGACTCATGTGCAGGGGGAGAGAACTTTGATTGAAATTAACCTATAAATAGGACATGATTTGGAGTCCCCTACATTGATTTAGTTTGTATGTAGTGGGGGGAACATTTTCTATATTTCACAGTTTGACCCAGGACATGAGGTCTAGGAATCACTAAGTTTCTCATAGGATGTGAGTCAAGCCACACGTAGTTCTTGATGAACCATGTAGTTTAATGTTTTTATGGGAGAAAAGTCTCAATGTAGTTTAATATCATAAGGTAAGGAAATAGGTTTCTTAATGTGAAAGAAGTATGATCACATTTGGGCCCATGAATAGAGATTTTGGGATCACTACATATCCTGCAATGTCAGGAATCAAGCCACACATAATTCTTAATGGAAAGATCCCTATGTAGATCTGGTCCATATGCAGGGAGGGACATTTTTTTAGTTTTGGGGTGGCTAGACCAAGATGTAAAATTTAGGAATCACTATATATCCTATGTGGATAAGAATTAAGTCATACATAGTTATTGAATGCGGCATGGTATATGACCAATGTTGAGGGAAATTTCCTCTTGGGTGAGAACATTATTGTGTTGTGTAGTTTAATTTCATACCATAAGGACATTGGTTTCAAGAAATTTATTTTCTTGTGACATGGATGATGTATCATGCAGCTTAACATCATTCAATTAGGATAATTGTGTCTCATATTTATGGGAAGGATTATTTCATAGACCATATAGAAACATAATCCTAACATGGAAAGAGTCCTTAAGGCCAAAGGCTGGTAAGAAAATCATCTTATGTATGGATAACAATTTTCGGATGGGCCTGACGCAGGTGGTTTAGGTGCCACTACGTATCCTATGATCGTAGGAATCAAGCCACATATATTTCTTGAAAAAGAGACTCACTATATGTATCTAAATATCATGTGGGGACATGGGCATTCTACCTTTCTCCCACATAGATCTAGCTTGTGTGGAGTGAATCATTGATTGAAATGATGATTCCCATGTAGTTTAGTATCATGCGGAATGAATGTTAATGTCATGCAGTTTATCATCTTGCAACATGGATAATGGTGTCATTATTTTTTTAAGGTCTTGAGACAAAGACCTACTACATAGTTTAATATCATAAAATTGGGACACTTTACCATGCAGTTTAACACCATGAGATCAGGATGTGGTTCCCTGCATTTTAACGTCATGTGATCAGGATGCGTTATCATGCAGTTTAACATCATGTGATCAAGATTTGGCACCATGCACATTAACTTCATTCAATAAACACATTGTATGATGTAGTTTAGCGTCATGATATAAGAACGATTGATGTCATGTGATTACATGAGATACTTCTTCAGGAACCTTGTGTTAGTGGGAACAATGGTAAGTTGTTCATCCATCAAAATTAGAGAACAAGCTCCATTGGAGTATATCTTATGTATGGCACAAGGTACCTCCCGTTTTGGTTCCAACATTGGAGTTTTCTTTTATATGTATCATTGGCGTCCTGAGGACCAACATAATCTCTCCTTTGAGGAAACATCAGAGGTTAACCTTTTTTTTTAAAATCTCGTGAAATCTGGTTTTTCTAGACTTCCAAATGATACATGGTATGCAATTATTTCTCATCCAATTTCATTAATTCATCCAATCGTTTCTAGGATTTCTCATCTATGGTTAATTGATCATAGATGGAGACATGAATCAAGGTAAATTGAACTTTAATGGGTAGGATCACCTCAATATCATATACTAAAGAGTATAGGGTCTCCTGTGAAGCAGTACGAGTTGTGGCCCGATAATCCTAGAAGGCATGAAATAGCTTGTTTGAATAGGATTTTTTATCATTATCTACCATCTTTTGGAGTATAGTTGATAGGGTCTTATTGAAGGACATTATCTATCTATTATCTGCAACATGGTAGCGGGTTGAATGGTTGGACTTGATGTCATACATCTAATATAACTTCTCCATTTCTGCAGAAAATAAATTTGTGCCATTTTCTGTTAGTATTGTATGAGGGAATCCAAATATGGGGATGATGTTGGATTTCATGAAGCTGAAAATGTTCCTTTCCTTGAATTCTTTGAGGGGTATAGCTTTGGACCACTTAGAGAATATTTCAGTTGCAGTAAGAATGTACTTGAAGTGTTTGGTCATAGTAGGAGGATATGTTCCCATGACTCCCATTACCCGTATAGAAAATTTATACGAGTATTTGGTTGTGTGAAACAACTCCAAGGGTTTCTGAATGAAGTTGGAATGAACCTGGTAGTAATGAAACTTTTTGGTGATTTTTTTTCAATCCTGCATTATGGTGGGCCAGTAGTACACAAGCCTCCATATTTGATTAGAAATCTTGAATCCTGATTAGAGGGTGCCATAAGCTCCAGTGTAAACCTCCTTCATGACAAGAATTGTCTCTTCTACATCAATGCACCTGAGATGGACCCCAATAAGGTTCCACTTATAGAGGACCTTTTAGTGATTCATGCCATCATAGATAACAAAGTTAATTTCTCATCTTCAGATTTTCTCTCTCCTGGCTCTGTCAAGTGGGAACTCTCCATTTTTAAGATAGTCCAGAATGGGTGTCATCCAATTAGTGGTTAGACAATATGATTCAAGGATGGGGATAATCTCATTGATCTCTTCCACATTGTCTTGAAAAAATGGCGAGACCATCTAGAAGTGTGCAATGCTAATAACTATTTCATCTTATTCTGGATCTGCTAGAGCTGTGGGTGAACTTTCTAGTGCATCGACATGGGAATTTTGTGACTATGGGATTTGATTCATCAAATTCCACCATTAATCCCCAAAAGTGTCTTAGAAGGGGTATTAAACCTTCCTTTTTGATAGCATAATCACTATTAACCTGCTTAATGACTAGTTCTGAATCACCTTTTATCCTTAGGTGATTGACTTTCACCAGAAGTGCTAGATCTATCCTGAACTAAGAGCATGATATTCTGCTTCATTATTCATGCACCCTTTTAATGTCAGGAAGGAGTAAGGAAGGAATCCATACTCTGGAGATATGAGCATGAATCTAATCCCCGCATTTTTGAGATTTGGTTTTTCCATCCTCTTTCCTATCTATAACATAGATGCATCATCAAAATACATCTCCCACATCGGGGGGGATTCTTGAGCATATAAGACCTATTTATTAGGTAATTCATTATCCAATGAAGTCATTTATGTAGAGGGGGTGCTCTTCCAGGAAGTTTTCTAATGCCTATACTTTCAACATTTTTTGAGGCATGAACTAAATGTAAAAATTCTGTAGGATGACTGCCCATCATGAAAAATTCTTAGTTAACATTGGATGGATGAGAATGTGTTTGAGTGGGTTACTATTAGATACCAAATAGACCTTGTGATTCTACACAGAGTGTTTTAGTTTCTTAAATGCAAATATATGAACCAAATATCTCTTCTTGGTATTAGAGTAATGAGTCTCAACATCGATCATGGTTTGGTTGAGGTAGCAGAGGATATTTTCGCTGCCGATGACATTCTTTTTTGTGAGGAAGGAACCTAGTGATCGCTCTAATACTGTCACATACAAAATAAGTGGAATTCCTTCAACATGTGGAAACAAAATTGGAGGGCTTAGGATATATTACTTGAGACTATAAAATTCTATCTGATAATCTTATGTCCACTAATATGTAACCCCCTTTTTGATCAACCTAGTACAGGACATACATTTCCCTGCTAGGTTGGCTATAAAGTGTCAGATGTAGGATAAGTGTCCATGAATTCCTCTCAACTCTATGTGGTTTTGAGGTGGTGACATACCAAGAATAAAATTTATATTATCATGGATGACTTCAATTCCATGATGGTGTATGACAAAGCTAAGGAATTTCCATGAGCTAACACTAAAAGAACACTCCATATGGTTCATTTTTAGGTTGTGATGCCGCAATTTATTGAAGACGAACTCAAGTTCTACCAAGTGGTTAAAGCACTGCTGATATTTAACTAACAAGTCATCAATGTAACATTCTATGAACTTCCCAATAAGGGTTTGAATATGTAAATTATGGCACATTGGTATGTAGCACTGAAATTCTTTAAGCCAAAGGGTATTAAGCGATAGAAAAATACTCCATGGGGGGGGGGCTGAAGGTGGTATTTTCTTCAAATTCTTATGATATTTATATTTTATTATATCCTAAATATCCATACATGAAGTAGATAGCATGATATTCATCTATTTTATCGATCAATATTTTTTTGATCGGAACTGGTAAATCATCCTTCAGACAGCGCCAGTTGAGATCTATAAAGTCGATGCAATATCTAATCTACACTTTATTTTTCTTGATGGGGACTATATTTTCCATCCATTTGGGATATTGTACCTCTTGAATGAATCTATCTCTGATGATATTTTTAACTTCAACTATAATTTTGGTAGCATGTGTCATGGGAATCCTTCTGGCTACTTGTTTATAGCCCTAGTGGTCTTCTGAAAATCCCATGTGGTGAGTGGCCACCTTGGGATCAAGGCCCGAAATTTCTATGCAGTTCCTGGAAAATACATACCATTGCTGCATCAGGAAGGAGTTATATACCTCTTTCTCTTCAAAAGGCATGGCCACACAGATCAAGGTGGGTCACAAGTCTTCTTCTATATCCAAATTTATTTCTCTGAGATCATTGATGTTTGTGAAGACTCCATCCTCAAATGTTGGATGGGTATCCTTAAGGTCCTCCTCATATTCTTATTCCTCATGTTCATATTCTTCCTCTTGTTCCATAGGGGGAGCGAGTAGTGGGATATGTTATCCAAAGTTGGGGGATGTGTCGATATCTTGTCATTCCGAAGATGCAACAACTTTCTCTGACTCGACTGATAGTGTGAAATCTACTTGAAAATATAGAGAGGATGGAGTGAGAGATGGAGGAGGAGCATCTTCATCCACTTTGGGTGATGAGACCACCAATTATACCTCAGTTAGTGAGGGAGAGATTTCCTAGATCTATGGGGATGGATCAAAGGCATTTCCACCTGATCGTTCACCATTTTCAAGACAACCAGAAAACATTTTAACACTTCTTGACTCAGTGTTCATGAATTAAATCATGAGGATCACTAAATATGAATATGAAATTGGACTCATATGCTCAGTCTGATTGATGGGTAACATGTATTCTTTACTAATCTATTTGAGGGGGTTGGTCAGGATCATCTCCAGATGGTTCAGGGTAGTGAACCAAGCAACACCATTGACTAGCGGTTATTTCCCTTTCCTATGATAGAATCCTGTGTCAATATAGTGAGAATTGTATAATTCAAACATGGCTTTATCAGTGTGCAATGTACTGTTTTTTATATTAATGTAGTATTTGATGCATTGATGGTATAATGAGGGGAGCATTGCATGCTGATGCAACCAGTTACTTCTTAGTAAGAAATTGAAGGTGTTGTTCTATCGAACCACCTGGAATTCTAAGTCGGCTATGAGGTCTCCAAATTTCTTGAGCTTGATTTGGCCTAATGGATTTTGGCCAGTTTTTTCATAGCCCTATAGTGTTATGGTGGAAAGTGCTAGGTTATCCTCATTATATCCCAGCCAAGGAAGTGTTCATTCTGGAATGAGGTTAGCACTACAGTCATTCTCAACAAAGACTTTTCAAACATCAACAATATTTATCTTGTCGGACACATACAAGGGTCTGATGTGTCCTTGTATAATGGTATCTTCATCTTGGTCTATGAAGGAGATAACCACATTTAATTATGTAGGATCAGTCCCCATTCAATAGACTTCAATAGTGGCGGCCTCATTTTCAAACTATGGAGGGCTGAGTAAATCCTCTATAAGTGCTTCACTAAGGTCTTTTGAAAAAATAAAGGCATCTAGGATCGATAACTTGGATGGTATCAAGGATAACTATTTTAGGATGTCATAATTTTGGTCTAAAGGCTCGTGCATGCTTGGGTAGGGATGCTCTTTCATAGGTGCTTTAGGGGATTGAGTATTTGATGCAGATGGATAATTCCCCTAGAAAGGAGTTAGAGGTGCTCCTGTCCTTGGTGGGTTGGGTCAGGCAGGTTTTCCTGCCCACTGAGGGTGACCCGAAAAATGTTCCTTTTTTGATTGATATTCCAGAGTGATAGGGTCAGGGTGGATTTTGACTAGTACAAGAAGATATTCCTTACCCTAGAGAACTCGGTGAAGGGCTCTTCCGCAAGTTTCTAGAATATTGATAGTCTGAGCATGGTGCAGCTAGAAGTCTAGATTCTACCGTAGTTGTGCCTTCCACAACATCCTCGACTCCTGTGACCTCTTCCTCTGGTACCCCAATTGGATGTAGGGAGATAGCGTTCATAGTCATACTCATCATCAAAGAAGGGATCCGTTTAAAAGGATGAAATTAATGGAGCTGAATATTAACTCCTCATCAAATGATGACTTTGCCTAGCTGACCGTTTTTCGGTGGTTCTGTTTGGCGTGCTGATAACCGTTGTTTCAAATCTAAGGGCATAAAATATGAGTGGGTCAAATCCAACTTAGTACTTGGCATAGGTTCATCCTTATGTACTTCATCCTTGCCTTTCCATCTAGGTCTCTAATGTGGCTGCTTTTTAATATAATTTGACATATCATTTCTTTGTTTTTTTAGTGTATTTTAAATGTCAAAAATTTTATTTTAGTTAAGAATTACCAGTTGTTGTGTTTTTTGTTCAAAACTTGTAAAATAGTCATTTTTTATGAATATATGCATTTTATTGATTATTTTTTTCACTTTAAATAGTTTTGAAATTAATTTATTCATTCGGCTTCAACATTTTGTTATTCTTTTGTTATTCTTTTGTTATTCTTTTTATTTTTTATTCTTTGTATTCCTTCATTATTTCATTTATTTATTTTTTTCAATTTTTTTCAATTAATTCTTTAATTTAATTGATTATTCTGTAAATGGATAAACTTTGTGCTTTAGTTTTAAATTATTTAATTAATTTAAATAATGTTAACAATATAATTCTATTTATTTAATAATTTTAATACCTTGGTTCTTTAATTTGATTAATTCATTAATTTATTAATGTGTTAATTAATTTATATAAACCAGTTTATAATTATTAAATTAATTGTGAATAAACGGTAACGTGCAATTAATTATTTATTGTATAATTAATATTATTTTGTTTAACATTTTAAAATTAAGAAGTTTAATTTTTTTTTTATTTTAATTTCAGTTTTTTATTAATTTATTTTTAGTTTAATTTATTTATTGTTGTGTTGCGTAGGAGTCACCACTGCTGTCCAAGCTCAACAGTGACTCAGAGTCACCATTCTCTTCTCCCACCATTGGTTTCTGCGAGCTACTGTTACCGCTGACATCCATCCACCCTAAAAATGACCCATGTTACCACTCCCCTTCATTTCCACCCTTCACGAAAGGTGACTCAATGAGTCACCGTTCCACCGCCAGCCCTCTCCCCTCTGTTTTTTCACCATTGATGTTCCATTGTCACTGTTACCTTCACCAACGAGGACTCTTTGTCATGTTGCCGTTCCATATCTTTGTCTTCATTGGTGCCGTTCCACTCTACCGCCACTCCATTTTCACTATCACCGTCATCCCTCAAGACACTGCCACTGTCCATCCTTCTCCTCCTTGACTCACCGCCAAGGCACCACCACACCAGCAACAAAATTTAAGGCACAAAAAAATAGCATTTCAACACAAACCAAACATAATCAAGGCAACAACACGATGCAACAAAATTAAACACACCAGTAGTGCAAGAAGTTCTCAACAAACGAAAATCCCAAACAAACACCTAACAAAATCTAAATACCCTAATTCAGAAATTCACAATCAAACTCCACTGGATCTAGAAGCCGAACAGAAGGAGATCTACTGAACCACACATCCACTCGATCCGAGACCACCGTGCCGCCGAGAACTGCTTCACTTGAAGCCAGAATCCAAACCTCGTCAGCAGAAGCCTACTGGACCACAGCTGCATCACCATCCTTACCTGCGCGAGCCCAGCCGAGCCGCGCGGCGCCCCCACTAATCCACCTGAAGCTAGACCACTGCTGCCCATTCCCCCCCCCCCCATTTCTACGTTCATTTTATTTATTTTTATATTCCCTATAATATAAAATAATATATATATATATATATATATATAATTACATATATTAAATTAGTATAACATATAATAATAATAGTAAAGAAAATAAAATTTATAAATAGTTTTAATAGTTTTATTATATATATTTACATATATTAATATTAAGTATTATGAAATAGATATATTTTATAAATAAGCAATTTTATTAATTTAAGTAGTAATATTAATATATAGTGTACATATATATACATACATACATATAATAGTTTCATTTTATTTTTCTAACGTCTTTTGCATTTTTTTGTTGCTTTGCATAGGGGAACCTGCACGTTGAGGTGGTGTTAATGGTAAGAGATCGTGGGAAAATTGTATGAGAGGTGAGGTCATTGTAATAGGCAGACTACCTTCACTTGGACTTCATTGGATAGCTGGGCACCCGCACTCAAAGGCATGCCACATGGATTGATGCCACTGCCTATTAGTTTAGTTGCATTTTTTTCTATTTTAATTTTAGAATAAGAGGATCGACAACTCCTCCCGCGAGGGGGGGGGGGGTCTCCACGAACGACACCATTCACTTCATCTTGGAAGGGGAACCATCTTCGACATGGGAGATGAGGAACCTGCTCCTACATCTTTCATCCTCCACTCATGCTTGGTTTTTGTGTTTTTTTTTGTTTTCTATTCTATAAATACATCATATTGCTATGTTTGTAATTAGAATTGTGATGTTTGTTTCTTTTTTTGTGAATTGTTTGTTCTTCCTTGCTACATTTTGTGTCTGTCATCTCCTATATCCAGAAATGGAGATCTAACTTGCTGGTCCCAATCCAGGTTATGAAACCCGACGTAATCTAGAGATCTGTTCTTCATTGTCATTTTTTGCATCTTCTTTCTCTTTGCCTTGGCAAATCGTTTCTGTGAATTCAGCTAGAGAAAGCGAAACCGTGCACAAAATTGGTTGGCTACTTTCTCTACTCACATATTCTCCCCATCCACTCTCAGTATCTCGAATGAGAAATTGATATGAGATGTACAATTTGACAATCTCAATGGAATCATTCTCTCTTGTGAGAATTTCTTATCAGAATGACTTCCCTAGGGAATTTAGATTGCAATATGGAGGGATGCTCGAGTGCGAAAGAAATTTTGGCGTTCATGTGTCAAATTTTAATTGAGATAGGTGTGTGATCCAAGTCATTGGTCATACATTTAGTGTATTGAAAGTTTTTGATAGAATCCTTCAATAGATATAGAATAGGGAGTTGAGGGTGGATGAACCTGGGTTTGGCCTTATTTGTACTCACTTTTGTGTTTGTGTGTGTTATCTTTTCTTGTTCTTTGTAGTTTTGTTCTGTGTATTATGTGATTTATCTTTGTTTCTTCATTGACCTTTTCCTCTTCCACTATGATTTTCATCACTATTAAGTGTTTTCTTAGGAGTTTTTTTTATTGTTTTCAAAATATAAAAAACAATTTTTTTTTTCAGAAAAACCATTTGAGCATTTGACACTATTTCCTTGAGAGCGACCATAAGGTTAGCCACTATGCTATATATTGGGTTTTATAAATGTAAACTTGACTATACTCGTGACAATAATGAGGTCAAAATTTGGCACTGTTGTTGGGGAAGAAACATTTGCCTAAGTGGTTTTTCCATTTTTCTTAAAAAAATAGATAACAAAATGTACACTATCACCTCTTTTGTTGATTCTGATGAGGACTTGTATGATTTTTATGATGTGCAAATTATTTATATGGATGTAGCACTTTTCCAATTTTGGTTAATGACAAGGACACCAGGAGATCCTTTAGATGCTATAAGGGCTATAACTCATCAGACTAAACAACAGTATGTAGAGAGATTCGACCAAGATAAGAAGAGACAGTAGGGGAATGTACCTTCTAAGAAGGATTTACTAGCCACATATAGGATCATTGAATTCCTTGTCCCAGCCTACCTGACTCCAGAGAACCAAATGAGTAAGGCAGAACCCCAACAACCCACTATAATTGCTCCTTTTGGAAAAAATGGGAGAAAAGAGAAAAAGAATAGAAGAAAAGCCAAGAAGATGGAGCTACCAAAATTTGATCCTGGAGCACCCTCTGACATGATATTGGAAGGTCATGAACTACAATCCAAAATCAGTATTTATGTGCGAGCAAGAGATAGGACAAATAGACATTAAATAATTTGGTCACATACGAGGAGATCATATTATTTCTCGCATTTCATGTTATGAAATTATTTATTCTAAATTATCTAATGATTTTCCATTGTTTCAATAGGATGATCCAACACTTGATATCCTTGCCTTCTCCTTGGATGACACCACATCATAAGTCATTTGTTTTGATGAGAGGCTGGAGGAGGTTGACTACCTCACTCCTGCCACATACATACTCCCAGGAGCTCTGTTCAACCAGGAGAAACAAACTTCATTGTTCAAGGTAGTTGATTTTTTTGAAGATCATGTTTTTGATTTTATTGAAGCTGATATTAATTATGTTTATCCCACTACAGGTGTTAAAGATGCATTCCATCTTTGTGATCTCCTGGAGAGTGAATATGTTGAAGCTTCCCTTACTATGGAATTGATATAACTCCCAATTCTGGATGAAAATTCCAGTTTAGGAATTTCTATTGAAAAGGAGTTGTTGGAGTTGTGCATAAGATCATAAGAGGATGATGAACCATTTTTTGTCAAAGAATAATTTGTTATTTGGACTAAACCCAAGGACAAGTTACATCTAAGACACCCATTTCCAAAAACCTGTGCACCATCACCCTCAAGTAGAAGCAGCAAGGAAGTACCCTTAAATTTTATTCCCCCATCCACCACTCAACATGAGGTACTTCACTAAAAAGGAGGGGAAATTTCATGATGTTGAAAAAGGGGTACTCCGAAGGTGGCAAGTCACTGATGTTTGAAAGAACCACACATGGTTGTTCTTTAGCAATAATCCAAATCCCCCATCAGATTAGGGTTGATCCAGTGACTGTCCAGCTGCGGATAGTCAAAATACAGCACCCCCTGGGGGGTTATACCATGGTTACCCTTTTCATTTCCTACTTTATTTTATTTTTTGCATGATTTTTTTAAATTCAGTGTTTTTTATTATAGGTAATAAAAATGCATTAGTTCCATGGGGAAATCAATCTTTATCAAGGGGATTGGTTCACTGAAATTTCAAAGGATTTCACTCCAAAATTCAAACCTAATTTCAATTATTTTTGAGTTTTAAATTTTTAATACTAATGTTAATTTGTTTATATCTTGTAGGGTATTGAACTAGGAATCCAATGAACTTGCTTAAAGCTAACAAGGGGAGGCATAAAAAATGAATGAGAAGTTGCACATTCATGGAAGTATTGTTTTAATTCTGCATTTGTTTTCAGTCTATGCATTCATATTACATGATGCTTAGAATTAAGTGTGAGGGAGTCCCCTTGATGCCATGTGAAAAACTGTGAACCTATTTTCCTATTTGGGTGTTAGAAACTAAAATCTAGTGAATTGAAAATTTATTTTGAACTGCATTGTGAGACCTGCTTTCACCCATTGTTTACATTCTTTTTAATTCAACTACTACTACTAAACATCACCGTTAATCATTCTACTGTTTGAATTGAAGGGAGAAAAAAATATATTATCTTCTTATAAAGATTCAAAGCATGAATTTTTTAAAATTAAATAGAACTGTGGTTGTTTCTGGTGGGGTCTGGTGGAATATTTTGTATATATGTTTTTGTTTTCTCTTATTTTTTTGTGGGTGGAAAATTAAACTTTTGAACAATCATGTTACCCCTTCACATTATTTTTAGTGATAAATTTTCAATATTTTTTAAACTAAGATATCTCCCACGTTGAGATTTAAAATTGGGGACAATGTTGAGTTTTATGTGTGGGGGAGAGGGGTCATTTTCTCACATTAATTCCCCCTGATTTCTTGTAAAGAAAAAATGGTAAATTTTTATCCATTTTTTTCAAAATTCCTTCAAATTGTTTCAAAATTCCTATCACATCTTGAGGTCTGTTGGATTCTATTCTACACATCATTTCAGTCCTACTTAGAGGATAACTACCTGCTAGAAGTTAAGGGTAGAAATGATTCCAAGATGTTAGGGACGAATGATTGCTGGGTGGAGCTGCTCACTATCTTTATGGAAATTCTATTTAGGAACTGAGTTATGGAGTGTGATATGATAGATTTTTGTGGAACTAGGATCTTTACTTTAGGAAACTAGAAATTATAACTGTATACTAAGGGATTTTTTTTAAAAAAACAATCACCTAATTGAACCTACTCAGATGATAGTTATTTATGTCCTTTGTAACTAGAGTAAAATGGGAAAATGAGATCCCAAAGTGAGTCTATGAGACAAGGTGCACTGGGTGCATTTCTGTGAATAAATAAAATCTAATTTTAATTTGAATATGTGCTATACACAATTCATTGCACATGAAATATGACTGGGAAAAATTAAAATAAGGTGCCCTGTCAAAAATGAGATCATTTAAGTGAGGTGAATTTTAAATCCAAATGCAGAAGGGAACAATTGACATAACTAAAGATCATTTGATTTTTATCAATTATGTGATTAAAAAAATGGTATTTCCTTGTTGGAACCTAGGAGAAAGTCAATCTTGAAGGTTCCTTTGGTTAAGGTTTTAATTCCACTTTTATCTAACATGTCATACTTTTTTGAATTGGAACTTGAACTGAAATTGAAGCAGGACAGTTAGTAAAGTTCATGTATAAGGCATGAAATCCTTAGCAGTGGATGAATCTGTGTTTCCCTTGGTTTCCATCTTGTAATTTAAACTAGGAAGGACCAATTTATTTTAAAAATTA
Organism: Viscum album; assembly: GCA_963277665.1. NCBI lineage: Eukaryota > Viridiplantae > Streptophyta > Magnoliopsida > Santalales > Viscaceae > Viscum > Viscum album. The sequence continues at coordinate 1,869,268,422 of OY728129.1, read as the reverse complement.
TTTGAAAATCCATACATTGTATTGTTTTGTTCCTTGGTATTAAAAAGTTATCATTCACTTTTTGAACTGACTGTAAAATAATTCCTTATGTTTTTTAGAAATCAAAATCATGTATTTGTTTGAGAACAAATAAAGATTTAAGTGTGGGGGAGTTTGACGTGGCTGTTTTTTAATATAATTTTCCACATTAGTTCTTTGTTTTTAATGCATATTAAATGTAAAAACTTCTTATTTTAATTAAGAATGATCAATTGTTGTGTTCTTTGTTCATAAGTTGTAAAATAGTCATTTTTTATGAAAATTTGTATTTTATTGATTATTTTTATCACTTTAAATAATTTTGAAATTAATTTATTCATTACACTTCAACATTTTTTAATTATTTTTTTTTGTTTTAATTATTTATACTTTTTATTCCTTCATTATTTCATTTCTTTTGTCTTTAAAAATAATTTTTTCAATTAATTATTCAATTTAATTTATTATTCTATAAATAAATATATTTTGCGCTTTAGTTTTTAATTATTTAATTAATTTAATTAATGTTAACAATTTAATTCTATTTATTTAATAATTTTAATACATTGGTTCTTTAATTTTATTAATTCATTAATTTATTGATGTGTTAATTTATTGAAATAAACTGATTTATAATTATTAAATTAATTTTGAATAAATGGTAATGTGCAATTAATATTATTTTTATTTTAACATTTTTAAATTAAGATGTTTAATTTTCATTTCTTTTTTAATTTCAGTTTTTTATTAATTTATTTATAGTTTAATTTATTTGTTGTTGTGTGTTGTGTAGGAGTCACCATTGAAGTCCAAGCCTAATGGTGACTCAGAGTCACCATTCTCTTCTCCCATCATTGGATTCTGCGAGCTATTGTCACTGCCACCGTCCTGCCAACGGTGACTCATTGAGTCATTGTTGCCATCCATCCACCTAAAAGATGACTCACTAAGATCACTGGGTTTTCGGGAACTGCCTCACTTGAAGCCGCCAAAACCTATTCGCAACTACCTACCGGACCACCACTACATCACCTTCCCTACCTGCATGAGTCGATTCAAGCCGTACTGCGTCCCCACCACCTTCAAGCTGAACCCGATCATGTTGTAGCCTACTGAACCACCGTTCCCCTACCCCGATTCCACTACCTATGCCGATCTCCCTTACTGCTGAGCCACCTGAAGCCGGACCACTCCCGCCCCTTCCCCCCTCATGTTCTGCATGATTCCTCCCCCCACTTCTATGTTCTTTTAATTTTTTTATTTTTATATTCTATAAAATATATATAATAACTTATATTAAATTAATATAATATATAATAATAATAATAGTAAAGTAAATATAATTTATAAATAGTTTTAATAGTTTTATTATATATATTTACATATATTAGTATTAGGTATTATGAAATGGATATATTTTATTAATAAGTATTTTAATTAATTTAAGTAGAGATATTAATATATATTATATATATATGTATATTTATATATACATATAATTGTTTCATTTTATTTGTCGAACGTTTTTTTGCGTTTTTCTGTTTCTTTGAACATGGGAACCTACACGTGGAGGCGGTGTTAATGGTAAGGGATCATGGGACAATTATATGAGAGGGGATTTCATTCTAAGAGGTAGACTATATTCACATGGAGTTCACTGGAAATATGAGCGCCCACACTCAAAGGCATTCCATGTAGATTGATGTCGCGACCTGTTAATTTAGTTTCATTTTTTTCTATTTTCATTTTAGAATAATAGGATCGATGAATCCTCCCTCGAGTGGGGGGGGGGGGGTGGAGATTCCAAGAATGACACCATTCACTTCATCCTGGATAGGGAATCATCTTTGACTTGGGAGACGAGGAGCCTTCTCCTACTCCATCTACCATCCTCCGCTCATGCTATGTTCTTATATTTTTATATTTTCTATTCTGTAAATACATCATACTGATTTATTTGTAATTATAATGTGATGTTTTTTTCTTTTGTCATGTGTTGTTTGTTCTTCCTTGAAACATTTTGTGCCTGTCATCTCCTATCTCCAGAAATGGAGATCTTACTTGTAGGACCTGATCAAGGTTATGGAACCCGATGTGATCTAGAGATCCATTCTTCATTATAATTATATGCTTCTTCTTCTTTTCCTTGCAAATCGTTTCTATGAATTTAGCTAGCGAAAGTGAAACTGTGCACATAATCAGTTTGCTAATTTCTTGTCTCACCTCTTCTCCCCCTCCTCTCTTAGTATCTCACCTAATAAATTGATATGAGATTTGAAATTTTATGATCTCAATGGAATCATTCTGGATTTTGAGAATTTATTATCATAATGACTTCACTGGGGAATTTAGATTGCAATATGGAGGGATTCCTGAGTGCTGAATAATTTTTTGTGTCCATGTGTCCAATTTTAAGTGATATTTCTGTGTGATCCAATTCATTAGTCATACATTGAGCAGATTGAAACTTGTTGATGCATTCCTTCGATAGATCTTGGAAAGGGAGTTGAAGGTGGATGAACCTAGGTTTGGCCTTGTTCTTACTCACTGTTGTGTCTGTGTCTGTTGTCTTTTCTTTTTTTCTTGTAGTTTTGTTCTTTTTATTCTGTGATTTATCTATGTTTCTTCATTCACTATTTCCTATTCCATTGTGATTTTCATCACTATTAAGGGTTTTATTAGGAGTTTTGTTTTACTGTTTTCAAAATATATAAAAAAAAAAAAGATTTTCAGAGAAACTATTTGATCATTCAAAATTGCTACCTTGAGAGTGACCCTGAGGATAGCCACTGTGCTATATCTTGTGTTTTATAAATGTAGACTTGACCATCCTCGTGACAAGAAATATGTTAGTAACTTTTTGAAAGGATGGATTCTGGAGGATTGTAAGGTTGATGACATCGGATGTCTTATAGTGGAAGCAACTGAGGGAATAGCTGATTATTTCAACTGTGCTTAGAGAATACCATGAGTTCGGTTGATTTTATTTCAATTAATCTAACCGTAAAACTTATGAAACCTCTTGATAACAACTTCTTGGCACTCCCCTCATTTCTTAGGGGAATTGGAGGAAACATATGCTACTTGTGCTGGAGGTCTTCCCAATTTAACCAACCTGAAATCTACCATTTTCTGTAGGATGTATTTGAAGATGAAGAATTACTGAATGGTGTGTCCCAATATTCAGTGAAATGGGAAATAATTGGTCCAGTCATCGAGACCTACCTGGTTGGGCCTTTTGGGATCTGGTAGGCAAATTAATTCATTGCGCATAGTAGCTACCCAATATCTATGGACTTGATCATCTCAAAAGAAGTAGAATTTATTTCTTTTTTCCTCAAATTAATTTTTCCTAGTTCCCCTTCACTTTTCTAGTTGATGTGATAGATCCTATTGAGTCCCATGGGGTATTTCATGATATGGTACAAGATTCAGTACTAGATATAGAATAGAGGCTGGTTTATGTGTGACAGATGCCGCCTCACACTTTCCTGCTCTTTTCCCCGGGACTGGTGGAGTTATCCAGGACAAGATCTTTTTCTGTTGTATGGAATATTACATTCTTTGGGAAATGTAATAGAAATACCAAAACCAACCTATATATTTCCTCAGGATGAGTGTCGTTCATAGCTCATCATGAAGGTTATTAATGTAGAGAGAGAGCATATCCTCCTAGGTAAGAGGTCAATTCAGGGTGTAGGTCATCCCTTTCCATCTGATAATGAAATTTGAGACTCGATCATTTTATCACCATTTGAAATTTGAGAGGTCACTATTTTTTATCTTTTGTAGTGTTGAGCTGAACTAGAAGAGGAATTGTTGACAGAGGTCTTCTCATACCTTGGTTGACTGAATTGGAAAACTAGTGTACCATACGATGGATGGACCTAGTAGGGTTTACACGAAAAACCTATGTTTCAGTGATTCTTATTTCTCAAGAGTTCCCATCCTTGGATCAAAATGGGATGCATAGTGTGTCAGATGTTATTTTAGGTCACCTGAGCCATTGAATATTGGAAACACAGGACTCTTAAAATTTGGAAGTGGTGGGGTATCACTCACCCAGTCGGGGTAAAGTTCTCATTCTAGCTACACTAGTGCACACCGCTCATCCATGGTTTCCAATCAAGTCACCAATTGCTTGATGTCTTCAATAATCCCTTTATTAGTGTTTGGTTGAATAAGAGTTTGGATAGGTGGAGTAATTGGAAAGATTTGATGTGCTGGTTCTTCCATTACATGGGGCTGATATCCAGTCAGGGACATATTTTGTATATTTTCCCAAACTTGTTCTGATTACCTCTTTAATGGGGGAAAATCATGATATCCACCCATAATCGTGTGTAGGTATACCAATGGTACAAGAATTTAATTGGGCCAATGTTGTGGCCTTTCTTCAGTTACCAAAATGAAAACTATTTATTGAGGTACAACGTCGGGAAGTATATGATGAGGCTCTGCCTGGGGAACATATTCTATAGGAATGATACCTCAGAAGAACTCAACATTAAGTTGCCTCAACTCTTTAATTTCTTCCTCCTGCCAAGTGAATCATTATTCAAGCACAGGGAGATCATCCTCATTGAGAGGAGGTGAATTGTAAGCTGCTTTTCCTTTATTCTTCTCTTTGGTAGAAATTTGATGAGGAGGAACTGTAGGATTTATTGAGGGAGAACCCAAATTTAGGGTTATTCTTTAGTTCTAGGTATGCACACCTTCATTCTCATTATGGATCGAATTTTTAATGGAACCATCCTCTCCTTACTCTTATTTATTTACATCATTTTTGGTGTCATCTTTAGGATTGGAATCCACAACTTTCATCAATGCATAATTCATTTTGGACATTGTATTAGATGTTGAATGATTGGAGTGTTGTTCTCACACTTTATTGGAACTCTCCCTTCCCTTTCGGGATCCTCTTCATGTTTCTTAGAGAAGAGTGGCTCGAAGAGAACCTCTATGAAGCCTGGTCACATGCCTCCCTTTTGAGGGAAATGGTTTGCAAGATGAGATGAACTAGGAGACCTCACTTCTTTCCATCCTCCTTAAATGGGAAAAGACTAATTTTCATCGGGGAAGTGGCTGAGGTAAAAATGATCCTAATACTGCAGGCTGGGGTTTCTCCTATTCTATTATTATTATTCCTTGGGATGAGTTTTTTAGACTTGGGAGGGGGATTTTGAATTAAAAAATCCCCTAGAAATGTGGTCTAGGGATGATCCTATATTGTTGTAGTTGTTTTTGTTGTCTCTGCTCTCTTTATCTTGTGTATCCTTGTTCAAGCGTGAGCTAGATACAATGTTGGATCTTTACGTGAACTGCTTGATTATGAGGACATTAGCAGTGCATAATGATTGGCTTCACTTAAGCGAGAATCATGTTGCTTGTTCTTTATTGACTGATTCAGGATCTTTTCTATGGATTTATCTTATCAAACTTGATGATTTTCATACTTATTCAAGGAAAATTCTTATTGAGTGTGTTGTCTTTACTAAGTAGGGGTTTTTCTTAATATCCACCATGTAATAATGACATTATAGGATTTCATTTTCAGTTGGTTCTGCTGAATGGGGTATGAGGTGAAATGAAAAGATCCATGTTCCCCCTATCATCGAATATGAACACCATGTGGGGTGTTGAAAATTAGATGAAATAACTTATGCAATGTATTTAGGCATGCCGATTGAAGATATTTCTTCTGCTTCTTTGATCGTGGTCACCACATATATGGACGAGCTTCCAAGTCGATATGGCGATGAAGTTTTCCCACTATTTGGACATGGTATGTATACCCACTATAAGGATTGAATTTTGATTTTAGGTGGTGGAGAGTTTTCCATATATTCATAAGGATATTGTGTATGAATTCTTATGAAAATGCCTCTAGAATATTGAAATGATAAGTGGATAAGGGAAAAAATAATTAGAATTTTATCCCTATCCAATTGTCTTCTTACAAACAACATATCCTTTTTCTATTCTATCAATGACTCCTCTAATTTATCTACCAAACATGGGTTCTTATTGACTATTTTATCATAAGTATGGGGATATCAGGGGTCTCTTTGTTATGGGAATGGTTTGGGGGTGGCTCAGGGGAAGAGAATTTCCCTGGTCTTTCTTTTGGATGAGAAAGGATTCCACTTTTCATTGATAAGGTATCTAGCATATCTAGCCCCATATTTCAAGAACCTTAGAATATGAGTTCTTTCTTATATTTGAATTGGTAAGGGGAGGACCATTATGTTGACATGAGATGTCACTATGGGGAGGACCATCATAGCAGATTCTAGGATTGAGAAGACCACCTCAAATCTTGATGCTCGAATGTAGGGAGAATTTATGTAGTGTATACATTTGGGAGTAACTTCACAGTGGATGACAATAAGGGGAGAAACTTATTCTTGTTTTACTTTTTGGACATGAGGATGGATACCGCGACACTCATCAGGAGATAAGATCTTGTTATCGATAGATTGGTGCCCGTGAAAGAAGCCTTTGTGTTATATTCTATGGGGATGACCTTTAGATTTACTGGTAGCAATGTCATGGGGAGGAACTTTGAAACTAATACTACCACTCCCATAATTTTGTGATGGTTTAGAATGATCTTGATCCACCATTGATAAATTTTTGACGACCTTATGAACTCTAGCTTATAGCAGTGGAGGGTTATGTGTTCGCTCTTTATTTTCTAGTTTCCTTTGGCATGATTTATTTTAGGTGTTCTCTTGTGGGTGATTAAGAATGCTTAGTGTAAGTGATGAATTTCACATATGGGTACTTATTCCAGTGGATCCCATGGTGTTGTTGGGATATGCCAGTAAGGTTTTGAAATTCTGGTAGGGATATATGCCTACTATGGAGCGGCCACTGAAGTGGACTAGTGTCCACTAGTTGGAACAAGTATTTTTACATAATTATGTTTTTCATTTATCATGTAATATTACTTATGAACCTTCTGGATTGGATTTGGTATGCATGTATACTCCTAAGTGACCACCTCGTTGTGTGAATGAGTCACCCCACTTGAGGATGCAGGGTTGTGGGCCCAAATCCTTACTATTTTTGCTAATGTGATTACATCCTGGAATGTCTGATGGATATGGTCAGGGATTGATGTCTGGACCACCATCAATGTTTGGACATATTGAGATACATCTTCAGTGGGAATGAGAATATATACCCAATCCGATGTTAGAGCAGGAATATGTGCCTGCTCTAGTCCTCCATTTCCTGTCAGTAAGTACTGACAGATCTGTGCAAGGGAAGAGGTATGAATCTGCCCCTGATTTATAATAGGGATGTGTCAACTGATTTATATAATTTATATCATATTTTAATGAAGGTATTGAAATTCATCCACATGAATTTTTATCTTCTCATAGTTCACTACTGTATTTGAATGGAAGGATCTTTACGAATGAGCATGAACTTGAGTATGCTCATTGATTTCCACCGTATTTGGATGACAGGATTGATATGTCTTAGTAAGGATATGCATATTCTTATTGATTTCCACCGTATTTGATCAATGAGATTTATATGAATGATCAATAATTTTAATTTTCTAATTGATTACCATAGTATTTGACTGACATTCTTGATGTGCATTGGTAGATATTTACATCTACAGATAGTTTATTGTTGTATTTTCATGGAAATCTTGATGTGAACGAGCAGGAATTTTCATCTTCTCATTGCTTGACATCATTTTAGACTAATGGTTTTCATAAGATTTCACTTGAATATACATCTTATCATTAATTTATTTCACATTTTCCTATCAGGATTGACATTTGTGAGCATAAATTTGTATCTTCTTGTTTTACGTTATATTTTCATGAAGGGATTTATAAGAGTGAGCAAGAAAATATGTCTTCCCATAAGTTTCCACCATATTTACTTGTAAGGCTTCTTTAGCAGGAATAAGGATGATGGAATTTTCCTAATTTTATGATTTTCACCCTTTGAGAACCACCCTGGAGACCTAAGTCCACATGAATTCAGTAGGGGCCCGTGAGGTGGTATCCTCAGCATAGTGAGGATACTGAGCCGCACAAAATTGACAACAACGATTACCGATAGGGGCCCTTTAATGGAACCCCTGTGTTTTTGGGATGTAGTTTTTGATGACCACTTCATTAACCTCACTAAGGTAAGGGATGGAATTTTTATTACAGTCAAGGGGCGGGCTTCCAAAATTATTTGAGATGGCTTTTGGGTCTATCTTGTTCTGGACAATTGACCTTTGTTGGGCGGATGGCTGGCAGGGATTCATGGATTGGAGGGCATATCGAGCCACCTATAGGGTGGGGAGAGTACCATTCTGGGGTTACTCTCTAACCAATGCATTAAAAACATAGCGTTGAAGATGTTGGGTGGGCGATGACATCCTCTGTTTTGTCGAGTATCTGACCAATGCAGTGGCTAATGCGCATGTTTGTGAGATCTGGTGAGATTCCATTTGATTGAAGAGAGTTCTGGTGAAGAGTTCCAGCAATATATGGGTCAATAATACACATGAATACTAATCAAATTATAAAATCCATAAATTAATTCATGCACCATTAATCATTTTGTTTCTCTCTCTTTCATTTTGAGACTGAAAGGGGCCTGATAGGTGTGTGACAGCGTCATCTTGGTTAAAGATTTACATTGAGTTCACCATTTATTTTTGATGAAAACCATTTTCACTTAATGATTTATTAAAAGGGTTTTAATTTCATGTAATCACTAAAATTAATTACAAAATATTTGAATGATCACCAATGGGTCTTATTCATAGAGATGGAAACACCCAACAACTCTTATATCCATGATGAATCAGGGAACTACTTTCCAAAGGTAAGCATTCATTGGGGAACTTAGCCAATGACACTTAATAACTCACATTGATTTAGAGGATGGGAATTTAATATCATAAAACCCTTTTGGGGGGAACTATTACCTATTATGGGACTCTCTTATAGATTTAAGATATTTTTGTGCATCCTTTGTTCATTCCCAAGTATGTATACACAGATTACCCCAAGATAACAATCAATTACAAACATGAATGGTTTCAGAATTATCTATATTTATTTGAGGTTCTCAATCAATGGGGGGATCTGTATGTATCTGATTTTCTCCATAAATGGTACCCTTTTATGGATGGATTAGAGATCCTTTAGTCATTCGTTAGGATGATGCTTATTTTAAACCATATAGTGGGGTGCTATGAGGTTTATTTTCATCTAGGGAGACATAAGTTATTTTGATGTTGAGGTCATACCTATGAGATGGGATTCCTATGTATCCTCGTGAGAGAAATCAGAACCCATGTAGTTTGGTTACACTTAACCCAACACGTTGCCTTTTAAGGTTGTGTTATAGGACCTAACCCTACAATTTAACGTCATGCGGTAAGGACACCCAGACAAAAGGTTCCAGGCCAAGAATATTATGAGACTTACATCGAGGCGTACTGAGGGACCCAAAAGTGATGTGGTCTCCCAGTAGGATATGTCCCTACAAGAAATATGGCCCAAAAAACATTAGGGTGAACTTGGGTTTTGGGTTTGGATCTCCGGGAGGATTCTTATGTATCCCAATTAGTTGGGAATCAAAGACCATGTAGTTCTACATGTTAGGGTTGATACCTAAATAGGAGGCCCATTTAAATAGAGGTTGGGGCTTACATCAATTGAGAAGTCACATGTGGTTGAATATTACACTTATAGGGATTCTCGTTTACCTTTCTTCTTTAGGAATACGACCCTTTGAATATATTGGGTTGGGGCTTACACTAAGGGGGTTCCCATATGATGTTTGGGAACATGCAGATGTCATGATCTCCACTAACCTCTAAACCCACATTAGTCATGCTCAATGTGAGAAACAAGCGGTAGTAATATATCTAAATATCACATGACTCACTCCGCCTTCTAACAGATGGATTCTAAAGCCAAAAGGGAGAGGGAGAGGGATTTGAGTGCACCCATATCCTATTTGTTATAGTACCTTGGATAGGATATGAAGTGACACCTATTGAAATAATGACTATAGGAATAATCTAGGAGGTATTCCATACTAGTCCCTGAGGAGGATATGAGTGATCGGAACTAGACCTCATCGAAGGAAAAGGCCAGTGGTTTCCCTCAATCCCAAGAATGAGGAGGTTCATGTGAGAACCTCGAAGGTGAGGAATCTCATTACCATAGGAATGTAGACATGAATAAATTACAAGGGTCCAACTCATCATGGAGGCTTCCAATATGACTTTGCTTACCATGGTTATGCAGACTTTAAAGGAGACACTGATGTTCCTGATGATCTGATCATACATATCATTTGGATTTGGAAGAGGTCTTGGCCTGATTCTATTAGACTACTTTGTGGAGGGGATAATATGGTTTCCAATGTTATTAAGGAATGGATTTATGGGAGGAGAGTGGAATTACCTTGGATACCCCATTCTATGTAGCACATTATAATGCGGGATGGGGTTAACTCTGCATAGAAGGTTTATATGTGGGTGATGGTACCGTTTGTGTAACTTGGTGCAACATGGACCTGGGGTTTTTCAGCATAGCATGTTGATGTGTATGGCTAGGTTCTTCCTACATAGAATTTAGTTTTGTGGGGTCTAGTTATTCCCATGTAGCATTTTTCTATGCGGGGTGGGGTTCCTCCCGCATAAAAAATTTCTTTGTTGGTTATTGGGCCGCAAAGGGGGCATCCATTTATACCTCAAGGAAAGTTGTCCGTTTAAGGGGTTATAATTTCACATATGGCTGAATGATATTTATTTCCTCTATAATTATATTCTATGGATTTACTTATTGAAAATAGAAGCTCTGTGTTTTGAATCTCATTTAGGCTCTCCTTCAGCTCTATTTTCTCCTCTGGTATTCATCCTCTCCTCAGCACCCTTAAGGGTATATTTATAGAAAAACAGAGGGATAAGATACTAGTATGTCTAGTTGTCTGTGGTGGGCCTTCATTTTTAAGAGCCCAAGGACTACGCCTTAACCCATGAATAGTTTCATTTGTAGGTGTTAAACATTTTCTGGGGTAGAAATCAACATCCAAACCTACAAATTATTTGGTTTTGTTTTCATCCATCGGTGGTATCATCCCGTCTCACGAATGAATCCATTTTTAGGGGATGACCGTTCGTGGGGGCAGAAATCACCATCTAGCCCAAAACATTATTATGGTTTAGTTTCTATGTTCTGGAAGTCTATGTCATCCCAAAAACTATTTCTTTTGTGGGGTGATCCATGAAGCTATATAATTCCATGCAGATCGATGGTCTGTAAAGTGATTTGTGTTTTATAGGATAAATCTATCTTTCACAGATTCTCCTATTTGAACATTTTTCTTCAAGTTATCCTTAAAATTTGTTTCTATCCTTTTTTAGGTTGATGGAATCCTTTTCTTCTTGTATTCATAATTTTCAAGACCCAATAACTTCCTATTTATAGCAGAGAAATTCATTATTGTCTCCAAATAACGAGTCACCATCTTCAGTGAATAGAAAAAAAATCTCTATGGTTCTCTTACCTCTCTGGTGATCCTACAAAGTACTTTTGTTTTAGGAACTCTTCTTCCAAGAGTACCTTTGGAATTTTTTCCTATAACAACTCTTTTGTATATTGATTATCAACTTCATCAATGTCAATCATGCCCCCACCATCCTTCTTGAGGATGTTCTCCCTCTCAAGAAATATTGCTTGTCTGGTAATAATCAGTTTCTTGTTTAAGGGGTTTTATAGATAGTATCCCTTTGTTTCTTTAGGATAAACTATAAAGATACAATTGGTTCCCTAGGATGCTATTTTGTTTCCTAATAAGACCTTAACAAACACCTCACACCCCCATACACATGTATGTGACAAAATAGGTTTCTTCACACTCTATAACTAGAAGGGAATTTCATTTTCTGATTTAGTTGGTAATTAGTTTAGTGTGTATTCTACAGTTTGTAATTAATATCCCCAAAAGGATAATGGAAGATCTTTAGTACTCATCATCAAACTTTCCACGACTAGTAAGGTATGGTTCCTCATTTCACTAACACCATTCAACTATGGTGAGAAAGGTGGAGTGAGTTGAGATAGAATCCAAAACTCCTATTGATAGTCAATAAACACTTGGTTATGATATTTACCACCTTGATCCAATTGAAGTTTCTTTATCTTATTTCCATGTTTATTCTCTAATATATTCTTGAATTATTTGATTTTCTCAAAATACTCAGACTTATACCTCATAAAGTATACATAACCATATGTACTCAAATCATCAGTAAAAGTTATGAAGTAAGAATACCCACCTCTAGCTTCTACTATAAATGGTCCACACACATTAATTTATACCAATCCTATAAGCCTTGTGTCCCTTTAAATATATCCAATTAATGGTGGTTTATTCATTTTTTCTTAAAAACAAGCATGAAAAATTTTAAATAGTTTTATCTCAAAATAGTCTAAATAGCCATCTTGATAGATCTTTGTCAAACAATTCTCATTTACAAGAACAAGATAGTGATTCCACAATAGGGTGTTATATGAGTCGTGCGAACATGATTCACTATCAATTTACAATACTTGGTTTTCATAATTTAATACATAAAGACCCTTACATTAATGTGTCATACCATAACATATGTTTTCATTATAAAAGAAACAAATATTATTTCTAAACATGAAAATAAAACCATATGTATATAGGAAGGATAAATAAATTATGTTCTTGGTAATAATTGATAAATAATAAAAATTCCTTAAAACTAATAACATTCTTGTTGGCAACAAAAGGTTGTAATCTCCGATGGCTAGATCATCCATCCCCACACCATTGACAGATTGTAAATCAACCTCTGCTATAACAATATTTTGAAATATTTTTGGTTCCTGCATTTGGATACCCATGTGGGAACTAAAATTTAAATCTAATATCCAATGAGTAGATATTGAAATATTTCACTTGATAAGGAACACACCTTTATCTTCCCCTTGATTTAGGGTACAGTTCCTATTCCAATGGCCTTGCTTTCCATATATAAAACATACTACTTTCTTTTCCTTTACCTGCATTTGGACCATCCTCTTCTTGGAAGGATGGTTCTTGGGAGATTTAGTCTTATTATCACTCTTGAGACCCCTCACCTTGTTCTTCCTTTTCTTATTCACAATAAGGACAATGGGTTTGTTGTGACCCATGTATTTTCCCACTTAGGAAAACATTATTTGATGTTCTGAAAGACTCTTCACATTATTTCTCATATTATAATTAATAATAAAATTGGATAAGGACTTGGGTAATGAGGAAAGTAAGATATTTTTGTACAAATCATCGGGGAATTTAATCCCTAAGATGACCAAGAATTCAATATACCAATAATATTGACCATGTGAGGCCTAACTAGCATTGAATATCTAAGCATAATTATAAATATAGCATTGGAGATATTATATATCTCTTTTCTCACCTTCTCTTGATTGATATCATGAGGTAAGACATCAACCTATGCTCATCCATGTCCTCATGTTTCTTTAGAAGCTCATTGGTCATGGATGATAGCACATAATGTTGAACATATTTTGAATCTTTCAAATGTTTTTCATAGAGATATAACTCTTCCTCACTATATTTTTAGCCATGTGCTTTAGAAATATGTTTTTCAAGCACATATAATTTCCTTTTATGGCATAGGATAACACATAAGCAGCTTTTCTATTCATATAAATTCATTTTTGTGAGAAGTTTATTCTTCTCATGTGTGGATTGTAGTGATATAGTTCAATTCATTTTCATTTCCATTTCTACAAATAAGGAAAACATAATTTTTAGTACTTTATCCAATAAAAGTTGATAAATAAATATTATATTATATTTATTAATCTCAAACTATTTTATCGAAACCCAATATCTCTCATCATTGGATTTGTAATATCTTGTTTATTGGATATTCTAGTGTAAAGGATCTATATTCCCCTTCTCATCACCCTCACTTTGGCTGGTCAAGCAATTTAAAGGGTTTCATGTGGGCACTCCAAATGCTAACTGCATTAACTCATAATTCCTTAATTTGTTGAGTAGGATCCATAATCCTGAAATCCTGAAAATGGATTTCCCCAACCTTTGTCTCTTAGTTACATAAATTTTTTCTTTATCAGTGAACCCTTGAAGTGAACTAAGCTAATTTAACCCAATAGTTCAAGTTATAATTCCTTGATAATTGAAAGCACCCTAACTTTGGATAGTAAAAAATTTTGAACTACGGTTTGATTTTAACTTAGTTAGTAAAAGGCTATACCAATTTAATATATATAATCGAGTCATTTTATATTTATGAATAAATTTTTCCATTTTATCTTTATGACACGCTTGTTAATATTAAGTGTATTTACTTAAGTGATTAACCATGTATTATATAAAGATAATGTATAATCTAATTTTTTAGTTCTATCTTGCATGGTCATTAATTCATTAATTCATGTGATCACGATAAGAAATCTATAATTAAATGACCATTCAACATGATAGAAATAAAATAATAAAGTGGTATGATCATGATCTTTTACTAATGGTTAGTTTATCTAGTGGATGATAAACTAGATGTTAACCAAGGGGAAACACACCTTGAACCATTTATGTTTAGTGTTGTAGATTTTAACCTATCCACCTATGGTCTTATCATGGATTGGTTTCACCTTGACTCCAAAATATTGAACCACCTCCGCTATCTTGGGAGCTCCATCCATTTTATATGATTTTACTCATATGCTGGTGAGGGGAATCAAAGGATTGGTTTAGGGGTTTATATAAAAGAAACCATGGGATCATAGGTCCTTACATAATGAGAGGAGGGATGACACACATGACATTAATTTAAATTAATAATAAATTAAAATTAAATCAATTACATAAAAATTTCTAGTATATGTTCATGATCATCCACATACATGAAATTATGCATTTAATAAAATTTCATTAAATTATAATCGTTCTTATTTAAGATAAATCACATTAGAATCATTTAGTTATCTTATTTAATTAATCAATTATTTTATCTTAATTATTATCCAAATTTTATTAATATAATCATCCATTATAATTTTAAAAAAATTAAATAAATTTATTTAAAATTAACTATGTACATAAGTTGTACCTTGGAGACAACATAGTGAGTACCTGTACGAACTACCCAACACATATTATATTCATAAAATGTTTACTCATGTGAAATCTAGCATACATGACTTACCACATAACATCATAGAACATACTATAAATTTAATAAAACCATGGAACACATGGTATTTACATAGATTGTTATGTTTCAATGCACGGAGAGTAATAACTGTATTGCGACTTATACATGATATTCAGATCTGAATATTATAGAAATATTATTTAGAAATTTAATATATTTAAATAAAACTCATTACATGGTCTTCACTATCAAATTATTGATCACACAAGATTCATTTTGATAATTTTTAAGTAGTATAATAAAATAATTTTTAATTCAGCATAATTTGGTAAAAAGTACACTATGCATACAATATAGCTATATAGCATTTATTTTTATCAACGTATATCTGTGGAACACACCTAGAGAATAAACATATAATCTTTCCATATAAAATAATGTGGTTACATGGGCTACATTTCACGTGGTATCCAAGTTGAATGGTTACTAGTCATGTACACCATGTAGGAGAATAAATGGTCCATTATTGACTATTAGACTACACGTCATGTATGACAGTCATATGGCATGCAATCTAGTAGATCACATTCTAGGCTAGATCCAGTAAACATGAGGTATAATCAAAGCATACAGAACTAATTAATTTTGAATTAATTCTCTTTGTATTTTACATTAGTAAATGGTGTGTACCAATAGGCTACACTATTTGTAATATTATGTTAACCGACCAGAATCCTTAGCACCTCTAAACGAGTGATCGTTTTTTCATGACACATAAAATTTATTATGATTTAAAGAATCTTTTTTAGTCTATGGAAGACCCTATGTCATATCTCAAGTATCATTGGTAGGTTTATAGTGTGTATTTTTAATAAAAAGTACTAAAAGATGGGGGTGGTTTTGAAAACAGTATTAAGAAAGTAACTCTGTTGTTATGATAGAAGGAGGTCATTTCAAGTTAACTACACATCTTGGATAGTTTATTGTTTTAAAAAATACACATGGTTTTGTTTAATTATTTGATTGAGGGTCGTCAAGATCTTGATTCCCTTATTGAATCTTAAATTGTTCCACAAAGTACCAACCATTGACACAAAAATTATGTTGTCAAGGATTGGACCTCAAGAATAGAGTGAAGGACACCACAACATACTAATATCTTATATATGTGTGAGTCAAAATGTATTCTTGGGATTTCCAATTAAAACAACCCAAGATCCCCACTTGAAATCGCAACCCAATCGGTGTTGAGATAAAAAGTGTTTCACTTAATTATAACAAAATAAATTAATTCAGAGGATAAAAAAATTAAGATTAAACATAATTGAAATATTTAACACACAAATTATACAAAAACAGTAGAATAAAAAGTTCTAGAACTCCCTTCTAAGGATGTGTAGCTCCCACGAAATGATTTTCCACCATTTAGGTCATCCTTGATCCCCCTATGAGGATAAGGGTCTCTAGAACTTCTTGGATTAGGAGAGGACTCTTTTGGGTCTCCAAAATACCATATATTTTCATCCTAGTTGAACTTTCAAATGAGTATCCCAAGGTTTCAATTTTTAAGAAATGTGGAAGGTGGTTTTGGGAACCCTGATTTCAAGAAACCAATTGTCCCCTAGTTTTTAATGGCTATAAAGTCTTATATCACTTTTGAAAAGACTAAAAAGTTTTAGCTCCACCTCCGGACTATCTCTACTGAAAATTTCACCCCATTTGGATGAATACTTCAGTAGCAGTATGCAGTTTAGTCCACTGGTGTGCATGGATCATTCACATGTTGGCCCATTTTTCTTGAACTTCATCATGGGCCCTCCAAATATTTTCAAAATACAATGAAATTATAAAGACAAGTAACATTTCCCTATTTAACAGTGATTAAAACAAAATAATTGAATCACATATAAAGTGAAATTTGTTATTAAATTTGGAATTTTTAATACAAAATCAGTTTAACAGAGTGGTATAAGGGTAAAAATGAATAGTGAATTGTGGTATGATCACACCCCCACACCTAAACATTTTCACTCCTAGGAAAAGTCCCATTTAAAAAATGATGCATGTATATATTTATAACATCATGAATATTTAACATTAAATGATAATTTTATTCATGATAGCAATGTGATCAAAGAAAAAAATCACTCCAAGGAGTTATTCTCAGTGATCATGGAAAAAAGTGTTTCATAAATTTCATAAGAATGAAATTATAAGAGATGCATGTTACCAAAAATGAAAAAACAATTCACAAGTTAACCATGTCACTATTTCTCTATGTGCGTGTGTGAAAAGCATTCCATGCAATTCTTTCCACTTTCTATCTATTAAATATAGGTTATCTTAAAACTTCTCTTCTTAAATGATTTTTTCCACCGAACCTACCCTACATCCTTTGCAATCAAATTTCAAGACCCACTCACTTAAGCATTCCTGAAAGTCAAACATTAATCTTCCGACCTAGATATCACCATATTTTGTACATTTCATCACTCCCCTAATTTATTAATATTATTAATATTATTGTTTTTTTTTGAAATTTTTCTATTGGAAAAATATCACACTCTTCTTTAAACCCTTGTTTATCTCCTCATGAAAATAATTGTAATAGTTATAACAAGATCAAAAGTCGAGGAAGGGTGGTTTTTAACCTACCCAATATACAACCTTTTATTTTTTTTGTTTTCTTTTGTTTGAGGGTGTACAACAATCGGATAATAGGTACACATGCATAGGTCAATCTGGTACAGTAATGAAAAATATCAGATAAGGAATGAAAGTATGGAAAAATTATTTTTGGAAAGCTAATAAATATTAACCTAACTTATATTTTCCTTCCACTGAGTAATAAAAATTCACACTTCATGGTTGGTTGAAAGTATGCGTGGAGATATTTAGTGACATAATTTTCCCATAAATTAATCACACAAAGGGTACCATTAATCTCAAAGGTTTCAAAATTATACAACGATTTATATCATCGAAAAATAACCAAAATTCAAGAAAAATTCACACTTCAATGTCAAATTTATGATAAATCACACATTCCACCATTGAAACAATTTTTTTGTGTTTTTTTTGAAAATGTGAAAAAAAATGAAATAGATAAATTCTTCAATAATTTTCAATAACTTCCATGATTAAATTTTCATCATTTTCCATGATAATTTTGGCATCAAAAATTAATTTTCTGACACAAAAATGAGGGGAAAAATTGAGGGGGGGGGGAGTGACAATACTATTCAACAAGAAAAAAAGAGAAAAATAAAGAAATAGGATGAAAATTCCTAACTATCCAAATAATTTACCCATACCCCACACCTAGAGAATGTAGTTTCCTCTCCATTTGATCACCTACACCAAAAATATTAGAATTTCATTGTTTAATGGCCTAGTAGGCTCAACGCTCAATCTCATAAGGGAGGTGACACATCTTTCTAAAAACTAACTGATATGGAGACATTCCAATGGGTGTTTTGAAAGAATTATCATAGGACTATAATTAATCATCGAGTCTAAGACTCAATATTTTCTGTTGGGTTGGACCATTTTTCCAAGAATCTATTTTACCTCTCTATTTGACACCTCAGCTTGACCATTGGTCTGGTGGTGATGAGCAGTAGACACTGGTTTCCTGACCCCATACCTATGAAAATGTGATTTCATTTTTTGGTTGTAGAAATGAGAACCCTAGTCACTGATGATTAACATAGGTTATCCAAACCTATAAAAAATATGGGTTCTAAAAAATTCCACAACTATCTTGGAATCATCAGTCCTTGTAGTGCATGCTTCTACCCATTTTGACACATAATCCATTGTTTCTATAGGAATTGGGAAATTCCTCTATAAAGTCAATGCCCCAAACATCAAAAATGTCATTTAAGAGAAAGGGTTGTTGAGGAATTTGATTTCTTTTAGAGACATTCCATATTCTTTGATAGTGAGGACAAAATTTATAGAAATCATGGGAATCCTAAAAACGTTTTGGCCAAAAGAGACCAGAATCAAGGACCTTGTGAGTAGTCCATTGGGTACCAATGTGGCCCTCAAGAGAAAGAGTGTGGAAGAAACTAAGGATGAACTAAAAATCACTATCGGGAACACAACGCATGAGGACTTGATCACTACATGTGCACGAATGGTTGGATTTATCCCAAATGTACCAACATAACTCTTATTTTAGATGACTAGATTAGTTTTTTTAAAATTAGTAGGAATGTAAGATGATACCCAATAATTTACAATTTCAACATACCAAGTAATAACATCTAGCACTCGGTACAATTTCTCATCAAGAAACATGTCATGTATGGGAATACAGGGGGATGAGTCAATGTCTGAGGATGGGAGGATCCTACTAATATGGCCAGCCACCACATTCTTTGCTTCTTTTTTATCCCTAATTTTTAAATTGAATTCCTGAAGGAGGAACATCCATAAAATGAGATATGGTTTGACTTTTAGTTTCTTAAGGAGATATAGAGTGATTCATGGTTTGAGAACAAAATTATTTTGGACCCTAAAAGGCGTGACCTGAATTTATCCAAGGAAAACACAATGGGAAGAAATTATTTATTAGTTGTGGTGTAGTTTTCTTGGGCAGGGTCCAATGTACATGAGGAATATACAATGACATGTGGAGCTCAATCAAACCTTTGTGATAAGACATCCCCGGCTACATAGTTAGAGGCATACCACATGAGCTCAAATGGAAAATCCCACTGAGGTGGTTGGACTACTGGGGGTGATGTGAGACTTTATTTTAATTTGATAAAATCTTCCTCACATTTTTTATGAAAAACAAATTCTTTTGCTTTTTGGAGAAATTTAGAGAGGGGGAGTATAATTTTACTAAAGTCACGAATGAAATGACAGTAAAATCCATCATGATCTAAGAAAGACCGCACATCCTGTACATTTTTTGGGAATGGTAGGGGAGAAATGACATCAAATTTTGATTCATCTACTTGGATACAATCCTTAGACATGACATGTCCCAAAACTATACCTTGTCGCACCATGAAATGGAATTTCTTATAATTTAATATGATATTATTTTCAATACAGTGATGTAGGACTGAACCAAGACTACAAAAAAAATTCATCAAAAGAGGATTTATAAATAGTGAAATAATCCATGAATACTTCCCTGAAATTATCTAGGTAATTTGAAAAAAATACTAAATATGAATCGTTGGAAAGTACCCGAAGTATTGCACATACCAAATAACATCCTCCTATATGAATATGTGCCAAAGGGGAAAGTAAAGGATATATTTTCTTGATCCTCTAGGGAAATATGTATATGAAAGTATCCAAAATATCCATCAAGAAAATAGTAATGGGACTTCCCTACTAGTATCTCTAGAATCTAGTCAATAAATGGAAATAGGAAATGGTCCTTCCTAGTGTGTTGGTTTAGTTGGTGATAGTCTATATAGACAAACCAAATATTTTTCACACTAGTTGGAACCAATTCATTTTTTTCATTTTTTATTAATGCAAGGCCAATTTTTGTAGGAACAACTTGAAATGGGATGACCCATTGGCTATCAGAAATGGGGTAAATGATTCCATATACTATTAATTTTTTTACCTAATTTTTAACAACATCTAGGAGGTTTGAATTCAGTATACGTTGTGATTGCCTCACTAGTTTAGCCTCATCATTTAACAGTATATTATGTGTACAAATTGATGGTTTAATACCATGAATTTAAAAAAGTTTCTATCCCAAATCATTTTTATACTCCCTCAAAAGTTCTTGCAGTCTCAATTCATGCTTGGGAGGGAGTAAACTATAAGTGATGATGGGAAACTTATTTCCATTTTCAAGATATGAATATTTTAAATCTTGTAGCATTTGTTTCAGTTCTAGTTAAAGGGTATTTTGTATTGATGGGATTGTGTGTGAAAGTGAGAGGTCACAAATATAATCTAACTACTCAATGGTATAATCCTCAGATGAGGAATGAGCTTTTAAAATCTTAGTAGTATCATCGATGGTCATTGGATCCTTAGTGTTTAAGAAATTATCAATTAATAAACATGGAAGACATTTTTATAGACCACTACAAAAATAAATTAATGATTCATTACCTATAATTTCAATCAACGATGAGAACTCAGAAAGGGGATCAGGGGAAAGAAAATTTGTTTTTTCATGGAATGGGAGTATATCAATTGAATTAATGGAGAGAGAGGAATGTTCTTCTGAGGGGTAATTCATTGCATTAAGTATGTTGAAGTGGAAAATTTCACCACCAAAATCCATAGATAATGTACCATTATGGACATTAATTAATGTTTTGGCAGTTTTCAAGAAGGGTATCCCCAATATAATCGGGGTGGTGTACTCTAATTCTCCAGTTGCACAAAAATTCCAATGGGATTCAGTTCCTCGACTTACAATGAATAGTAAATATAATGAGGCATAAAGTATATAAAAGCACTCAAATCAAGTATAGATTTGGAAAATAAATACTCCTCTATGGTGAATGGGATTGAGAATGTTCCCGGATCATTGCATTTTGTGGGAAGTGATGGATCTATCAATGCTGAGACGTTTCTCCCCAAGCTCACCTTCACATCACCTCGAAGTCACCTTTGATGTGTACACATCTCCTTTAGAAACTTGGAATATCTTGGAATTTTATTCACAACATAAATCAAAGGAATGTTAACCTAAAACTTTTTGAAAGTTTCCAATATTTACTTATCAAGTTAAGTTTCCTTTTGTTTTATTGGTTTTGTGTCCCTTTGGGGAAATATAAGAGGAATGGTTGGGCTAGGAAACTCATCAAGAGACACACACTTTCCTTTGGTAGGTATTCTTTTAGGACAAAGATTTTCAACATTTGGAAAATTTTTAATGGTTGAGATGGTGTTTTACTTAGGAGGGGATGACTCAAATAGTGGGATCATTTGGGTCTTAAGTTGTGTTCCACTCATATGGGTGATGGAACTAAACTTTCCCTTATCTTTAGGGTTAGCTACTGGTTGAGAACTTAGTTTACCCAACCCATGACTTTGTATTTCCCCCACTGAGTTGACGAGTTGGCCTAATTAGTTTTTAATGTCTTGTATAGAATATTGGGTGGTTTGTTGGAATTAGAGATTATTGGAATCCATTTGTTTCATCATATCTTCTAGGCTAGGCTCAACTTTTGGAGGGGTTGTTGGAATGAACTTTGGGGTGGTTGAGGATTTCTAGGTGGTGGTGGTGGATGGATACTCTAACCCGGTTGGTTCCATTACTGTTGAGATTGGTTTGAATACCCAAATTGCCTATAATCTTGGTTTTCTTTCCACCAAGGTTTGGATGGATAGTAAGGTTCTTTCCTAAAGGGTTAGTTATAGGGGCAACCTAGAAAGATTTCCTCATAACTCTTATATGTTTCTATCAGTTGGGGGTATTGGTCTGAATAGTGGGTGTCAAAAGAACATATACCACAATGGATGGGAAGAGAATATTGGGTGTTTCCATGGGAAATAGTGAGATGTCAAAGAAGGGTACTTACCTCTTTAAACTTCGTGCCCACCTTCTTCTTGAATTCAGTACTTTTCACCTCATGGAAACCTCCACTACTTAAAAATTTAGGCTATATCCATGGATTGAAACTGTGGTTATAAGAAAAAAAAACCACAGCTATAGGTTATAACCACAGTTCAATGGACTGTGGTTGGTATTGGTGTGGCTATAGTCCTATATCCACTGTTTCGAACCATGGCTAAAGACCTATAGGCACAGTCTGAAAATGTGGCTATAGACCATCTCATTTCATAAAAAAACACCCCATAGCCCTGCTCCACTCTCCCCTAGACAACCCCCTCACTGGACAGACCCCAAACTACACCCCCTCTATGGATAGACCCACCTACTGACCCCCTTGCACCCTTCCTGGACAGACCCCCTACTGACCCCCTTCCACCCCTAGACATACCCATTTCACCCCCATGCACCCTCCCCCTGAAGACCCCCCTTTCTCCCCAACACACCCCCGCTCTCCCCATGGACGGACCCCCTACTGACCCCCCTTGCACCCCCTATAGAATCCCCTTTCACACCCTACACACCCCCACTATCCCCCCTGCAGACCCCTTTCACCCCCTACCACCTGGACACCCCCTCCCTCTTGGACACCCCCTACCACCTGGACATCCCCACTCACTCTTGGACACCTACTTAGACAACCCTCGACCCCCTCCTGGACAACCCTCCCTCTTGGACACCCCCTCCCACCTATACACTCCTCCCTCCTAGACACCCCATGGACACCCCCATAAAGCCCCCCCTCTACTCCCCCTAGACAACCCTCACCTCCCTGGACAGACCCCACCATACACCCCCTCCCTGGACAGAACCCCTGCTGATCCCCAACCCCCTGCACCCTCCCTGGACAGACCCCCCTTTCACCCCCTGGACAGACCCCCTGCTGACCCCCCTTGCAACCCCTGCACACCCCTTCCCCTTGCAAACCCCTTGCACCTCTCCCCCTGCACACTCCCTTTCACCCCCTACACACCCCCACTCTCCCCCTACAGACCCCCTTGCACCCCTCCCTCCTGGAGACCCCCTCTCTCCTAGACACCCCCTCCTGGACCGCCCTCCCTACTAGACACCCCCTCCCACCTGAACACCCCTTCCTCTTGGACACCCCCTGGACACCCCCCACCTAGACACCCACCCTCTTGGACATCCCCCCATCTTGGACACCCCCCCCCCCGCTGGGACACCCCCTCCCTCCTGGTATCCCTCCCACTTGGACACCCCCTAGACACCCCCTCCCTCTAGAACCCCCCTGCTGCAAAGACCCCTCCACCCCCTTGAGAACTGACTGGTGTTTTCAGGGGTTTAGATGCAGTGAGGTGAAAACCGCATTGAGATCATTTTTCAAAATCCATTTACCAGGTTAATAGACCATTAGAAGATCATTCTTAGTTTGAAATTCAAATGGTTAGGAGCACCAAAAAGTTTATTCAAGATTTACGAGAATATTATTATAGTGGAGATAACCATAAGCTTTAGGATGAATCAGTTAAAGACACCAAGGAGTGTCCAGATATATGGGTGTTGTGGGAGCCTTCTTGGTGTTAGCGTTTGTCATGAGTGAGTGGCTTGACTTCTGGTGTAATGCATGAATTGATGTTTAGATTTGTGTATAGAAACATGTTTAGTATTCAGATATGGAGAATAGTGAGTTCAAGGAATTTATAACCATAGTAGTTTGTGAGATATGTTTTTATGAATAGTATGGATTCTTGGGGATGAGAAGTGTTATGGTGGGGAATTTTTAATGACCCACAAGTTTCCGATTCATTATTTTTGTAGGAAATTTGTGGTTTTAATATGAATCATGGATTTTTTTATTAAATTGGAAATTAGATCAGGAATCTAAACATTAGAAATTTCTAAATGGTATTTATGGATTTGTTCTGAGTCCCCTATTGGTACCTCTAGGGTTTGAGTGGAAGTTGGTGGGGGTTCAAGGTGAAAAAAAAACTGGAATTTAATCTATCTTATTCTTCCATGTTGTGACCCATAGGGTTTATCCCTTGAATGGGGTTCGTTAAGGGATGAACCCCCTATCTCAAACATTTAAGGCTATGAACCTCAGTTCAATCCATGAAATTCCTAGGGGTAAGAATTCATGGTGTGAAACCCTTGATCACACCATGAATCATGCCTTTTTGGATTTATTTTAATAGGTTAAATTCTGTCTTTTTTGGGGTCGATTTTTTCTTGATATAGGAAATATGGAGAGCTTAGGAGAGGAAATTTTAAGTTGTTCCTCCCCTCCCAAATCCCTCCTTCCATCACCATCAGGTTGGGCTATTTTCAGATGCATTTAGATGGAAACCCCACCTTCACACCCCCTCCCCCTCCCCTGCACACCCCCTCCCCCCTGTACACCATGATGCACCCCCCTACACCATCCCCCCCACCTACACTAGTCCACCCCCTACTACACCCCTACCCCCTTCCCCCTCTCCTCCTGATGCACCCCCATCCCCCCTACACCAGCCACCAGTCCCTCCTGCACCATCCCCCAATGCATCCCCCATGCCCATGTACCATTCCCCCTAACTTGCACCATTCCCACCCCCCTGCACCACCCCCATTCACTTTCCCTAGCCACCAGCTCACCCCCTCCCCCCAAACCCAACACACCCTGCACTAAAGTCTTTTGACATCATAGCACTGGGGTAATAGGGGAGAACCCATCCTTAAGAGTTAGACCTAAATTCATAGATGGTATTGGGAATTTAATAAATGTTGTATTCACAATAGGATTAGAAAATGTGGATTTAGATATAATTGTTTATCCTATAAGAACATGAATCAAGCTATGTGTTGTCCTTATATTAGTGTATTTTCTACACATTTGGCTACATAGGAGAAAATATAATGATTTTTCTGAGTTTAAGAATCTAGGAGAGGACATTACATAAACTAGAAATACCATACACTTGGAACTCATAAATATATATTTTCTTGATAAAGCCAGTGGTTATTAGAAAACCAGTTTTTAAAATAATAAAGCAATTATGGAAACAAAATTTTAAAATAATCAAGAAATTATAGAATTCAAATTAAAGGGTTAGACAGAGGGAACCCACCTCAACCTTGAGACGTGCTTCTTTTGATGATAACATCTCAAATCTTCCTTTTTTCTTCTTCTTGAAAACATATTCAACTTCACACACACACACACACAGATAAGGACACCTAGCCCCTATGTAAATATTTTCATGTCCATATATGAACAAGGAGGTCCTTAAATATATGTTTATAATTTCATATACCCCTTTACACTTACACATGTATTCATTTTTCATATCCATATAAAAGTACTCCTATCCCCAATATATATATTCATACTTTCATAAGTGAATATATATAAACGGGGAACTTATATAAGTACATGCCTACCTATTCATACACATGTAAGCCTTCATTAACGGCGAATCAAATCCACCTCAACAAGATCCAAAATGCACTACAAAAATATAAGGAACCCAAAAATCACAAAATCCCTAATTAAAATCGATCCAAAGAATAAAAAATGGAATATAAATTACCCAAATCCTATTTCGAACTCACTGTCTTCAATGGTGGTGTATAGAACCTACCTCATCATAAGAAACCACCTGTAAGGAAATAGTGGGAAAAGAAATGAGCTATAATGGATTCTTATATATATGTGATCATTGTGTGAACTGTACATGATAAATAATACATGAATCCATAAACAACAACGAAAAAATAATATTCAGATTGATATTTACATCCCAATACTAAATAACATGATCATTAATAATGGATTTTTGTTCAAATTCACTCATCATATGAGTTGAAAAATCATTCTTTAATTTATAATGTAATGAAAATTAATTTTTTTACTTTCCCTCATACAGTGGGACTTTCAAAGTCATACGATCAGTAGAATAGTCACATACATTGTCACACCAAGTCAAATGTTGGGACTTCCAAAGTTATACACCAGTTAAATTCACATGTAGGGACTCGAAAGTTGTTCCACTCAATGTAGACTTCATGCATTATTTATTTTTGAGATTTTCTCCCCCATTATGTTTTATAATCAATAAAAATTGATAAAATAGTCGAATATAAACCATAAATGAATTAGGAAGTGATCAATCATTATTTTCCATTAATGTTATCTAATTCTATATTTATCAAGAATGAATAAATCTTGGAAGCTTGGGCTTATAAATCCCCCTAAAAGGATTCTTTCAATTCTTCTTCACCACGGTTGTTTTAAAGATTTCATGATATCCATTATATCCTAATACTAGTTTTTAAATGAATACTAATGTGATATTGTCCATAATATAAAGATCCGTACCAAGTCAAACCATCATGAGATGTTTGATTCTCATTCATAAATGACCCCATGGATTTTACACCACACCATATTCACTGAACACCTCTTCAAGATGTGAATCATCATCATCCCAATGAAAATTTCCAACATAGATGTTTTGATAGGAATCAAATGCATAGGGAGAGCATTCTAGTTAATCAACTCCTCTTATATAATTCATGTTTACTATACACTAACCATCAGTGTAATCTAATCTCCTAATTGTTATCAATAGAGGATTTAAATAAGATGTTATATTGAATGTAATATTGTTTTCATAAAAATCACTCATGAGTTACCATACACTACTAACCCTTGCACAGTGCCTTCCCCCCAAATCCCCCTAAACCCCCACACCCCTACCCCCCTCCCTACCCCCTGCACACTGCCCCCCATCCCCCTTCACCCCCTTCACCCACACTACCCCACTACCCTCCTTCCCCCTTCACCCCCACTATCCCCAAACCTTCACCCCCACTACCCCCACACCTACACCCCCACTCCCCCCAAATGCACCCCCACTACCCCCGCCCTCCACCCTAACTCATTTGAACCCCCCAAACCCCACCCCCTCCCTTACCTCTTCACACTTCCCCCGCCCTAGCCCGCTTCACCCCCACTACCCCCAGTACACTACCCCCCTACCCATTTCACCCCACCACCCTTTACCCCCACTGCTCCTCTAACAGGGAGAACATTTTTTATATAGGAGAAAAATCATTATGTAAACATCACTATAGGATAACCTTGGTGATATACTGTTTATCCTATTAAAACACAAATGCACATAAAATATTTAAATTAGATGACATCATATATATCTTCTTCAACCTCAAGTCCAGGGAGAATCTTGTGCTACAAACATTGATACCGCACTTCAATAACTAAGTAATTCTATGTATAAGATCATGGTGACTATGAATAAGTTGATGGATAGTGTTCATGATGAAATTATTTTTATATAACTAAAATACTAATTTAGGGGACATATTCACATTGTGATATCCAAATGAAACTCTATAGAGAAGATGATCAGGGTATCTGTAAAACAGTGATAGAATGATGACTATGCCATAATCATGATATTTGTGAGGTTACAAACCACCTATAATAAACAAGGATACTTTACCACATCATAGAAAATTTCATAAGGATTTCTAGAATAGGAGACTCACATAGAGCCTTATTCCATGAAAAAAGAAAAATATTACATATGTGTGTGCATTTTAGTTATTAGCCTGGTACTATATATGTGTCCTTGGAAGTAACATTAGATTCATTGACTAGAGCATATGAGTCATCCATTAATATGAATAAATATGATGATTCTTATGATGAACATTAAAATTCCAAAATCATGAGGTATGTTCCTTGATTCAATTTGAGATGAAAGAAGGAACAATTGGGGAAGTAGATAAATTTAAAGAAATATAACAATAAAAGAAAAAAAGTAATAAGGAGAATATAATGATAAAAAATATTTAACTATTGGGAATAAAGGAAGAAAATACAACTTCATCATGCTAATACCCTCATGATACCTAACCAAGCATGAATATTAAATAATTAGATGATAATTACAGTGGTAATAAGATAGGTAAAACTTATACTACTAGTGAATCAGATTTGTTCAATGAAGATGATATAATTATAAATTATTATCATGATAGTTCCTCTAATGAATCAATAAAAAGTGGTGAGGACCATATTTTCAAATATCTATTTAATAAGGAATATGCAGTTTAATGTGATTACTTTGAGTAAATCTAATAAATATTTTCAAAATATGTTATTTATCTTATTTTTATACCCTTAAATAATTTTAGGAATAATTCAATTATCTTGAAAAGGAATCAGAGATTAAGGTGAAGTCTTTATCCAAAAATTATCTTTAATGTGAAAATATTACTAATCAAATAGAGGCAAAAAATATAAGGAGTTTTAAGCTTGAAGGAAAGTACTCCAGATTTGAGATGTATTTGCTGAATGAAATCCAAGAGAAAGAAAAATCATTGAAAAGGATATGAGTATGGAACTATACATATAAAGAAGTAATTGTTTTTATGAATAATTAACTGGAGGTCAAAGAAAATAAGATTAAATAGTTTGACCATCTGTTATAGGAAGAGAACAAAATTCTTGATGATGAAGTTGATAAAATCAAGAATCCCCATGAAGACAAGATAAAAACAATTGATGATGGGAGAAACATATTCAATATGAAACTCTTATAGCTTTAAGTTAAACATAAAAATCTAGAAGTAACTCAACCTTGGAATTTACTGAACATTGGAAGAATTTTTCATCCACACATTGTTCATAGGGAGAATCTTAAGAAAAAAGATCTAAAATTGGTTCCAAAAACATATTGAGATCATATAATGATCAATATTCAAAATCTATAAAAAGAAAGGTACTAACCACATATGAAAATTTTATTGCTAATAAATCTATTTTTGTACATAATGTATGAATAAAATAAAAACCTATACAAAATTGGATAAATATAAATTAAGAGAAATTGACCACTTTATCCAAGGTTTATGAAAGTAAGTGTATGAATTAATTTTCCTTGTATTGATCCCAAATACTTAAAAAGAATTACCAAAATTGGTATACTATAAGATCTAAATAAATATCAACAATATGGAGTTCATAAAAGAAAAATAAGTTTGGAACGTCATTACTGGTATTATAATAGGTTTCGACACAATGCATTTGAATTTTGGAATAATATATCTCCTATTAAAATTTAGATAAATCTATCAGTAAGAGGGAGTAAGCCTAAGATAAGGAAATAACTATAGGTGAAAGGGAATAACCTATATACTATAAACATATTTTCAAAATTTTAAGATCTTTATTGTATGTGTAATGATAGTGGTCACATGTGTGATTCATGTTTATCTAAGTTTGTATCAAAATAAAATAATGATAAAACATCACAAAATAAAAAAATGAATGGTGAGTCAGCCTTGGAAAAGAAATATAAGAAATACCAACTTTAATTCATGTCTAAGAAGTTCAAGAGAACTGTTACACATATTGAAACTGATGTAAAAAAATAAATCTCAAGAATTCATATGAATAATCCAAAGAAGATATCAATATACCCATTGATTATTTAGTTATATCACCGACTGATTTGGAAATGGAAAAAAATGAAAGAAGAATAAGATAAAGAAAGTGCTAAAGGAAAATATCCTATTCCGTATGAAGATGGAAAATATAACCCTTGTGAGGGATTATCATAAAGTAACGATCCTAGAACTCATGAAATGTTGTGTGGGAGGTTCAAGTAGGCTATTCAAAACTCAAAGAGTTTCTTGAAAATTTAACCAACCCAAGATGAAATCTTGAGAACAATAAAGAATACAGTAAGAGATGTATTTTATTTTCTGGAACATGTTAAAAAGAATATCTCATATGAATAAATTAGAAGATAATTAATTCTACCCATGAATTTAATGAAAAATAGAAAATCCAGTGTGAAGAATTTACATAAAATTATAGTACTAAAAGAAAGAGTTTCATGGATGAGAAGAAATTATTAGCATTTTTCTCACTCTAAGGATTTAAAAGAGGTTCCACCTTATTCCTTTATCATTTGTGTTTTCTTTTTGTGCTAACCATGTAGGGAATTAATGGTGATGCTTGTTCTCAAATAGAGAACAAGTGAAGAAAATTAAGCTAGAATAATAATTCATGATCTAAAAATGTTACCATCTTTCTAGGATTTATAAAATGTTATTCTAAATTACATCTGGAGAAAATATCTATCCTAATGAAGTGAAGGATGAGATCATCCTTGAGGTGAAGTTTCATGAGAATTCTTTATAGTCAATAATTCATAAAAATATGATTTTTTGATGGTTCTTGTAAAAGGGTAAAGAATGTTTTACCATTAGAGTTCTAGATATCCATTAACTTATGGAAATGTTTTTTGAAGTGAAAGATGGTTTCTTACATCCTTTTTTAATAATCATAATAAGTAGAGAAGATTATACAAAAATATTCTTGAAAGAAGTTGATAGAGTTAAAACTAAAGGGTTTATTAAAGTTCTTATTAGTGCTATACTACTCATACTACTATTTGGAAAATGGAAATTGATGTGTTTAAAAGAATTGGATAGGTCTCTATGACATCACCTGAATCGATTAATTAGGAATCAAGGAGGCAATAACCAAGCTCAAAGGATAGATTCTAGATAAGACTAGAATATGTGAATATGTAGAGATACTATATAGGTAAGTGTAGGTATTAGGGTGCAGGTGGTTGAGGGGTACTTAGCATTCACATATGCGGGTCGGCACGATGGGCCATGAGAGAGTACCAAGACATATTGGAATTTATCAAGTAACTAATGAAGTGATTTTTTTTATAAGGGACAACCTTAGGGTGCTACCGATCAACCTATTAAAACATGCACATGAATGGAATTTTTAAATGATATAAATTTTCTTTATTGTCTTCAACCTATTTTCTAAGGATAATATTTCACTACAAACATTGATACCACTCTACAATAATCGATTAATTCTTCATATGAGATTATGGTGATTATGAATTGAGAGTATGGGATGTGTTTTTATATGATTATTTAAATGCATTGAAAAGATTGATTTGAAGTATGTATTAATAGAATGATATCCAAATGAAACACTAGAGAGAAGAATATTTGGTTATATGTAAAACAGTGAGATAATGATGACCATTCCATAGTGATGATCATGATGTGATTATAAACTACATGTGGAAAATGGTAAGAATCCACCACACCATAGTCAATTCCATAATGGTGTATAGAAGTAGGAGACTCACAGAGAGCCTTGTGCCATGAAAAAAGGGCAATACAGTGTACAAGTGTGTGTATGATTCATATGAATCCTTATAAAGGTACTATGTATGTGTCACTAAAAGTTGTTTTTCGGTCATTTGATGGAGAATATGAGTCATCCAATCATATGAATAAATATAATGATGATTAATCCAGAAATTAAAATTAAAAAATCATTAGCTATGTTCTATGATTCAAGATCATATGATAGAAATACCTACCAATAAAGGATTTGAAGTCAACAGAAGCCCACATTACAATATGGCACAAAATAAAATACAGTGAAAGGGTAATAAGAAGAAGTTGATCATACCATAGCGGAAACTGTGGTGAGAATTTTGGTTGCAAAATAGGTAGGAATTGGACACTATATTGTAGTGATGATAATTTCAATAAGAATTTTCATCTATGAGAAATTTCGAGTTAGAGTTTGATGTATAGTTGAACCTGATGATTTAAATGATATATGAGACTCCAAAATGAAGAAAAAGGAGTAACTGTTTCTATAAAATACACATGAGTGAAATTTGAGGGGTTAAAACCCTAAATACCTTCGGTGGGTAATCAAGAGGTCTGAATGGATGATGAGGAGGATAATCCCCAAGAGGTGGGGTAGCCACGTCGGAGGAGCATTGGAGGAGGAGGTGGGGTGGCTATCTCAGAGAAGAGTCACCGATGTTGATTGGAAGAGGAATGGCAGTGTTGATTGGAAGCGTCTAGGAGGAGGGCGCCGTGGTGAGAGAGGTTTTCAGGGAAGAGAGTGTTGTGGTGAGAGAGGTCATCAATGAGTAGTTCAATATAGTGAGGGAGGTTTTTGGGGAGGATTACGCCATGGTGAGAGAGGTCATCAGGGAGGAGGGCGTCATGGTGAAATAGGTCATCGGGGAGGAGGGTGTGACAGTGGGAGGGTCGCGAATCATGGGGTGGGGTGGGGAGGAGGAGCCTGATAGGTATAAAAAATAAATAAATTAAAATCTATATCCACTGACCAATAATTAAATCATGAATATAAACAAGCTATAGCCACAGATCTATAAAACCATGGCTATAGATTAAATTTCTATTAGTGGTTGAATGCATGCACTAGACATTGAACTGAATTGTTGAGTGTTCTGATCCATGTTTTCAATTAGGCTTCTTACAACAATTGGGGTCTTATTAACTAGCACACCACATACAAAAAAATCAATCATATTTCAATCAATAGGAATTAAACCTTCATAAAAGTACTGTATTAAAAGTTGATCACTTATTTGGTGGTGTGGAAAACTTGAACAAAGTCTTTTAAATCTTTCACATTATTCATTAAGAATTTCCCCTTGATATTGCATTATAGCACAAATTTCTTTCCCTAATGTTGAAATTCTAGAGGCTAGGAAGTAGTTTTCAAGAAAATGGAATTTCATGTCTGCCCAGCCTCTAATTGTTGAATTACCATAATACAACCAATATTTCATAGCGTCTTCTAATAAAAATGGGAATTCAATAAGTTTAAATTATTCTTCATCCATTTTAATAGGTTTTAATATCAAAAAAACAATATGAAATTCTTTTAAATGATTGTGTGGATCTTATCTCATGAGTCCATGGAATCTTAGTAACAAGTGAATTAAACCATATTTTAGTTCAAAATTGGGTGTCTTTCCTTGTATTTGAATGTTTGTAGGTTGGATATAAACATCAGTTGTGGTTAGTTATTTTAATATTTGGTTGTTTTCAAAAAATTTATATAAGTTTAATTCAGTTTTAAAATGGGTTTCAGAAGAATAAGAAGGATCAAGAATTGTGTCAATGTTTTGTGTGTCCTCCTTCAAAGGGTTCTCTTGTGTGTCTCGTTGTCACTAATGTAAGATCATCTCCAATTCATGTTCAAATGGAAGTATTTCCTCTTTTTAAGATCATTTCATGAAAAATGCCTAAAAAATTATTATTTTAGAAATCAACTTAAGAAATGAAGGAATAAAAAAAATGAAAAAATAGTTACAAAATACGCAATACTTTTATAAAACACACACACTAAAAACAAAAGCGCTCCCTGGTAACAGTACCAAAATTTTACCATGTTTTTATGACATGTAAAATTTATTATAATTTAAAGAATATTTTTTAGTCTATATAATACCCTAGTTTGTCTCTCAATGAGTGTTGGTAGGTTTGGAATGTGTATTTTTAATAAAAAGTTCTAAAAGATGGGGGTGGTTTTGAATTTTTTTTTAAGAAATTAACTTAATTTAAAGAGTTATAAAGTTGAAAGATAAATGTGGTGATTTAATAATTATGATATAAGGAGGTCATTTCATGCTCACTAAAAATCTTGGATAGTTAATTTTTCTAAAAAATATACATGGTTTTGTTTAATTCTTTGATTGAGGGTTGTCAAGATCTTGATTCCCCTCTTGCCTCTTAAATCGTTGAACAAAGTACTAACCCTTGAAAAAATATTTTAACAAGGATTGGACCTTAAGAATAGAGTGAAGGATACCAAATAATACTAATATCTTATATATGTGTGAGATAAAAATGATTCTCTTGTTGTCCAATCGGAACAACCCAAGATCCCAACATGAAATCCCAACCCAATCAGGGTTGAGATAAAAAGTGTTTCCTTTAATTATAACAATAGAAATGAATTCAGAGGTGAATAACATAAATATTAAACATAAGTGAAATATTTAACACACAAATTACACAAAACCAGTAGAATAAAAAGTGTTGGAAATCCCTCCCAAGGATGCGTATCTCCATCAAAATGATCATCCACCATTTAGCTCATCCATGACCCCTATATAAGGATAAGGGACTCTAGAACTTATTGGATGAGGAGAGAACTTATTTGGGTCTCACAAATACCATATATTTTCCTCCTAGTTGAAATTTTAAATGAGGATCCCAAGGATCCAATTTATAGGAAATGTTGAAGGTGGTTTTGGGCACTGTGATTTCGAGAAGCCACTTGTCCCGTGGTTTTTGATGGCCAAAAAGACTTATCTCACTTTTGAAAAAACTAAAACGTTGTATCCCCACCTCCTGACTATCTCCAATGAAAATTTCACCCCATTTGGATGTGTAGTTCCATATAATTATGCGGTTTAGTCCACCAGTGTGCATGGATCTTACGCAGTTTGGACCATTGTTTTTGGACTTCATCATGGGACCTACAAATCACCTCAACCTATAATTTAATTATCAAAAAAAGTAACATTTCCCTATTTAAAAGTGATTAAAAAAAAATTGAATCAAATATGAAGTGAAATTTGTTTTTAAATTTTGAATTTTTGATACAAAATTAATTTTACATAATGGTATAAGGGTAAAAATGAATAGTGAATCATGGTGTGGTCACACCCCCACACGTAAACATTTTCACTTCATGACAAAGTTACATTTCCAAAATGATGCATATAGATATTTATAACATCTGGAATATTTAACATTAAATGATAATTTTATTCATGATGACAATGTGATCAATGAAAAAATCACACCAAGGAGATATTCTCAGCGATCATGGAAAAAGATATCTCATAAATTGTATCTGAATGAAATTCTAAGAGATGCATGATACCAAAAATTAGAAAACAATTCGCAAGTTAACCATGCCACTAATTCTCCACGTGTGTGTGTGAAAACCATTCCATGAAATTATTTTCACTTTTTATCCAGTAAATATAGGTTATTTTAAAATTTATCTGCTTAAATGATTCTATCCATCGAACATGCCCTACATTCTTTGAAATCAAATCTCAAGACCCATTCACTTAAGAATTACTGAAATTCAAACCTTAAGATCACAACATATATATCCCCATATGTTGTACTTTTCATCACTCCCCTCATTTATTAATATTGTTATTATTGTATTTTTTAAAATGTTACACTTAGAACAAATCTCACACTCTTGTCTCAACCCTTGTTTGATCTCCTCATGACACTAATTGTAATAGTTATAACAAAACCAAAAGTCAAGAAAGGGTGGTTTTTGAACTACCCAAAATAAAACTTTTTTTATTATTTTTTCTTTTTGTTGTTTTCTTTTTTTGAGGGTGTACAACAGTCAGATAACAGGTACACATGCATAGGTCAATCCGGTACAGTAATGAAAAATATCATATAAGGAATGAATGTATGGAAAAATTGTTTTTGAAAAGCTAATAAATATTAACCTAACTTATATTTACCTTCCATTGAGTAAGAAAAATTCACACTTCATGGTTGGGTGTAAAGATGTGTGGAGATATTTAGTGAAACAATTTTCCCATAAATTAACCACATAAAAGGGTATCATTCGTCTCAAAGGTTTAAAAATGATACAACCATTTATATCATTTAAAAACAACCAAAATTCAAGAAAAATTCACAAATAAATGTTAAATTCATGATAAAACACACATTACATCATTGAAACAATTTTTTTGAAAATGTTAAAACAAAATGAAATTGGTAAATTCCTCATGAATTTTCAATAACTTCTATGATTAAATTGGCATAATTTTCCATGAAAATGTTGGCATCAAAAATTACTTTTCTGTCACAAAAGTGATGGGTGAAAATGAAGAGGGGGGGGGGGGAAGTGAAAATACTATTCAATAAGTAAAAAAGAGAAAAAAATAAAGATGATGAAAATTTTTAACCCAAGAATGTACCCATCCCCCCACACCTAGAGCATATAGTTTCCTCATTGTATTAAAAGAGAGTGTGGGAAGGAAGGATAAAACCTGGTGAGTTTCATTGGTAGGTTGCTTCTTGAACTTAGACTTCCTCCATCGGGGGCTTCAGAATGGCTTCGTGAAGGTGTTTCAGTCATTTCCCATTGATAGTGATGGTTTTATTGGTTTCTTTATTTTGAACCTGAACAACACCAAATGGATAAAAATTAGTAATAGTGTATGGGAAAAATAAGTGGTATTGAAGATTACATGGATACTACTTTAGAATTGCATTGTAGAGGAGGAAATTTTTTCCAATGTGGAATTGATGATGAAGGATGAGACAGTCGTGGGAAACCTTGATTCTCTCTTTATATATCCTTGAGTTCTCATATGAATCTATTCTCATTTAATCTAACTCATAAATCTATAGCTTCCTTTGAGAACCTGCTCCATAAAGGTTATAATTTCATTGTTTAATGGACCATTAGGCCCGATGCTCAATCTCAATAGGGGGGTGATGACTCTTTCAAAAAACTAGCTAATACAGTGACATTCCAATGGGAGTTTTGAAAGTAGTACGATAAGCCCACAATGAATCATCGAGTATAAGACTCCAATCTCTTCTATTGGGTTGGACCATTTTTTTTCAAGAATCTTTTTTACTTATTTATTTGACACCTTGGCTTGAACATTGGTCTATGGGTGATAAGAAGTAGACACTCGATGCCCGACCCCATACCTACGCGAAAGTGATTTCATTGTGCAGTTGTAGAAATGAGAACCCTCGTCAGTGATGATGAACCTAGGTAATCGAAACCTAAAAAAAATTTGTGTTTTCAAAAATTCCACAACTATCTTGGAATCATAAGTCCTTGTGGTGCATTATTCTACCCATTGTGACACACAATAAACTATTTCTATAGGAATTAGGAAATGGACCCATAAAGTCAATGCCCCAAAATTAAAAAATGTCATTGAAGAGAAAGTGTTGTTGTGGAATTTCATTTCTTTTAAATACATTCCCCATTATTTGAAAATGAGGACAAGATTTACAAAAAGCATGGGCATCCCAAAAAAGTGTTGTCCAAAAGATACCAAAATCAAGTACCTTGGAATTAGTTCATTGGGGACCAATGTGGACCCCACAAGCAAGAGTGTGGTAGAACCTAAGGAGGGATTGAAACTCTCTATCAAGAACACAACCCCTGAGGACATGATCACTACATGTGCTCCAAAGGTAGGGGCCATTCCAAATGTACCAACAAGACACATGTTTTAGATGACTAGATTGGTTTTTGTTGAGATCAATAGGAATGCAAGATGCTCCCAAATAATTTACACTTTCATCATTCCAAGGAATAACATCTTACACTCGGTATAGTTTCTTATCAGGTAACATATCAATTATGGGAATACAAGGGGATGAGTAAACGTATGATAATGGGAGGATCCTACTGATATGTTCAGACACCACATTCTCTACTACTTTTTTTATCACTAATTTATAAATTGAATTCTGGAAGGAGGAGAATCCAATGAATAAGATGTGGTTTGGATTCTAGTTTCTTAATGAGATACCAGAGGACTGTATGTTCTCAAAACACAATTAATTTGGACCTTAAAAGGTATGACATGAATCTATCCAAGTAAAAAACATTGGAAATAAATTATTTTTCAGTTTTGGTGTAGTTTTCTTGGGCATGGTCTAAAGTACATGAGGCGTAGACTATGACATGTGCAGCTCGATCGACACTTTGTGATAAGATTGCCCCAAATGTATAGTTAGTTGCATCACACATGTGATCAAATTGTTAATCCCACCAAGGTGGTTAGATTAACAAAGGTGATGTGAGACTCCATTTTAATTTGTTAAAATATTCCTCACATTTTTTTATCAAAAAAAATTATTTTTCTTTTTGGAGAAACTGGGAGAGGGGGGTGAAATTTTACTAAATTCACGAATGAAATGATGGTAAAATCTAGCATGAACTAAGAAAAACCATAAATCACATACATTTTTGGGGAATGGTAGGGAAGAAATAACATCCACCTTTTATTTATCTACTTGGATACCATCCCCATAAATGAAACATCCTAACACTAACAATTTTCACACCATGAAATGTCATTTCACATAATTTAATATGAGATTCTTTTCAATACAGTGATGTGGGACTAAACCAAGACTACTCAAGAATTCATCAAAACATGATCCCTAAACTATGTAATCATCTATGAATACTTCTATTCAATTATCCATGTAATCTGAAAAAATACTAACCATGCATCGCTGGAAAGTACCCAGAGCATTGTACAGACCAAATGGCATCCTACTATGTGAAAATGTGTCAAAGGGGAAAATAAAGGTTGTCTTTTCCTGATCCTTAGGGGAAATATGGATATGAAATTATCCAAAACACCCATCAATAAAATAGTAATGTTACTTCCATTATAGCCTCTCAAGCATCTGGTCAATGAATGGAAATGAGCAATGGTCCTTCCTAGTGTATTGGTTTAGTTAGAGATAGTCTATACAGACACACCAACTATTCTACACATTAGTTGGAACCAATTTACTATTTTCATTTTTTATTATTGTAAGGACAATGTTTCTAGGAACTACTAAAACTAGGATGAACCATTAGCTATTAGAGATGGGGTAAATGATTCCAACTACCAACAATTTTGTTACCTTATTTTTAACAAAATATAGGTGGTTTGGGTTCAATATACGTTGTGACTGCCTCACTAGTTTAGCCTCAATATTTAACAAAACATGATGTGTAAATATTTATGGTCTAATAAAAGAAATTTCCCCATGTTTCTATCCCAAATATTGTTTATAATCCCTCAAAAGTTCAAGCAGTCTCAATTCATGCTCGGGAGGGAGTGAACTAGAAATGATAATAGACAACTTGTTTCCATTCTCAAGATATGAATATTTTAAATGTTGATGCAGTTGTTTCCATTCCACTTTAGGGGGATTTTTTATTGATGGGATTGCATATGAAAGTGATATCTCACAAATCTCATATAACTACTCAATGGTATCATCCTCAGATGAGGAATAAGCTTTTTCAAGCTTAGTAGTATCATCGATAATCATTGGATCCTCAGTATTTAGGAAACTATCAGTTAATAAACATGGATGATATTTTTCTTGACCACTACAAAAATCAATGCATGATTCATTACCTAGAATTTTAATCAAGGATGAAAACTTAGAAAGGGTATTAGGGTAAATAGAAGATTTTTTTTCATGGCATGGGAGTACATCAACTGAATTAATGGAGAGAGAGGAATGTTCTTAAGAGAGGTACTTCATGGCATTAAGGATGTTGAAGTGGACAATTTCACCACCAAACCCCATAGATAATGTACCATAACCAACATTAATTATGTTTTTGGATGTTTTCAAGTAGGATCTCACCAATATAATTGGGGAATGTCCATTAATCCTATCATCTTCCATTTTTAGCACATAAAAATAAGAAGGAAAAATTAAAATTTTCACCCTCACAAGAACATCCTCTAACACACCAGAGGGGTGTGTGTACTCAAATTTTATAGTTTCAAAACAATTCTAGTGGGCTTAAGTTACCCAACCTACAATGAAGAGTAAATGGAGAAAGGCATCACATTTATAGAAGCACTCAAACCAATCATTGCCTTGGAAAATGAATTCTCCCCTATGAAGCATGGAATTGAGAATGTTCCCGAATCATTGCATTTGGTGGGAAGTGATGTCTCTATCAATGATGAGGCATTTCTCCCCAATATCACCTTCTTATCACCTCAAATCCACCTTTGGTGTGAACACATCTCCTTTATAAACTTGGCATATCTTGTAATTGTCTTCACAATATCAATAAAAGGAATTTTAACCTATACTTTTTTAAAAAGTTTCCAATATTTCTTTATCAAGTTTAGTTTCCTCTTGTTTTCTTGGTTTTTTGGCCCTTTCGGGAAATGGAATAGGAATGGTTGGGCTAGGAAACTCATCAATAGACACACTCTTTCCTTTAGTAGGGATTATCTTAGGACAAGGTTTTTCAACATTTGAAACATTTTCAATGGTTGGGATGGTGTTTTCATTAGGAGGGGATGGCTCTAATGGTGGGTTCATTTGGATTTTAAGTTATGTTCTACTCTTAAGGGTGACAACACTAATATTTCCTTTATCCCTAGGGTTAAAAACTAGTTGAGAAGGTAGTTTACCCAACCCATGACTTTGGATTTCTCCCACTGAGTTGGCGAGTTGACATAATTAGGTTTTGAGGTCTTTTATGGTAGCTTGGGTAGTTTTTTGTAATTGGAGATTGTTGGAATCCATTTGTTTCATCATATCTTCTAGTCTAGGCTTGAATTTTGGAGGGGGTTGTTGGAAATGCATTTGGGGTGGTTGAGGATTTCTAGGCGGTGGTGGTGGATGACTACTCTGACCCGGTTGGTTCCATTGTTGTTGAGGTTGGTTTGAATACCACCATTTCCTATAAGCTTGGTTTTCATTCCACCCATGGTTTTATGGATAGTAAGGTTCTTTCCTAAAGGGTTGGTTATAGGGGTGTCCTAGAAATATTGCCTCACAACTCTCAGATGTTTTTCTTAGTTGGGGGAATTATTCAAAATAGTGGGTGTCAGAATAAAAAATACCAAAATGGATGGGAAGAGGATATTGGGAGTTTCCTTGGGAAAGATAAAGTTTTTAAAGAAGGGTACTTATCTCTTCAAACTTTGTGTCAACCTTCTTCTTGAATTTATTACTTTAAAACTCTTGTAAACCTCAAATGGGTACACTAGAACTTGAACAGAATTATTGAGTGTTCTATGCCATATTTTCCATTAGGTTTCTTACATAAATTGTGGTCTTATCAACTAGATCCACACCTATAGCAGCATTAATCATATTTCAATCAATATGAATTAAACATTTATAAAAATACTATATTAAAAGTTGATCACTTATTTGGTGGTGTGGGAAACTTTAACAAAGCCTTTTAAATCTTTCCCAGTATTCATGAATTGTTTCCCCTTTAGATTGCCTTATACCACATATTTATTTCCTTATTATTGTGGTTCTAGAGTCTGGGAAGTATTTTTCAAGAAAAAAGTGTTTCATGTCCGCAGAACCTCTAATTGGAGAATTAAAATAATACAACCAATATTTCATAGTTTCTTCCTATAAAAATTGGAATGCCCTAAGTTTAACTTTTTCTTCATCCACATTAGTAGGTTTTAATGTCGAACACACAATATGAAATTATTTTAAATGATTGTGTTGATATTCTCCCATGGGTCCATGGAATCTTGGTAAAAAGTGAATTAAACTAGATTTTAGTTCAAAATTGGGTGCCTCACCTTGTATTTGAATGTATGTGGGTTGGATATTAATATCAG
This sequence comes from Viscum album, assembly GCA_963277665.1. Taxonomy (NCBI): domain Eukaryota; kingdom Viridiplantae; phylum Streptophyta; class Magnoliopsida; order Santalales; family Viscaceae; genus Viscum; species Viscum album. The sequence goes on along the minus strand of OY728129.1, from coordinate 1,869,226,421 downwards.
GTGAGGTTAGTTATTTTAATTCTCATTTGTTTTCATCCATGTTATAGATGTTTAATTTCGTTTTAATTTGGGTTTCATAAGAATAATAAGGATCAAGAATTGGGTTGATGTTTTGTGTGTCCTCTTTCAAAGGGTTCCCTTGTGCATCTTGGTGTCACTAACGTAAGATCCTCTCTAGTTTTTGTTCGAATTTAATTATTTTATCTGATGAAGATCTTGTCACGAACAAGGCCAACAAAAGTATTATTTTATAAATCAACTTAAAAAATGAAGGAATAAAAAAATGAACAAATAATTACAAAATACATAATACTTTTTTAAACAGAACACTCTAAAAATAAAAGTGATCCCTAGCAACAGTGATAAAATTTGATTGTGTTTTCATGACATGTCAAACTTATTACAATTTAAATAAGATTTTGTAATCTAGTTAATACCCTAGTTCATCTATCAAGGAGAATTGGTTGGTTTAGAGTGTGTATTTTTAATAAAAATTACTAAAAGATGGGGGTGGTTTTGAAAACTGTTTTGAGAAAGTAACTTAATTTAAAGAGTTATAAAGTTGAAAGTTAAATGTGGTGTTTTAATAATTATGATATAAGGAGGTCATTTCAAGTTCACTATACATGTTAGACAGTTTGGTGTTCTAAAAAATACACATGGTTTTGTTTAATTCTTTGATTTGGGGTTGTCAAGATCTTGATTCCCCTCTTGCCTCTTAAATTGTTGCACAAAGTACCAACCATTGATACAAAAATCATGTTGTAAAGGATTAGACTTCAAGAATATAGTTAAGGATATAAAATCATACTAATATCTTATGTATGTGTGAGATAAAAAGGATTCTTGTGTTGTATAATCAGAACAACCAAAGATCCCCACTTGAAATCCCAACCCACTTGGTGTTGAGACAAAGTGTTTTACTTAATTATAAAAAAATAAATTAATTTAGAGGATTATAACATCAAGATTAAAAATATCTGAAATATTTAACACATAAAATACACAAAACTAGAAGAAGAAGAAGAAACACTGGAACTCCCTCCCAAGGATGTGTAACTCCCTTTATGATCATCCACTATTAAGCTCATCCTTGACCCCCCTATAAAGATAAGGGCCTAAAAAAATTCTTGGATGAAGAGAGGAATCTTTTGGGTCTCCAAAATACCATATCTTTTCCTTCTAGTATAAATTTCAAATGAGGAGCCCAAGGTTCCAATTTATAGGAAATGTGGAAGGTGGTTTCTGGAACCCTGATTTTGAAAAACAAATTGTCCCATGGTTTTAGATGGCCAAATTATCTTATCTCACTTTTTAAAAAACTACAAAGTTGTATCCCCACCTCCCGAATATCTCCACGAAATGGTTGGATCCATTTGGACAACTATATCTTGAGATATGAAAAGATCAAAGCACACCACTTTTGACCTCTTGTAGATTCGGTGTGCTTGACAGATTAGTTCATATGGGACTCTTAATGGAAGAAGTTGGATTTGTTTACTTAAAATAAAATGTATCCTAATGAGTTTTGGACCAGACCACAAACTTTTACCCCATTTGGATGCACAATTTAGTATAAGTATGTAGTTTAGTCAACTGGTGTGCTTGGATCCTGCGCAGTTTGGCCTATTTTTCTTAGGCTTCATAATGGGCCCTCCAAATCACCTCAACCTACAATGAAATTATCAAAACTAGTCACATTGACCTATTTAACAGTGATTAAAAAATATAATTGAATCAAACATGAATTTAAATTTTTAATTAAATTTGGAATTTGTGATACTAAATCAGTTTAACACTATGGTATAAGGGTAAAAATGAATAGTGAATCATGGTGTGATAAATGAGCTATTTGAATTTATTCCATTCATTAATTTAATCGATTTAATTATATTTTTAAGAAAAAAGAGGAAGTATAATAGACCTCATAATTCATATTAATGGATGATTAAACTGGAATTCAGAATTAACAACAAACACACAAATCAATCAATGATCTTTAATTAATTAAAAATAATTATGCTACCCCTTTGATACCACTTGAAGGTTTTAGTAATAATGGAAGCATTAGATGGGGAATTATACACTATCATTTCTTTCATAATCAATGAAAACTTGAAATGTAAAATGATGATAAATTCTGTGACCAAAAAAATTAAATCAAATATTAATTTGATGAGAGAATGTCAGAACCAGAGAGTAGGATCATCACATATTATTTGTAATTAATTTAAGAAATTAAAGAAATAAATTGCAATGAATTTTTTTTATGGATATAAAAAAGATCTATATTTTTTCATCATTGTGTTATAGGTATCCATAATAGATACCCTCTAGTAGTGACCCACATGTGTTCTATAAACCTCTAAAAGTCACCGTAGGAATCTCCTGGTGCTAGAATGGAAGATTAAAATGATTTCATCATTCACATTCGATAATCCTGAGAATTTATTCCAAAGGATTATCCTAGATATCAATAGACTTGATAGAGAATGGTTTAGGAAGATAACTCTCTATTATTGAGAGTGTTCTTAGAGAAGGGTTCTCTCTAGGAATTCAAGAGGATTTTTCGGATTTCTTTGTGAAAAACAACATGAATTAGCTCAATAAAAAAATATAATTGGATTTATATATCACCAGGGTTATAAAATAAAATTTTTAAATGTGCCTGTATTATTTTTATTAATCCCTATGGAGCCCCATGTCTATAATAATAATAATATTATTATTATTTCTTGACATGTGATAAACTCAAAAATTAAATTAAATATTATTTATTCAAATATTGTTCAATATAAACTATTTCTCAGTGGACCTTTAAACTTGGTCTTCCATTACTTCACATTTTTTATCATACCTTGAATAATGACTATTTGAGAAATAAATAAATACAACTACATTATTCACGAATAAACAAATAAATATTTTATTCAATAAATCGAAAATAAATATTTGTGAAATATTTTTCTCACAAAATATTGTCTCGAATAATTGGTGAAAGAATATATGTGATCAATAACACATGAATAATTATTAAAACATGTGCGAGAATAATGTTTATTAACCTTATTAAATAATAAATTATATTATTATTTAACTAAATTTCTTGATACACATAGTGTGTGACCCTCTAGGCCTCTTTCTCCGTGGCATTAGGCGAAGAATACCAAATTCCTAGGTTAGAATCTTGCAACATCCCAAGACATATATATATAGAAAGAAGTTAATTTCCCAATGAAATATAAAAACATAGGGATACATATTGTGTAATATAATCCTTTTATCATGATTTCTATAATCAAGTAGGTTTAATGCTAGTGCCATCAACCAATGTGATCGATGCATATTTCTTTGACTTTATAAAATTTGAACTTGATTATAGAACACCATGGCCATGGATTTATTTAGGTTATATCATTTCCATTAGAGGGACTTCTATATCAACTTATATTAAGTAACTAAGGGTAAAAACCATTTCTCACATTATTCTTTAATGTAATATTACTTTTGATTCACCAAACATATCCTACCTCACCGTGAACATATGTCGTCTTGATTTTCATCAATACATCAAATTAAACAACTCATAATATCAATTAATGATGATCTCAATGTCTAAAAATCAATACACATTTCTGTATATAGAAATATCTAAGGGTAAATATATATGTGCATTTCCCACTGGCAGGTCATATTCTCATTATTTTATACATTATAAATTACTAAGAGTATACACCATGACAAGGTGACTCAAAGTCCTATCTATTTACACCCTTCATAGAATATATCATTTTTTTCTTATAAATGATTTCATCTAGCAATATAAAATTTATATTTGAGGCTACTATCATGCCACTTCTAGGTTCCCATAATAGAAGGAAACTACTATGACCTTTTAGTGTGACAACTACTCCTAGGACATTATCACATACTATGTCACGTAAAAGAACAATCATGATGTGATATGGAATTTATTAACATTGAAATCAATTAATATAGGTTATCATAAAGTATTATAAAGTTCGTTCTAGGGCTCAAATCCAATAAAAATTATACACAACATATTCAAGGAATACTGATTCTTTCTAAAATAAACCTATGAAAAAGGTTTACAGCGAATATTATTTAGGACCATTAACCATTTGTGACTATTTTTCTTCTTCTTCTCTATTTTATTGACACTATTAGAATAGATAATGTGAGAATCATCTAAATCATTTTTCTATGCATTGGATCAATGGAGCCTAATTGAAACACTTTTTAAGTAAAACCCCAAATAAAATTTTACATATATATTTGGATACTAATTGGACATAGTTTCATCAATATTAAGGGAATTAAAATTATATAATAAAGTATAGTTATGGTGAAAGTTTTTCATGGATTTACTCATATGTTTTTGAGGAACAAGAGGAGAGAAACCCAGGGAATGTGAATTTTTCATAGATTCACTAACCTTTAAAGGTGGTTCCTAATTTTTTTTTTCAAATAGTGACCTTGGAGAAGAAAAAGGATCAGATTGGTCTGGGTTCCAATAGAGATAGGGAATGTTTGGGTTAATATTGGTGACGATAGAATCCCTTTAATGTTATTGATAGGCTCCTCCATTTCATTCGAGGCACCATGATGATGAATATTGAGTAAACTTGTTTTTTAATTTATATATATATAATTAAATTATTGGGGAGTTATTATAGAATTTATTGGTCAAATTAAGTAAAGTTTTCTTCCAAAAAATAGTTATAAATATCCTGTTTTGACTTCAGAGGAAAGTCATTGAGTAAATCAAGTTACAATTTATAGAAGTTTGAAATTCACTCAATAGATCAATGAGATACGTGTTAATGTGTTTGGTGAATAAAAATTATAACTTAGAACTCTTTAAAAATTCACATATCCATAACTCGGACTATGAAGATAGATTGTAGATGGTCCTTTCCCCTTGAATATTCAATTTAAAGAATATTATAAATCTAATAGTTGAGGGATACTAGGATTTGAAAAAATAGTGGGATAAATTTAAATATTAATAAACCAATATTTTATATTATATTGGTAATCAATAAAAATTAATGGTTTAATAATTTTACCTTAGATAAAATAGAAACTGACATAAACTAAATTTCACCGTGATCAATTTTAGATAAATAAATTATCATAACATGCAACAATTTCTAGGAATGTAATAAGAGTGTACATATAATAAAATTTCAAGAAATGAATCTTTATGTTCTAAAGTCCTTACTTCTTATTGAAACTCATTGAGGAGAATGTTAAGAAAAAAAGGAAGCCTCTAAAAAAATAGATATGATGCACTAAATTTCCATCGAATTGTTTTATCATTTATATCTAAGGAATTATAGAAAGTTTATTAGTAGAAATTTGAATAAAAGATTTTAATTCATCTATAAGAATTATACCAGGAGAGAGTAAGGATAGAATGATATGGAATATCAAGAACACTATATAGTTTTTTAAATATATTATTGGGTATATTAAGAGGCTAGTGTCCCTAGGGTTCATGCTGAACCAAGAGGTTTGATTTAATCACTTACTTTAATTTTCACCACATAGTTTTTTAACCTTCAAATAAAGGTTGAGAGTAAATAGTGATTCATATGTGGTCATCATTCATGAAAATCTCATATATTATTTTTTTGAATGATAAAATTAAGGGAGAACTAAAATTATAAGTGAGACATAGAAATAAATTTATTATTTGGAAGGACCCTAGTTTTATATCTAAAAAAATTATTATAAAAAATTACATACATCAAACTCAAGGAAGAATGATTATTGAAAAAACATACCTACACAGAAGGTTTATGTAATAGTTTATTTAGGATTTTTAACCATTTTTAACTTTTCAACTTATTGTTCATCTTTTTACTAAATATTTCATCCCATATAATGGGATAATCATATGAATCATTTCCCTCCACCTTAGATCGATGAAACTCGATTAAGTAGGGTTTAGAAAAAACCCCAAAGAAAATATAGTGTAGATATTTGGAGATATAGTGGAATTATTTTATCATTGTTGATATAATAAAAATTAAACAATAGACTAAATGGATGTAAGAGGATTTATTTATCCTTTTTTTCATGGGTTTGAAGAACATGAAGAGATAAACTAGGGGAATGAGAATTTTTCATAGTTGTACAAACCCTCAAATATGGTTCCTTGGGGAGAAACATTTTGAAAATGCATTCCATGGTTGAGAAGACATGCCATATTGTTCTGGGGACTATCAAACATGGGAAATTTTATGGTTAACTTTGATAAAGATAGATTCCCTCTCGAGAAATTGGTGGGTGACCTTATTTCAGTTTAGGTACCATGATGATAAATAATGAGAAATTATTTTTTCATTTATATATATAAATATAAGATCCAATAATTTAGGAGTTTTTATGGTAGTGGTGGGCTAACTTAACTAATTTTTTATTCAAATAAATAGTTATAACTTTCCTATTGGAACTTTAGATTCAAAGTATTGAGTAAATATTTTTATAGTTTAGAGAAGATAAAAATTTACTCAAAATATCAATGAGACATGAGTCCATATGATGGGATAACTAAATCCTACCTTAAAACTCTTAGATATTTGTAATATCCAAAACATAGACTATTATGAGAGGTTCTAATTGATCTTCTCCACTAGAATATTTGAGCAGGAAAATATTCTAAATCTAATATTTGAGGGTTTTTTAGATTTGATAAAATATTAGGATTCATTTAAAGATTAACAAATCAATGTTATCTATTATATTAGTAATCAATAAAAAGTACTAATATGGTAAATTTACTTGTTTTAGATCAAATAGAAACCACCACCAACCTAATTTCACTTCTACCAATTTTTGATAAATAAAATATCCTATCTAGAAATAATTTCAAATAATAGAAGAGGAGATTGTGCATAATACAATGTCAACAAACAAATATTTGTTGGCTAGAGTCCCCACTTCCTATGGATCCTCAATAAGGAGGAAGTAAAGCAGAAAATCAATCCTTTAAAAAACATAAAAATGAGGAACTATATGTCCATTTCATCATTCTATCATCTGTGTATAGTAAATTATGGAATTTTTATAAGGAAGAAGATGCATAAAACATTCTAAAACATCTCTAATAATTATACCAAGAGAGGGGAATGAGTGAATGATATGAGATCTCAAGAGCACTATATAGTTGAAGGTTAGTATGGGAGGTCAAGAAGGAGCTAAATTACTCAAGATGATTGGGTACATTGAGAGAATAGAGTCCCCAGGACTTAATCTCAACCAAGAGGTGGAAACTGATCTCATGATTTCATTTTTAAAATTTATTTTTTCATCCTTCATGGAAAAGTGGAATGTAAATGGTGTTTTTATGTGGTTATCATTCATGAAACTCTCATTTATTATTTAGTGTGAATGATTAAATCAAGGTAAATTTGAAATTGTAAGTGAGACTTAGAATTAAAATGATTGATCACATGGAATCCACTAGTATATCTTAAAAAAGTATACTTAAAAATAACATGCAATAAAATTAGTGAAGATTGGTTCATGTCAAAACATATATATGTAAAAGTTTTATGAAGATACTTCTTCAGGAACTTTAACAATTTATACTTTTACAACTTTTTCTTCTTTTTTTAATGATGTTTTAAACCTAGATAATGAAAGAATCATGTGAAGTGTTTCCCTCTTTCTTAGTTTTATACTGCCTAATTAAAGTTGGGTTTAGAAAAAAACCCAAGGAAATTATTGCATAAATATTTTTAGATTGGTTGTACATTATATTATTGATATTGAGGGAATACATATTAAATAATATAGTGTTTGGATGTTGAATTTTTTATGTGAATTTTATTGTATGGACCTGAAGAATAGGCGGATAGAAACTTGGGGAATGAATACTGTTCATAGATGTGATGACTATTAAAGGTGGTTCCTTACATAGAACTTTTTTAAGAATTGATTCCATGGTGGAGAAGAAGGCCTAAACTAGTCTAGGAACCACCATAGATGAAAAAAATTAGGGCTAAAATTGGTGAAGATAGACTCCTTTCAGAGTGATCATTGGACACTCCCATTTCATTCAACCCAACCAAATGATGAATATCGAGTAAACTTGTTATTAACATTTTATAAGTAAATAATATATATATAATCCAATTATTGAGGAGTTATTATGGAATTGGTGGGTTAACATAACTAAAATTTTCTTCAAACAAATTGTTATAGCCAACTTGTTGTACCTTTAGAGGAAAATCATTGAGTAAATCTATTTAAATTTTACAAAAGTTGAAACTTCACTCAATAGATCAATGAGTCACGAGTCAATGCTATTGGAAAGCCAAAATTCTATCTTAAAACTTATAAAATGTGTCATAAAATAACATAGACTATAAGGATGGGTTTTATATGATCCTTCCTAATAGAATATTTGATTAGTAAAATATTCTAAATATAGTAGTTTAGGGTCACAAAAATATGTTTAAATAGTGAAATAAATTTAAATATTAATAAATAAAAAATTTCTATTATTTTGGTAATAAAGACAAAGTACTAGTCTACTAAATTTACTTGAGATATACCCAATAGTGACCAACACTGACTCAATTTAACTATTATTTTATATAAATAAAATATCCTAATTAGCAATAATTTCAAGGAATGGTAAATGTACTTGTGCATAATAAAATGTCAAAGCTTTCTCTGCCAGAGTCACCACTTCCCATTGAGCACCATTATAGAGAATGTAAATTAGAAAAGTAATATTTTTTTTTAAAATAGGGATGATTCATTTTATGTACATTGCGTCATGTTAGCATATATGTCTAGTAAATTTTATAAAGTTCATGAGAAAAAATATGCATACAAGATTCTAAGTCATCTTCAAGAATTATAAGAGTAGTGAGAAAGGATAAAATGATATTAGATCTTGATAACACTATATATGTGTATACTATAATAGGTGAATAAATTAGGACCTCATGTACTCAAGATGAACGGGTATATTAAGATACTAGAGTCCCTAAGGTTCAAATTGATCCGATAGGTAGAAGTTTATCTCATACTCTAATTTTTACCACCTAGTTTTTCAACCATGATTATTAATTAAAATATTAATAACATATAAAAGTATCTTTGAGATATATTGTCTTTAGTTCTATGATATAATAAGGACAGGGAGGACACAAACTCTCCCTCCATTATAATGAGTAATAGAAGTAAGAGGAAGACAAAATACTGGATGAGTAAACCAAATCTATAGATAACTACAAAATAACCTTAAAAAATATAAGGATATAGAGGGGTATAAAAAAGTAGGAAGAAATGTACTTGTCATATGTCAAGAATGGATTCATAAATAAGAACGTTATTGATGGAAAAATGAAGAATTGTGATTCTTTTTTCATATGGTATAATTATCATTGAATGAAATATATATATTTTTATAATTTTTTTATAAGATACAATATGTGGCTCATGTATTTTTATTCAAATATGGGAACCAAATAGATTTAATAATATTACAATGGGTGAGGTAGATCTCCAAGAAAAAAATGGTACAATATTAGTATCATTGATAGTTTGGGATTGTAATTTGGATTCACCTAGTATCATGATTCTTGTATTAAATAATGTTTATCATATATTATTAACTTTTGAAGAACACCATGGGTTTGTGGAAGAGTTGGATTATTGTATTCTATTTTTAACCAAGTTTTGGAAGCATTTTCAGAAAGATTTCAGGTGTTCCAAGGTGTGTATAAATTATTTTTTAATGATTATGACCATATTTGAGAAAGTCTGTTCATTATGTTTATAAATGATTTTTCATAAATGAACATCCACATAAGAATCATCCATTTATTCTCAAGTATGATGAATAACTTGTGTAAAATTGAACTCAAATGTGTATAAGTATCCTCTTATCTATTTAAGGATGATTTGTTTTATGCATAATCATGAGTTAGTATTTGCATAAGGATTATCTTACCATGCAAGAATCAATATAGATCTATGTATGGATGATTTCATGGAATTTATGGTCTATTTAATGTTATTTAAGAATCCTGACTTAGATAGCTCTAAAAAAAGGGAAATAGCATTTTGAATAAATTTTTAATTTATTGATGTTGGTGATAATCCTAAATGATTAAAACATCATAAAAATTATATGATTCAAGATGAAGCATAATATTAAGAACTGAATGGCATGAAGAAAAACTTATACAATGAAATCATCTACATGAGGAGACATTATATCTAGATTTGAATATATTTCTTAGGAATATTCAGAATTTATTTCTAAAATTTCAATAATATTATGATGTTTTATTCTTAATTACAAATAATCACTTGTATTTGATTTAATAGTGATTCTATATGATCTTTGAAGGTTTTGCAGTTAGAGCTGCTGTGTTTGTTAATTTTTCATCTTGATCAAGTTGTTCATTCCATGAACTGTTTAAGAAGACGAGGAAAAAATATTTTTGAAGGTGTTTTGGGAAAAAATAAAGATCATCATTTTTTAAATTCATTAATAGATCATTTGTGAAATATTTTTTGGTCTATAAAGCTAGATTTTTTTTCTCGTACAATTTTTTTATCATCTAATTTAAGGAAAAGAAATGAATTTCAGTTGTGTAATTATAAAGAAGACATGTGGTTTTGAAAAAGTGAGTAAATTAAAAGATCATGGTGCATAAAAGTTTCTTAATCAGTTGAGAAAATCATGGATATATTTTTGGTACAATTTCCATTGAAATAAATTTGGATCCCATGATCTGCAATTCATTTCATTGAATTACTTTTAATTCTGATAATTCTGGGAACTTCTATATGCTAGTGTTTCAAAGAGAGATAAATGTTTGTTTATGTGTATTATTGAATATCAAAGATATTGAGAAGAATAATAAAGGATAGTGTTGATATTATGAATACATCATCCATATCAGATTGAAAATGGAAATTTATATTTAATATTAATATCTAGAAGGATAAACTATATCAGATTCAGTGAGGAGTGAACAAAATATATTGGATATTTATAAGGATTGGTAAGGAAAATCTATATCTATTGTTTATAAAGTAACTAAAGATTAAAATAGATCTTAATATTTCTATTTTCTACACCATCCTTTTATCTTCACTATAAATATGAATTCTATGGAGAGTTTTTGGAAAACATTGATGAAAACCCACATGTGTGTTTATAATATATTAATTCACTCGTTTTTATAATGAAAGAAATATTTATTTTGGGAGACCAACAAACCACAATAAGGAATAAGTGTCTATGAAGAAACCAAAATTTGTAAAAACTCCATGTCTCTTTTTTTTTATAATTTCTGTATGGATTGATAGAGGTTGTGATTATTTTTTTAGTGGATCAAAATTTAATAGTTCATTGAGGTTTATTTAATAGTGAGCATGAAAATATAAAAATGACCCTCCACTGATTCATCCCCCCACTTAGTGGAGGAACCTAATTATTTAGTATTTTAGAAGGTTTTAGAGGATGGTTCCCTCTATTTGATCCAACCAAGTACATTTGATAGATAATTTGAATTACGTTAACAGCTAAGGTGTTTCAATGTTTGATGAAAAAAATTATCACAGTTAGAATAATAATGTTACCCTTATTCTCTCATTCATATAGGAAGTGAGATATACTACAATTGTGGATTTTTTATCCTTTAGAATATATTTACATATTCATCTTGCAGACAATAGAAACATAGAAGATGAAGGGAAGACATAAAATTTTATTCTTACGTCATTTTTAAATAAAGTCTACACAAAATTAATGTGGCTACAAATGACCAAGTAAATATGGTATAAATTGGAAAGTATCAATGAGGGAAATCTAAATGTGATATAGGATAAATTATAAACATGGATTAGATTATTTTAAGATAATAAGATGGATTGGTAGGAATGAATATATGATTTATTAACCCAAGTGAATGAATTTTTTAGTAACATTCTGGGATTTAGAGAAAATTTTAAATATTCAAAAACATTCAAGATTTTGATGAGGAATTAGCATGATAGAATCAATCCAAGGATCTTATATCTAGAATATATAGATGGGTTTTCACTAGATAAGTAACATAATATACTCATTACTTATGATATGAGAAAACTCATAGCATTTAAGAAGAAGACTAAAGATGAAATTGATTTTGAATCCATGAGAAGGATGAAAATCAAGAATGATGATGGGGATGTTGTAGGTTTAATAGATTCAAGAAATAAAAAATAATATGATTATTATGAAAGAATTGTTTCCATTATTTCAAATAACTTCAATAAGGGAAATTGAAAGTACAAAGGTGTACTCACACCTAGATTCTACAAGTGTAATGGGTTTGAAAATTTCACCATAAAGAATCTAAATAAGAAAGGTGGTGATTATGACACAGGTGAAGATAAAAAACCTCAATTAAATAAGTGAATTAAAATTTTAAAATATGTGTATAAGGATATTTGATTAAGGAATAAATATTATATATTAAAAAGTTGGGTTTTGATGAGAAAAGAGGAGGATTATGGTCATTCTTCTAGCAGTGAGTCAGATGATGAATCAGGTGTGAGATTTTCTGATTTAATGATATATGATGAAATAAATTTTGATTCATAAAGTATTAGAGTATATGATTTAGAACCAACCATGCTAGAACAAATATTCAATGATATAACTAGAGGTTGTCTTGATCAAAATACCATGTTTAATAAGGAGAAGAAAAAGTCATTGAAAGTAAATAAGAAATTAACTAAATAGAAGTGTGATTATTAAAAGGAAACAGTAGGATACATTAATGAGATCAATAAAATTAAATAGAGCGTTATTTAATATGAGAAAATATAAAAATATCCTGAAGAAAATTGTTCTCTAAAATAAGATAAGCTATCTAAAACTCAATAAAAATATCTTGAAGCTAGGAATGATCCAAATAAGATCAAGGATGAATTAGGAAATCTAATAAATCCAATGTGGAGTCCTCTAAAGATTCTGAGTGATCCTTCATAAAATATTAGGTCACATCCATACCTAATAAAACTATATATAAATATATTTTTACTAACTATATATGTTCAATCACAAAAAACTAGTGAGATTTTGAACAAAAAAATTGGAAAAAATTGTTCCATTTAAATAGAAGAAAGTATAATCTTGAGGAACTCAACAACTCCCAATATGAGTTAAAATAGACCAAGTTAATTCCAAGGGGATAGAAATCCAGACATCATAATTTTAGTAAGAATGGTGATTTTCCCAAAATATTGAGTTTTTAAGGTTACTATTGGTGATATGTAGTGTATGGATGTAAGGTTTATAGATGATGGTACAAAATTTCATTACTAGGAAAGATAAAATAAGTCTAGGAGAGTTAATCTAAGGAGATGAAAATAAATTATGAAAGTAGAAAAAGCGTGAATAAAAATTCCAATATCACAACATAGAACCAATTTTAATATCTTTAAGAATTATATGAAAAGTTTGAGGAAAAAGAGTCATTTTTTGATAAATTTTTGAAAAGTAAACTAGAACATATTTCTTATATATAGAGAGGGAAAGAAACCCAGAAACACAAAGAAGAAAAGGAACAAATAGCTAAAGTTTCTTTAAAATAAAGTTGGAGGAAAAAATCATGGATACTTGATTATTTGTATTATTCCTATATGATAGGTCAAACAAAAATCTTGAAAAACATTGAGAATAATGAAGGATAAGTATTCACGTTGTTGAATGATTGTCCTTTGAAAATCATAGGTATCTGTTTTTCTCAAATAAAAAATAAAAATATGAAATATGATAATTTTTTTATGTTTAAGGATAGAAGAGAAACTTATTGAGTTCTAGTTAGTTTTTTGATTTTGTGTATGAAGGATTTTTCAATAATGACTCATATATCATTAAAATCTTGAAATATGGGAGGATTATTCTGTAATATAGGAGAAGAAATTGAAACCAATTTTTATTGGTTATATAAATAATTCTTGTTACATGGTTATATATTATGATAATATATTGTGGTGTAGGATGATTGACCATTATGTGCAAAGAAGTTTGAGTAAAATTATTAAACATGATGTTGCGTGAGATCTTCCAAAGTTGAAAATAAATTTTGATGTTATTTGTGGGACTTTTAAAAAATGGAATATGACTTAGAAATCTCATAAAAAGGTGTAAATCAGATCCACAATAAAACTTGAAATTATTTTTAATGATTTATGTCATCCCATGAGGAAAACGTTCACAAGAGTTGATATTTAATTCATTAATTTTTTTAATAATTTCACTCAGATGAAAAATGATTAGTTCATCAAGTATAAATACATTATTATTAAATTGTTTAAAATCAACATACTATAGGTTAAGAATAGTGGGAATGATATGAGATCTTGAGCACACTATGTAGGTGATGTTTGGTATAAGGGAATAATACAAGACCTCAAATACTCAATATGACCAGGCACATTAATTTAATAGAATCCCTAGGGTTCAATTCAAACAAAGAGGCAACAATTGATCTAATACTTGAATTTTTACAACCCAGTATTTCAACCCTCATGTAATGTGGAAAGTAAATGGTGGGTTTTTTAAGGTGATAATTCATGAAATGTTCATTTATTGTTCAGTGTGAATGAGTAAATCAAGGGAGAAATAAAATTGGAAGTGAGACTTAGGAATAAATTAATTTCTCACATTTAATCCACTTTTCTATCTTAAAAAATTATTTTAAAAAATGACACTCAATGAAATCAAGGAAGAATAATTTTTATCGAAACATAAATATAAATAAGGTTTACAATGATCCTTATTCATGAAAATTAACCATTTGTGATTTTTATCTACTTTTTACTATTTTTCTTGACACTGTTAGCCTAGATATTGAGAGAATCATCCAAATAATTTCCCTATGCATTAGATCGATGCAGCTTAATTGAAGGAATGTTTAGGAAAAATACCAAAGAAATGATCACATATATATTTGGAGACCGAGTAAAAATTCTATTATCGATATTGAGGGAATATGAACTAAATAATATAATAGAGGGATAGTTAAGGTTATTCATGGGTTTAATTACATTGGTCTGATGAACAAAAGGAGGGAAACCATGGGACCAATAATTTTTCATAGAAGCGTTGACCCTTATAGGGGGTTCCTTATGAAGAAAAATTCTGAGAATGGTTTCCATGGTAGAGAAGAAGGCCTGACTTGGTCTGGGAACAAATACTTATGAGGAAATTTAGGGTTAAAATTGGTGAAGACAGACTCCCTATGGAGTGATCAATAGGATAACTCATTTTATTTGAGGTACCATGATGATGAATATCAAGTAAACTTTTTTTATTATATATATATATATATAACCCAACAATTGGTAAGTTATTATAGATGTTCTTAGTTGACTTAATTAAAATTTTATCTATATAATTATTAATATATAGACTGATGTAACTTTATAATAAAATCACAAAGTAAATCATGTTATAATCTGTATAAGTTGAAATCTCACTCAATGGATCAATGAGCTATGAGTCAATGTAGGTGGCCTAAAAAAAGGCTAACTTAAAACTCTCCAAAAAGTCTCATAATGATAACATGGAATATGAGGAGAGTTTATAGATAATAATTTCAACTATAATATTTTAGTGTTATAATATTCTAAATCTAGTAGCTTAGGGCCACTTGGATTTGATAAAAGAGTGGGATATATTTAAAGATTTGTAAATCAATATTGTATATTATATTAGTCATCAAGAAAAAGAACTAATATTATAAATTTACTTTTTGTAGATAAAATGTAAGCTACCAATATAATACCCTAAGTTTTAATAATTTATTTTCTTTAAGTAATATATTTGATAGCATGTGGTATATGTAATACTAAGCTTAAAAAACAATAATTTATGATAGAAATTATTATCATTTAAGTATGGCTGTCCCATCCTAGATATTTGTTTGGAGGGTATGAATATATATAACCATATTATGAAATATATTTATATATAGTTTTTGTTAATTATATGAATAATTAATCTTACATTTATTATCAATTGGTTTGAAATGAAGATAAAATCTTTTGTAGGTAAAAGATATATTTTTTTTCATAAAATTATTTTTATATGGGAATTGTTTTTATCTTAATAGATTAAATTAATCACTATTTATAAATTATTATAATGAAATAATGTTATTATATATACACTTTAATTAATTAACATTCATTTAATTATTGTTACTAGGCATGTAATGAGAATAAAGTCATTTTATGCTTCAAAATTAGATTTTCTTCAAAAATGAGTTTTATTGCATTTTGTGTGTAGATATTGTAATACTTTGTTACCAATTTTGTAAATTGTATTTGAAAAAATGGATATCATTTTTATACCATTATTTTATTATATTCTTAGGATGTATTTTTTATATTTTTATGAAAAGATGATTTTTTTAAGCGAATAGTGAAAAGTGACTATTTTTGCAAAACCATCATTTCTATTGTTTAAATAAAGTAATTTAAAGGTAAAATTATATTTTTTATTTCAATTAAAATTAATATAATATTCCTTTAATTTAAAAAATATTATTAATTCTATAGGAAAAAGTATTATATTTAATTTTTCTATAAGCTCATTTTTGGGCTTAAAACATATTTTTCTAAAAACTATTTTTTATTACATTTTATCCATTTATATTAAAATTGATTTCTTCCAATTCAATAAATTTAATCATGAAAAATTTATGCAATATTTTTAATCAGGAGATTCAAATTTGGTAAATAGTTTCCTTTTATTTTTTGTCATTATGTATAGAAATCCTAGTAAATATTTGTCACATCGGTAAGTGTTAAATGAGGATAAAGTTTTGAGATAAGACCCCAAAAATAACCCCAACACTTGAATTTATTTCACTGAATTATTGTAATTTTACCAAGACTATATTATTTTAAAAAACATGGAAATTACTTTCCACATAACTTTTATTATAACCTTTATATTATTTTAAGTAAAGAATAAATAAAAAATGTCACTCTCTTTCTTCTAATATCTCTAAAATATTTTGATTGAGGTAAAAATATGTTAAGATAATTTATAAATATTTATTTTTAAGATAAATAAATTATTTATGATATATTCTTAATTTTTAGTGACATCATAATTACCTTAAATGATTACACTATGCCGATACAATGCTTGTTTAAGAAGTAGAAAAACCAAGGTCAGTGATTTAAAAAAATAATAAGATTAATATGTTTTCGATAAATTGAAGTATTACAAATATTTAACTAGTAATTATAAAGTATAATTAATTTCAAACATGTTTATATTTTAATTCCCTTATCGTCTTGATGTCTTTGAATTTAAATTAAATTAATAGTCCAAAAAATGACTTTAATTATATTTTACGATCAAAAAATATTTTATTAAATGATTTAAAAATAAATAAATTTTGAAGGAGGACAATTGGTGTGGTATATGTTCTAAAACATCATCCATGAACCATTATTCGAGTAACTTTATTAGTTATAAGTAAATTTATACCCATCAAGAGTGAAAATTATGTAACATAGTTAAAGTCAAAATTGGTTAACAAGGGGGTTAAACCAAAAATAATGTCTAAAAAGAAGCTTAAACTTTTCAAAATTTTATGGTTGAATGGATTTATAATTTATCATATAAAAAATCAGAAATTATTTCCATTTAGTAACACTTTACCTGATTATGATATTTATTATATTTTAAAGTTCTTAATATTTATAATTATGCCACTCTCCTCATTTATAAACGGGATTCCCCACTCCTATCTTACTCACTACATTTGAACCTTTTATCTCAATCAATTTATGAGAAAATACCTTCCCAAACATCCTAATAACGACCTATATGCTCTGGAACCACTAAAAGACCAACCTAAAAGGCTTAATGTGTAATGCAAAAGAGGTTTTCCAAAGAAGAGGTAAACTCTTAACCAAATCCTTTTTTACCTCCTTCAATTATTTTATAAACATGTTGATATAATAACATTAGTATTGAAACTATACTGAGATTCTATTTTGACTATGGTATAACCCTTATTTATCTCTATCTCTATACCATAGGAAATGAAAACATCACTCGTGCGTACGTATGGACCACCACCTCCACAAAGTGATATGTTTATTTTCATCACCACTTCACTAGGATGGATATTATGATATGATTAATTAATATATATGATAGTATAGATATAATTATATTTTAAAGAAAATATACTACTTACCTTCTTACCCTTCCACCCATTAAAAATGACAACATCACTCATGCATATGTGTGGACTACCGCCTCCACAAAGTGATACAATTTGTTTTCCATGTCTAAATTTCATGAAAAAATATAAAATTTTATTTAATGTATAAAAATTATAATTATTTCATGATAATTATTCTTTAAAAAATTTAAATGTGACCCATTTGACCACGATTGACCTATTGAAGTTTTTTTTGCGATTATGAATCAAACGTCCTTCATGGACTAAAATGATTTAATAAATATATAAGGTATGATAATAAATGAGATAAAATGGATAATAATAAATAAATAAACTGAAAAAATATTCTTAATAAAGTGTAAAATTAATATAATTCTCTTATACATGAGATAAAGTATGCACGTGTTGAGTTAGACTCGAGGTAAGGGGTTTCTTAACTCAACATGTTTTTATTGGGATATATTACTTCTTCATTATCTATGTTATTCCAAGATTATGTGTTCAATGACCCATGATTATTTTATAATGTATTTAAACTTTTTTATGTGGATTTAAATTTGTTACACATAATCAATTCATTGATTAGTTCTTACTTTAATATTACTATATTTGTAAGGGTTTCTTTTCTCAATTTTGTTTCTATCAGACACATGACATATTAAACATTTTTTTATTCATGTGGTTTATATACTACCCCATTCCTATGTTATATCATGAATATTTTTATATTCATGGTATTTACACTTTCATTTTATTTTATTTATTTCATGGGGGCTATGATATAAAAGTTTCCAAAGCGGTAAGGGTTTTATGTTACAATCTCACTTTTTACCTGAATTGTTTATTCTTAAATTTCTGATGGTGAAATTATATGATACATCACTAAAATATCTTCTTTATTTTTTAACATATGTTTATTTCTATAAATTAAAATTTTTTACTTTCATTTTCCTCTCTCTAAGAACTCAAAAGTTTGAAAGAATGTTTTTAAGAAAAAATAGACTTTGTTTTTATATTCGATCATGAATAATTTTCTTCCATATCAATATTTTCTTTAAAATGTTTTCAATAGTATTTTTCTATTATATAATGAATAATTATATTAATATTTACCCATGATATAATTTCTATAAATAGGTTTCAAATGAATCTTATTTTTTTTTTCTAAATGAGTAACTTCTTACCCAAGGCATGAACAAAATATATGTTTTAACATTTAAAAAATAGTCAATTTTTCCCACTATCATGAATATTATATTCCTTGAAGCTTCCTTTACATTTTCTCTTTTTATTCTGAATGAAAATTCCCAATATTTTGAAAATATTTTGATTTTAATTTAGTGCTTTCAAAATGAAAATGGAATTTTCCTAATGAAATTTTCTAGTGATATTTTAAAGGTATTTTCACCTATTTCAACATCCATTAATGAATATTATGTGTTAATGAGGACATAATATAATGGTACTATCCTCCCTATGTCTCTGGATAGTTTATGATCATATTTTTCTATTTATCAACTGGTAAAAATATTAACATTTCATATGATATTTTTTCAATACAAATGTTTTTGTTGATTATGTAATAAATTGTTATTCATTTCTTTAATATGATGTAGGAGTTATGCTTAGTATGTGATGGGAGGGGCCCGTTATATCCCCTTAATGAATTAGTAGGTCTTATGAGATAAACTAACCTAGATATTTAGTGTATACCTACCCAATTATTTATGATTACTTGGTACAAGACCTTGGAAGTATGTTTATAATTCATTTTCATAAGGCCATGATTATATGATTATATTGCCCAAAATAATTCACTACATCATTATAAAATAAGTTATTATTACCCATGTGATTATTTATGTTGTTATGTCTTCCATAGATATATTCCCCTTTTATGATCTTAGTTATGTCACATATTTTATTATTTTTATCTCCATATAACTATTCACACTTTATTTATTCCATGATAGATTCTGTTGTACACATTCCCTTATAGATAATCTGATCTCACAATTTCTTATGTTTTCATTTCTATATGATATTAATAAGGGATCTATATATGTTTTTAGGGATATACTAGAATAATTAATAAAGTTTTCACTATAATTTTAAGTTAAATTTCATGTTTTCAAAAATAATGTAAGAATCATGTATGTATCTTGTATACCAAGATTGTTAAACAATTTGATCCCTTAGGATATGATCACTTGTCTCTTATTCAAATGTAGCAAGATAACCACTGGATATGGGTTTTTAGAGTTAGGGTGTTGTAGTTGGTATCTAAGTAAGTTTAGCAGGACCATTAGGTACTAGATTTAGGAAATCCTAGATTAAATAATTTAAACCCATGATAGATTATAGGGATAAGTCTGAGTACATGGTAACATCATGAATCTATAGTAAAGTAGAGATTATGTGGTTTTTCTAAAAATTAAATCCCAGTCTAGATACTAACAAGTGGTCACTGTTATGTAAAAGACACATATAGGGGTAACAACTTTGAACAAGGTGGATTAGGTATTAAGTCAATCATCACCGGTGCATGATGAGTGAGCCTCAGACTGAAAACATGTCTAGAAACTTCTAAGAGATATTCTTTAGTTAATTCACATTTCTTTTATAAAAAATTATAGTTAATGAGAGTATAAAACCCATGGAAACCTATGATATTCTATACTAATATGGGATAAACCTAAATATTCATGGGTTGCTAAGTCTATGATTTATTATAAGTTGAAAGGCATAGATACACCTTTTAAGGTGTTATGTGATGAGATTTTAAGATGAATAAGGATATTTTCAGATAAATTTATGGGAATAAAACTATTGGGTTTAGTATGTGTTTTAGTGAAAAGGTTATTTGAGTAAGAATGTTTTTTTTGTTTTATGGAAATAAGTTGAATGATATTGATAAACTTTAGAGTTAATATGGTCTTTTATGTTGAGGTAATTATGTAGAATTAGGATAAATGGGTTATTACAGTTTGGAAAGATATGTTTTATCATATAAATAACCTTGGGATTGAAAATTAATTCTGTGACTAAGTGATTAAAGTTATTTCTGTAAGAACCTGGTTCTTACTTTAAGGTACAAGTTTCTTTTTTTTATTGTGTTTTGGGATATTTTTTATAAAACAAGTAACACTAGCTATGTTCTGGAATAAATTGGGTAGTTCTAGAAATTTCCAAGGTACACTCCGTATACTTCTAAGTACACACAGTGAACTGTAGCCGTGTGTGAAGTCCATACATGGCATGTAGGCCCGTTGGGTGGGTAGAAAGACTTTATCAAGTACACGTCATGTACTATTTGTACACGCCCTATATAGGGGTTGTGTATGGGGATATACGTGGAGTATTAGGGATGTCAGACAGGTAGATAAGTACACACTGTGTACCCCTAGGTACACATCATGTAGTCATGTTAGCAATTCGGCAAAGTAGGCCAACCATATTTAGAATAGTTGAAGAACCCACATGACATGTAGTCCTAAGTACACATCGTGTATTTTGTTTTTTATATTAAAATGGGTAGTATCCTCGTTTTGAGGTAGAGAGCAGCGGGAGTTGTTGGGTTTCACGAACCAGCCAGCTGAGACTTCAATATCCTTCGAGATCTTCGTCTTAAAACCATTTCGAACACTATTTGATTCATTGGAACCCCCTCGGTAAGGCCTTGATTCCACTTGATCCATTGTTTTCTTAATTTATGTTCTTGATCAAGTTATATGACTTTGATCATTTATGATTGTTTTTTAGATATACCATGTTTTATATTGAATTATAAGCTGACGCCAGAGGAGGATCATTGTACAAGTTTGAGGTAGGTGGTGTATACCTCTTTTTCTATTTTCATGGTCATTTGGGTGGCACAGACTTTGGTGCGTCTTCGGGTATTTTGAGTGAGACCTTGTTTTAATTGATTTTTCAATTTAAATTGCTTGTTAGATACGTGGGATGTCGTTGGGAATGCTCTATACCCAAATTACTTGAGCGAGGCTGGGTGAGAGGCCATTTCTCATTTTGGGCATTTTGGATGGGGGTGCCAAAATGTATTAAAATGAATTTGTTTTGATTAAACTACATAGTTTAATTTGTTAAATAATGATACGGATTGTTAGATGAATTCAAGACCTTAGTGCTAGTATGGGACAACACCTGTCTAGTGCAATTCAAAAGTTTGTTTTGTCTTTCCTGTTTAAAGTATTTCATTGTGATTATATATGTGATATGTGTTACAAAATATGTCGAAATACTTGGGGTTGTGTTGGGCTTGGCCCAGATATTCTTAAGTGATGTAGATCATAGGGTGGGCTTGGACCAGATTACATTGCGTGGTTTTGACCATAGGATAGGGCGTCATGGATGTCGACTTGAGGCAATGTGACTGTCAGGCTGGGCATGGTCCGGGTTACTTGGATGGTGAGACCATCGAACTTGAGAAACATGGTCTTAAGGACATGAGGTGTAATAGATGTTTTCACTAGGGTTCTGTATTTTGTGATTACCACTCACATGGGACTTTGGGTCGTATTCACACAAATGATTCCATGAAGAGGTGGTTTTGACTGCTAGTGTGGGTAGAGGCCCCCGTAGTTGTAGTTAGGTGATTATGGTTGGGGGTGCTAGCCATGGAAGCCACGTAGAAGGTGAGGATCCTTATGATTGTTTGGGCGTGCCTATGAGACATCGGTATTTGAGACACAAGGTTTCAGGAGGCACATGTTTCTAGGTTACAATTTCTTGGGAGGTGAGAATCCTTCGGTACTTGAGACACGAGGTGTTAGGAGGCACTTGGTGTCGGGTTACTATTGCTTGGGCATGCCTTCAGGATGTCAGTACTCAAGAAACATGGTCTCAGGAGGCACTTGGTGCCGGTTTACATGACTTAAATTCTGGTGATGGCCAAAGAAGGTGACACTTCATAGTGGCTGATGAGAACCATTGTAGGTTCTGTTTACTTTGTGCATCGTACTGTTTAATTTTCTTATAGATGAATGACTTCTTAAACACTTATATTATGTATGCACCATTGGGTGGTATCCTAACGAGATTTTTTCTCACACCCTACATGGTCTCTTAGGGATGCATGTAAAATTTATGTCTTTACGTATAGGTAAAGGATCAGCTTTAGGAGATGGATTGTAGTGTTTTTGGCATGAAGACTGGTATGGAACTTAAGGTCATTCCTAGCTAGATTTTAGTTTGTTAGCTTCTAATTTTGGTATCAACATGCTTACTTTGTTTTTTAGCTACTATTGGTTAGTCATGGGAACCATTGCTTATTGATGTGTATGACCTATTTGGATGCATGCTTTGCTATTTCATTAGTTTTTACAAGTAGGTTCATCTTGCTATTGTGTTTACCTTCTACTACTATTTTTTAATTTTTCATATTCTTTTTATCTTCTATTGATTGTTCTTCTACTCTGCGGGTCTGGTTCGAGTCCGCTAAGTCATCTATTTCTGCTGCATGTTATATATTGTTGCTTGGAACAGTACCATTATTATCCTTCAAAAGGGTATAGCCTCCCCACAATACCTATCTAAACCTCACTTCTAGTCGGCAACCTTTGGAGTTCAGGGAGGTGTGCCTAAGGTAGTAATACACAAACCGTTTAGTACTGTTCGGGTGTCCTTTCGAGTCCAGGATGTTACAAAGTGGTATCAAAGGGAAAGTTGTCCTTGACAGGGATTTAGTAGTAGTGTTTTACTGTCTACTAATTATATTGAGACTTATCTTTTTATTTATACTAGTTTACTAATTGGGTTATAGTAGACTGGAGATAGGTTGTTATTAGAACTGGGTTTCTAGCTTATTCTTGGGTGCCTATAGCCCCAAGTACAAGGGATGGACCAAGTTTCCTTGGGTGGGAATTGATATTTTTCTTTTGATCAGACTATAGTTTATATGATTTCCACCTCGGTGGTTCACTTGGTATGTGATTTCATTGATTGTGATATGTGACCCTTGACCCGGTATGGTAAGGGGGATTGTGGACCTTGGCCCAGTATAGAAAGGTGTGTTTTCTTGGCTTTTGATAGGCCCATTGTTGGGGTATTTCAATTTAATAACTGCACGTATGCCTTGTGATGTTATAATAGCATGTGAATAATATCAATTACCATGCTTTATATTATTTTAATTGCGAATAGGTGAAATTATTGATAGAATATTTAGTTTATTGAAATGTACTATGCCATGCTTTATATGTTGTGAATTGCATGTGGCATGAGATTTGGGTCTGGCTCTTGTATGAGAAGGCATGTACTATGGTTGAAGCAATTTTGATCACCAGGATTTGGAAAATCAGTCGTTGGTTTGAAGAAATGTTGGTTGTTAGGATGAGCATGGCTTGAGGTACTTTTGATACTTGTCTCTATTGAGGGCAGGTAAGGAGGCCTTGAGTCTGGGATGCCGTGGGCATGGGTTACGATGGGGGGATAGTAAGGGTAGTTGTTATATGCTGCATCTTTACTACTTTCCTTATCTTGGTGATATATATATATATATATATATATATATATATATATATTCTTATATATGTGGGATATTTGACCATTATGGTATTCAGTTGGTTCCTCCTAGACGATTCATATGAAGTGTCAGGCGGGTGATGATACAATGTCATAGGAGCATGATCAAGTTCCGAAACTTGATGGATAGGTAGAGCATGAGCTACAGGTACAGGTTCAGGGATATGATCATGTCCAGGATCTAGTGCAGCTAGGACAACATCCAGGTTTGGTAGCATTCAGGTCATGGCTCGATGAGCAGCTCTGAACTAGCTCGGTAAGTGTCTTATAGGGGATCGACAGAGGTGAACAGGGTACAAATCCATCTATGGAATATCTGACATGGGACTTCCAGTCGAAGCACCTGCGACTTTTTTTGGGTTAGAGTGGTCCACAGTCAGTTGAGAACTAGATAGAGAACATGAAAATGATCTTTGAGCAGCTCGAGATGCCTCCAGGGCAGAGGGTCAAGCTGACGACGTACATACTGTGATGACTGGAAAAGTGCTGGTGGGATGTGAAAGTTTAGGCTCATAGACATGAGGGACTAGCATGGAAGGACTTTGATGATAGGTTTTTCAATAACTTTTTCCCAGAGAAGTTGAGGGTAGGGAGAGCTTAGTAGTTCTTGAGCCTTTAGCAGGGTGACATGTCCATCATGGACTATGCAACTACTTTCCCTGATTTGTCTCTCTTTGCATTAGGTATGGTAAGCGATGACACCTTGAGGGTGAGGTGCTTTGAAGATGGATTATTACACACCATACGGGTGCAGGTAAACATCTTTAGGTTGACCTCATTATCAAAGGAGGTGAACTAGGTTCGCATAGTGGAGGGAAACCAAAGGGATATGCCCCAGGTTGGTTGGGCAACAACTTCAGGAGATGGTTCAGATAGCAGGAAACGAGGTCGGGACCAAGGAATCAGCTACAACACCTTGTACTAGTTCTTTAGTGGTTTTCTTTCAGTGTGGGAATCCAGGGCATGTTCAGACTCAGTTTGATAGGCTTCCAAAAGAGTGATGGTCATGTGGATAGGTCGAGCATCTTGAGAGGTTCTACAGGAAACCTTCTCAGACGACCTGTAATCGGGGACCAGGATAGACTGTGGCATTTGGAGTTGGTTCAGGTTCGGTACTAGGAGAGGGTATCCGAGTTTTAGCTACACGTGGATGATGTGATAGAGATAGTGGGACCCAGCTGAGGGGTCAATGGCTAGTTACTGGTGCAACACCACAAGGAGGACAGGATTCAGGCAGCCGGGTGATAGGTCAGGTGCACACTATGAAGCTGCTAGGGGCTGAGTAGGTTGGTGAGATGATGACGGTTAGAGGTACATCACAGGTGTGGCCGTAGTTCATTTACTTGTTCTTTTTGTCATGTCCTATTGAGGCGTGTCCATTTGAGTGTATGTGGTGCACACCCAACTAGAAAATTAACCTACACCACAGTTTGGAACTGTGGTCGTAGGCCCAAAAATCGTGCCAATAACATATGGCCACAGTTTTTGAAAAACGTGGCCACTATCCCCATGTAAGTAGGCCTTACCTACAACCACAGTTTTAACCGTGGAATTAGGGGCCTACTACCACGGTTAAAACTGTGGCAAGATCCCCCCTAATTCCATGGTATAACCGTGGAAATAGGTCCCTACAATCACGATTAAAACCATGGCGATATAATTCCTATGGTATAAAAAAAATTCAGTCCCCTGGCTGCACAACCCCCTGCACCCTCCTGGACAACCCCCGTGCACCCCCATGAACACCCCCTGCACCCCCATTCCCCCCTAGACAACCCCTTTGTACCCCCTTGAACACCCCCCTGCACCCCCATTCCCACCCTAGACAGCCCCTTTCACACCCATACCCCCCTGGACAACCCCCTTTCACCCTCTTGAACACCACCATGCCCCCCTGGATAGACCCCGTGCACCCCCGGGACACCCCCCGTGCACCCCCATTCCCCTTGCCCCCTGGACAGACCCCGTGCACCCCTAGACACCCCCTGCACCCCATGCCCCCTAGACAGCCCCCTTACACCCCCTTGAACACCCTCATGGCCCCTTCAGAAATAGATTGTATAATAATTAAATGAAATTTCATTTGTATGGATATAAACTTCACTTTCAGTATATAAAAACAGCATGCTATTGTTGATGCTCCTTTCGTCACAGAATCTAAAGATCGGAAAAGGGGAATATCTGAGATCAAAGTGATTCAACCTTTGAAGAAAATATCAAAAATCGACAAAGGCATGAACAAAGGATCAAAAACACTTGTGTCGCGCAAGTTCTATCACTATCGCGCAAGTCCACTTGCGTGACGCCCTTATGGTCGCACAAGTGACTTGCGCGACCTAAGTGATAACCGCCCGGTAACCGCCCAGGGTCTTCTCCTGCCTATAAATAGACCCTGTGGGCCCCCCATTCGAGAGGATCTTTTTCCAGAAACTTGGATTGAAGATCCCGACGCCCAAGTCTCTTTTCAAAGCTTCCAGAACACTTCTAAGGTAATTTCTTACCTAGAACGGAAGATCTTAAGAGAGGGAGGAAGGCCTAAGTGTTGAAACTCATCAACACTTGCACACCTGATTGGCCAGCCCTTAAGGGAAGTGACCACACTTGCGCGCCGCCTTACTCATTTGATAGAACTTGAGCGTCCCTTTTTTGGAAGAACCTCAAGAGGATTCTAAAGGCTTTAATAAAGATTCGCTCAAGTATTTCAATGCTGGTTGAATATTGCGCAAGTACCCACCATGTCACGCAGGCATACCTGCGCGACCAATACTTGCGCGCCGCCGCAGTACCTGTGCGCCTTCCAAGACTTGCGCGCCCCTTCCTTTTTGGGTGCCTTTCTTGCCCATTTCACCCCTCGTAATCCATTACACCTTTCCTTTTCAAGATTCAGTCTTCAAGACACTCTTCAAATCCATTTATGGCATGATTTTTTGATTTGAATTCCTTATCAGAAAGGAATTATGTGGAATATCTCTCAAAATCTAGTGATTTAAATATCTTTATGTCACTAAATATGGAGAGTTAATTCATTCAACCTCATCCTTTAATATTAGAGAATCCTTAACCTGGGTCTCCTTTTCAGGAATAATCCCCAGTCATAAGTCCTCTAATATGGGCATCCTCCTCAGGAGTAAGCCCCAAACCTTAATCCTTAACCTGGGCTTCCTTTTCAGGAATAAGTCCCAGTCATAAATCCCTTAACCTGGGCCTCCTTTTCAAGAGTAAGTCCCAGTCATAATCTTGGGCTTCCTTTTTAGGAGTAAGCCCCAAGTCCCTTAAATTCTCTTTAACCAGTCCTAATTTACTTTTGATCTAGGATTCCTTCTCAGGAGTAAAACCCAGTTATCAATCCTCTCCTAATATGGGCTTCCTTTTCAAGAATAAGTCCCAAATTAGAGTATTCAAATCTCCATGAAGCACATATACCTTTGTGGACCCTGTTCCTGGATTTTCTCCCTAAAGTAAATCCTAATCTTCATTTATCTGGGCAGTCATACATACATAAAGACCCACATTATTTCTTATGATTGCATCTTTCATGGCACAATTGTCTAATTTTTACCAATACCTCTTGTTTCTCACACCGATCATGACTCACGTGAGCTTAGAGTGTAAAAGTAATTGTGACATCCTTCTTTGAGCCATCAATCATAAACATCATACTCCCTTACTCGAACTACGTGGGTTCTGATTCCTTTTCCAAAACAAAGGATGCGTAGGTAGCCCATCTATGGGTTCAATCCCAACTCTGAAATAATTCATGTCCTTCTGAATGACAATAAATTTCAAGTGCCCCACTGAGTGGCTTTAAAACTAGCCTGGTCATCATAATGACCAAGAGACTTTTATATAAATATTTTGAAGGATACCATTGACCAAGAATCTCTAAATAGATATAGATGATTCTCTATTGATGAAGAACCTCGAATACATATAAAAGATTCTCTAAATTTCTTACATATTTAATCATTGATTGTTAAACTGAAGGAAAGCTCATTTTATACTTGGTAATATAATAAGGATTCACGAACACAACTTAAATCTATAAAGAGAGTCCTGGAATAGACAATAATTCCCCTCGAAAAGGTGTGATGAGTCCGACCTCCCATCCCCTCGACCAATACAAATTCCTAAGCCTCATCAGTTCACAAACTAATGAAGCGCCTACCTTTGGAAAGTAGGTCCAAGTGGATGTGGAATCATTGGATGTTTCCGGTTCTACGAACAAACCCGTTAGAAACCTATCAGAACGTTTGAATCTCCCATCCAGGAGGTAATCCCCGAATTCCGAGGGAAACAAAAAATGGTGAACCCGACGTGAATCCTTAACCAAGTTAAAATGATATTTTACCTATTTGTTAAGCCCCTATTTTAAACTCAATAAGAGGGCTAACAAAAACAATCATTGACATGTGTGCTCATCCAAAAGATGAAGTGGCGGAATTTTATCTTGATTACGTCTGTTATATCAAACATGCACTCTTTTCCAAGATCTTCTGTATTTCCATAATGGCTGCTCTCAAATTCACATCTGTGAATTCTGATACTGCAAATACCACTACTGCTATTCCTACTGGATCGTCATACGCTCTGAGGATGACATCACCCACTCAGCATCTTCAACGCTGGGTATCAAATGCGCTGGTTAAGGAGTACCGTCAACACGGTACCATCCCAACTCTGGAGGTTGCCCGACAGGCCCTCCAAGTGAACAACTCACATAGGTAGTTCGGACAACGGTGACCAGTGATCAAGAGGCAAGCGGTGCTGACTACCGTCTCCAACCGTTTCGGGTCGTTATCCCCGGAACACAATTTCCATTCGCTCCCTTACTCTGAGGAAGTGAATGAGCAGGTCCCTCAGGTCCTTAATTCAAAAAGACAGGAGTCCTTCCCAAGGGCTCGCATCAACAATCGCCGCCAGACTCGTGCGGTAGTGTGCCCTCAACATGATGAGGGTACCGACTCCAGGCATTCGGCTCAGGTTCCTCGAACCTAAGCAGGCAAGACGAACCGCCAGAGACGGAATCCGGTTAACAATGGGTGGGTTTTCATCCCTGCCATCTCCGGATAATTACACCAACCTAACTTGGTGGAAAACAATGAGCAGGCACACACACATGTCCATTTTAATTCTGCTGTCTAGAAGACCCATCTGGCAGCACCACGCCAATCCCGCCAAGCAATTCCGGCGGAGTACTATAGGCAGGAACATACAACTGCTTATACATCACCAGTTAGTCAGCAGGCTCGCCTGACTACATATGATGGATCTCGTCAACCGCGTTTGGCAAAGTATAATCAGCAGGCACATACACCTGCTAGTACTAATCAAGCCTACCAATAGTCTCTCTTGGTAACACACGGAGAAGTCAGTCGGAAAGCTCTGACGACAAACAGGAGGCAGACTCAACTCTCTGCCTCCACACTTGAGTACTGTCAGGATTCACTAACAGGAAAAGGAGGAAAGGAGCAGGCACATACACCTACTCCAAGCCCGGAATGGACATATATCCCCATTCCAGCGGCTGAACCCACCAAGCATATTTTGTCAATGGTGAAAGAGCATAAGTAAATTCCTGCTCATATTCTGGATGCTTGCCAGGATATCATAACAGCTTCAGTATCATCTCAGGGAAAGACACATAAATCTATCCCTAGCAGTGGAGTTACATATCAACGATTCACTCTGGAACAGACACACACATCTATTCCAGTCCAAGAGGGTTATGGGGAATACTCCCCCATATCATACAAACATCCAAGTCAGGCACATACACCTGATTTGAGTGGAGATCGTCAGCCTAACCTGACCATCTTTCCTGATCAGGCACATAAACCTACTCAGAGCAACCACTTTTGTCAATAAGTGGTTTCCAAAGCGAATAAGAAGGCAACTAAGAAAAAGATCCGCCCAACACAGTCAGGAGATCAAAGGCCAATCTGTAACCAAGCCTTGCTCAATGCTGGAGTTCTTGAAGCCCTCAGACATTTATCTGTTGGAATTCAAGATTCTACTCCCTCAGTTCCCAATAACGGGAACATTAATTCTGAAGGTCTTCAACAGACACTTCCTCATGAAGGCTTGCTTCGTGACAATTCGGTCAATCTTGAAGTTTCATCTTCAGATGAGAGCCACAGGAACCCTCTGTGTGGTCAGAAGACCAAGGAGCAAGAGATCTCATCTTTTGTTGTAACCCATTATGGTGGTCCTCCCCATGATGATGAATTTCGCTGCGAAAGTCCTCTCCGCAGTAGTGATTCACATTTCCTGGGAAATACTCCAGTGGACAATGTAGTGCCGAGAAAGCCCTCTTATCTTGAGGCACTTGAAAATGCGAGACTAGTCATGTCTGATGCTTTATCGCTAGCAAGTGAAATACTTTCTCAATCAGAAGATATCCCAGGGTGTAGGTCATTCTCCGAACCACCCCTAATTCATGCATCTTCTAGTTTTATCAATTATCTCTCTACCAATCTTGTTGAATCCGATGAAGCAACAAGGAAAAACCAACTCTGGTCAAAACAGGTAGAAGAATCTTCATTTAATGATGAAGAGAAAATGCTGAACATGAGGAAAAAACTGGCGAAAAGTGAGGTACCAGTCATGTTTTGGCCTTTGGCTGACTCCTAGTATGACATTCCAAACATGTTGACGGAAGATGGAGTCCATGATATTCGTCTCAACATATGGAAAACTCTTTGTCAATTGAAGAAGAAGGTATTATCTTATGATGAATATGAAAATCATCTTAAGATAATAGAAGGGCTACAACGTCAGATTGATTTGGCATCTCTATCAGTCTCTCGGTATCCGAAGGCTGAAAAGAAATAGAGAACCCTTCAACGTTCATGCCTTGGTGCACTAATAAAATTGTGTCAGTTAACTTCCAATGCTCCATCTGGTGTTCATATCAGAGGATGGGGTGTTCACGGAGCACTACATTTCATAGTGCTTTCCAGTCAGCAAAGCCCGCTGAAAATGGTCTCATGCAATGTTATTGCCCATGGCCGGACACAATCAATGGACTTTGTTCATAATCAAAAGATGGCTCAAGAACAGGCTTCAACTAGTTCCTCTCAAAATCAAGCATATAGAGAAAAAGTTGTTGAATTTCTCCTATATCAAGCAGGCGAGAATATTGCACAAGCCTCTCGTATGGAGTAAACACATCATCAAATGACAGAAGTTTCGGAAATCATCCAATGATTTGTTGAACCAGGTGATAAAAGTGGATACAAGCTAATGCATCCAGCTAATTTCCGAACTAAGATTCGCAAGATCAATAGAGATTTTAAGAAGGTCTCATAAATAGCATATCAAGAGCCACCCCAGCTTGTCTGACTGGGGACTCCTTTAACCCAACCCTCAGAGTCAACAAATGGGATTCGAGGAGTTGAGCGGAAGCAGCAGAAACATCCCTAGTTCACGAGACTGGGGACTCTTTCAAATCATCAATCGCCTTCTCAGAGAATGCCGGTCTTTTCTCGATTGGGGAAGAAACCCCAAGAGGAACGAAGAGCCAAATTATTAGGAGATTCCCTCCAAGTTATAGCTCGTCAAGAAGTTCCTAAAGGATTGAATCAACAAAAGGTAATGTCTCATCAAAGACATGAAAGAAGACAATATCATAGAAATGTTGATAGAAGGGATGTGATGAATTATGCATCAATCAATGTCATCAATTTCGTTGTTGATAATCCACCAGAGGAGGCTCACTCATGGGACTCAGATGAAGAGCGTCCTGCTCAAGAAAATGTACGCACCGATACAATTGAAGAAGGTGTGCGTACACGAAGTCAAAGGATTACTCAGAACCTAGGTAATCCACTTCCCTCTCTCCAAAAAGTATCCAAAAAAGGGAGGGGAAAGAATCAGGTTACATATCCTTCCTATGGAGAAGGTCAATCACTCTCATTAGAGAAAAGGTTTGCATAACAGGAGGAAGAAATGAAAGAATTAAGAAGGTTGAATGCAGAACTACTTCAGAGTAGTCTTCTTCTTAAGAATGCTGAAGTCCGACAGCCGAAGGAATTTGTTTCAATTACTGAGATGGATCAAGAATATCCTCCTTTATCAGTACACCCTCAGAGGTCTAATCCTGCGGGTCAAGCGCAACAATGGTTGGCAGTGCTACCATCAGTTGCAGCAACAACTACCACATCTGTCCAAGCTCCATTCATTGCACCTACTCAAGACCAAATTCAACCGGATGTTTCTCAAAAGTTAATAACTACTATTGAGTCATTAACAGCTTAGTTAGAAACTATGGAAGGGAAACGGGCGCAAGTTCAACCAGAAAAGAAAGTTTACCCTAAATGGGTAGATTCAATTTCTCCTCCATCCAGTTTTGGAAACCCTGTTTTTCCTACTTTCAATGGATCAGGAGACCCTGAACAACATTTGACACATTTTGTGTCTTGTTGTGATCCTATGATGGGAACTCCAGAGCAGCAAGAAGTAGTGAAACTCAGATGCTTCGTGCGAACCTTGCAAGGACCAGCTTTTGTATGGTATACAAGCTTGCAATCTCGGTCAATCATCAGATGGGAAGATCTTCGCCAAAAATTCCTTCTTCAGTTCAGCTCAACTTTGCCAAAAACAACAGTTTTCGATCTTACAAACTGCAAGCAAAGGGAGAATGAAAGAGTCTCTGATTTCATTGCTCGCTGGAAGGGATTAACATATTCCCTGAGTTTAGCACTCCCTCAGGAGGAGATGTTGCCAATCTGTGTGGAAAATTTGCGTGATGAATTACGCACACCATTGATCCCTGTGAAATACATAGGAGGGTTTCAATACCTTACTTCAATCGCTCAGCAGATTGAAGATTCCCTTATACAGGCTAAGGTTAAATCTCGTATAATTCCATCAGCTCCAGGAAGGAGAATGGGTAAAGCAGAAACTGCTACAGTTATGCTTAAACAAGCACCTGTACCTATTTCTACTTCAAAACCTTCATCTTCTCGAAGGGCTCCACCTCCTGAACGCCAACAACAAAGGTCGTTTCGTCCAATTGATCAAAGAGATCAATGACTAAAACAATTTGAGGATTTGAAGAGTAAAACATACTCTTTCCGAAATGAGCAAGTTCCTGGTTACTTCATTTCTGCTCTAGAAAATAATTTGGTTCAATTACCAGTGCCCAAGAGGCCAAACAAGGAAGGAGATGAAGACCGTCCCAATTATTGTCCCTTTCATCAAATGTTAGGGAATCCCATCCAGGAGTGTTTTATCTTCAAATACCTCCTGCAAAAGATGGTCGACTTGGGACAAGTCAAGTTGAAAGGTTCTTCGACTCAGGTAGCATGTGTTACTGCTACAGTTCCAGAGGAGGAAGGTGAATGGAAAGAAGTAAAAAGTAGAAATGCACAGAAGTATGATGATTGGATGGTCAAAAAGATAATCAATCGGACTCATGCCATTTTGTGAAAACAATTAAAGAAACCAATTGTGTCTTCTGCCATGAATATTGAGGTAAAACCCTCTTCGTCAGAGGGAAATTCCTCAAAGAAACGGTTTGATTCAAAGAAGGAAAAAGAATCAGAAGAAGATGAGTATGTGTCAAAGCCTAAATTGTCTTTGACTCTGGCAGACTTTATGCCATCTACTTCAAAACCACAGGCACCTCCCCATCAAACGGAACTACCTAAACTGGCTAGTCAGGCAGAGTCTTTATTAGACAAAGAGTTAATATTCGGTTCTGTTAATATGATTCAATTAACAGATCTGTATTCCTGTTGTAATTTCAATTTTGATGAGCCTGAATTCCCTATATCAAATAAGGGAATCCAAGGAAGTTCCAGAGGTTCAGGATACATGGGAAGACGTGGATCTTTCCAAAGACACTACTCTAATTCTACCCCTGCTAGCACTGTGTATGCAGCATAAACTCGTGGTAGAGCCCTTCAGCGAGCTCAAAAAGAACAAGTAAGTTCTTCTGCCAATAGTCAACTCAGTCTTGGCACAGTTATTTTGGAAGGCCGATTGAAGATTCCATTTTATTTATCTCAGCAAGTAAATGGATCTAATCGGTCTAATCTTCCAAAACCAAGGATATTGCCAACTTCTATCCCAATAGAAGATGCATCAGTTTCCAAAGAATCTTCTTCCAAGGTACCTGCTAAACCGCATATTCCTGTTGGGAAACGCAGAACTTTAGATCAAAAGTATGATATATTGAAACACTTGGCCCAAGTACCAGCCAAGTTATCAATTTTGGATTCTTTGAATCTATCAAAAGATCTTCGGGAAGCACTCATCGAATCTTTGTCAAGTCCTCAGGAGTTTGAAGCTGAAATTGCTGCAACTGAAGTCTATCACATAGAGAATAATCCTGCAGAATTCCATGCAGTGATATCTTTTACTGATAAAGATGAATATGATGTTGTGCATGGGCACATAAAACCTATGTACTTATCTGGAAAAGTCAATGGTGTAGATATCCGAAGAGCTTTCATTGACAATGGTTCAGGAGTCAACCTCATGCCCATTCGTACACTTCGTCGATTGGACCTCACAGAATCTGATTTATCTCCTTCTACCATGATGTTACAAGGATATGATAAAAATGAACAAGAAACACTGGGCGAAGTTACACTCAGAACTTAGTTTGGAGATCTTGTATCCAATTCGGATTTCATGATTTTTGATCAAGACTCAGCTTTCAACGTCTTGCTTGGAAGACCCTGGCTACATCAGCATGTGGTTGTCCCTTCATCATACCATCAATGTCTCAAATACTGTTTCAATGGTCAAGTTGGAACATTTTATGGTGATAAGACCCCGTTAAAGACATGTGAGTCTCAATACATTGAGGAGGAATTTTATCACATGAAGGGAAGAGAGAAATCTACAATGAAGGAAATTACCAAAGTTAATGCTCCATATGGTTTGGACAAGATTACAATAAATCAATTTACACATGTGAGTACAGATTATATGTTACCTATCAGTCAAATTGACAAAATAGTCCCAAATCAAAATACTATTGTGGAAAGATCCATAATGTCAATTACGGCAATCGATCCAGACAACATGGGAGAAATTGGTCACTTACCAAACAGTGATGAAAGCACAAGTGGTGATGTCTTCATTTCATCTGCTGAAATCCAAAAGGTCTATACTTCACCAATCAGGCTAGAAGAAGTTATAGCAACATCGGAGGTGAATAATGATGTCAATTCTCAATCCATCATCTCCTCTTTATTTCCCAAAGAAGGCCCTTTATCATCAATAGGGTCGGAAATGGAAGCTTCTTCTTCAAAATGTGAAAATTTTGACATCTCTTCTGATCATGAAAATTTAGTTTTGTCATCTACTATGCAAGTAGAAACGATAGAAATATCACATGATGAAGAGGAAGAGAAAGATCTTAGAGATGCTCCTCCAGCATTTGAAGAGGGTATCTCTACCACTGTGGATGAACTCAGAGAAATAAATCTGGGTACAGAGAAAGATCCATGCCCCACTTTAATTAGTGAGGCCATGACCCTTGAAGAGCAAGAGATGTATATTTCTTTTCTAAAGAAAAATAAAGATATTTTTTCTTGGAACTATACAGAAATTCCTGGGCTTGATCCTGATGTTGCTACTCATCATTTGGGTTTACCAAAAGAACATCGAGGATTTAAGCAAGCCGCGAGAAGAACACACCCAACTTATACTTCCAAAATTGAAGCTGAAGTGGATAAGCTGATCAAAGATAACTTGATCAGAGAAGTTCAGTATCCCAAGTGGTTGGCTATTATTTTCCCTGTAAAGAAGAAGAACAGACAAATTAGGGTTTTCATCGATTTTAGTGATCTTAATCGATATTGTCCTAAAGACGATTTCCCAATTCCAATTACAGAACTCTTAATTGATGCGACGGCTGGTTATGAAGTACTTTCCTTCATGGATGGATATTCTGGATATAATCAGATCCAAATGGCCCTAGAAGATGAGGAATCTACAGCCTTCAGAGCCCGTCAAGGTGTGTTTTGTTACCAGGTGATGCCCTTTGGTTTAAAGAATGCAGGTGAAACATATCAACGCGCCATGCATCATATCTTCAAACCTTTCTTAGGGATGTTTGTTGAATGCCATGTAGACGATTTTTTGGTTAAATCCAAAAAACGTTCTAATCACTTGGCTGATTTGGAAGTCATATTCCACAAGCTTCGACAACATAATTTGAAAATGAACCCCTTAAAATGTGATTTTGGGGTAACCTCAGGAAAATTCCTCGGCTTTGTTGTACGCCATCGTGGTATTGAAGTCGATCCTGAGAAGACCAAGTCAATCCTTGGTATGTCACCTCCTTAGAATTTGAATGAATTAAGAGGACTTCAAGGAAACTTAGCCTATATTCGGCATTTCATCGCCAATTTGGCAGGCAAAAGTTTACCCTTTACCAAATTATTGAAAAAAGGAGTCACTTACCAGTGGACTGAAGAATGTCAAGAAGCGTTTGATGTTCTCAAGAAATACCTCTTGAGTCCACCAGTACTCATGCCACCTGTTGAAGGTAGACCACTTATCCTCTATGTGATAGCTCTAGAGTGATCATTGGGTGCCTTTCTTACTCAAAAGAATGATGCTGGGAATGAAAATAGCCTCTACTATCTCAGTAGAACTATGCATGAAGCAGAAACCCGGTATTCAAGTATTGAGAAGTGCTGCCTAGAATTAATCTTTGCAGTCCAAAAACTGAGACACTACCTGCAACATCACGAGTTCCAATTGGTATGTCGCAATAATCCTCTCAAATTCATCCTTTGTCGTCCAATGCTTACAGGACGTCTAGCAAGGTGGGCAGTTATTTTGCAGAAGTTCGACATTCAGTATGTATCTCAAAAGGCAATAAAGGGCCAAGCTCTGGCTGATTTCCTGGCTGAACATCCTTCAGTGGAAGACATGTCTTCAGATATTGAACTCCTTGATGAGGAATTTTTCTCTATTCAAGAGAGTCCTCAAACATGGGAAATGTATTTTGATGGTGCATCCAGAAGTCCAACAGGGAAGAAAATGGAAAATCCTAAATTCAACAAAGTTGGTTTAAGAATTGTACTCATTTCTCCAGATAAGGCATTGTTACCTTATTCCTTTTTATTGTGGGAAGGTGGTACCAATAATGAAGCTGAATACCAAGCTCTTATCACAGGCTTGGAGTTAGCGCTTCAAGCACAAGTGAATCACTTAAAGGTGAAAGGTGATTCAGACTTGGTAATCAAACAAGTCAATGGGGATTATGCCATCAGAAAAGAAGAATTAATCCCTTTGTATGATTACGTCAGAAAGTTAATGGCAGAATTCCCTTCAGAACTGACATTTTCTTATGTCCCAAGATCACAAAATGCTCATGCTGATGCACTGGCTAATATAGCCACAGCTCTAGCAGATCCAAATCAGGACGAGACAACCATCAGTATTGCCCATCGTCGTGCAATTTCACCTTATGTTCAAGCCAGAATAGAGGAAATTAATGAAATTAGTCCCATTCCGGAACCATATGGTCATACTACAGGATGGATGTCACCTATCAGGGAATACCTTCAAAATGGAACACTTCCACCTGATAGAGCCGAGAAAGAACAAATCCGGCGACGTGTGGTCAATTTTACTCTTTATGATAGCCCAAACCACCTAGAGAAAATTCTCTACAAACGTGGTTTTGATGGAGTTCTCTTCAGATGCATTGATGGTGAAGAGACAATGGATGTCATGAAAGAAGTGCATGCAGGAGTCTGTGGTGCCCACCAGTCTGGACATAGATTGTCTGATCAAATTCGAAGGCTTGGATACTTTTGGCCTTCAATGATACAAGATTGTGTTAATTTCACAAAGAAGTGTCATTCATGTCAAGTACATTCCAACTTCATTCATCAACCTCCAGAGTTGCTTCATACATCTAAATACTCATGGCCATTTTCCACATGGGGAATTGATGTGGTGGGACCTTACCCTGCAGCTATGGCCAAGCAGTTTAAGTACATTCTTACTACTACTGATTTCTTTTCCAAATGGGCAGAGGTAGTACCTCTCAAAGAAGTTAGTTCTAAATGCATTGTTAGCTTCATCAATTCTAACATCATTACTAGATTTGGTGTCCCTCATACTATATTGACGGACAACTGCACCAACTTATGTTCTTCTGAGGTGAAGAAATTGTATCAAGAATACAACATTAAATCCAACCATTCATCTCGGTATCATGCGGCGGCCAATGGCCAAATAGAAGCCTTTAACAAGACTCTTTCAAAGATACTGCAAAAGATGGTGGATAAAGATAAGAGGTCATGGCCTGATAAACTCTTTCATGATTTATGGGATTATCGGACTACCACCCACAATGCAACGCGGCCAACTCCATATTCGTTGGTATATGGAACAGAAGTAGTCTTGCCAATTTAAGTTCAATTGCCCTCACTCAGAGTAGCCATTTGTGATCAGTTATCTACAGATGAGCAATCCCAAAAGCGATTGAATGAATTGGAATGGTTAGATGAGAAAATATTGTGCACTTTGCACCATTTGGAAATCTATCAGAATCGAATAGCACGAGCTTTTAACAAAAAAGTTCGTCTTCATTCATTCATTCAGGGAGAATTGGTATTAGTTCTCAGAACTCCAATGATACCAGGAAAGAAACCTCCCAAGCTTGAGCCAAAATGGGAAGGACCTTATTCAATACATAGGGTCTACTCCAATGGAGCTTATTCATTAATCTCGATGGATGGAGAACTCATTACTACTCCAACTAATGCAATATTTTTGAAGAAATATTTTGTATAAACTAAAAATTATTCACAAGATGTCCCCACAACACGACACTAAACTATGTGGCACCAGTTCGTCCTTGCTATATGACGTTAAACTATATAGAAACGGTCTAAGCATATGACCCTAAACTATTTGCACATACTTCCAACATGACGTTAAACTGTGTCACCTTCAATGTCCCCACAAAATGACACTAAACTGTGCAGCACCGGTTCGTCCTTACTATATGATGTTAAACTATACAGAAATAGTCCAGTATGACCTTAAACTGCAACTTCGTCCCACACGACGTTAAACTGTGAAAAACTTCCCTAAGAAGTCCTGTATGACTTTAAACTACACCATGGTCCTGTATGACATTAAACTGCACCATCCATGGTCCATTCATATGACCCTAAACTATTTAAAAGTCCCTTACGTCCGCAAGACGTTAAACTGTGACGTCCTAACTACATGACGCTAAATTGTATAAAAGTCCCTTACGTCCGGAAAGACGTTAAACTACATAATCATCAAAGGTCCTGTATGACCTTAAACTACACCACCGTCCAGCATGACATTAAACTGCACCATCCACGGTCCATGCATA
Source organism: Viscum album (assembly GCA_963277665.1). Lineage (NCBI taxonomy): Eukaryota > Viridiplantae > Streptophyta > Magnoliopsida > Santalales > Viscaceae > Viscum > Viscum album. The sequence goes on along the minus strand of OY728129.1, from coordinate 1,869,186,269 downwards.
TGACCTTAAACTATTCGCACTTTCTTCCAACATGACGTTAAACTGTAGAAAAAATCCTCAATGCGTCCAACATGACATAAATGGTGTGTTATTTTGTCCTTACTGCATGACATTAAACTGCGCAATCCTCCTTTTTTGTCCAACATGACGTTAAATTGTATTGTCCCCATCATCCTAACTACATGACGCTAAACTGTACAGAAATTCCTTGATACGTCCTAAATGACATTAAACTGTATTTTGTCCCTGCTACATGACATTAAACTGTGCAGCACCAATAGTCCTAACTACAAGACTTTAAAATGCATAGTCTATTTATATGTCCTACATGACATTAAACTATGCATCGTTAAGGTTGTTGTTACCTCTTGTTTCTCACACCGAGTATGACTCACGTGAGCTTAGAGAAAACCTCAACCGTAACACTCTCTTTGGGCCGCTAACCATGTATAAGTCCCAACAACATTTTTTAGGTCATTTTCCCCAGGAACAACTTGATCATTAACTCATTCTTTAATTGAACTACATGAACTTTGTTCCTTGCCTTCCAGGCTGGGTATGTAGGCAACCTCCCAAGGTTCAAGCCCAAAATCAATCTCTTCACTTCAGTTCACCTTCATCTCATACGATGTTGATTTGTGAAACCGCCTTTAGAATCAATATCTTTACATTTGATTCACTATTCGTCCTTGTTATACGATGTTAAACTATACAACACTTTTGTCCAGTACGACAATAAACTACAATACTCTTTGATTTCCTCATTTGAGAGGAAACTATTATTGAAATTGATTTTTCAATCATGTTTCATTTCAAAAGACTACATGCATACATGGTAATGCCTAAAATTTTTATCTCGGGTTAAACCATCATTGCACTAAAGTCCCCTTTCACCCTTCACATGTACGAACAAAATTTTTACAAAGGGTAGTTCTAGAACTACGTGGGATTGATTCCCATCCTTATGGGATACGTAGGAACGTTCGAGTATCCCTCGAATCCAGCCCCAAGTCTTTTGGGCCTAACCCCAAATTTCACTTTCAGTCCCTTGGCTGAAAAGTCCTCATGAAAACACACACTGTGTATTCATTATTATCATCCGAAATCTATTACCCTAAACTAAGATCTCTCATACTTTTGTCCCGCATGATGTTAAAATGTATTTCATCCCGCATGATGTTAAACTGTATTCCGTCCCGCATGACGTTAAACTGTATTTCGTCTAGCGCGACGTTAAACTGTATTTCAAGAACTACGTATGGCTTGATTCTCATTCTTATGAGATACGTAGTGAAGTCCAAAATTTCAATTCAGGACCCAGACACAACATGATTATGGTTATCATTGACCTATGTATCTCTATATACATTGGAAAATACCCATCTTTATGTGTTATAATCCTAACCTTAAATATTTTCAGATCTTCATAACCATTTTCATGACTTTTAGTCACAAAAATGTCAAACTTCTGAGAATTATTTTGCTTGACTATGCAGTACGTTCCCATAGGTGGCCTTGCATAAACAGTCCACATAACAGACTTGTTAGCCAAAAGATACTATTTTATTTAACTATGCAGCCAATGCCCTTAGGTGGCCCTGCATAATTCAACCCCCTAACAGGTTTGTTAAATGATAGTAACTTCATTCTTGGGAAGAATGCCTCTTTTGTCCTTATTTGTTTTAAACGGCAGTATGTAGCGATCCGCAAAAAATATCCATCCTTAACATATTTGTCCCATATCCTTTTTCAAGATCTGAAAGTATTCAAGTCTATGGATTATATTCTCCTTCCCTACATTTGGGTCAGACCTTCGTAGGAGTAATATTCATCCAGTTCTTTGATAATCTTGTTTGGAAATATCTTTTCCATATTCAAGTACCTCTTTCCATACAACAAACTCCATACTTTAGAAAATTTGAATCTCCATAAACTTTTACTGGCTTTTAGCACTAGGAAAGTAAATTTCTGAGAGTTCTTTTGCCTGACTATGCAGCACGTGCCCATAGGTGGCCTTGCATAAACAGTCCACATAACAGACTTGTCAGCCGAAAGATGCTATTTATTTGACCATGCAGCCAATGCCCTTATGTGGCCCTGCATAATTCAACCCCCTAACGGGTTTGTTAAATAATGGTAACTTCATTCTTGGAAGCTACTTCTTCAAATGACTTTTAGCTATTTTTCATATCATTCCTCAGATTCAAATATTCTTAAGTCATAGCTTACATATTTTCCATCATACTTGAGTATGGTAGTATGTTTTCAGATGAATTTTCAAAGAATTGTGTCAATTCTAATCCATTTCGGTCAAATCTATTTCGACCTTAAACATTAGCCCCTTTATGTCCGGCATGCATGACTTTAAACTGCCCACAAAAGACAGAGGAACTATGAATAAAAGTCAAGTTCCAGCTCACTAAACATACATTCTGTATGATTTAGGTAATATTGAGCAATTAAAAGATTCAAAGTTTATAGGGTTATTTGTAATAATCCTAGTAAAAAAATCAAACTATGCTTACTAAGCCCATTGGTTTAAGTAAATTTGAAGCAGGTAGTGAAAGAATGCATGTACAAATGATTGAAGATGAAAGTGTTTTTCATTGATACACAAGAGTTTGAAGGACATCCACAGACTGGAGTCTCTTCTCTTTTTCAAGAATTACAAGAGGATTTCAACATAACTCTTCATTTGATTTACGACATCCTGAGATTTATCAGCAGTTACTTGAAGCTCGTGCACTTGACCAGCTTCACTCTTTTCAGCTTGATGAAGTGCCTTCTTAGCATCTGCGATGGATTTCATGCCACTCATATGAGTTTCATCCAATGATTTATTAAGCTGATCAAGTTCCCCAATAACAGCATCTAACTGTTGCTGGAGTTGCACCTACGGGACGACTTTTTCTTTGATTTTATGCTTCAGCTCCTTCATCTTGGCAGCATAATCAACTTCAGCTTGGGATACCGCAGCCTCAAATTCGCCTATGTTGACTGACAGTTTCACTCTGATCAAATCTTCGCGACTTTTTTGAGCCTGCTCCCTCCTGAAAATGATCTGTTTCACTGTGGCATGGATCTTTTCATATCCCAAACCACCATGTCCTAGTATAACAAATTGGGATGACAATCAAGGAATTTTCGATGGTAGCTCTTCTAAAGGCACCCCAGATATGATATTCCATATGTTGTTCCATTCCTTACGTCGTGAAAAGCTGAACGCTTTAAGCATCTCTAGATCTGATTCAACATCATCATCGGAGGGGGGCATGTAATCTGGAATTAATGCACTTAAAGAAGTTCCATGTCCTGATTTTCCCCCCTGATTTGTGCTTCTTCACTTTCAATTCTTGTTGGGGCAGAGGCTGAGGCCTCACCACCGGATCTAGTCATTGCAGTTGATGGCCCTGCATGATTAATTGAAAGATTTAGTTAGCTTCAAAGGATAACAAAAGAATAGATTGTCTTGAGAATAAAGTACAATCACAAATATTGTTATCCCTTACCCAAGGATGGTTCAGCAACCTGAGAAGACTTCTCCCCATCTTTCCCGGTCTCAACAGGATTTTCAAGATGGGTCTCAGGAGGGTTTATTGGGTTTAGCTCTACTTTAGCTAATGTTTCTGCAATGGTAGGGTTGACATCAATGTCCACACCCTCTTCAGGCATTGGCAGTTCAGCAGCTTCTACGGAAGAAACTGCATATTATTTTCAGTCATGGTTAGAAGTGTAAATTTTAAAAAAAAAATTGGGCGAAGGGTAGCACTCATGCCCAAGGTCTTCTAAATCACATGACAACTTAGCATGATCATAAAATTCTTCGAAAGTCATTCCTTGATTCATCATTTCATCCAATGATATTTCATAATCCTGGTTAGTCTCACCAGTGGGAGCATTTGCTACATCTTCTTGCTGACTTGCGTCCTGCAACCCCTGACCCTAGACAACGTCTTCAGCAGCAGGAGGGATACTGGGAATGGATGCTAGCTCTTCTCCAGGAGCAGCCAAGTCAGCTTGGGTCTGTGATTTTTCTACAACACCCTCCACGGCCTTTGAAGGAGGATCAGTCCCTTCCCTCAAGGGGGAAATTGAAGAATCCCCTGCAATCCTCAGAAATATGAGTAACCATGTGATTATGGGTATAAACTCATGATTGTTCGAAGGACTTACCGCTGCTAATGAAGAGTTTAGCTGTGGATTTCCTCCTTCGTTGCCTTTGCTTCTTTTGTTTTTTTTGGAGTATCAGTAGTCTCCCTTATAGGCACTTGGATTGGCGAATGGAAGGCTATGTCCAGCGCCTCATTCATGGCCTTCTGGCCTAGAGATATCTCGCCTGGTTCGCGAGGAGAATCAGCAACATCCCCGATAGCAGTACCACCAGGGCTATACTGTGGCGAAGGAACCCTATTTCCTTTCTTTTCAAGCTGTGAGATGAAGAAAATAACTTCCTTAAGTAACAAAGCTTCAACTGAAATCAAGTTGAAAAGCAAATAAGGAAAGAAAACTTACATCTTCAGGAGCCACGTACTCTTGCCATTCCTCATCTCCAGAACCACCAGCCCCCTCAGTGGCACCACGATCAATCATTTCCTTCACCCGCCTGGTGATAGGAACAGAGTCATCAGTGGCATATATGAGCATTTCCATCTCTCTGATGTAAGCTCACACTTCATTGGGGTTATCTTCGTATTGAAGATTTTTAGAAGCCATAAGATTTCCTATTCCAGGAAGTTGTAGGCCCTCACACAAATCTAGCCAGGTAGTCTCAGTACCACAGTATAAGCCTTGCCATAGCTGAACAACCTCTGGTCTTAGATATGAAGGCTATGAGGAAGGTCCTACAATTTTTGACTTTAATTTCTTCCCAGCTCCTGCAGCTACAGATATAGAATAAGAAAGTAAGACTTATTGATTTATGAAGTAACAGTGATTAAAATTACTACAATGAAACAACTCACCAGGAGTTGATGGAGTGGGTCTTTTAATTCTGGCCGGAGGATTATATCGGGCACAAAACCGCTTTGCTGCCGGTTGTGTCTCATAATCCCCATCATGATAATCCGGTGAATCAGTTCTAGAAGAGGAGTCTGTTGAACCAATTTTAGGTGAGGAAGCATCACCTTCATGAGGAAGGGTTTCTTTCTCTATAGTCCTCTTCCTCTTTCCCACTTGATATACTGGGTGATTCAATATCCCTTTGGGGTATGATGCTATCCAGTGTTCGGCATAATATGTAGTCAAATTATGTGCCGCTTTTTCAACTGGTAGATCAAATATTGCCCCAGTCTTCTCTCTTGATGTCAGCAGCCATAGTTGTCGAGAAACCATCAGATGTTGCTCTAACCTGACATGTACCGGAGGGGATACAACAATCTGTTGCAGACATTTGAATTGGAGTGCAAATCTATATGGAGAATAGGCCTCACATATGATCTCTCCATCAATCCTGGCTACTAACACACCATCCCTGCAATCTATCATGTATGCCCTCAAATCCAAATGGGCTGTCCCATCATCAACAAACCGCCCGGATGGCGGACTTCCATAGGGAAATAATTTGAATTCCTTAAACATGCCCAGCCTCACTTTCATGTCATAACCATTAAAATCTAATGGAGAAAATCCAGAGAATTCTTGCACTGATGGTATGAAGGAGCTTCCAGGAATTTGTAATCCATTCTGTACATTGTAAGTCCTGAAGTGAGTGGTGATCCATCCCCAAAAAACCTGGAATGGTCCCACTATTCTTAAAGGAGATTTAACCATGAAGACATGAAGTAAACTCCTGTGAATCTTTGCTAAAATGGGGGTATCTAACCCAACCATTTTTCCCTCAGCCAACTTTGCCGCAATGACGAAAGTCCCTAGCCTAACACCTCCCTTTGAATCTCTAACTGGCAAGAGATAAACACTGAGACACATTTCCAAGAAACCCGCCAGACGAGTCTTCTTTGGAATTCTTTGATTCACTTCATATCCCCACTTTTCAAACTCTCCTGCTTCTAGAGTTGGCCAGAATGTTCCAGGAGCTCCTCTCTTCTCAGGTTTTGGACAGGTGGTAGGACTTTTGGGCCTAGTATCCTTGGATTTCTTTTTCTTGGATCCTTTTTCTTTTAGTTCCATCTCTTTCTTCTCAATGAGAAATACATTCATCCATTATTTCGGATGAATATCTTTTCTAAAATGAGTTAATGAGGACTCTGAACTCTTGAGCCTGTGGAAGATCTTAAATAATTCTCGAGCTAAAGTAGGAGTCTTCTCCGAATCATTCCAAGTCACCTTGGGAGGAATGAATTCATCATACATATCGCCCAAAATTGGATCCCCTGAGATCTTGTGGACATCCCAAAAACTGATGCCTACTTCTCCATGAGTCATATGGAAAGAATTAGTTGCTAGGCTCCAGTGGCTGAGTATCTCTAGCACGAAGTTATCATGTCTGTAAACATATGTTTGCCCAACCCAGACAGCCTCGTATATTGCAGTTCTCTTCAGATCCTCGATAAACTCTGCGCAGGTCTGTCGCACCCAGTATGCCCACATCCAAGTTGGATTCACACCTCCCCCAGGACGGAAGTCCCAACTTTTCTTCCAGCCTTTGGATTGATCCATCTGAGCATTTCGGAAGATCGAAGGATGACAATGTGGTTGAAGCTTAGGTGTATGTTTTTTCAGATCTGGTGTGCAAGGGCTATGATGCATCATATAGGCCTTCTCCACTATTCCAGCATTTATAAATACTCCTCCGCCTGAGATATTTGCTGAAGCAAAGTTGATATAATTCTGAAACCACGAAAATGGAAGATAATTATTTACTTCTGGAATAATGACTTCTTGTAGATGACCATAGCCATACAAAGGTAGATAAGTGCTTTGAGGAAAGTTGAGATGATATTTCTTCAGATACTTATCCAAATTCGTAAGAGTTCTATCTTTGAAAGTATAATAATCATGGCCAATTATGCTCATCGTATCATCTATCCGCTTTCTATCCAGTTCATCAATTAATCCGGGTCTAAGAGCCATTAATTCTGCACAAGAGTTGAATAAATTAATTCATAAATGGATTTATTTTTCACAAACATTGTGAAATAAATCCAAAAAAATGGCTAAGGAATTAAGGTGAGCAAGTATGGAGATGTCGCGCAAGTGTTACATGTGCCGCGCAAGTTTGTTTCGCACATGTATCACCGCGCAAGTCCTATTACCTTGAGAGTAGCGCGACAGCGAGGAAACAGTGGAAAAAAGAGACTTGCGCGGCGAAGATAGCTTGCGCGGCGAGAGCTCGAGAAATTCGGGATCAGATGCTATACGCGGCCAAAAGCTATGTATTTATAGGCCAGGAAGCCTATCTGCGCGCCGTACAGAGTGCGCTCAAAGCCTGCGGGACGCAAACTTACACGTCGCCTCTGCGCCGTCAAGACTTGCGCGCCCCCTTTTCCTTTGGATGTATTTGATTTCCTCAGAGTCAAATCCTCTATTTTCTCTTCGGATCCAACTCTGAGGGGGGACTTTTGTTGATGCTCCTTTCGTCACAGAATCTAAAGATCGGAAAAGGGGAATATCTGAGCTCAAAGTGATTCAACCTTTGAAGAAAATATCAAAAATCGACAAAGGCATGAACAAAGGATCAAAAACACCTGTGTTGCGCAAGTTCTATCACTATCGCGCAAGTCCACTTGCGCGACGCCCTTATGGTCGCGCAAGTTACTTGCGCGACCTAAGTGATAACCGCCCGGTAACCGCCCAGGGTCTTCTCCTACCTATAAATAGACCCTGTGGGCCCCCCATTCGAGAGGATCTTTTTCCAGAAACTCGGATTGAAGCTCCCGACGCCCAAGTCTCTTTTCAAAGCTTCCGGAACACTTATAAGGTAATTTCTTACCTAGAACGGAGGATCTAAAGAGAGGGAGGAAGGCCTAAGTGTTGAAACTCATCAACACTTGCGCGCCTGATTGGCTAGCCCTTAAAAGAAGTGACCACACTTGCGCACCACCTTACTCCTTCGATAGAACTTTCACGTCCCTTTTTTGGAAGAACCTCAAGAGGACTCTAAAGGCTTTAGTAAAGAGTCGCTCAAGTATTTCAATGCTAGTTGAATATTGCGCAAGTACACACCATGTTGCGCAGGCATACCTGCACGGCCAATACTTGCGCGCCGCCGCAGTACCTGCGCGCCTTCCAAGACTTGCACGCCCCTTCCTTTTTGGGTGCCTTTCTTGCCCATTTCACCCCTCATAAGCCATTACACCTTTTCTTTTCAAGATTCAGTCTTCAAGACACTCTTCAAATCCATTTATGGCATAATTTCTTGATTTGACTTCCTTATCTGAAAGGAATTCTGTGGAATATCTCTCAAAATCTAGTGATTTAAATATCTTTATGTCACTAAATATGGAGAGTTCATTCATTCAACCTCATCCTTTAAGATGAGAGAATCCTTAACCTGGGTCTCCTTTTCAGGAATAATCCCCAGTTATAAGTCCTCTAATATGGGCATCCTCCTCAGGAGTGAGCCCCAAACCTTAATCCTTAACCTGGGCTTTTTTTTCAGGAATAAGTCCCAGTCATAAATCCCTTAACCTGGTCCTCCTTTTCAAGAGTAAGTCCCAGTCATAATCTTGGGCTTCCTTTTTAGGAGTAATCCCCAAGTACCTTAAATTCTCTTTAACCAGTCCTAATTTACTTTTGATCTGGGATTCCTTATCAGGAGTAAAACCCAGTTATCAATCCTCTCCTAATCTGGGCTTCCTTTTCAAGAATAAGTCCCAAATTAGAGTATTCAAATATCCATGAAGCACATATACCTTTGTGGACCCTGTTCTTGGATTTTCTCCCTAATGTAAATCCTAATATTCATTTATCTGGGCAGTCATAAATACATAAAGCCCCACATTATTCCTTATGATTGCATCTTTCATGGAACAATTGTCTAATTTTTACCAATACCTCTTGTTTCTCACACCGAGCATGACTCACGTGAGCTTAGAGTGTAAAAGTAATTGTGATATCCTTATTTGAGCCATCAATCATAATCATCATACTCCCTTACTCGAACTACGTGGGTTCTGATTCCTTTTCCAAAACAAAGGATACGTAGGTAGCCCATCTATGGGTTCGATCCCAACTCTGAAATGATTCATGTCCTTCTGAATGACAATAAACTTCAAGTGCCCCACTGAGTGGCTTTAAAACCAGCCTGGTCATCATAATGACCAAGAGACTTTTATATAAATATTTTGAAGGATACCATTGACCAAGAATCTCTAAATAGATATAGATGATTCTCTATTGATGAAGAACCTCGAATACATATAAAAGATTCTCTAAATTTCTTACATATTTAATCATTGATTGTTAAACTGAAGGAACACTCATTTTATACTTGGTAATATAATAAGGATTCACGAACACAACTTAAATCTATAAAGAGAGTCCCGAAATAGACAATAATTCCCCTCAAAAAGGTGTGATGAGTCTGACCTCCCATCCTCTCGACCAATGCAAATTCCTAAGCCTCATCAGTTCACAAACTAATGAAGCGCCTAACTTTGGAAAGTAGGTCAAAGTGGATGTGGAATAATTGGATGTTTCCGGTTCTACGAACAAACCCGTTAGAAACCGATCGGAACATTTGAATCTCCCATCCAGGAGGTCATCCCCGAATTCTGAGGGAAACAACTATTCACCCAACAAGATCAAAATAACACATGAAAGCAGTGACAAATAAACTCATCATGCATTATGAATTTAAGCAGAAAGAAGAGAGAAGAAAAGTAAATGAGGTTGAATACTCCCCTGAGTGATAGCTTCCAATCCCGAGACTCTTTCCTCTATATCTTTGTTGAAACAATCTGGTATAAAAATTGAATCACCTGTAAACCAGAAAATAACAGCCTATTAGAATCTTATTCCCATATATACAATAGTTGAAACCAACAACAAACTCAGGATTTAGAAATTAAAATTTAGCTTGATAGTGCACATGAATATAAGTAATTAAAATTCAAACCGAATTTCAACAAACAAAACATGTAAGTGTCCATCACAACTTGCAAATGATATCAACATGGCATAAAGAATGCACATTACCAGAATTCCATAACATTAATTCCAAACAAATATAATATCTACAAGTTAAGAATGGAGAGAAGTAAACATTATTAGGGAGTTGAAAATACCAGACATAATCTATAATTTGATTATCATTCAATATTCCATTTTTCATTTTTCCAGTCCCCCTTTCCCTTGCCCCACCCCTTTCACCCCCACCCCATGCACCTCCCATGGACACCCCCTGAACCCCCATGCCCCTCGGACCGCCCCCTTGCATCTCCCTAGACATCCCCTGCAGCCCACCCCCTCCCCCAGCACCCCCACACCCCTGGCCTCCCTACCCCCTACACACTACCCCCTGCCCCCTTCACCCCCATTACTGTAACACCCCGAGATTTTATGAAAAATATTCCTTTTAATTTCATTAATGTCTTGTGTTGTACGCTACACCAAAAGGAGCTTGCACAACACGCATCCTTGAATTGCCTTACATTACACACAATCACGACCTTCCTCAATAGCTTGCGTCGTACGCAATACCGAGTTTCACTAAACAATGAAATGCTATTAAAATATTATTAAAACTAGTCGTTATGAATAGTAATAACCACTTTTTGAAATTTTGTAAATTTTATTTTTCAAAATGGACTTCATTTTTGGATTCGGAATTTCGAAATTAGCTTAGTGTGAAATTTTGGTACTTTTCAGATAACTTTGATATTCTGATGAATAGTGAAAATTATTAAATTTTAATTAAAAACAAATTTTTTAATCGAAATAATTAATAGTGATAAATTATTAATTTGAGTGGTTTTAAAGTATATTTAGAATATATTTTTACAATTTAATACAATTTTGTTCATTGGATGTAATTTCATATTTAAACCAGACATAAACAAGTGTCAATCTTTTGATAGTTATTATCTTTTAAAAACACGCTATTTGTTTTGACGACGGGAATTAATTTTTAAATTAGTTAATGTAACTGATATGTTTTTGAATTTGGTAAAATAAACATCATTTTTGAATTCATAATATCAAATATAGCTTAGGCCTAATATTTGGTATTTTTCTGGAAACTTTCATTTTTTGATGAATAGTGAAACCACTAAGTGGTAGTTAAAAAAACTGAATTTTTCATAAAACTTAATTTTACCACTTCTGTGAGTAGAATTTCAAAAATCCAAGAGACAAGGTTAATATCAAGGACTAAAATTTGGTTCAATGAGATGAAAATATTTTTTGGTGAATAGTAACTTTTTACTTTTTTTACCACGGTTAAAAGTAAATATGGTAGTTAAGGGTAAAAATGATATTATTATTACCCTAACACATGTCCTAATTCTATTGGATAAGTGTAATTCGACCAAAAACAACATTAGGAATAAAATATGACCATTTAGTCCCACTTGGATTAGATTAGGGCATTTATTATCAATTTATTTAAAGAAGGGTTAAAAACGTTAAAATCAAAGTTTAATAACTAAAGAATTTTTAACATAGGGTTATACATAAGATAAATTAGACTATAAATATTCATTAGAAATACAAAAATATTTCCTACATAATTATATTTTATTTGTAATTTTTAGACTTTAAATAAGGTAATTTATTTATGAAACAAAGATGATGCAGTAATTATCTTATTAATGAAATATTGACATAATTTATCTTATAAATACCCAAATAAATGTAATTTGAGACTTTTTATGAATTACACTAATTTTTTAGGTTAATATGACATGTTAGTATTGATTTAATTAACTTTTTTATAACTAATCATTCTGTTATGATTTTCACAAAAATTAAAAACTAAATAGTGTCAAAATTGACATAAAATAGTTTTTAAAACAAATATTATATTATTAATTGTTATTTTATTCCTAAAAATCTAAGGTTCTGCCAAATGACTTATATAAGGTTATATAGATTAATAATAAACAACTTTGGGGTTCTTTTGGCTTGTTATAGTTAGTTTATTAAACTTATAGTGTTAGAACACAAAAAGACATGGTAAAAGTAAAATTATCTAACTTAATGTTAAATCTAAATGATATGGTTAAAATAGGAACATAAACTTGTCTAAATTATATTGGATGAGAGGATTTAGACCCATTCCCACCTTAGCTTCGAAATAAATCAATTTGGAGCTATTTAAAACCGAACTTGTCTTTATAATAAAATAATATTTTTAGTTATTCCAAAGGTGCCCCTCTCCTCCCTTATAAAACGGCACCTCCTCCCTCTCTTCCTCACACCACTTTGAGCCTTCAATCTCATACAAACCCTGCCAAATTCTCTTCTACCCTTCCCTAGAAACATCCTAGAGGTATTGGTCTTCTTCAAAGACCAATTTTAGTGCCCTAAGAGGAGATCTCAAAGAGGCTCTTGAAAGAAGAGGTAATGTCCGTTACCAATTCGTTCAACTTTATTTCTTCTTCCACTTCTTCTTATTAGGTTGTTTCATTATGAAGTAATAACATCAGTATCACTCATATAATGATATGTTATTATAAGTATTAAACAACCCTATTTCACCATCTATCCATCCTACGGAAAATGAAATCACCACGCGTGCGTACGTACGAAATACCGTCTCCACGCCGTGGTGTAATCTATTTTCCACCACCACCTTACTTGGATGGGTATAATGGTGTAAATAATAACTATATATGATTATTGTAAAGTTATATTGATTCTGAAATAGTATACATACACTCCAATACAATTCCACGATCATGAGAACGATATCATCGCTCGTGCGTACGTACGGACTACCGTCTCCACGATGCGATGAGATTCATTCTCCACGTTAACCATTCATGAATGATTATAAAGTATATATAATAAGTAATAATGAAATATATGACATAATAATGATACTGGATTTATGTTTATATATATTTATGTCATCTACTTAATTCCATTCAACTCAATAAGGAAACGAAAACAGCGTTCATGCGTACGTACGACCTACCGTCTCCATGAACAGTGTATTTCTTTCCATTTACTGATATATTATATATGTATATTATGAATATATATTATATATAAATCATGTTTTATGATCTGTAATTAAGTAATCATGGTCTAAGTAATCATATGAATAATTACAAGTCAAAACATGGACGACAAATGAAACAATTTTACCCAAAACGCTCTTTAACATGGAATTTACAAAAGAACGGGTAATATAAAGTCATAAGTGAACCATATATGATATCATAACAATGAGTATGATTCTGGAATAAGTCAATGACATTATTTAAATCATTATACAGGAGTTTCAGACACTTACGAAGCAAATCAGACCTAAGGTAAGGGAAATATCACAATCTCATTTTTATCTGAGATTGTTTATACTTTGGTTTTTACTGGGGTGTATTTTATCATCCACATCCATGTTTGATCAATATGTAATATTATTTCCATCAACCTAAAATTTTTTAAATCCATTTTTACCCTTTGGTGAGTTTATAGTAAAAGATATGAAAGGAATCTTTTGTCGTTTTTCGTATGAGGTACTTTTTGACTTTTCCAACAAAAGTACGAGAAGAATGTTTTTTTAACTTATACGGCATGAATGGATTTTTAAAACATTATTTCCAAGAAGATTACTTTACAAGTTTTCAAGTTTATTTTTAATCAACTTATTTTAGTTTAAAATTGTATGACATGTTAAGAAAGGAAAATGTTTTTGAAGTAGAAAGGATATTTTCCTCAAGAATGGAGTTCAAGTGTTTTATCAAAATTATTTTCCATATAAGATAATAAAGGGTTCTGTTTATATCCCTATTATTACATTGATTTGATTATGTTTTGATGGAATTATTTTTATGAATTCCTTTATCTTATATTAATTGTTTTATGATTTCATGATGTTTAAGAATCCCATTTTTATTACATGGGTTATGCTATGATGTATGGTTTATGATTTTGTGGCACACATAAGAATGGTATCATTATGAGATGGTTGGGACCTATATCTCCCTCCAATGAATTGGGTAAAGATTTTATATCTCATGAGATAGACATGGCCGGAACGGTATGTTAAACCGGTTCAGTAAAACAGGACTGAAACGAGGAGTGAACTCAGTTCAGAAATGGACTTTATCCACTAAGATAGTCTTGGCAATGAGTCTTGACTAATAAGAAATGATTCTCTATGATTATGTGTGTATGACACAAAGTTTCATGTTTTATGTTATGATTATTGGGATTACATTTCACTACTATGATTTATCCCATGTTATGAAATTACGCTCTCTTTTGCAGGTTAAGATTTCCAAAAGTTATCTTCTTATATATATGATGTGATTGATATTTCTTTTGTTTACCCTTATTGAGCATTTGATCTCACCCTTTATATGTTTTATTTTCCCCAGTATTTAAAGAAAGGTTTTAGGTAAGAAAACAAAAAGGGGAAGATCTTATGGGAGATGTTAAAGATCATTCACCATGATTAGAAGATTACGTTCCAAGTTTCCAAAGACACTAAACTATTACGGTTTTTGTGTGTCTATTTTTGTTATGTATTAAGTATTCTACAAAAGTAATGTAATGTTCATGTACATCAAGCTACAGGTCTCTACAGTTGGTATCAGAGTAAATGTTTAGTCAACCTTTGGAAACTAGGATGCGAGAACTTTAGTGAGATCCCTAGAGATATTTATAAGGTATGTCTAGGGATGTCCCTAAGGTTAATTATAAGTATAGGTTATAGTCCTAGAATTACGGTAACGATCTTATAATTAAACCTAAGATGTTAGATATTTAACTTACTACCCCTTTACTATGTTGTTTTTCCTAGCATGATTTTTTCCTCTCACACTATTCTTTTTCGGTTTTAGAAAATGGCTGGAAACAGGAAGATTCATGATAATGGAGGATATGATGGACAATGGAATGATATTATTCATGAGAAACCAAATGAAATGGGATTTGGAAGTCCAAACATCGTTATTATGCCTAATTAGCAATCTCATAATATGATCAATAATCTCAACTTTGGTAAGTTTCCCGACTCAGATAATAAGAGAAATATGGAGTTTCATGATGATCATAGAGGAAAGAAAGTTCAATTTCCCCTATGTGAATCATGTGGGAAGAGGCATCAAGGAGAATGTTTCAAAGGAACTGGAAGATTCTTTGGGTGTGGAAAAGAAGGACACAAAGCCATTAAGTGCAAAGGAAAAGGTTCAGTTAACACCAGGGATGAGGATAATGGTATTTCTACGACATCAACAATGGTTAAATGTTTTAAATGTAGAATGTACGGGCATTATGAAAACCAATTCCCTAAGGGAAAGTCTCATGAATAGAATCAGTATGGTCGTATGGGTAGTATTTATGTTAATGATGATGAAGAGACTACAAATGATATGTGAGATGAAAGAATTGTTAAAGCTCGGTCAATGGTTTAAGAAGGTAGTGGAATGATTACATGTTTATCAAGTGTAATGTTGTATAAGTAATCTCATGGTACTATGGAATAAAGAGACATCTAAGGATTGTTACACCGTTGTCTTTCCTTGAGTTTTGAAAGTGTATGATGAATGGTACCAGTAACCATGAAAGGTTATTCAGATATTTTTGGAATGTATATGATATGTTCATAATTAAGGGATAAGGAGAAAATTAAATGTTTGATAGTATTCGTGAGCTCATGACTGATATAAGGAGAAGGTTATATCATGGTTGGAGTATATAGAATTTTTGGATTTTGGAAAGAGTTAACTTTTGAAAGAATTCATGTTTTCACTAAGGTTTAATGGATATTCATTTTTCAAGAGAATACATGATTAAGGTATTCACATGATTGGAATGTGACCAACAAGATATATGGGGGATAAATGATGGTATTCACATGCTTGGTTGATGAAATTTCAAGTAATCATTTTCTTTATACTATGATCTTAGACCGAAGTATTTTAGATAAGCCTAAAGATTGGAATGGATTATGTTGGAAATAAGTTAGTATTGTTTAAGGATAGAACTTTTTTTGATATTATTGATGGGATGTTATAGTAATATAGTTTTAGAAAAAGGACAACTTGCAGGACGGGCGACAGCCCATCGCGTTGGACAAGGTTGTGGGAATCGAACCCACAACCGAAGTGCGACTGGCCTTTATCGCCTACCACTGGCCTACCAGAAGTCCCTGTTTAGTAGAAACTAGTTTTATCATATTAAGCAGTATGATATATGAAGTATAAGTCCATTTTAGGAACCAAATATGATTAATCTCACTATATATGAACTTATGTATTTTTTGATAACTTTTCTAAACTTTTGTTTGAGATAGATGGAATGACCCATCATTCTATCACATGATCTACTAACATATCACGAATGAAAAATTCAACTTCATTTATTTAAGAGATGAAGTGTAAATTGTCCAAAGAATGACCAACAGTGAGACTATACCAAAATCACGGAAGTATTTCTTCTAATTCCAATTTCATCAACTTTAGGGAAATGATCTTGAAAACCAAAAATGTTGTCCTAGTGCTCTTATATCTGATGAATCAGATGGTACCTTAGATCGTCACAAATTTATGGCTTTGTGATTGATGGATTTTTCATAGCCATATTCTCTACCACTCTCCATTAGAACATTATGGTTAGATTTTTCTTCCATATCCATATATTCACCTATGTTCTCCTACGTGGAAACCCAGTGATGAGTTAATTTGGGTAACCGTTACATTTCATAATTTAGTTTTTAAAGCCAAGTTTTGGTATTCCTTTTTACGATTTGGGTTTCTATTAAACAAGATTTTGAGTAGTAAACCATTTATAACCCCGACTAATTTCAAGGGAGAAATTCATTTTAAGGGGGGTAGAATGTAACACCCCGAGATTTTATGAAAAATATTCTTTTTAATTTCAATAATGTCTTGTGTTGTACGCTACACCAAAAGGATCTTGCACAACACGCATCCCTGACTTGCCTTACATTACACGAAATCATGACCTTCCTCAATAGCTTGCGTCGTACGCAATACCGAGTTTCACTAAACAACGATATGCTGTTAAAATATTATTAAAACTAGCCGTTATGAATAGTAATAACCACTATTTGAAATTTTGTAAATTTTATTTTTCAAAATGGACTTTATTTTTGGATTCGGAATATCGAAATTAGCTTAGGGTGAAATTTTGGTACTTTTCAGATAACTTTCATATTCTAATGAATAGTGAAAATTATTAAATTTTAATTAAAAACAACTTTTTTAATTGAAATAATTAATAGTGATAAATTATTAATTTGAGTGGTTTTAAAGTATATTTAGAATATATTTTTACAATTTAATACAATGTTGTTCATTGGATGTAATTTCACATTTAAACCAGACATAAACAAGTGTCAATCTTTTGATAGTTATTATCTTTTAAAAACACGCTCTTTGTTTTGACGACGAGAATTAATTTTTAAATTATTTAATGTAACTGATATGTTTTGAATTTGGTAAAATAAAAATCATTTTTTAATTCATAATATCAAATATATCTTAGGCCTAATTTTTGGTATTTTTCTGGAAACTTTCATTTTTTGATGAATAGTGAAACCACTAAGTGGTAGTTAAAAAAACTTAATTTTTCATAAAACTTAATTTTACCGCTTCTGTGAGTAGAATTTCAAAAATCTGAGAGACAAGGTTAATATCAAGGACTAAAATGTGGTTCAATGAGATGAAAATATTTTTTGGTGAATAATAACTTTTTACTTTTTTTACCACGGTTAAAAGTAAATATGGTAGTTAAGGGTAAAAATGATATTATTATTACCCTAAAACATGTCCTAATTCTATTGGATAAGTTTAATTCGACCAAAAACAACCTTAGGAATAATATATGACCATTTATGCCCACTTGGATTATATTAGGACATTTATTATCAACTTATTTAAAGAAGGGTTAAAAAAGTTAAAATCAAAGTTTAATAACTAAAGAATTTTTAATATAGGTTTATACATAAGATAAATTAGACTATAAATATTCATTAGAAATCTAAAAGTATTTCCTACATAATGATATTTTATTTGTAATTTTTAGACTTTAAATAAGTTAATTTATTTATGACACAAAGATGATGCAATAATTATCTTATTAATAAAATATTGACATAATTGATGTTATAAATACCCAAATAAATGTAATTTGAGACTTTTTATGAATTACACTAATTTTTTAGGTTAATATGAAATTTTAGTATTTCTTTAATTAATTTTTTTTGAACTAATCATTCTGTTATTATTTTCACAAAAATCAATTACTAAATAGTTTCAAAATTGACATAAAATAGTTTTTAAAACAAATATTATATTATTAATTGTTATGTTATTCCTAAAAATATAAGGTTCCAACAAATGACTTAGATAAGGTTATATATATTAATAATAAACAACTTGGGGGGTTAGTTTGGCTTGTTACAGTTAGTTTATTAACCTTATAGTGTAAGAACACAAAAAGACACGGTAAATGTAAAATTATCTAACTTAATGTTAAATCTAAATGATAAGGTTAAAATAGGAACATAAACTTGTCTAAATTCTATTGGCTGAGAGGATTTCGACCCATCCCCACCTTATCTTCGAAGTAAATCAATTTGGAGCTATTTAAAACCGAATTTGGCTTTATAATAAAATAATATTTTTAGTTATTCCAAAGGTGACCCTCTCCTCCCTTATAAAAGGGCACCTCCTCCCTCTCTTCCTCAAACCACTTTGAGCCTTCAAGCTTGGACAAACCCTGACAAATTCTCTTCTCCCCTTATCTAGAAATATCCTAGTGGTCCTGGTCTTCTTCAAAGACCAATGTTAGTGCCCTAAGAGGAGATCTCAAAGAGGCGCTTCAAATAAGAGGTAATGTCTGTTACCGATTCTTTCAACTTTATTTCTTCTTCCACTTCTTCTTCTTAGGTTGTTTCATTATGAAGTAATAACATCAGTATCACTAATATAATGATATGTTATTATAAGTATGAAACAACCCTATTTCACCATCTATCCATCCTACGGAAAATGAAATCACCACGCATGCGTACGTATGGAATACCATCTCCACGCCGTGGTGTAATCTATTTTCCACCACCACCTTACTTGGATGGGTATAATGGTGTACATAATAACTATATATGATTATTGTAAAGTTATATTGATTCTGAAATAGTATACACACAGTCCAATACAATTCCATGATCATGAGAACGATATCATCGCTCGTGCGTACGTACGGACTACCGTCTCCACGACGCGATGAGATTCATTCTCCACGTTAACCATTCATGAATGATTATAAAATATATATAATAATTAATCATGAAATATATGACATAATAATGATACTAGATTTATGTGTATATATATGTATGTCATCTACTTAATTCCATTCAACTCAATAAGGAAACGAAAACAGCGTTCATGCGTACGTACGGCCTACCGTCTCCATGAACGATGTATTTATTTCCATTTAATGATTTATTATATATGTATATTCTGAATATATATTATATATAAATCATGTTTTATATTCTGGAATTAAGTAATCATGATCTAAGTAATCATATTAATAATTACAAGTCAAAACATGGACGACAAATGAAACGATTTTACCCAAAACACTCTTTAACATGGAATTTACAAAAAAACGGGTAATATAAAGTCATAAGTGAACCATATATGATATCATAACAATGCGTATGATTCTGGAATAAGTCAATGACATTATTTAAATCATTATACAGGAGGTTCAGACACTTACGAAGCAAATCAGACCTAAGGTAAGGGAAATATCACAATCTCATTTTTATCCGAGATTGTTTATACTTTGGTATTTACTGGGGTGTATTTTATCACCCACATCCATGTTTCCTCAATATGTAATATTATTTACATCCACCTAAAATTGTTTAAATCCATTTTTACCCTTTGGTGAGTTTATAGTAAAAGATATGAACAGAATCTTTTGTCGTTTTTCATATGAGGTACTTTTTGACTTTTCCGACAAAAGTACGAGAAGAATGTTTTTTTAACTTATACGGCATGAATGGATTTTTAAAACATTATTTCCAAGAAGATTACTTTACAAGTTTTCAAGTTTATTTTTAATCAACTTATTTTAGTTTAAAATTTTATGACATGTTAAGAAAGGAAAATGTTTTTGAAGTAGAAAGGATATTTTCCTCAAGAATGGAGTTCAAGTGTTTTATCAAAATTATTTTCCATATAAGATAATAAAGGGTTATGTTTCTATCCCTATTATTACATTGATTTGATTATGTTTTTATGGAATTATTTTTATGTATTCCTTTATCTTATATTAATTGTTTTATGATTTCATGATGTTTAAGAATCCCATTTTTATTACATGGGTTATGCTATGATGTATGGTTTATGATTTTGTGGCACACATAAGAATGGTATAATTATGAGATGGGTGGGACCTATATATCCCTCCAATGAATTGGGTAAAGATTTTATATCTCATGAGATAGACATGGCTGGAATGGCAGGTTAAACCGGTTCAGTGAAACAGGACTGAAATGAGGAGTGAACTCGGTTCAGAAATGGACTTTGTCCACTAAGATAGTATTGACAATGAGTCTTGACTAATAAGAAATGATTCTCTATGATTATGTGTGTATGACACAAAGTTTCGGGTTTTATGTTATGATTATTGGGATTACATTTCACTACTACGATTTATCCCATGTTAAGAAATTATGATCTCTTTTGCAGGTTAAGATTTCCAAAAGTTATGTTCTTATGTATATGATGTGATTGATATTTCTTTTGTTTACCCTTACTGAGCATTTGAGCTCACCCTTTATATGTTTTATTTTCCCCAGGATTTAAATAAATGTTTTAGGTAAGAAAACAAAAAGGGGAAGATCTTATGGGAGATGTTAAAGATCGTTCACCATGATTAGAATATTACGTTCCAAGTTTCCAAAGACACTAAACTATTACGGTGCTTGTGTGTCTGTTTTTGTTATGTATTAAGTATTTCGAAAAAGTAATGTAATGTCCATGTACGTCAAGCTACGGGTCTCTACAATTACCCCCTATACACTCCCCCTGGACAACCCCCTTTCACCCCCTGGATACCCCCTGCACCCCCATTCCCCCCTCTCTTCCCCCTACACACTGCCACCCTACCCCTTCACCCCCACTACCCCCTGCACCCCCTACCCCCTTCACCCCCTACACACTGCCCCCCAACCTTCATCCCCTACACAATGCCCCCTGCCCCCGACCCCCTAGAGAGAAAATTTTGATTTATTTCAGATAAAAAATATAAACATCCATCTTCATCCACTACAGTAGCAGATGACTTAAGGGGAAAAAGGTGACAAAGCCCATTTTCAACAAAAATCCAGTAAAGCAAATAGATTCAAACCCAGTTGCAGTATGCTATAAACACACAACCTATAGTAAAACAATATGAAAAAGAAGAATCAAAATAACACATGAAAGCAATGACAAATAAACTAAGAATGCATTATGAATTTAAGCAAAAAGAAGAGACAACAGAAAAGTAAATGAGGTAGAATACTCCCCTGAGTGACAGCTTCAAATACCAAGACTCTTTCCTATTTATATTTTTTTGAAAAAATCTGGTATACAAATTGAATCACCTGTAAACTAGGAAATAGTATCCTATTAGAATATTATTCAAATATATAAAATAGTTGAAACCAGCAACAAACTCAGGATTTAGAAATTATAATTCAGATTGATAGTTCACGTGAAAATAAATAATTAAAATTCAAATCAAATTTAAATAAACAAAACATGTAATGTGTCCATCACAACTTTCAAATGATATCAACATGGAATAAAGCATGAACATTCCCAGAATACCTGAACATTAATTCCAAAGAAATATAATACCTACAAGTTAATCATGGAGATAGGGAGTTGCAAATACCAAACATAATCTAAAATTTGATCATCATTCAATATTCCATTTCACATTTTCCAGTCCCCACTGCCCCTGCCCCTGCCAGTACCCCTTTCCCCTACCCCTGCCAGTCCCCCCAATTTGTATGGTAAAAACATATAACTTCAGTTCTACCCTAGTTCCCCACCCCCACTACCATTTCCCCTCCCCCTCCCCTTTCACCCCACCCCGACTAGTTTCCCCCACCCCTTGCACCCCTCCCCCTGCCAGTCCCCCCTGCCCCTGCCAGTCCCCCCTTTCCCTCCCCCTTGCAACCCCTCCCCCTACCAGACCCCCTACCCCTGCTAGTCCCCCCTTCCCTTTCCCACCCCTTGCACCTCCTCCCTGACAGTGCCCCCTTCCAGTCCCCCCTGCCCCTTCCAGTCCCCCACCCCTTTCACCCCTCCCCCTGCCAGTCGACCCCACCCCCTACCCCTTTCCAGTCCCCCCTCCCCCTGCCAGCCCTCCCCCACTGCTTGAACCCCCACCCCTTTCACCCCTCCCTGCCAATCCCCCCACCTCTTCCAGTCCCCCTTGTCCCCTGCCAGTCCCCCCACCCCTTGCACCCCTCCCCCTGCCAGTCTCTCCCACCGTTCCCTCCCCCTTTCACCCCTTTCCCCGCCCATGCAATTCACCACCCCTACCCCTACCACACCCCCTTTCACCCTCTCCCACCTACTGGTCCCCCTAGTTCCCACCCCCACTGAGCCAACATGCCATAAAAAAACCATTATTGTTAATAGAAAGGATTGCGTGGATAATTTTTTAAAAACCCCAAGGCTCAAAATGTTTTCTTGATAAAGAGCATCATGTCTCAGAATTGAGGCAATATACCAATTTTTAACATGAGGAGATAGGATAAAATAAGGAATATCACAATGCACCAATAACTACAAGCAGAAGATTTTTTCTTTCATCATAACTTGCATGGAATAAAAAAAATTAAATACAATATTTACCTTTGATTCTTGCATATTAGAAAGGTGAAAATTATTCCCTAATTGGCAGGATGATGGCCCATATCTACCATCACCTTAGAGATTCTCTTTTGAATCTATCAAAAACATTAGATTCAGGTAAATTTCTATCAAACTCCAAGGAAAAAATTAGCGTAAATACCTTAAAATCGTCATTGAAAAATGAAAAATTGGATTTGAGGGTGGGCATACTTTGCTCTAGTGTACCAACAAGACTGGGCTCCCCGTGGTAAATGTCAGCCTGCATAAATTGATAATATAATAAGGTAAGATGCATAAAACCCTAGAAATCACCTGTCAAAGTCAATTCCAAACCTCAAACTACTAAATCCAATTATTTCTAGTTTACATTTTTTTGCTGAATCCAAGATCAATTGCATTTTAATCTTCATCGCTGACCCACAAAAATTCCTTCTTCTACTTTTAGAGATCATTAAAGTATTCTTTTCCTTTTTTATATGTGATTGTACCTAACCCCTGGTATATAGAGAATAAATAAATAAAAAACAATTTGGAAACGAAGCTTTATTGTGTTATTATAGAAATGAATATCGATTATATAACATTTATGTGAATTGAATCCAAAGACCTCCCCTTGCACCCCCTACCCCTACCGGTCCCCCCTGCTTGTCCCCCACCCCCTGCTAGTCCCCCCCTGCACAAACCTGCAATATAAAAATACTCCATACATATACACCTGCAATGAATTCCAAAAAACATTACAGCATCTCATTTCCACATAAATAAAAAAACAACTAATACATATAAAATTGAAATTTTATAAAAAATGAAAACAAAATGATAGATACAAAAACTATCAATAATGTCACTCAAAATTGTCATCTGAATCCTCCTCATCATTAGCACCAATATCAGAAGCATCAATGTGTGTACCACCATTAGTAGCATCATCATCACCACCAGCAACATCTTCAGCCTCTCCACTATCAGCAACATCTTTAGCCTCTCCACCATCAGCAACATCTTCAGCCTCTCCCCCAGCATCTTCAACTACAAAATCATCTTCATCCTCATACAATGAGCGCAAACTCGATAAACATCCATCCACTGTTGTTGAACCCTCTGGAATAAGTGAAGAGCATATAGCTGATATCAACTTGAACAATTGTTCATTTTCTTTTTTCCGCATCTTTTAAGACTCTTGTCTAACTTCTTGATTTACTATCTCAATGACAGCATGTAATTGTTCTTCAGTAACCATTCATGCAATATTTATAGAAGATTAAATACCTGATGACCAATATTTATATGGCATGATTTTCTTTCTGGGTTTACAAAGAACTCTACAACTGTGCTCGTTTCCAAGAACCTGATGTAAATAGTCGTTTGGTCCAAATGTGTCTGGTTCCTTTGCCATTAGATCTTGAAGAGAATCCTATAAAAGGGTGTTACCATTTTAATAGATAATAAAAAAAATAAATAAGTGAATCTGTATTTCCATTGAAATGCTCATATGTGTTATGAGTAAAATGTCTACAACCTCTTTTTTTGATGAAATCTAGACCAAAACATAAGTAGCGTATGTAATTTTATATTCTTTATACAACTTTTAAGAGTTGGTATAGCTTATATAAGTATCTTGGGATGCTTTTTGGGTTTACAGATATATTATTAGTGGTTATAGACCTATTTGTGAGTCTAAACATTATCAATAATTGAATGGATTTCAGATGTCCTTTTTAAACCTTATCAATAATTGATCTTATTAAATTATCATTAGGAATACTAAAGAGAGTGGAAGATAATGTATTGTCTTATATAATACCATAAGAACAAGTGATATAATTGACTCAAGCATTATCATTCCCTATGATGAAAACACAACTGATATAATTTTATGTGGATGAAACTGCATACTAAAAGCTAAAAATTTAAAAACATTCTTACAATTTTTTCCTGTG
This sequence comes from Viscum album, assembly GCA_963277665.1. Classification (NCBI taxonomy): domain Eukaryota; kingdom Viridiplantae; phylum Streptophyta; class Magnoliopsida; order Santalales; family Viscaceae; genus Viscum; species Viscum album. The sequence continues at coordinate 1,869,161,365 of OY728129.1, read as the reverse complement.
TTTCTTGATTCACAACAGTTCCATATTTTTTTACTACTAGAACAAAAAAATAATGATCAAGGAACACATCCTTCGAAATTTAATGCCCGTTTCTACATGAAAATTGAATATAAATCAATGAAAAAAAATAAATGTATATTCAATGTCAAATCATATATTACCTGTGACAGTTCATGATCTGGCAATGTAGTTTTCCCTAGAGTATGATTATATATCATAGTGCCCTTATTTATTATGTTTCTTTCAGATTAATCCTATTAGTAAACAAAAAAAAAAACAAGCCTTTAAATAAGTCAAAAAGGATAAAAAATCATCATTTGAAGTTAAATATTCAACGAGTTCAAGACATAACTGAAATAACCAAGTCTAAAAAATAAAATTGAACACAATCACATCTAATAAAATCATCCACTATAGAAAACTAAGATTAATGAAAAAAATAATTTTATTAAAAACATTAAGATTGTAAATTACCCTGAAAGAGGAACAACACCAATATGCAATTAATTCTTTGTATTGTGAAATTGGGAATTCATTGAAGATCAGTTCATTTTCAAGAGGAGTACCACTTCTTTTTTTTCCATCCAACATGCAGGTCATGCTTGTAGGCCTGCCACATCTCCCCTAGTTCCATTAACCTAGATCTCTTAGCATAGAGACCATATGGGAAGTTATAGCGAAGCTAAATATTCAAACAAATTTATCAATAATACTCTATAAAGAAATTTCAAAGTAATTTTAAAAAATATATTACACAAATTTACGCCCAAGCCTTGTCTTTTATTTCTTGTCCAACTTTTCTCCACTCGGTTGGTTGAACTAGAACAATATTGCTATATCTACTGAGTGTCCCCATGAAGCTCCAAAATTCTTTGCCATTTTCTTCAACAATTTGTGTTTCCTTATTATACTGAAACATAATTTGCGTGTTCCTATTCCACACATTATGCATCTTTGTACGACCACGTCTTTTAGTGGAAGATGGTCCTAAAAAAAGAAAGAAATATTTTACACATATATAACTAAAATTTAATAAAAATTTATGAATTTCATTACTTTTTAAACATTTACTAGTTGCACTATTTATTATTGCTTGATCATGCACACTATGCTGAGGGGAATCAAATGGAGAAGTGTCCTCCATAGTAGAATGTGGATGTTGAGGTTGGTTGGAGGGTATGGGTATATAGGGGCATAACCAATGGAGGTGTACTGTCAATAGTAGACTGTGGATGCTGAGGTTGGGTAGGAGGGTATGGGTATATAGGGGGAATAACCAATGCAGGTGTGCCTTGTAAAGATGAAGGTGGATAAGGGTAAAAAGGCTGAGGGATAGAAGGATATGGAAATGGATAAAAATTATGACATCCCATGTATGGATAAGGCCTATAAGTGGGGGGAATGATGGGAGGAAACCATCCTGGTGACTATAGAGCCATGAACTGTGAGGTAGTACATATAGGGGGGCTGCATGTAGGGTCAGTACTATACTCTGGAGTGCCCGAACCATATTCAGTAAATGAAAGTTGACTCCTCAATGATTCCTGTTAATATTAAATATGATTTTTGGAATGTTAATACATAATAAAGAAATAAATAAGGAACTCACCAGCACAATCATATTTTTCAGGAAAACTTCTCTAATTCGGTGATCATTTCCCCCATTTTTTTCTCTGAACCTCATCATGAGACATAATAATATGTAAATACCAAAAGTGATGTGAAAATCTTAAAAATATAACAAATAATTAAATAAATATAAAGATGAAAAAAAAATCATATTATTTTTCAAAACATTACATCTTCTGTTAAGTTTTTTTAATTATGTTGTTTACTCGCTAAATGAAAACATTACAAAACAAAAGAAGCTGCTAATTGAAAAGTTTAAAAAAACACATACCAGGTCAGAATAATATAATATGGATACTTTGAAGCATGTAATGCTAGGCATTCTCTGTTATAATTTCTAGTTCACAATCCATTCTCACAATTAAATAATCTGTATCATCAAATGATATATTTGACTGAATACCGACCAGTTAATCCAAAACATCACCATCATCCAATCCTTCATAAAAAAATTGTCTACGAATAACATCAAAAATACCACCAAAATACGATTTTAAGGTGTTATTTACAAAAAATACTTGTCTGGATTGTGATGCAAGAATATAAGGCTCATCTGTTCGCTGCTGATGTTTCATATCAATTACTCTAAAACCTCAATTATCTATATACAAGCCGTGTCATGTCATTGAATCAAACAACTTTCATTTCATCATAGCGACACAACCATGTGTATAATAATCTAATAAAAATATTATCTAAACAACCCCATAATACGACATATCTTCTAATCGAGGCTGTCTTTCTAATGAACTAGCATAACAATCCATTATAGCGATTATCGTGACACTATCATGATGTGTTTCCATATTCGTTTCGCATCTATTTATAATGAATTTAAAACCATTGACAACCATTTATTTACAATCACGAACCACATTGTTTGGACCAACCGACAATGCCCTTATTTCAGTAGATACATCATCCATCGGTAAACTTTGGACATGAAATATATCAACAAAAAATATTGAACAACTACCAATGATTTGGAAATGTAAAAAAAGAATTTTTTACCTTTGACTTCAGCCAAACAGGAAATTATTTACTGTGTAATTGCTCCCGCCTCTTAATATATAAAGAGTGACGTGCTCTTTTTATAATTTCACTATGTTCTCTGTAAATATAAAAATTTAATGATATCAGAAACTATAAAAAAAATACACTATATATATATATATAATTTTACTTACTCGATGTAATCATCAACCAAGCCACCGTTAAATAATACCATACGATGATCCATTTCCCACTCATCCATATTCAAAGTACACAACTTGTATGATCCTGATATCCCTCCCATTTGGGGTAGTGACGGAAATGTTGGCTAAATGGGATCATATTGCTCATCTTTCATTCTCATGGGCCTATTAGATCTTGTGGTGACTTTAGCAAAATACATTGAACAAAAATCCATGCATTCCTATGCTAAATAACCTTTCACAATAGATACTTCAGGATGATTCTTATTCCTCACATAATATTTCAATGTAAACATCATTCTTTCTATTGGATATATCCAGCGACTAGAAACGAGACCAAAAAAATAATCTTCTATTGGAAGATGCATGGTCAGATGTAACATATATGTAAAAAATGATGGGTGAAATATTTTATCCAAGTCGCAAAGAATGATCGGTACATCTTTTTGTAGTTTTTAACAACACTTTTTTTCAATCATTTAGCACAAAGATCTAAATAAAAGTGACATAATATAATCACAGCGATCCTGAAATTAGGTGATAGTAAATGTTGAATGGAAATAGGAATCAATTCATGCAACATGACAGGGTAGTCATGGGTTTTGAGGGATTTTAGTTTCACATCTCGTGTATTCACTCGTTTTGAAATGTTACTCGAATAACCATCTGGAACCTTTAAACTTTCCAAGACTTGAAGAATTTGTTTTTTCTCTGCATTTGTCATCAAAAAACAAGGAAAAGTTACTTTCCACTTATTCTGAACAATTAACCTAGGATGAAGTCTTGGTTTTATACCCCAATCCATTAAATTAAGACATGAGTGCAAATCATCTTTTGTATTTCCCTTTTAAATTTAAAAGCATTGAAAGTAACATTTCACAAACATTTTTCTCAATATGAATTACATCCAAGCAATGATGCAGAAAATTTGATGACCAATACGGCAACTCATAGAATATACTTTTATTTCTCCAATTATTATTGGAATTTAAAGGAACATTGTTCTGCTTGTTGGAATTTAACTGACCCTTTCCTAGAAAAAAATTCAAACTATCATGTTCTTTAAAGATATCACGCCTAACATTCATAGAGTTATTTCAACTATCTCTATGGAATTATCAAACTATCTTCAATTTTTTCTATATGGATGATCCATTTTTAGAAATCATTAATGCCCAATGAAGTTGAAAGTTCATCAATACTTTAATCTTATGGAATGTGTATTTTTCATACATATCAGGAAAGATAATCTCTCCTTGGTACTCCAACTATACATCATTACATATGTAGGGAAATCATTTATTGTCCATAATAATGCTGCACGACACATAAAGTAATCCTTTATTAATGCATCATATGTCTGCACCCCAACAATCCAAAGCTCCTTCAACTCATATATTAATTGTTTCAAATATATGTTGATATAATTTCTAGGATCATTGGGTCCATAAATCAATATACTAATGATAGTAACTGGGTTTTTCATAAACATCCATGATAGAAAATTATAAATATGAATGAAAACATGCCAAGTACTATGTTCATTATGCATCTGTTTAAATGGGTTGAAACCATCACATGAAAATCCCAATCTAACATTCTGTGGGTCATCTGAAAAATCAAAATGTAACCTATCAAATTTTTGACATGATAACCCATTAGAAGGATGACCTATATCATCATTATCCTTATTTCTTTCATCTTCATTCCATCTTATATTCTTAACCATTTGTTCTGACATAAAAAGTTTTTGAAGTCTGGGAATCAATGGAAAGTGACACATCACTTTGTCTGGTACACATGATTGAGTTCTATCTTTATTAGTCTTCCATATCAATGTACCACATTGGTTTCACTCATTTAAATCGACATTATCCTTCCAGAATAGACAACAATCTTTAGGCCATGTGTGGATTTTCATACTTGAAAATACAAAATTTTCAACCAACTTTGATGCCATATAATCATTTTTAGGAATACATGCATCATCAGGCAGCAAGTCTATAAAAAGAGTAAGTAGATAGTCGATCACAGTATTACTAAATCCATACATTGTTTTCCCATGATACAGTTGCATTAAAAACTCTAGTTTGGTCATTTTTCCACATGATAGGTAAACTGGAGTATTTACATCTTCTAACAACTTTCTATCATGCTCAACATCATCATTCTGATCATTAGAGGAAAACTGTGTTCCTGTATTCATTTCCTCTTCCACTGCTCTACATGAAGTGTTGTCTTGAGAAGAAAATGGAAACTGATCGGAAATCAAATTTTCTATTCTGATCCTTTCAGTTGAATCAACGTCATTCTCCGTTTGAACCTTTTCTCCATTGTGATACCAAACATGATATCCCTTTTGAAATCCTTTTTAGTGATGTTGTAACTTACTTCCCCACATGTTAACCATGGTCTCCGAATGCAATCAAAACATGGGAATCTAATCAATCCACCATCTGAACCATTGTTGAATGAAAAATCCAAAAAATATTCCAACTATTTCTGAAACTCATCAGTGATCCGATCAACATTAAACATCCATCTTATATCCATTCTAATATGAATAAACAAACAATTAGTAAATTTTTTGATTGTAAATAAAAACATTTAAACTCATTCATGCTTAATAAAATTAGTATATGGTCTCAGTCATAGGATTATATTCCTTACATTCTTCTTGAGAAACATAAGTAAATGTTCAGGCTTAGTGCATCAACTATAACATTATCATTTACTAAAGTATATGATATCTCTAAATCATAATCATATAAGAACTATACCCATATCCACTAATTAATATTTATGTTATTTTAAGAGAATACACAATTAAATCTCTTACTATTAATTATTACACCATGACAGGTCGACCTTGGGTTGCTAGCAAGTTCCTAGATTTTTAGATATTGGTAAATATTCTAAATGAATAAATCATAATCATCTGTGATTTACATTATCTAAAAATAAGATACTAAAATACATGATATACAAGTGGAGGTAACATTTTATATCCTAATGTAAATATAATAATACGTACAAAGGGTATCATTCTTAGATACTTATATAGTGGAAAATTATTCAAATTTTGGATTCTTGTGTAATTCATCATATTAGGATGACACAATTAGAGTGGATCGTGGGGTTTATATATTAAGGATGGTTTTTATAAGAATATTGGGTTATAATACGTGTATAAGAGAGGGGATGGTGTGCATGGAGGGGAGGGGGAGGGACTGGACAGTGAGGGGAGGGAGAGGGGCTGGGCAGGGAGGGTGGGGGAGGGTGGGGCTGGGTAGGGGGAGGGGGCTGGGTAGGGGGGAGGGGGAGGGGGAGGGGCTGGACATGGGGGAGGGGGCTGGTGGGGGGGAGGGGGAGGGGTTGGGTAGGGTAGAGGGTGAAGGGGATGTGCTGTGTAGGGGGGAGGGGGAGGGGATGAGAAGAGGGGGAGGGTTCTATCGCGGAATAGGAAGGGAAATGGGAAGGGGTTCGATCGTGACAGAGGTAGGGAAAGGGGAAGGTAAAATGGGTTCGATCGCGAGAGGTAGGTTTCGATCGCGAGATAGGATAAAATTTTATTTAAAGTCTTTGGATATGATTTGAGGTGAATTTAATAAGTTCTATGTTTTATTAAAGATATCTATAAATTATATTTGGAAGATAAGAGTTGGCTAAGTCCTAAAAATTTCAGGAATACTTATAGGAATCTAATAAAGCTTATAGAGTTTTTGTAAGTCTTGATGTGATTTCATAAACTATAGTGGTATATGTGTGGGAGTAGGAGAACCAGAGAAAAGACATTCAGTTGTAGTCTGTTCTTTCAAGAAATACATGGAGCTAGTACAGACAGGTAGAAACTAACAAAATATTTACCCAAGAAATGCATGAAGCTATCGAGCCCTGCACACTGCCCCCCATCCCCCTTCACCCCACTACCCCCTTTACCCCACTGCCCCACCCTTCACCCCAACTCCCCCCCCCCACTTTCACCACCACTACCACCTACACACTCCCCCACCTGCACAATCCCCCCCTCACCCCCACTACCCCACCTGCCCCCACTACCCCCACTGCCCACCCCCACCTACACACTTCACCCACCCTTCACCCCAACTCCTTTGACCTCCTCCCTTCACCCCCACTGCCCCCACCCAACTCATTTGACATTATTACATATAGTTATCAGGTTGTTATGAAGATATAAAGTGGGAAATTCTATATCCAGTAATTCAGGGTTATTTGAATCCATAATATTCATGTGGTTTAGTGAATACTGAAAAAGAAGAAATTAGTGCAGCTATATTTGATATATATTCATGGAGATCAAAATAGAGACATGTGAATGTTTGAAACTATTATTCAAGAAAGAATAATTTATATGAACTATGTAAAAGAGTGATAATACCCAAAACAAATGGTTATAAATATATGGAGTGGGAAATTATAGATCCATTAATTATAGGATAGTTGAATCCAAATTATTCATGTGGTTTAATGAATTATAAAAAAGAAGAAACTAGTGCAGCAATATTTGATATATATTCAAGAAATTATAAATATAGATAAGTTGAATCTTGACAATATTATTCAAGAGAGAATAATTTCTACACACTATTTAAAAGAGTGATAAGACCCTACATAGTTTCGATTCTAAATAACCACTATGTGTCAAAGTTAAAAAGAAGAGGAAGATCTAGTGCTCTTTGTGTTGAAAAAAAGAAGAGAAAAAAGTGTGAATAGGTAGAAGAAGAAGCAACCAAGTAGTTCATGAAGTTTATAAGAAGAAGAGATATGTTCCCTTAGTTCACACATTAAATAAGGGGAGAGAGGAAGAGTTATGTGTATTTTAGTTTATACAGGAAGGAATATAAAGAAGAATTTATAGAATATCAGTTTGATACTATGAATAAGAAGAGTTTTTATATAGTAATATGTATAAAATTTAAATAAGTGACTTTCTATTGTGCAATGGAAGAAGAAGAAGAAAGGAGTATTACATGAACTATAAGGAAGTATTCTAAATTGGTGTTACAATATCTTGTGGTTACCCCTATATTTATTGTAAAGGTATGAGATATACTTGAGTGTGGGAAACACCAAATAAGTGTGTAGTATACACACTCTATACTGTCAGGATACTATAGTTTAAAGCTCGGAGGTATTTACTAATGGGTTTGGTGACCTTAGGTGTTACCAATCACACTAAGGATTAGACTTATCATACTGAGTGGTGAACCTTATAAATTAATACGCCACTTGTGTGCGTGTGTTCGATTATGATATAAGAAATAATGTAGGAAAGATATTGTAAAAGAACCACTCACTTAATAGTGATACAGGTAAAAAGAAAAGGGATAAAATTTAAAAGTACAAAAAAAATAATTAAAAATCACCAAAATTAATTCAACCACTGCTCAATGTGGTTCATATCTCAACTGGTCCCCTTTAGTTGGTATTAGAGACAAATTCACCTCTGATTGGATTATCTAGATTTGAAGTTGTTCTATTTTAAATATTGGAAGTTTTTATTCCTAATCTATAATGAAGTTCAATTTTAGTAAAGATTTATCTATCTCAGATTCAAATTCTATTTCTACCAAGACTAAATTTCTATGTGTGGAGCTTGAAAGAATCTATATAAATTAATCACTCTACCTTGGTAATCTGAGTGTGGTTCATTTGGCCTAGAAGTTATTTTTTATGTGAGGATGAATCACATCAACCTAAAGTACCATTATATCTTAATATTGCTTGAATATAGAGTGTTAGGGTTATAAAAGATATTTTGATGGTGGAATATTGAATACATGTTCACAAAAACATTAGTCCATGAGAGAATGTGACAATATTATGACTTAATTGGGCATGGGTGAATATATTAAAGAATGAATAAGAGCATTAAATATAGTAGAAGTATAGTGGGTGATGTTTTCTAATGATTTTGAGGATACCATGAATCCCTTGAAGTATTCTATAGGTGTAATATTATTAGGATTTATAAAGAATGTTCTCAAAATATAGAAATTTACCCTAAAGGATAAATTTCTAAGGAATCTTCAGTTTTACTGGAGCAATGGATGTAGGATTCGTTTGGGTTGTAGTGAGGTTTATAAAATATTGTGAAATGTTGATGGATGTAAGATTAGTGGTAATATACTTTTCCCATTTTCTAAAACAAGGTAATATATTACCTATCATTTCATTTTTCACTTCATCAGTATCCTGATACATAGAATTTCCAATTTTTTCTAGACTTTTTTAGATCATATAAAACACTTTAAAATATCCTCGAATGCATTCAAAACATCTTCACATAGATATAATGATCATCATCATTATAACTCTATGTAACTAAAGCATTAAAAAAAATTCAAATATACTCATATAAATTAAATATATTTAACAAGTTCTAATCATAAATTATCAAACAATAGTTTCCTCAAACCAAAATCTATAAACCTTCAACCAAAACAACATTTCAAAGTGAATGTATTTATAATAATAACCAATGGTATAATTTATCAAATTAATAAAGTTCAAATTAGGGTATCCTCAAAATAGAGTAACCCTCACCAGTTAACCTGCTGGAATGGGTGAATCACGATAGAAGGGAACAAATAGGGTTTTTCAGCAAAAGCAGGGGTGGGTAGGGTTCCTTTAACAAATCCAGAGAGGGTAGGATTTAATGAGAGTAGGGAATGGGTAGACTTACTTTGTGTGAGCCTATTCTACAAGAGTATGGAGCGATCGTCTAAGAGAGGGTTATTCACGAGAGCAGTGGGGGGTTTGATAGTCTGGGGGGCACTGATTGTGGCAGGCAGGGAGATGACTTCGATCACGATAGGTAGAGAGAGGGCTTCGATCGTGTGAGGTAGGGAGAGGGATTTGATCGCACGAGGCAGGGAGAGGGATTCGATCTTGAGAGGATCACGAGAGGTAGGGAGGTTCGGGTTACAAAGTGGGATGTGGCCATAATTCACATAAAAACCATGGGAAGAATACCTCTCTACTTCCATGATTAATTAAAACATGGAAAAACAACTGTGACAATGTCTATATTTTCTATCTGTGACATGATATATGTGGAATAACCAGATACTGGTCAGTTCGATTATAACCATTTCAGGCGCATGATATATTTATATATAGGTATGAGATCCATGGCATCAGGTGCATCAAGGATGCTGGTTACTTGAGATGCCTTGGGCATCGAGGCATCGACGATGCGAGTTACATGATGTATCATGGGCATCGGGGAATCGAGGGTGCAAGTTACATGAGGTGCTAGGCACCAGGTTTGTTTTGATAATCCATGGGATGCAAGACCTCATGGAGGCAGACACCGATGTGGTGTAGGAAATGTTTGGGTGTCAGGAACGACATGGGAGCACCTGATGAGGTGAAGGGGTGACGATGCATCACGGGAGGACCATGGGTCCAGGAAATAAGTCATTGGACCTTTTTTTGATTTGATCTTTTGTGCTAGAGTCTCAAGATTATTCTTTGACACCCTAGGAAGGGAAATTGGGGGATGTATTTATTTAAGTGGGAAGTTTGTAAGAACCCAATTCTTACTTTAAGGTATGAGTTTCTTTTTTTTGTTCTGTTTTGGGCTGTTTTTGAGAAAACAAGTAACACTGGCTAAGTTTTAGACTAAACTGGGCAGTTTCGGAAATTTCCAAGTTACACGACATGTACTTCTAAGTACACGTAGTGTACTGTAGACATGTGTAAAGGCCATACATGGCATCTAAACCTATTGTCCGTGTAGAAATACTTTAGATATTACATATTCTGTACTATTTTACACACTGTATAGAGGGTCCATGTATGGGGATATACATGGCGTGTTGGGGATGTCGTACAGGAAGAGAAGTACACGTCGTGTACCTGTAGGTACATGCCATGTAGTCATGTTGGAAATTCAGAAAAGTAGTCCATCCATCTTTAGAATAGTTAGAGAACCCACACAATGTATAGTCCTAAGTACATGCCATGCATTTTGTTTTTTTTCGCTTAAAACGGGCAGTAGCCTCATTTTGAGGAAGAGAGCAGCTGGAGTCACCGATTTTCATGAACTAGCCGGCTAAGACTTCAATATCCTCCCAAGTCTTTGTCTTAAACTCGTTTCGAACACCATTTGATTCATTGGAATCCCCTCGGTAAGGCCTTGATTCCTCTTGAGCCATTTTTCTTGATTTCTGTTCATTATCAAGTTATAGGACTTTGAGAATTTATACTCGTTTTGTAGATCTACCATTTTTTAGACCGAATTATAAGTTGATACCAGAGGAAGATCATCTTACTAGTTCGAGGTAGGTGGTGCAAACATCTTTTTGTGGTCGTTTGGGTGGTGCGGCCTTTGGTGCATCTTTGGGTATTTTGAGTGAGACCTATTTTAATTTCTGTTACATATTAAATTTATTTTTAGACTTGTGGGTTGCCATTGGGCATGCCCTATACATGACTTACTTGAGCGAGGCCAAGTAAGAGGTCGTTGCTCATTTGGGGATTTTTGGATGGTGGTTCCAAAATGGTTTAAAATGAATTTGATTTGATTAAACTGCTGAGTTTAATTTTTTAAAGCATGAAATGAATTTTTAGAGGCATTCATGACCTCAGTGCTGGTATGAGACAACACCCGGCTAGTAAAATTCAACTATTTAGTTTTTCTTGCATGTTTATAGTATTTCATTATGATTATATATGTGATACATGTTACTGCATATTCTTGAACCCTTGGGGTTGTGTTGGGCATGAACTAGATATTCTTGAGTGATGTTGATCAAAGGTTGGTCTTGGCCCAGATTACATTGGTTGGTTTTGACCACGGGATTGGGTGTCATGGACGTCGGCTTGAGGTAGTGTGACTGTCAGGTTGGGCATGGCCCATGTTACTTGGATGGAGAGACTGTCGGACTTGAGTGACATGGTCTCAGGGGCACAAGGTTTTAGAGATGTTGTGACTAGGGTTTTGTATTTGGTGATTACCGCTCACTCGGGACTTTTAGTCGTGTGCACATAGATGACTTCATGAAGTGGTGGTTTTGACCGCTCATGTGGGTAGAGGCCCTGATAGTTGTGTTTAGGTGATTATGGTTGGGGGTGCTTTCTGTGGAATCCACATGGAAGGTGAGGAGCCTTCAGATTGTTTGGGCATGCCTATAGGACGTCGGTATTTGAGACACAAGGTGTTAGGAGGCACAAGGTGCCGGGTTACTATTTCTTGGGAGGTGAGGAGCCTTCGGTACGTGAGACACGAGGTGTCAGGAGTAACTTGGTGCCGAGTTACTGTTGCTTGGGAGTGCCTTCAGGATGTCAGTACTCGAGACACGTGGTGGTAGGAGGCACTTGGTGCCAGGTTACGTGTCTGAGATTTCGTCGTTGGCCGAAGCAGGTGACACTCCATGGTGGATGCTGAGCACTAGTGGATGTTGTGTTTAATTTATGCATCACAATTCTTACTTTTCTTATAGTTGTATGAATTATTAAACATTTATATAAGGTATGCACCATTTTCTGGTATCCTACCGAGATTTCATCTCACACCCTACACGGGACCTTCGAGATGCTTGTATACTTTATGTCTTTATATACAGGTAAACGATCACCTTCAGGAGATGTATTGTAGTGTTATTGGCATGGAGACTGGTATGGACCTTGAGGTCAAGCCTAGCCAGAGTTTACTTTGTTAGCATTCATTTCGGTATCAGCATGCCTACTTTATTTTGCAGATACTGTTGGTTAGCCATGGGCATCATTGCTTATTGATGTGTATACCTGTTTGGATGCATGCTTTGTTGTTTCAGTAGTTTTTACAATTGGTTTCAGAATGATGTTGTGTTTAACTTCTTCTACTTTTGTTTCTATTTTTCTTTTCTTGTTTATCTCTTATTGATTGTGCTTCCACTCTGCGGGTCTGGTTTGAGTCTACTGAGTTGTCCATTTCTACAACATGTTATATATTGTTGCTCATACCAGTACCATTATTATCCTCTGAGAGGGTATATACTCCCCATTACACCTATCAAACCCTCACTACTAGTCAGAAGCCTTTGGAATTCAGGGAGGTGCACCTAAGGTAGTAACACCCAACCCGTTTAGCACTATCCTGGTGGATCTTCGGGTCCAAGATGTTGCAATTTTAGAAGAAGCTCACTGTATTTCTATGGAACTTTACAAGACTAAGTTAAATAAATTTTATTTTCTAGGCTTGTATTTAATTGAAGGAATAAATAATGAGTTAAATTTTGGAATCATATGTGTTTTATAGTGGTCTTATGGTGATTCATGTTATTTAGTGAAAAGATTAACATATTTTGGAGAATATATGATTTGGGTAAATAAATTTTGTTATGTAACTAATATTGTTTGGTGATAAATTTGAATTGTATCTTGTAATAATATGTTAAAAAATCATTCTAATCTTGGGGTTTCAATTTGGTCTGGTATATTTTTAAGAGTTTTAAAGTTAGTTATTTATAGAATGATTCTTTCCTATAAGCTTAAAATCCATATTTTTTATGGATAATCCTATTTTTTAATTGGGTTGTGAGGGAACCCTTACATGGACTGAAATCCCAATAGCACTAGTCCAAGGAATTTTTTTAAGACCCAAAGACTAAACACATAGAACCACCTCACCCATGCTAGCTTTCAAATTGATGCTCCAAAGCTAACAATGTTGTAAAGTTGATCAGCTATGCTTGCCTCATATAGAGATGCACAATGCCTAGTACATATAGATAAAGAAGTACCCTCTCATCCTTCCCAACCTAGATAACTTTTTCGGTGGGTTATTCATGCTCTAAATCCCCTTCTGGTCCCACTCCTATGGATTTGGATATTTCTTAATTTCTGGCCATGCCATCATTCCAATTGTGACTACCACTAAAATAAAAATGCTATACTTTTAACATAATTTTAGATGAATTGATTTTATTCTTTATTCCTTAATTATTTATGGTTTTGTGGTCATTAACTTTCTCATGATCATGTTCTCTATCACTCTATTATTTCTTGGATGTTACTTTTTTACTTTGTGTCCATATTTTCACTTACCTGCAATGTTATTCTTATTTGGGTACCTGATTATGTGTTAATCCAGAAAAAATTTATATTTAAATTTTTCTGTTTTCTAGGGATGTTTTTTTATCCATTTTTATGATGTGTTTTTTTCTAAAAGGGTATTTTTAAAATATTAAAAAGTTTTTCCTTTCATGATTATATGATTTATCTTCCACTCCCTGAAATTGATTTTAAGAAAAATGTTTTAAACATTTTTTTCTGACACAATATAAAATTGTGAGGAATATATCTCTATAAGAAGGTAGAGTGTAACACCCCAATTCCATAGAATTATATCCTTTAATTAATATATTTTAAAATGTGTGGTATACACAACATGAATCTTAAAAAACTGCAATATACTATAGAAATATTATTAAATAAATATGAATCTTATGATATATCCATTTGTTTAGTGGGTATGAATACGAATAACCATATTAAGAAATATATGTAGATAAATATCCTTAATTATATGAATAATTAATTATATTTTTTATTTTCAATTGGATAGAAATGAAGGAAAAATATTTTGAGCCAACGAGCCTGTATTCGAGTGGTATGTGCTCCTTCTTTCCATCCAAGAGACCTAGGTTATAAAATTGGTGTGAGAGAATTTATAATTTACCATAGTAGTTACTATAGTAGTTAATATTCAACATTGTAGTAGCCAAAACTATTGCCCTGATTTGGGCCTTCTGGCCACCGGTTTGGGCCTATAGGTCTCAGGGCCTTCTGACCATCAAAGGCCTTTGTTCCACATAGATTTCATGCCATCAAAGAAATCTGGGCCACAATTTCTTCAAGACAAATATACTTGGAAACATCCTGGATAGACTACAGAATAGTAGGCCCCAGAAGAGGATTCAGAGCAAGTGGCATCCACCAGAGTAAAGTTAACCAGGTTGGAAGAACGAGAGGGTATGGAAATTTCCATTGGTACCAGGCCCCATGATGCTCTATATTAGGGACATGCTATCCAAATAGACTTGTGAAGTAGAGAGTTAAAGCCTTAAAGGTTCCATATGGTAGGTATTGGAAGTTCCAAGGGTCAAGGTTTGGGCTTCGGGTCATGTATTAGGCCTTGTGCCTATAAACCTTCAGGTCATGTAATAAGCCTTCTGCCACTAGACCTATAAGCTATGTTTGGGTTCACCCTCATCCCTTAAAAGGGGGATAATACATAATAAATAAAAATATAAGGTCTCCAGGCTATTCAGGAAATGAAAAAATATTTTAAAGGTAGAAGATATATATTTTTTAAAACTATTTTTATGTATGTAATATATTTTTTATCATAATAGATTCAATTAATCACTATTTATAAATTATTATAATGAAATAATTGAATTAAATATAAAATTTAATGAATTTATATAAATTTAATTATGGTTATTAGGCATGTAATGAAAATAAAGTAATATTATACTTCAAAAATACATTTTCTTTAAAAATTGTTTTAATTTGATTTTGTGTATAGATATTATAATTAATTTCTAAAACTTTCATAAATTTTATTTTAAAAAATGGATATCATTTGTGAAATTTTTAGGTCATTATAGGCTTAGGAAAAATATTTAAGATTTTACAAAAAAGATTGATTTATAAATGAGTAGTGAAAAATATCAATTTTTTTCTAAACTGTCATTTGTTTTTTAAGTCAAGTAATTTTAAATTACAATTATATTTTGAATTTTATTTTAAAATAATATATGATAAATTTTATTAATAATTATCTAATTAATTTCTTAAAAATTGGCATTATATTTAATTTTGGTATAAGCTCATTTTTAGGTTTAAAAACAAAATTTTCAAAAAACTATTTTCTGTTGTGTTTTATGCATTTATATTAAAATTATTTTCTACTAATTATAGAAATTAAATCTTGAAAAAATTATTCCATATTTGGAATCTGTATGTTCAAAATTTTTAAATAGATCCCTTTTATTTTTTGTCATTATAAATAGTAACCATGGTAATATTTGTTATTTTGGTAAGGGTGAAACAAGTAAAAAATGGTTAAAACTATGAGATAAGGCATAAAAATATCTTTAACACTTGAATTTATTTCACTGGACTAGTAGAATTAGACAAATACTATACTATATTTGATTTTTTTTATTTTCTACAACATGCCTTATATGATAACCTATATTTTTTTAATGTAAAGTATAAATAAAAAATGTCACTCGCTTTATTTTAATATTTATAATATATTTTCATTGAGATAAAAAGAAGTTAAGATTTTTATAGTTATTTATTTATAATATAATTAAATTATTTATATTATTTTAATTTAATTTTATTTTTTAGTGATTGTATAATTACATTAAACACCTACACAAAACCAATACAATGCCTATTCAAGTAGTAGAAAAATCAAGGTAAATAATTTTAAAAAACTATAAAATTAATGTTTTGGATGATTTTTTTATATTCTATGAATTTGATAGGAAATTATAAAGTATATTTAATGGTAAATATTCATATATTTTAATTCCATTTCTTCCTTGATTTTTCTGAATTTAAATTAAATGAATAGACCAAAAAATGACTTTAATGATATTTTATGATAAAAATTATTTTTTAAAATGATTTAAAAAAAGGAAACAAATATTGGAAGAGGACAAGTTGGATTAGAGATGGTACAAAACGACATATATGAGCCATTTTTGAGCCTATTTTTATCATATAAATAAATTTATAACCCTTAAAGAGTGAAAAATGTGTTACAATAGTTATAATTAAAAAGGTCAACAAGGGGTTAAACCAAAAGATAAGGATTAAAATAAAACATAAACATGTCTAAAATTTATTAGTTGATTTTTTACCATATCATATACAACTTTTAAAATCATATCCATTGGATTCCACATGACATGATTGTGACATTTATTTTATTTTATGGTTCTTAATATTTACAATTGTGCCACTCCCCTCTCTTATATAAGGGCACCACATATCATCTATTACTCAAACCATTTGATACATTGATATCACCAAAAGCTTCCAAAATTCCATTCTAAAAGTTCTTACAATTTTTGAGAGGCTCTGGTCTCACTAAAAGACCAACCTTGAAGGATAAATGTGTAATCCAAAGGAGGTTTCCCAAAGAAGAGGCATAACTCTTAACCGAGTGTTTTCATTTTATTTATTCTTCTACCTATTTCAATTAAATCATAACCATGTTGTTATGCTAAAAAAATTATATCCACTATAATGATATATTATTATGTCTATGATATAACACTTAGTGATCTCCATATCCATCCTATGAAAAAAGAAAACATCACTCACGTGTACATGCAAACTACCACCTCCACGAAGTGATGTTTTTCATTTCTCATCACCACCTCACAAGGACAGTTATTATGATATATTTGTTTAATATATATATTATATTCATGAAGTCATTATGATTCTTTAAATATAATATATTACTTACATTATTACCCTTCCACCTATCAAAAAATGATAATTTTGCTTGTCTATACGTCTGGACAACCATCCCCACAAAGTGATGTGTGAAGGACCCAGGAACACCCTAAGAGGGGAGGGGTGAATCAGGGTGTCAACATTTTATTTTAATATAATGGATCTTGCTATCACAATGGTAGGAACCTGTTAAAACTGTCTAATGAAAAAGTTCATAAACCAAATAATCACATTGAAAATGAAGACACGTCAATCTTCACTAGTTGTGGAGTACACGAGTTTAAACACAGCCACTATGTGCTAGGAACACCGCCTTTATAAGAATTCAGGGATAAAACATTGTGTCCCTTAGATCACTTCTGTAGAATCCCCATCGCTCACTATTTTGGGAAGAATATGATATCAGTTTATCGACTTGAAGGTATCTTCAATTGATTGGAATTAAATCATGCATCTTCAACTCTATATAGATTCTCTGTTGAAGTCTCATTATCACTTGTATATGTAATTCAATTTTCTATATACTGTTAGTTCACAAACTAATCCTCTGTGAACTAGTCTATTCCTTCACATACTATGATCCTTACTCTATATACCGGTATCCTTTATCCACATTCTGGGCTTCACCACATACTGTGTGTTCTTCACGAATCATTTTTTCCTCTGAAAACCATCCATGCCCCATGAACTGCCTCTACTTTCGTGTATTGCTTCTCCTCTGTGAACCACCTTCCCTCCACGAACCATTATTCTCTATGTAATACAAGATAAATTTGGACCAAGTTCTTCCTCTTCATACTGCCTCTCCTATGCGGACTTGTCTTCCTACAATTCACTTGACACTTCCCCAAATTCCTCATAATTTCTAATCAGAATCACCTTTGCGGGGTTATATTCCTACAAACCACTCTAGACTTCACCAAAAAACCTCTCAGATTTTCAATCTCTCTCTTTCTTCTAAATTAATGGATAACTGATCCTTATATTGAAAAATACATCCAAAAAATTACTAATCCAAGATTTACTCAAATCTTAGATTTCATACAGCCTTCACCGAAAACCAATTCACCCATGAATTTTTTTCCTACCTATTCTACATACTTCCATTCTCCCCATACAGTGGCACAAATCACCACCTTGTTTCTGTAAATGACACCCTTCGTTGCTCCTCAAAACACTTTCTTGTTTCCTCCAACGACAAACTATCTCATGTACCGTTTTCCTTATGTGTATAATGAGCCTTCCCGTGAACCATGAGTCTTAAATAAAAACCATTTTTCATTCCATTAAGTATTCCTATAGCATGGTTTGCAGTTCTCCATTTTGAATACCATATTTTGAGATCCAAAATCTATTCTTTATGGTCTGAAAATGGTTCTTTACTTTTCCGAAAACAAACTTCTGATTTTGAGGCCCAAAAATTTGGAAAAAACTGGGAAACTGCACCACTGTCAGTACTGCTTTCAGCCTCAAACATAAGACCACATTCCTTAAAAACTCCTTGATCAACCCAATGAGGATTGATAAAAAACAAAAACCACACTCTATTTCTAGAAAATAACATACTTGGTTCCAAAAATCTCCCCCTTTGGGTTTGTTGAAAATCCGCATATAAATTCAATGAAGTACCAGCCACAATCAAAACCAAAAACTAATATATGAGAAACAACTCAACCAACTCTCAAAGTCTCCATGGGAAATGCTCAGTTCATAAAACAATAGGGAAGTCATGATTTGGTTTCTCTTGATATCAAACACCGAATTGTTTTCTCCATTTGTAACTCATCATTCCCCCTTATTGTAACATTTTTAAATTCCTCTATTCTCCATCATCCTTCCACCTAAAAAACATTTTCAAATTCCTCTATTCTCCATTGTCCTTCCACCAGAATAACATTTCATATTTAATTCACCTCTATTAAACCATAAACTATTGAATTTATCCGTTCTCTCCCATTGAAAATAAACTAAAAGAATAAAATGTCATATTTTAGAGCTCAAAGAACACTCTCCCTGGGTCGTATATCCCCCATAAACATGCATTAATTAAAAAAATAGATTAAAATAGTTAACACAACCGGGTAGAGGGGAATTTCATAACCTCCTCATGCAATGGTAGGTGGTTGAACACTAAGGTTCAACTGATGTTTCTCAAACACATTTTTTGACTATATCTTTTCCATTATTTCACCCACATAATCATCAGTTCCAACATGATCCATTCAAATCAGGCCCTGTTCAACTTTTTCCTTGATGAAGTGATATCGAGTTTCAATGTGTTTCATACGAGTATGTTGAACTGGATTCTTTGTAAGATCAAATGTGCTCTTGTTATCATAGTGAATCACCATCATCTATTTTACCTCATCGCCAATATCATTCAGTTGTTGCTTCATCTAAAATTGCTGAGTACATTCCTTTATAGCAGATATATACTCAGTTTCATCTATACTAAGAAAAGTAATATCTTTTTTTTACTCAACCATCCTACACATTTCTTTCTAAAAAAGAATGATCCACAACGTGTGGACTTTCTATCAGTCACATCTCTAGCCCATTCAGCATCAGAAAAATCTGATAGTTCAATATATTTCCCTACATAAAATCATAAACCATAATTGTGAGTACCTTGAATATACCTCATGATTCATTTAACTACCTCCATATGTTCTTCGTTTGGATTACTTTTAAAGGGATCCACTAAGAATGTTTCATAGAAAATATTAGGTTGTGTTGCAGTTAAGTACAATAGGATTCTGATGATTCTTCTATACATGGAGAGATCAAAGAAGTCCCATCCTCATGCTTTCCTAGTTTAGTTATAACTGCAATTAGAGCTAACATTGGTTTTGAGTCATGAAAATTGAATTTCTTCAGAAACTCTCTTGTATAATTTCCCTAAGAAATAAAAGTGTAGTTTTTACTCTAAATTACTTGCGGCCCCAAGAAGTATTTGAGTTCACTGATCATAAACATTTCAAATTCTAATTTCATGTGATTAGAAAATTCATCTACCAATCGCTTCCTGTTTCCACCCAATACAATATCATCTACATACACCAGTACCATAAACTGATCTTTTTGAGAATTCTTCACATAGAGATTGTGATCCACCACACCTATTTTAAATTCGATCTCCCTTAGATAAGAATCTATTTGAGGGTACTACAATCATGGTTCCTATTTTAGACCATATAGATACTTCTTTAATCTACAAACCTTCATTTCAACATTACCAAGAATAAATCCCATTGGTAGTTTGATGTAGAATTCATCTTCAAGAAAACCATTTATGAAAGCTATCTTGACATCCATTTGAAACACTTTGTATATTCTTTGAATTTTAATGGAAATAAAAAGTTTAATTGACTCCAATATATCCACCAGAGAAATGTCTCTTCAACACCAACACCTTCAATCTATAAATATCTCTTACACACCACTTGTACATTATTTCTGATCACATTTCCATTCTCATATTTTTTTTAAAAACCACTTCATACCAATAACATTTTGATTATCAGTTCTCTCAACTAAATCCCATTTTTCGTTCTTATCAATCTTATTAAACTCTTAATTCATGACCTTATCCCATGATTCATCCTTTATAACTTCTTCAAATGAGGATGGTTCCACATATCAAAAAAATGAAGATTTTTCATTGTTCCTCATTCTCCTTGTCCGCATAGGAGTTGTATAATCCCCAATGATGTTGTATCGATCAATTTATGCTCTTTGGTTTCTCTTATGAGGTTTAGAAGAATTTTCTTCATCCATGGTTTCCTCTTCTGATTCTTCTTCTGAGTCATCATTATGATGAGACTCCTAGATGTTTTTCATACCTTCCTCTACTTCTGTACTTGGAACTGTTCCATGTCCACATTCTTCTTCATCTTTTATTATAATAATTTTTTGAGCCATTTGTGGTTTTGTCTTCAATGATATTTACATCACTACTTTCCACAATTTTTCTAATACTTTTGTTGAAACATTTGTAGGCTTTTTTATTCCTTGAATATATGAGGAATATTCCCTCATCTGTAGCGTCACAATACTTGACTTGATTTTCTTATTTGTTTCAGATAAAGCATTTAATTTTGAAAACATGAAAAGAATTAAAAGAGGGATTCCTTCCATGACATAACTCATAGGGTGTCTTGGTTTCCCCTATATAAATCACTATTTGGTTTTGAATATAGATTGTATCCTGAATAGCCTCTTTCCAGTAATGGTGAGAGATATGACTCTCAATCAGCATAGTTTTGGATATACTCTTCACCTATCGATTCCAGCACTCAACAACTCCATTTTGATGAAGATTTTTCATAGCATCTGCCTCATGTTGTATTCCATGTTTCTCTAGGTAATTTTAAAAATCAATAGATGTATATTATCCTCAATTTTCAGATCACAATAATTTCATTGTACATCTAATATAATTATCAGCGATTTAGAGATAAGTTTTCATATAATCAAGCACTTGCGGTTTCCTATATATAACCATCACACAAGACATTATACTATAATAATCAACAAAATGAACAAAGCACCTTTATCCATGAGTTCTAGAAACATTTTTTGGACCACAAATATCTGTATTGATGAGATCAAGAATATTTTTTACTCTTTTCTTCTTTGAATGATATTAACTACAGACCAAATTTCCTCACATGCAAGCATCACAAGTCTTTTCCTATTCACACTTTAGATTTGGGATATCCATGACAATTTTCAGTTTAGAAATCTTTCCCATGTCTTGTGGATTAATGTGCCCCAATATCTGATGCCACAAGTTGTTTTCTTATTCAATTGTCATGTAGAAAATGTTCTCTTTACTATCGACTTGATATAGGTTTCCATTTGTTCTAAAACCTTTCATGAGATAATTCCTTATCATTCGTTAGATAGTATAACATTTTTGATTGAAATTAACTATAAGTCCAGAGTCACAGAGTTGAATCACACTTAGAAGATTGTGACGTAACCCATCCACAAAATGAACTTTAGTTTTCTTTAGCTCTCCATTGGACATCTCAATACTTCTACTACCTTTAATATTCAAAGAACTGTCATTACCAAATAATATTATTCCATTGAACTTTTTCTTGAAATTAATTAATAGGTATTCATTTCCCATTATATGTGATGAACATACACTACGAAGAATCCAAGCACTGTTATTCTTGGTTTCTTTGGGAGCTACTTTTGCAAGGTTTGATTTTTCAACTTTCTTTATTTCCTACCATGAAATATTATTTCGAGTAAAGAATAAAGATGGATTTTTACATCTCTTTTTCATGCGAATAAGTTCATTATACTCATAATCTTATTCCAGAGGAGAGAAAATATTTTTATGAACAACACCGTTTGGTTGGCAAGTATAGAATTGTCTCTAAGTTCTGTATGAATTGTTCCTGCAATTCCTCCACCTACAATCAACAGATTTGTGGAAAAAGTTAGAACAATGAAAATAGTATCCATATAAAATGTTTCTTCTATAATTATTAGGATATTAATTTGTTCTCCTTTGTTGAATTCCTATCTCTTCCCCATTCAAGTATCTCTTTTCCTATTCATGGTATGACATGGTATGGCCCAGATAGTCACAGAATTGACATTTCATAAGTGGAAATTTATTTTCACCTCTATTTCTCCTCATGTAAAATTACTTAGGAGGATATTTTGACTAACTATCATCTTAGGAAACTCAAGGGAAGTTTTCCCTCCTCCTTTCAGTCAGATTTGAGATTTTATCTATTTGGACTTCAGGTGTCTTTGTGATATGTCCAACTCTCAGCTTGCCTTTATTTTGGACCATTGAAATTCTATCATTCAATGTTTCGGAATCACAACCAATTCATTTGTTTCCCATAAACGAGGGTCTTTGATCATTTAGAACCTTTAAACTCCATCAGAACCACACTTAGCTCTTTCTAGCAACTCAGCATATGAGAATTTTCCAAACTGAATTTTCTTCTTTGTTTTTTTGAACTTGAATCACCTTCAAGTTTAATACTAAGAGTAACAAATTATTCTTCAAATCCCTCAATAGTTTTGGACTTCTCCCATAGTATATATTCAAGGTAATTAATTACCTTTTCCTGTTCTTTAATTCTTAGATTTAGTTCCAATATATCTTTTATGATTTGAAGGGTTGTTGACTGTTCTTTCACAACTTCTTCTAGTCATTCAATAATAGCTTCAAGCTAATCCCCATATTCTGATGAATCTTCCACAATTTCTTTCCACTTTTTTCATCTCTTACATTGATTCTCAAGCATAGCAAATGAATCCTTAAGTTTTAAATTGAGATTGAACTGAGTGGTCAACTGATTTTCTCTAGTTTTATCTCCCAATGGTTCTTAATTTTCAATGGTATCCATCATTGATGCATGGGTTCCATATTTAAATTCAGGTTCTTCTTCTTAAAAGAATTCACTATCACCATTTTCTTCTTTATAGAAAAAACTCTTCTTCTATAATTTTTTACCAGACTATAAGTCTCCATTTTTGAAAAACCATTTTGAGGATTTTTCATGTCTCTAGATTCACTTTCTTTGTCATCAAACTTTTTTGTGCATCAAGAGGCAATCTTCCCAACTCTACCACAATGAAAACAAGCCAATGGTAACTTGACTTCAAATTTCCATTTTCCCTTCTTTAATTTCATGGAAATGAGAGAAAATTTTTTTTCCCTCATTATATTAATTGATAATTTGTCCTAAAATTTTCATTTTTCCATGGTTTTGAATTCAATTTCTTTTCTTACTCGAGTCATTGCATCTTCTGGTTTGACTCTCATCCCACATGCCACCAGGCTGCTCAGCAGGTTATCTAGAGAAAGTTTGGAAATATATCTTTCTTCAAGGGTTAAAACCTTTGCATTGTAAAGAGGTGGAAGTAGTCTCAAGATTTTCTTTATAATAGAAATGTCTTTGATTTATTCACCATGTCCTCGTATTGCTCCATCAAATTTAGTAATTTGATTGAAAACAGTATCTGCATTTAAATCAGGATTCATTTTCAGATCTTGAAACATGTTGTGAAAAACTTTTAGTTTTGTCTCCTTTACTTTGCTGTCACCTTCATAAATATTCTCTATTTTTTTCCAAATAGACTTGGCTGATGTAAAATTTATCACCTTTAGATATATGTCATTATAAAGCATTATAATGAGGAAATTCTATGATTTAGTATCTGTATCAAGAATTTTCTAGTCTATGTCAGTCATGGACAACCCTATTGGATCAGTGACCTGTACTCTTTATGTAGTAGCAAAAAGGACTTCCATTCCAAGAGATCTCATATGAGATCTCATCCCATTCTTCCATATCTAAAAGTTACTTCAATCAAATAGGGGGACTCCCCTGACATTAATAGTATTCTCTCTGATAGGAAAGTAAGATAGATTTTACACTAGAAACCTTTACCTTCGATACCACTTGAAGGACCCCAGAACACCCTGAGAGGGGAGGGGTGAATCAGGGTGTCAACTATTTATTATAATCTGATGGATCTTGTTCCCATGTTGGTAGGAACCTATTAAACTAGTCTGATGAGAAAGTGTAGAAAGCAAACAATCAAATGAAAAGAGAAGACACAAAAATATTACATTGTTCACCACTAAGGGATACATCCACGGAGCATACATCGACATGATTTTGTTCATACCAAAACACACTAATCTTCACTATTTTTGGAGTACATGATTTTATACACAGTCACTCTATGCTAGGAACACTTCCTTATCAAGAATTCAGGGATAGTACACTGCATCCCCTGGATCACTTCTATAGACCCATCATCACTCATTGAATTGGTGAGAATATAATATCAATTTATCAACTTGAATATCTCTTCAATGGATTTTCATTAAATCATGCAGCTTCAGCTACAAATATATGCTCTGTTGAAGTCTCATTATCACTCATATGTGTAATTCAATTTTCCGCACATTGTTAGTTCGTGAACTATTCCTCAGTGAACTAGCTTGTTCCCCCATGTATTGTGCTCCCTCCTCCATATATTGGTCTTATTCCTTTGTATACTAGGTTTCACTGTGTACCGTGTGTGCTTCACAGATCTATTCTCCTCCACGAACTATTCATGTCCTGTGAACTGCCTCTGCTTATGCATGCCACTTCTCCTTCGTGGACTACCTTCCTTCCGTGAATTGTTATTCTCCATTTCCTACAATATCACCATAGACCAAGTTCTTCCTCGGTGTAATACCTCTCATATGTGGACTTTTATTCCTGGAAACCATGTGACAACTCACCAAATTCCTCCAAATTTCTAATTAGAATCACCTTCACAGGGTTGTCTTCCCACAAACCACTATAGAATTCATCGAAAACCTCCATAATTTTAATCTTAGTCTATCTTATTAATGTAGGTATAAGTTCTCCTTATATATGAAAATAGATTAAAAAAATCCACTAATCTGAGATTAACCCAAATCTTAGATTCGGTACAGCCTTCACCATGAACCTATACACCCACGAACCATTTTCCTACCCATTTCGCGTACCACCATTCTCCCAACACTGCAACAAAAATAAATACCTTGTTTCTGAAAATAAAAGCCTTCATAGATCCTCAAAACACAATCTCGTTTCCAAGAAGGATGAACCATCCCACATACTATTTTCCTTCCATGTACAATGAACGTTTCTGCGAATCGCGAGTCTTCAACATGAACCATTTTTCATTATGTAAAACATTCTCATGACATGGTTCATGGTTTGCCATTCTTTGTACCATATTTCGAGATTTGTGAACTATTCATCATGGTCTATGAATTGTGATTTCTTTTTCTGAAAAAAATCTCTTGATTTTGAGGCCCTAAAATTTGGAAAACATTGGGAAAATATGCCACGTTCAATACCGCTTTCAATCTTAAATGTAAGACCACATTCCTTGCAAACTCCTTTATTATCCCAATGAGGATTTACAACAAAAACAAACCATACTCCGTTTCCAGTAAATAACAACCTTGGTTCCAATAATGTGATCCATTTTCCTTGTCCAAATTTTATGGATGATTTTAAAATTGTATTACATGTATAAAAATGATAAATTTTTCATTATAAATATTTTTTAGATGATGGAATTATGATCCCTTTTACCATGGTCAAACTATTGAATTTGTTATGCAATTATGAACTGAACATCCTAAAAATGTCGAACATGAACCTAACCAATTTAGTTAATATACATGGAATGGTAATAAATGATATAAAAGGGATAATAATAAGGTAATATAGATAAAAAGATGATTAATCAAATATTAAATTAATATAATTTTATTATATAGGAGATAAAGAGCATACATGGTGAGTCAAAGTCGAGGTAAGTGATTTCTTAACTCAATTTATTTTCATTGGGTTGTATGGGTTATTTATTGTCTATATTATACCAAGATTGTGTGTGTAATGACCTGTTATTATTTTATGTTATTTTTTCAATTTATATATATAGATTTAAGTTTTTACACATAATCACTTCATTGATTAACCTCACTTTAAAGATATGATATTTTTAAGGGTTTCGTGTATCACTTTTGTTTTTATGATACATATGCCAAATTCACTACTTATTTCTTTCATGTGGTGCATATAATTCCCCTTTGATATCATATATTATGAATCTCATTATATTAATGGTATTTATAGTTTTATTTGATGTTATTTATTTTATTGGGGTTACGATTAAAACTTTTCTAAAGTGGTTAGGGTTTTATGTTAAAATTTATATTTTTAATAGGATTTTTTATAATTAAATTTACGATGATGAAATTATATGATCTATATCTAAAAAATATTATGTATTTTGAAATAATCATTTTTTTAAACTACATGTTTTTATTTTATTTTTCTTTTACTAAGTAATGAAAAGTCTTGAAGAATGTATTTACCGAAAACCAACTTTGTTTTTCTATTAGGTTGAGAATAATTTTCATCTATGTCCATATTTTTATTAAAATGTTTTAATTTTTTTTAATAATCTAAATTTTTTGATTAAATTCAATTTCAACCTTTTCTTACTTTATATAAAAAAGTTTAAAAGGAATCTTATTATTTTTTTTCCAAACAAGGTACTTTTTACCAAAGGCATGAATGTAATATTTTTTTATGTTTACCATAAGAAAAAACTTTATCAACACCATTAATATAGAAACCCCATCCTATTTCACATATCATTGAAAGATTTTAAGCATAATTGGCCATTCAATTACAAGATAAGGATCATATAGTCTAGTGTCTTTGGAAGATTAGGTACAAAATTAAACATCATGAAAACATTATTTATTTAATCTCCATAATGAGATCCTAACATCTATTGAGATTCTATATATTCATAGGATAACCTGTGGAGTACATGTACAAAATGGATGAGCTAAAAAGCCCAGTAAGGAAATAATCATAGGAATAAAACATAGCACGTGGGTTAGAAGGAATAACATGATGGCTTAAAAGGCATGAAAGACGTATAAACATAATGAAGAAAAACATTTAATTCATGGGGACATATAATCATGGAATTATAAGAATGTAGAAACAATATATAACATGAAATAAACATGAGTCAAGGATAAACACTAAGACTATATAACATTGTGGAAGAAGTCCCATAAAGGAATCATGTTCACTCCCTGTCCCAACATGATGTCTGTCACACCTGATGTTTTTTAATTATCTTATTTTATTAATTTTATTATCTTCAGGTAACATTGTCGAAGTTTAGGTTTTTCTATGGTTTAATTTCTAGTGTTTTGGAAAATTTATAGGTTTTTGGCCGGTGTGTGGACACCGCACGGTTAGCAGAAGCCGTGCGGTCATCCCGGGTACCCATGCAGCTACATCTGAATAGGCAGAGACCACCGCACAATCCGTGCAAGGTCCCTTGAGCCGTGTGGGATAACCACACGGTTTCCCTACATTGAAAAAAATTAATTTGTTAAAATGCGTGTAAAATAAATAAAATAAATAAATTTAATTTTAAAAATAATAAAATAAAATAAAATGATAAGAAGGTAGAATAAAAATTTAAAGAATTGTTGTTATAATAATAATAATATTTTTATTATTGAGAGTGTTACTCTTATTATTATTATAATTAATAATAGTAGTAATAATAATAATAATAATATTATTATTATAATATTAATGTTATTGTTAATATTATTAATCTTATTATTATTACTAAGAAGATAATTATTGTTGTAATTATTACAATTGATATTAATTTTTAGTTTATTTTTAAATGTTATTATTTTGGTTAGGGTTGGCTTCTCCCCCCTCCTTGGATCACACCTCACACCTCCTCCCCTCCCTTGTATGTGATCAGTACCCCCTTTCCTCCCTCTTCCTGCGTACAACACCCTTTAGCTACTCCCTTGACAAACACCCCTACTCCCCTAGAAACCTATTGCGCACACCACCCTCCTAGACGTGTTCCTCCTAGAGGCCTCTATTCCTTTGGTCAGCCCCTCTTCAGTGCAGATTCATCTGGCATGACACTACCTGTGTGCATGACTCTTCCACCGACTCGCCTCCCTTTTCCCCTACTGGTGCAACCCCGGACCAGCTCCCCTCCAGCAGCTTCCCTTCTCCGAGTAAGGGTTTGGATTCCTCTTGGTTAGTATTATGGTTTCCACTGTAGTTAGGGTTGCGTTTTTGGATGAAGTATTGATCCATTGAGTCAAACCTCACCTTGTTAGAGTCCTTTATTGATCGCTTGAGGCGCGGTTGCCGTTTCACACCAATTTCTAGATATTTATTCACAAGAGGTTGGTGATTCCGGACCTTATCATTTATTTATTATTTAATTTTTTAGTTAAATTTATTTTAAAATATTAGATGATTTTTTTGTGTAGTGACAATGTAGTTTAAGAAAAGAAAATTGATATGAAATTTGTTTGGAATTGGCTTCTTAATGTGAATTTGGGTGTACTTATTGTGTAAAATCTTGTTGTGACTTTTTAAGGTGTTTTATAAATTGTGAAAAAGTTTTATTTATTTAATTTTGTGGTGTGAATTGTGATTTTGAAATTATTAGCATGCCTATGTGTTTGAAATAAAATTTATTAAAGGAAATGGTTATATTTTTGTGAATGTTCTAGTGTGTTTCTTTTTTAAAAGAGTTTTATGATTTTTTTGGAAGGTGTGAATTGGGGTTTTGAAAAGGTCCAATGTGTTTTGGTATTGTAAAATAAATTTCTAAGGAACATGGGCTATGTCCCATGTGTGTTGCACATTTGTCTTTTTTTCATGCCTTGAAAGTGTTTAATAAAATGTATAGAAGGTGTGAAACCCTTCCTGGAAATGAATTTGATGTACGAATGTTATAAAAAGGGATTTTATAATTTTTTTTTATTTTTTCGAAGTGTAAATATTTTTTTCGAGTGTTGTAAGTGTTTTTGTAAATTTTTAAACATATTTATTAAGTTGTGCAGGTGGTGCGAATCATGTTTTCTAAGGCACATATGGTGTGGGTGTGTTGAAAATGCAATTTCAGGGAAAAATGTGTTATTTTAGCATGCTAGCCTTGTTTTTAAACCCTTGAAGTGCTATTTAAATTTTTTTTATAAAATTTGTAAGTGATTTATTAAATTATGCACATGATGCAAATCAGTTTGTAAAATGATTAAGTAATGTAAAATGTATTTTGAAAGGTTTCTTGGTGTGTGTTTGATTTTAAATGGAGACTTTGGTATTCAAGTGGTTTATTTTTTTATTTAATTCCTTATTTGTCTTTTGAAATGTGAAAGTGATGTATTATGTGAATATACAACTTATTTGATCACAAAAAGGGAATCCTGGGTAACTAGGTGGATGAAGTAGTACTAGAATGCTAGATTATTTAGAAGAGGTTCATCTTGGTTTCATCTAGTAGGATTAATGTTTCAACACTAAATAAATGTGTGATATGATTGGAGACCACTAGGGCTTGGTATATGATCCCCCCTTGTGTCTCGTGCACAAGAACGGTAATTGTTGTGGTTTCTACACCACATTTTCATTGAGACGTGAGGTTCTTAGAATCCCACTTGAGCTAGTTGACCATGAGAATTTACCCATGATACTCTACTTTATATGACGGATCACCAACCTTCAGTATACAGTGAACCTCCTATTTGTGGATGTGTATATGTGAACACTTAGAAATCCCTTTTCATTTTACGCAAATGGTTGCATTGGTTTTATTTGTATGTAGTTTCTTTTCTTAAAGTTTTTGGTCACACATGGTTTTCTAGATATGTTTTTAAAAGATTTTACTTAACTAATAATGTTATATTTTCTGTAAATGTTATGGCATGGAATATTTTTACCTAGGTGGAATCCTATTGGGATTTGGATCA
The DNA here is from genome assembly GCA_963277665.1 of Viscum album. Taxonomy (NCBI): domain Eukaryota; kingdom Viridiplantae; phylum Streptophyta; class Magnoliopsida; order Santalales; family Viscaceae; genus Viscum; species Viscum album. Next base: position 1,869,130,681 of record OY728129.1, on the reverse strand, counting down.
CACCTTATATACACCTTTCTGTGTATGCAGACCCTATTGTCTTTTGTTCCAGGTTAAGGCATGATGTTGGTGTGGGAAATTTTAGTTTCTTGCGACTTAAGTATGGATATTAGTGGTGGAGGCTTGAGGATGTGGTTCCTATTGTTTCATGGAGGTTTGGTATATAGTTTTTCCCATCTATTTTAGAACTTTTGTGGGTTTTTCTAAAGTTGTATGTCTTTGAATATGAAAGTTATTTTGGGGAGTTTGGTTGAACCCTTAGATCTGAATTTTTAGTTTTTTTGGATGTTTTAATATAATTAATTCAGTTAAATCATTCCCTCTTATTTTTATTTGATACCCATGCACTTCTTCCAGCACATGGGGATCAGGAATTCCCTTCGGGCCTTGCCAAAGACAGGGACGAACGCCGGGTCAGATGGCGACCTAGCCTGGTTCGTGACAATGTCTCATGAGACTAAACATTAACCAATGAATTGGAGCACCATATGGGAACACCCATAATAACATATTCATGAATATACTTTCCACATGAATAATCATACATAAGGAATCATGCATAACATAAGATTTACCCTTGGAAGGGAATGGGTATCATAATCATGTCAAAAGGCATTACAAATGGGAGTAAGTGTCCATGAAAGAATGAATTTAGAAAATAGATGGAATTTTATAAAGGAACATAGGCATAGATAATAATAAATTGTGTACAATGAGAGTGAATAAAATTATAAAGGGTATTTAGGAAACTTTAGAACTTAGCCACTTTTGTGCGGTTTTAAGGGGAGACATTAACGAGTATTTAGAACAGAAAAGGCATATTTGTTTGAAAAAAACCAGAAATTATCAATGATAGTTTTACATGATAAAATGTGTTATTTTATAAAAATAGTGGTGGATTAAAATAGATTATAGATATCACATTATAATGGGTTATAATTTGTGAAATTCCCTTTAACCGAACTTGCTTATCAGGAAGTTCTGAGAAGAGAAACTTTTTAAAACACACATTTCCCCATCAAAGAAGGATGATTTGATCTAGATATATGATTTTGGAACATATATACAGAATTTATAATATGTATAAAAAAATAAATATTTATTACATAGGAGTTAAGAGAGAGAAAGAGTAACCCAAAGGAAAAATGGGGGTCCATGTAGAAACTCTTTAACTTATTTCTGAAACGGTTTATATACTCAATCTTAATGACATGAATAATCAAATAAGATTAAAAAATTAATAATTCCAAAACCATTTAAATCATTTTATTGATTTATTGTAATTTTATAATGTTCATTTATGTCTTTTTTAGGAGTTATAGTATTCAATTTCATTGTTTGGGAGTGCTCATTTTCTTTGTTTTCATGACTAGTTTGATTGTATATGAGTATGGAAGTTCATATAAAATGAAAATAGAAATTCATAATTGAAGTTATAAGTTATTAATGAAAATAAAAAAGTTTAAATGGTTATATAATTCATTTGGTTATTTTGGGTGAGGATGAATCAATAAATAAAATATTAGTAATAATCGTTTGAATTATTTTGGGCGGTTTTCTCTCACAACGAACTTGTTTTGTTTTATTATTTAACATCACGTGTATATAATTTTTATAGAACCTTAAATAGGATGTAATAAATAAATTATAATTTTTTTAACCATAAAATGGTTTTATGTCCAGCCTTTAAGGTGTTAATGTAAAATAAAAATTTGTCATCTTTGAAGGCGATAAATTAACACCTCAAGAACAACATTTTAATTTCTATAATGAAAGGGAGAGAAAATGGGGATTTGATGCAGGATTATTACATTATAATAATAAATTTATAGTATATTTAAGGTATTGGGGGTTTCTTGAAATTTTTATGAGGTGAGGTGAGGAGAGAAAAATAAAATAAAAGAACTTGAAATGAAAATATAAGAGAAGGAAAGAAAAATTTACCTCATGTATTTATCCTCCTTAAGAGCATCCTTAGGGAATGGTTTTGGTATTTTTATGAGACCAAGAGCTTATGTATATGGGGGAGGGGATTAGTAAGATTATTGGGCATAATTTGGGAAAATATAAAATCTTGGAATGTGTGAGGAGAAGAGGTGGTGAGGGGTGGTATTTATAATAGAGGAGAGGGGTGTTTTCTCATTAATTAATTAATAAGTTTATTACTTTTTCTCAAGTCTATGAATAGTTTGAGGATTATCACTAAATATATTAAAATAATGAATTATAGTTTGATATTTTGGGCTTACATCATCCACACATCATCTATGTTTCCATAATTCATGCATTTATCATTTATCGTAAATTATCATATTTTACTATTCACAAAAAATTCATGTATTTTAGAAAAAACCCAAATATTCACTCTAACCATTTTTCTATGTGAAGAATTAAAAAATGAACTCAATTTTATGAAAATAATTTTATAAACATGAGAAATTAATTTTTTAATTAAAATCATCATTAACTCGAAAGATTCTGATTTTAAAATTATAATTGATTTCAGAACAAGGAGAAGTATACCTGGATTGACAAGAAGGACTTAATCTTAGTTGGGGGATTCAATGTTGAGAAGATCATCCATGAGGAGTACATCCATTCCTAAGACGATATGGCCTTTTAGTTTGAAGATATTCTAATGGATGAACCATGCACTCAGGTAAACAATATATCTTGGAAATTATTTATGGATATCGAATATGCTTGGCTTAAGTTTTCTTTTAATGGATCTATTATTTTGTTTTGTCGTTGAACTCATGGTTTCTCACATTTTCTTTAAAAGTTGTTGAATAATAAAAATTTAACTTTTAATAATTTATTCCATAACACATTGAATAATTAAATAAGGTCTCATAATATTATCTTAAAATCATAAGAAAGTAAAATATTAATTTATGAATATATTTCATGAAAGTATATTTTCTATTAAATTATTATATTTATAATAAAATTGTGATTAAATATTTATAATTTACAAAAAATACCAACACTTAATTTATCATTTATAAAATGTTTATTTACTTATATTAAGATACAGATTTATAATATTTTCATTTATAAGATAACAAAATTTTATTTATACTTTCTTAGGTGAGTTTACTATTCTATTGGCTAGTTTACTATTCATAAGGGTCATAATACTATTCCAAATGTCCAGTTACTATTTTATTAGCATGGGTTCCTTAAATTCTATAAATACTTCTTATTTAATTTATTATTCATTTATAAAGTTTGTATTGTGTTCTCAAAGTGATTTTATATGGGTTATACTATATGACATAATTATAATAAGGGTATTTCCAATCATAAAATTTTGGGTCGTTACATTATTCCACCTTATGAATTTTTTCCTTCTAAATTTTACTATGGTGATAAAAAGTGATTGTACTTATCCTTTATCGCCTCCCCCAGTTCCCATGTTGCCTTTTAATACTTATGGTTATTCCATCATACTTTGACCAGGTGAGTAGTCTTGTTGCATAGAACTTTATCTCTATGATCCAAGATCTTCACCGGCTTCTCCTTATATGAGAGATCATTTTATAACTGTATCACCTCTGAATTCAGTACATGTGAGGGATCTGGTATGTACTTCTTCTAGAGGGATACATGGAATACATCATGTACTTAGGACATGGTTGATGGGAGAGCTAGTCAATAGGCCACAACTCCGACATGATCAAGAATATCAAAGGTACCGATGTACCTGGGAATTAGATTTCATTTCTTCCAAAATCTTATGATCCTATTTCATAGAGACATGTATAGGAATACCATGTCACTAGCCTTAAACTCAAGGTTCTGTCAATGATTTTCTACATAGCTCTTTTTTCGACTTTGGGCTACCTTGAAGTGTTGCTAAATGCTTTTCACCTTTTCAACCATTTATTTGAAAATTTCAGGTCATAGAAACTTATGGTCACCAACCTCATCCTACCATGTCGGTAATCTGAATCTTTTCCCAAAGAGGGCTTCATATGGAGCCATTTGGATGCTCGAGTGGAAACTGTTGTTGTAAGAAAACTCGATTAAAGGTAGATGTTGGTCCCATCCTCCCTTGAGGTACATAGAACACACCCTCAACATGCCTTCCAACATCTGAGTAGTACTCTAATATTGACCATTAGTTTGAGGATGATAGGCCACATTGAAGCCCATATCAGTTCTTAGAGCATATTGGAGACTTTTTTAGAACTTTAAGGTGAATCTCAGATCTTGATCGGATACAATAAATAGTTGTATTCCAAGAATCCATACCAATTCTCTGATATATATTTGTACAAGTTTATCCAATGATAAATCCTCCCAAATTTCAATAAAGTGAGCTATATTTGTAAGACGAACCACAACCACCCATATAGCATTGTTTCCTCTGGATGTATTCAAAATTCTAGTGATAAATTCCATGGTAATGTTCTACCACATCCATATTGGTACGGATAGTGGTTGCATCATACCCTTAAAATTTTGTATTTAGGCCTTCACTTTCTGACATACTAGTCACTTTGATGTATATTTAGTGATCTCATTTTTAATATTTTCCCACCAATAGTTCTCTCGAAGATCTTGATACATGTAACAGCCCAAGATTTTATGAAAAATATTCTTTTTAATTTTATTATTGTATTTTTTTGTATGATACACCAAGAGGATCTTTCACAACACGCATCCTTGACTTTCCTTCCATTACACGCAATCGCGACCTTCCACGATAGCGTGTGTTGTACGCAACACCAAGTTTCGCTAAACAACGATATGCTATTAAGATATTATTAAAACTAGCCGTTAAGAATAGTAATAACCACTTTTTAAATTTTAGAAATTTTAGCTCTCAAAATGGACTTCATTTTTGGATTCAGAGTATCGAATTTAGCCTAAGGTGAAATTTTGGTACATTTCGGATAACTTCCATATTCTGATGAATAGTGAAAATTACTAAATTATAATTAAAAACAACTTTTTTAATCGAAATAATTAATAGAGATAAATTATTAATTTGAGTGGTTTTAAAGTATATTTAGAATATATTTTTAGAATTTAATACAATGTTGGTCATTGGTTGTAATTTCACATTTAAACCAGACATAATCAAGTGTCAATCTTTTGATATATTTTGTTTCCTAAAAACACGCTATTTATTTTAACAGCGGGATTTAATTATAAAATTAATTAATACAAATTCTATGATATGAATTTGGTAAAATAGACTTCATTTTTGAATTCAGAATATGAAATATAGCTTAGGATGAAATTTTGGCATTGTTCTGAAAAACAACAATTTTTGATGAATAGTGAAACTACTAAGTGGTAGTTAAAAAAATTAATTTCTTCATAAATCTTAATTTTACCGCTTCTGTGAATGGAATTTCAAAAATCCGAGAAACACGGTTGATGTCAGTAAGTAAAATGTGGTTCAATGAGATGAAAATAATTTTTGGTGAATAGTAACTTTTTACTTTTTTTTTACCACGGTTAATAGTAAATAGGGTAACTAAGGGTAAACATGATATTATTATTACCCTAACACATGTCCTAATTCTATTGGATAAGTGTAATTCGACCAAAAACAACCTTATGAATAAAATATGACCATTTAGGCCCACTTGGATTAGATTAGGACATTTATTATTAATTTATTTAAAGAAGGGTTAAAATAGTTAAAATCAAAGTTTAATAAGTACATAATTTTTAATATAGGGTTATACATAAGATAAATTCGACTATAAATATTCATTAGAAAGCTAAAACGATTTACTACATAATGATATTTTATTTATAATTTTTAGACTTTAAATAAATTAATTTATTTATGACACAACGATGATGCAGTAATTACCCTTTTAAGGAAATATTAACATAATTGATGTTATAAATGCTCAAATGAATGTAATTTGAGACTTTTTATGAATTACACTAATTTTATAGGTTACTATGATATATTAGTGTTGATTTAATCAACTTGGTTCGAACATATAATTCTGTTATGACTTTCACAAAAATCATATATCAAATAGTGTCAAAATTGACACAAAATAGTTTTTAAATCAAATATTATATTATTAATTGTTATTTTATTCCTAAAAATCTAAGGTTCGGCCAAATGACTTAGATAAGGATATATATATTAATAATAAACAATTTGGGGTCCGTTTGGCATGTTATAGTAAGTGTATTAACCATATAGTGAAAGAAAACAAAAAGACACGGTAAAAGTTAAATTATTTAACTTAGAGTTAAATCTAATTGATAAGGTTAAAATAAGAACCTAAACTTGTCTAAATCCTATTGGTTGATAGGCTTTCGACCCATCCCCACTTTAGCTTAGAAATAAGACCCTTTGGAACCATTATAAACCGATTTTGACTTTAATATAAAATAATATTTTGAGATATTCCTAAGGTGCCCCTCTCCTCCCTTATAAAAGGACACCTCCTCCCCCTCCTCCTCACACCAATTTGAGCACTCAAGCTCGGCCAAACCCTGCCAAAATCTCTTCTCCACTTCCCTAGAAACATCCTAGAGGTTATGGTCTTCCTCAAAGACCAATTTTAGTGCCCTAATAGGAGGTCTCAAAGAGGCGCTTCAAAGAAGAGGTAATTACCGTTACCTATTCTTTCATCTTTATTTCTTCTTCCACTTCTTCTTCTTAGGTTGTTCCATTATGAAGTAATAACATCAGTATCACTCATATACTGATATGTTATTATAAGTATGAAACAACCCTATTTCACCATCTATCCATCCTACGGAAAAAGAAATCACTGCGCGTGCGTACGTACGGAATACCGTCTCCACGCCGTGGTGTAATCTATTTTCCACCACCACCTTACATGGATGGGTATAATGGTGTAAAGAATAACTATACATAGTTATTACAACATTATATTGATTCTGATATATTGTATAATCCACTCCGATTCAATTCAATATTTATGAAAATGATATCATCGCTCGTGCGTACGTACGGACTACCGTCTCCACGACGCGATGAGATTCATTCTCCATGTTTACCATTTAAGAATGATTATAAAGTATATATAAGAAATAATAATGAAATATATGACATTATAAAGCTACTGGATTATGTATATATATATATATGTATGTCATCTACTTACTTCCATTTCAAGACAATAAGGAATGGAAAACAGCGTTCATGCGTACGTACGGACTACCGTCTCCATGAACGGTGTTTTTCATTTTATCTATCTATTATATATATATATACTGAATATATATGATATATAAATCAAATTTTATATTCTGGAAGTAATTAAATCATGATATAAGTAATAATAATGTCAAGAACAACAAGTCAAAACACCTACGATAAATGAAACGATTTTACCCAAAACGCTTCTTTAACATGGAATTTACAAAAGAACGGGTAATATAATGTCATAAGTGAACCATATATGATATAATAACAATGAATATGATTCTATAATAAGTCAATGACATTATTTAAACCATTATACAGGAGCTTCGGACACGTACAAAGCAAATCGGACCTAAGGTAAGGGAAATATCACAATCTCATTTTTATCCGAGATTGTTTATTCATAAGTATTTACTAGGGTGTATTTTATCATCCACATCCATGTTTCATCAATATGTAATATTATTTCCATCCACCTACAATTGTTTAAATCCATTTTTACCCTTTGGTGAGTTTTTAGTAATATCTATGAAAGGAATCTTTTGTCATATGAGGTACTTTTTGACTTTTCCGACAAAAGTACGAAGAATGTTTTTTTAACTTATACGGCATGAATGGATTTTTAAAACATTGTTTCCAAAAAGCTTCCTTTACAAGTTTTCAAGTTTATTTTTAATCAACTTCTTTTATTTTAAAGTTGTATGACATGTTATGAAAGGAAAAATGTTTTTTAAGAAGAAAGGATATTTTCCTCAAGAATGGAGTTCAAGTGTTTTATCAAAATGATTTTCCATCTAAGATAATAAAGGGTTCTGTTTTTATCCCTATTATTAAATTGATTTGTTCATGTTGTGATGGAATTATTTTTATGAATTCCTTTATCTTATATGAATTGATTTATGATGTCATGATGTTTCAAGAATCCCATTTTTGTTACATGTGTTATGCGATGATGTATGTTTTATGATTATGTTGCACACATAAGAAAGGATTCATTATAAGATGGGTGGGACCTATATCTCCCTCCAATTCATTGGGTAAAGATTTTATATCTCATGAGATAGACAGGGCTGGAACGGTAGGTTATACCGGTTCAGTGAAACAGGACTGAAACGAGGGTTACTCAATTCAGAAAGGGACTTTGTCCACTAAGATAGTCTTGGCAATTAGTCTTGACTAACAAGAAATGATTCTCTATGATTATGTGTGTATGCCACAAAGTTTCATGTTTTAAGTTATGATTATTGGGATTACTTTTTCACTGCCATGATTTATCCCATGATTATGAAATTATGCTCTCTTTTGCAGGTTATGATTTCCAAAATGTTATGTTCTTATGAATATGATGTGATTGATATTTATTTTGTTTACCCTTAATGAGCATTTGAGCTCACCCTTTTATGTTTTCTTTTCCCCAGGATATAAAGAAAGGTTTTAGGTAAAAAAAAAGGAAGATCTTTATGGGAGATTTTGAAGATCTTTCACCACGATTAGAAGATTACGTTCCGAGTTTCCAAAGACACTAAACTATTATGGTCCTTGTGTGTGTGTTTTTGTTATGTACTAAGTATTCCGCAAAAGTAATGTAATGTCCATGTACGATAAGCTTCGGGTCTCTACAGTTGGTATCAGAGGAAAGGTTTAGTCAACCTTTGGAAACTAGGATGCGAAAACGTTAGTGAGATCCCTAGAGATATTTCTAAGGTATGTCTAGGGATGTCTCTAAGGTTAAGTATACGTATAGGTTATAGTCCTAGAATTTCTCTAACGATCTTAGAATTTAACCTAAGATGTTAGATATTGAGGGTACTACCCCTTTATTATGTTGTTTTCCCTAGCATGATTTTTGCCTCTCACACTATTCTTTTGGGGTTTTAGACGATGGTTGGAACCCGAAGGAACCGTGTTGATCAATGCAATGGACAATGCAATGATTGTCCCCCTGAGCAACCAAACGATATGGGAGCTGGAATGAAAAATCTTGTAGCCATGCTCACACAACTTTCTCAAGCTATGAATCATGCAGGACTTCCAAATGAGCAAAGGAAGGAGCAACATTCTGTTGAATCCTTCATGAGGCAGCGTCCGCCTTCTTTCAGTGGGTCTACTGATCCATTAGTTGCTGAACAATGGATTAGTACTACTGAAAAGATATTTTCAGTTCTTCAATGTTCTGAACATGATAAAGTCATCTTAGCAGTATATCGTTTGGAAGGTAAAGCTGATCAATGGTGGAATCTTATCAAGAATACGAGGCAAAGAGATGAAATTGATTCCATGGAATGGGACGAGTTCAAGAACTTGTTTTTCAGTAAGTACTTCCCTCGTATTCTTCGAACGAAGATGGAGAAGGAGTTTCTTGAACTAAAGCAAAAGGATGATGAATCTGTTGGTATATACGAAGCAAATTTTACAAGACTTGCAAGGTATGCATCTGGCATTATCATCCAACCTGAAAGTAAAGTTGATCGATTTTTCAGTGGCTTAAAACCAAGTCTTCAAAGGGCATTATCTATAAGAGACTTCAGTAGTTATGAAGAAATTGTGCGTTGTGCTATCAAGGTAGAAATGGAAGTTGGTGTTACATATCCATCTCATGGTTTTGACAAGAAACAAAAGATGGAGTTCAAGGAGAAATCTCAGAATAATGGTGAAAAGAAGATGAATGTTTCCTTATGCACAAAGTGTGGAAAGAAGCATGGTGGAGATTGTCTTAAAGGGACTAGAAAATGTTTTAAGTCTGGAAAAGAAGGTCATCGAGCAGCTGAGTGTCGAAGTAATGGAAAAAGGGATTCTAATGAAGTGAATAAAGCAAACACTGCAGAGAACGCACAACCAACACTTCAATGCTTCAAGTGCAAGGAGATGGGACATTATGCCAATAAATACCCTAATCCAAGGGTTAGTGATGATCGAAATGAGCAACCACTTAAGGCAAAGGACAAAGGGAAGTCACATGCGATCACTATTGGCAATGTTGAATATGACAACGATGTGGTGGAATGATTAAGTTTTTATGTAATGGGATTCCAAAATAATGTTGTATCATGGAATATTGGAATATTTATGTATTGGTCTAAGGTGGTATTCAAAGTGATTGAGATATTATGCGCATAATGAAGGGAAAACGAGAAAACGAAATGTTTAAAAGTATTCATGAGCTCATGATTGATATAAGGACTAAGTGATATCATGGTTTGAGTATATAGAATTTTGAGGATTTCGGTATGTGAAAAGTGTTAACTTTTAACTGCATTCATGTTTTCACTAAGGTATTCAAGAGAATACACGATTAAGGACTTTGAATGTTTGGAATGTGACCAACAAAACATATCTTATGATATATGGGGATCGATGATGGTGTTAAATCTCTGGTAATCATTTTCACTATATTATGAGAGTCGACTGCAGTATTATGGATAAGCCTAAAAGATTGGAATGGATTATGTTGGACATAAGTTAGTATTGTTTGTTTTTTCGATATTATTGATGGGATGTTATATAGTTTTGGAAAAAGGACAACCTGCAGGACGGGCGACAGCCCATCGCTTCGGACAAGGCTGTGGGAATCGAACCCACAACCGAAGTGCGACTGGCCTTTATCGCCTACCACTGACCTACAGGAAGTCCCTGTTTAGTAGAAACTAGTTTTATTATATTAATAAGTATTATATATGAAGTATAAGTCCATTTTAGGAACCATATGTGATTAATCTCACTATAGATCGACTTATGTATATAATTTTTGCTAACCTTTTGTTTGAGACAGATGGAATGACCCATCATTCTATCACATGATCTGCTAACACTTCACGAATAACAAATTCAACTTCATTTATTTAAGAGATGAAGTGGAAATTGTTCTAGGCACGAACAATAGTGAGATTGTACCAAAATAAAGAAAGTATTTATTCCAATTCAAATTTTCAACTTTAGGGAAATGATCTTGAAAACCAAAAATGTTGTCCTAGTGATCTTATACCTGATGAATCGGATGGTACCTTAGATCATCACAAATTTATGGATTTGTGATTATTGGCATTTCCATATCCATGTTCTCTACCACTCTCCATCAGAACATGATGGTTAGATTTCTCTTCCATATCCATATTTTCACCTATGTGGAAACCCAGTGATTAGTTTATTTGGGTAATCGTTACATTTCATACTTTAGTTTTTAAAGCCATGTTTTGGTATTTCTTTTTACGATGTGGGTTTCTATTAAAGAAACTTTCGAATAGTAAACCATTTATAACCACGACGAATTTCGAGGGCGAAATTCATTTTAAGGGGGGAAGAATGTAACAGCCCAAGATTTTATGAAAAATATTTTTTTTAATTTTATTATTGTATTGTGTTGTATGATACACCAAAAGGATATTTCACAACACACATCCTTGACTTTCCTTCCATTACACACAATCGCGACCTTCCACGATAGCGTGTGTTGTACGCAACACCAAGTTTCGCTAAACAACGATATGCTATTAAGATATTATTAAAACTAGCCGTTAAGAATAGTAATAACCACTTTTTAAATTTTAGAAATTTTAGCTCTCAAAATGGACTTCATTTTTGGATTCGGAGTATCGAATTTAGCCTAAGGTGAAATTTTGGTACATTTCGGATAACTTCCATATTCTGATGAATAGTGAAAATTACTAAATTATAATTAAAAACAACTTTTTTAATCGAAATAATTAATAGAGATAAATTATTAATTTGAGTGGTTTTAAAGTATATTTAGAATATATTTTTACAATTTAATACAATGTTGGTCATTGGTTGTAATTTCACATTTAAACCAGACATAATCAAGTGTCAATCTTTTGATATATTTTGTTTCCTAAAAACACGCTATTTATTTTAACAGCGGCATTTAATTATAAAATTAATTAATAAAAATTCTATGATATGAATTTGGTAAAATAGACTTCATTTTTGAATTCAGAATATGAAATATAGCTTAGGATGAAATTTTGGCATTGTTCTGAAAAACATCAATTTTTGATGAATAGTGAAACTACTAAGTGGTAGTTAAAAAAATTAATTTCTTCATAAATCTTAATTTTACCGCTTCTGTGAATGGAATTTCAAAAATCCGAGAGACACGGTTGATGTCAGTAAGTAAAATGTGGTTCAATGAGATGAAAATAATTTTTGGTGAATAGTAACTTTTTACTTTTTTTTTACCACGGTTAATAGTAAATAGGGTAACTAAGGGTAAATATGATATTATTATTACCCTAACACATGTCCTAATTCTATTGGATAAGTGTAATTCGACCAAAAACAACCTTATGAATAAAATATGACCATTTAGGCCCACTTGGATTAGATTAGGACATTTATTATTAATTTATTTAAAGAAGGGTTAAAATAGTTAAAATCAAAGGTTAATAAGTAAATCATTTTTAATATAGGGTTATACATACGATAAATTCGACTATAAATATTCATTAGAAAGCTAAAATGATTTACTACATAATGATATTTTATTTATAATTTTTAGACTTTAAATAAATTAATTTATTTATGACACAACGATGATGCAGTAATTACCCTTTTAAGGAAATATTAACATAATTGATGTTATAAATGATCAAATGAATGTAATTTGAGAATTTTTATGAATTCCACTAATTTTCTAGGTTACTTTGATATATTAGTGTTGATTTAATCAACTTGGTTCGAACATATAATTCTGTTATGACTTTCACAAAAATCATATATCAAATAGTGTCAAAATTGACACAAAATAGTTTTTAAATCAAATATTATATTATTAATTGTTATTTTATTCCTAAAAATCTAAGGTTCGGCCAAATGACTTAGATAAGGATATATATATTAATAATAAACAATTTGGGATTCGTTTGGCATGTTATAGTAAGTGTATTAACCATATAGTGAAAGAAAACAAAAAGACACGGTAAAAGTTAAATTATTTAACTTAGAGTTAAATCTAATTGATAAGGTTAAAATAAGAACCTAAACTTGTCTAAATCCTATTGGTTGATAGGATTTCGACCCATCCCCACTTTAGCTTCGAAATAAGACCCTTTGGAACCATTATAAACCGATTTTTACTTTAATATAAAATAATATTTTGAGATAATCCTAAGGTGCCCCTCTCCTCCCTTATAAAAGGACACCTCCTCCCCCTCCTCCTCACACCAATTTGAGCACTCAAGCTCGGCCAAACCCTGCCAAAATCTCTTCTACACTTCCCTAGAAACATCCTAGAGGTTCTGGTCTTCCTCAAAGACCAATTTTAGTGCCCTAAGAGGAGGTCTCAAAGAGGCGCTTCAAAGAAGAGGTAATTACCATTACCAATTCTTTCATCTTTATTTCTTCTTCCACTTCTTCTTCTTAGGTTGTTTCATTATGAAGTAATAACATCAGTATCACTCATATACTGATATGTTATTATAAGTATGAAACAACCCTATTTCACCATCTATCCATCCTACGGAAAAAGAAATCACTGCGCGTGCGTACGTACGGAATACCGTCTCCACGCCGTGGTGTAATCTATTTTCCACCACCACCTTACATGGATGGGTATAATGGTGTAAAGAATAACTATACATAGTTATTAAAACATCATATTGATTCTGATATATTTTATAATCCACTCCGATTCAATTCAATATTTATGAAAATGATATCATCGCTCGTGCGTACGTACGGACTACCGTCTCCACGACGCGATGAGATTCATTCTCCATGTTAACCATTTAAGAATGATTATAAAGTATATATAAGAAATAATAATGAAATATATGACATTATAAAGCTACTGGATTATGGATATATATATATATATGTATTTCATCTACTTACTTCCATTTCAAGACAATAAGGAATGGAAAACAGCGTTCATGCGTACGTACGGACTACCGTCTCCATGAACGGTGTTTTTCATTTTATCTATCTATTATATATATATATACTGAATATATATGATATATAAATCAAATTTTATATTCTGGAAGTAATTAAATCATGATATAAGTAATAATAATGTCAAGAACAACAAGTCAAAACACCTACGATAAATGAAACGATTTTACCCAAAACGCTTCTTTAACATGGAATTTACAAAAGAACGGGTAATATAATGTCATAAGTGAACCATATATGATATCATAACAATGAATATGATTCTATAATAAGTCAATGACATTATTTAAACCATTATACAGGAGCTTCGGACACGTACAAAGCAAATCGGACCTAAGGTAAGGGAAATATCACAATCTCATTTTTATCCGAGATTGTTTATTCATAAGTATTTACTGGGGTGTATTTTATCATCCAAATCCATGTTTCATCAATATGTAATATTATTTCCATCCACCTACAATTGTTTAAATCCATTTTTACCCTTTGGTGAGTTTTTAGTAATATCTATGAAAGGAATCTTTTGTCATACGAGGTACTTTTTGACTTTTCCGACAAAAGTACGAAGAATGTTTTTTTTAACTTATACGGCATGAATGGATTTTTAAAACATTGTTTCCAAAAAGCTTCCTTTACAAGTTTTCAAGTTTATTTTTAATCAACTTCTTTTATTTTAAAGTTGTATGACATGTTATGAAAGGAAAAATGTTTTTTAAGAAGAAATGATATTTTCCTCAAGAATGGAGTTCAAGTGTTTTATCAAAATGATTTTCCATCTAAGATAATGAAGGGTTCTGTTTTTATCCCTATTATTAAATTGATTTGTTCATGTTGTGATGGAATTATTTTTATGAATTCCTTTATCTTATATGAATTGATTTATGATGTCATGATGTTTCAAGAATCCCATTTTTGTTACATGTGTTATGCGATGATGTATGTTTTATGATTATGTGGCACACATAAGAAAGGATTCATTATAAGATGGGTGGGACCTATATCTCCCTCCAATTCATTGGGTAAAGATTTTATATCTCATGAGATAGACAGGGCTGGAACGGTAGGTTATACCGGTTCAGTGAAACAGGACTGAAACGAGGGTTACTCGATTCAGAAAGGGACTTTGTCCACTAAGATAGTCTTGGCAATTAGTCTTGACTAACAAGAAATGATTCTCTATGATTATGTGTGTATGCCACAAAGTTTCATGTTTTAAGTTATGATTATTGGGATTACTTTTTCACTGCCATGATTTATCCCATGATTATGAAATTATGCTCTCTTTTGCAGGTTATGATTTCCAAAATGTTATGTTCTTATGAATATGATGTGATTGATATTTATTTTGTTTACCCTTAATGAGCATTTGACCTCACCCTTTTATGTTTTCTTTTCCCCAGGATATAAAGAAAGGTTTTAGGTAAAAAAAAAGGAAGATCTTTATGGGAGATTTTGAAGATCTTTCACCACGATTAGAAGATTACGTTCCGAGTTTCCAAAGACACTAAACTATTACGGTCCTTGTGTGTGTGTTTTTGTTATGTACTAAGTATTCCTCAAAAGTAATGTAATTTCCATGTACGATAAGCTTCGGGTCTCTACAATACATCTTTGTGCTCCCTGGGTGAATAGATAAGTTTAATCTATGTGCATCTTTCAGGAGATCCTTCTTTATATCTGGATTAAATGGTACATATAGTCATCATCCAAATCTCACAACTCCTTCCACATCCATTTTGAACTCTGAGGATTTTCCTTTTCTCAAGGCTTCCACCTTCTTCTGAATTTCAACATAATTTCTTTGAGAATCCCTTATTTTATTCATAAAGGATGGTTAAGAAATCATTTAAGAATGTATTGATGGTGTTACTTACTTAAAAATTCCCATTCCCATATTTTTAAGGTCTAATAATATTAGATCCTTCTTAATTCTCATCATTGATAATGATGCATAATCCTTTTTTACTTAGAGCATCCACTACCTGATTTGCCTTACCAGGATGGTAGTGGAATGAGAATTCATAATCCTTGATGATGTATAAACATATTTTCTGGAATATATTATGTTCCTTATGTGTGAATATATGTTTAATAATCCTGTGATCAATATATATGTCACACTTCTCCCCATAGAGACAATACCTCCAAATTTTCAACACAAATATCACACCTACCAACTTCTGATCATGTGTGGGATAGGTTTTCTCATATATGTTAAAATACCTTGAGGCATTGGCTATCATTTTATCATTTTACATCAGTACACAACCTAATACCTTCTTTGAGTAATCACTTTACACCATGAAGAGTTCCTCACTTTATGGTAGTGTGAGAACCTGTGCAGTGATAAACCTCCTTTTCAACTCTTCAAATAAGTCTTCACATTCACTAGTAAAAATAATTTTTTCTCCCTTCTGAGTCATATTGGTTAGTGGATTCTAAAACCTTGATGATTTTTTTCAAAAATATCTGGTAATACCCATCTATACTAAGAAAACTATGGATCTTTGTTACAGATGTTGGTCTAGGCCACTGTTCGATTTCCTTTGTCTTGGAAGGGTCCACTGATATCTCTTTGCTGGCTATAACATGCCCCATGAATGATACTTCCTCAATCAAGAACTCACATTTATTGTAAAATTCATATCATTTCTCCCTTCATAAAGTCTTTAACATAGTATTCAAATGCTCCTCATGTTCCTCCTTGATCTTGGAGTATATTAGAATATCATTGATAGAGACTACCAAAAATTTGTTGAGGTAATATCTAAAGAATATATTAATTAAATCCATGAAAATTTACTGAGCATTACTGAGTCCAAATGTCATGAATATGAACTCATAGTGTCTATACCTCATTTGAAAGGTAGTCTTGGGAATATCTTCCTTCCTCACCTTTAGTTGGTGATATCCCAACTGAAGGTCCACCTTAGAGAAATAATTGGCCCCATATAGCTGATCAAATAAGTCATATATCCATAGTAGGGGATACTTTTTTTCTTTTAATTTTGTTGAGCTACCGGTAATAAATGTAGAGGCAAATTGATCTATCATTATTTTTGATGAAGAGGACTAGATCACTCCATGGTGAAGCACTTGGGAATATAAAACATTTATCCATATTGTCATGAAACTACTTCTTTAGTTATTCTATCTCAACAATGGCCATATTATAAGGTGTCTTTGATGTAGTAAAAGATCCAAGAATAATTTTAATTGAGAAATGAACCTCTTGATAAGAGGAAGGCCAGAAAATTATTCAGGGAATATATTAATATAATCCCTCATGATGGGAATGTCTTCGACCATGATTATCTCATTTTTATCAAGAATTTGAGCTAGATATGATTTCTCATAAGGAAAAAATATCGATAATTGAGATGATGATTTAGAAGGATATTCAACTTCCTCCTTACACTTGTACAAAATTAGAGGATGCTTCAGGATGTGAAGAGTGATATCCCTTTCCCAACAGTTGATGTTGGATTTATATAAAAATAGATAATCCATTCCCAATATAGCATCAAACTATACCAAAGGAAGTATGAAAATATTTATTGAGAGTTTTATCCCACAAACATTAATCGGGGAGGAGTAATAAAATTTGGATGCAATAATTTCCCCATTTTCTGTACTCACAGAAAACTCAACCTCCAAATTTTGAGTTAGTGATTGAATAGTTCTATTATTCAAGATATTAAAGAATGTGTAGAACCAGAATCAAATAGTACATTTTATATTCTTGAATGAATAACCAACAAACCAGTCACCACATCACTGTCAGGATCCACCTTAGTAGTAGTGATAGAATATTCCTTTCCTTGCTGCCATGGTGATTTTTGTCATTGGTTGCTTCCAACAACCCTTGTCTTAGGGAAATGGTTTTCATAATTTCCATGTTCCTTATAGTTGAAACATTTTACTATAGGTAGCATGTTTAACTGAACCTTCATTTCTTCTTCCGTATTAGTGGTATTATTCATATCCATTTGGTAGTTTTTATTTATATTCCCTTCTCTTCCACCTTTGAATCATTTATTTTTTCCCTTTAAGTAGTTTCTAGGATGCTTCTTCCCACACTTTTGACACATGGGATGTATGGTATTTTATTCATCATGGGATTTATCACCCATATTAAACTCCTTTTTCCTCTTTTTGTCCCTAGGCCCATGAGACCACTAAGAGTCTTTGATATCCATTTCAACGTTGAGGGCACAATGAACAATATTCTCATAACTGTTGATGTATCGAATCCCCAAAACCTTTCACAGTCTAAGATTTAGTCTAATAAAGAAGCGATCCACCTTTATTTTGGTGTTAATGAAAAATCCATAGGCTTATATTACAAGACATGTGAAGTTTGCTTCATATTTTCCAATATACCCATCTTCCTTTTTCTTTAGTATGATTAATCCACTTTCCATATTGAGACGTAGGGTTTGGGGAAAATATTTTTTGAAACTATTTTCATGAAATCTTCCCTTTCCATGGAATAAATTTCCTCATTGGACTTTGTGTTCTTGATTAGTTCCCACCACTAATCAGCCTCCCCAAAAAAATGATAAACTGCCAGCACAACTTTCTCATCATCTAAGCACTGGAGGAAAAATAATATCTTCTCAATGGATTTAATCCATTATTATTTTAATAGTAGATATAAAGATCCAATAAAAATGGGAGTCTTTTTCTTTATGAAGGATTCAATGATGGATTACTCTTTATTAGGATAAAGAGGGTGTTCCATGAGATTCAAGTTATTATACAAAACCTATGCCAACTGGTCAAGTACTATCATAAAGTTTTGACCACCAATTCCCATCATATTTGGAATATAATTATAAAAATAATCATGTTTCCTATCACATTTATTATTGGATCATGTTCTTCTATTTCCAGCCATTAAGTAATAAAATTAAAGTATAATTAGGGGGCATGAATACTTAGCTAATAAGCATAAAAAAGAAACTTTAAACATAAAAGGATAAACTTATAAAGTAAAAGTATAACCTATATTGTGATTACATAGGTTTCAATCTAGGTTTTACATGATATTATTCTTAGTATACATTATTACTGGATATTTTTGTTCCCTTAATAATGGTTTGTAATAATCTTATGAATTTACCAAAGAATATCCACTGGGAGTGTCAAACTAGTTTAATAGTAAGGCCCATTTTTAGGTACTTGGTTACCCCATGTTAGGCCCAAAACACCTTTTTGGATTTGTTAATCCTTGGTACATATGTGCCAAAACCATGTCCACTAGTAGTATCCAGATAGGGATGTATTTTCTTGATAAACAACTTACTATGTACTAACCAAAATTTAGAGATTTTTTCTCATACATAGTCTTATACCAAATGATTTCACTAGAATTTTGTAATGCTAATACCAAAAATAAATAGACCTTGATCTAATACCAATAATAGAAACCATATCCTTTTACACATATCATTACATGATTTGACAAAAATTAACCATCAAATTACAACCTAAGGATCATAAAGTCAATTATCTTTGGAAGATTAGGTACATAATTAAACATCATGGAAACATATTTTATTTAATCTCCAAAATGAGCTCCTAACTTCCATTAAGCTCCTATATATTCATAGGATAACCTATGTAATACATGTAAAAAATGGATGAGATAAAAATCCTAGTAAGGAAATATTAACAGGAATAAAACATAACACATGGGTTAGAAGGCATACCATGATGGCATAAAAGGCATGAAACATGAATAAAAATAAGGAAGAAAAACATTTACTTAATTGGAACATATAATCATAGAATCATAGTAATGTGGTAACAATATATAATATGACATAATCATGAGTCAAGGCTAACCACCAAGGCTATATAACATAGTGAAAAAATTCTCATAAAGGAATTAAGTTCACTCCCTTTCCCAACTTGATATCTCATGAGAATAAATATTCCCCAATGAATTAGAGTGTTATCTGGGAGCATCCATAATAACATGTTTATGAATATTAGTTCCACATGAATAATCAAACATATTTAATCAAACATAACATAAGGGTTACCCATGTAAAGGAATGGGTATCGTAATCATGTCATAAGGAAATAAATATTGGTGTATCATAAAAGTGTCCATGAAAGAATTTATTTATATTATTCATGGTCTTTAATAAATAAAAATAGGTATACATAAGGATAAATGGTTTCCAATGAGATTTGAACCATTTTCAAAGGGTATTTAGGAAACTTTATAAATTATCCACTTTTGTGCGGTTTTAAGAGAAAACATTAACGAGCTTTTAAAATGGTAAAGGAATATTTGTTTGAAAAAAACTAGAAATGAACCATGATAGTTTAAAAAAAATTATCGATTTTATAAAAATAAGGGTGGCTTAAAAAAGATTACATATAGCGCATGAGAATGGGTAATAAGTAGGGAAATTCCCTCTAACTGGTCTTACTTACTGGGAAGTTTTAAGAAGAGAACCTTTTTAAAACAAGAATTTTCCCATCAAAGAATGATGATATTATCTAGATATATGAGTTTGGAACATATATAAATAATTTATAAGATGTAAAAAAATAAGCATTACATAGGAGTATAGAGAGAGAAAGAGTAGCCTCAAGGAAAAATGGGGGTTCCAGTTGAAACCCTTACCTTATGTCTGAAATGGTTTCTACACATGATCTTAATATACAGAATAGTAAAATTAGATTCAATAATTAATATGTTAAGAAACTTTTAAACATTTAATTTAATTATTATAATTTTATTAAGTTCATTTATGGATTTTTTATGGGTTATAGTGTTCAATTTCATCGTTCAGGAGTGCTCGTTTTCTTAGTTTTCATGATCGATTCGGTTTATATATGAGTATAGAAGTTCATGTAAAATGGAAATAGAAATACAGAAATAAAGTGATATGTTATTTATGAACATCTAAAAGTTTAAATGTTTATATATTTAATATGGTAATTTTGGGTAGGTATGAATCATTAGATAATATGTTAGTGATAATCATTTGGATTATTTTGGACGGTTTTCGCTCACAACGAACTTGTTTAGTTTTATTATTTAACATCATGTGTATAAAATGATTCCAAAACATTAAATTGGATGTAATAAATATATTATAATTTTTTAAACCATAAACATTTTTTTATTACTAGACTTTAAGGTGTTAATGGAAAATGAAAAATTATCTTCCTTGAAAGCGATAAATTAACACCTCACGAATGGAGTTTTCATTTCTAGAATGAAAGAGAGAGGAGAGGGGGGGTTTGAAGATGGATTATTACATTATCATAATAAAAATATAGTATATTTAAGTTAATATAATTATATTTCCATTTGTATGAGGGTAGTTTATGAGAGAACAATAAAAATAAAGAAATTGAAAAGAAAATAAAATAAAAGTAAAGAGGAATTTACCTCTTGTATTTCTCCTCCTTGAGACAATCCTTAGGGAAATGGTTTTGGTATTTTGATTAGACCCAGAGTGTAACATCCCAAGTAAGTAATGAATAATAGATATTTTTATCTATGTCTATTAATGAATTATATAGTGTTTTAGAGGCTTAAAATGAAAATAAATCCAATCTTAAGCATGGAATACACTAATATTCTTAAAAGATTGTTTTACTGCCTTTTGATGGCAAACCCTTTTTAAATCAATATTTTGATAATTTTATAATCTATATTTGTCAAAATAAACATATTCATTATGATTGGGACATTTAATTTTACATTGGATAAATTTTTGGTATTTTTCTGACAATGTTCATTTTTTAATGAATAGTGAAAAATACTGCATTTTACATCAAAACTACATTTTCATTTAATTTAATTATATGGTTAGATTATATTTTTAATTTGTATTAAAGTGTAATCTGAATATAATTTTACCATTTAATCCAATGGTGGTCATTAGGATTAATTTCACTTTGGAATTGGTCATAAACTAATGCCAAACTTTTCATAGATATTGTTTCAAAAAAACCCGCTATTTGTCATGACAGCGGGAATTAATTATTAAATTAATTAATGTAACTTATATGATTTGAATTTTGTAAAATAGCCATCATTTTTGAATTCGGAATATAAAATATAGCTTAGGGTGAATTTTTGGTAATTTTCTGAAAAACTTCAATTTTTGATGAATAGTGAAACCACTAAGTGGTACTTATAAAAACTGATTTTCCGTTTAAATGAAATTTTTCCATCATTGTGTTTTGAATTTCAAAAATACGAGATACATGGTTGTCATTAAGAATTAAAATGTGGTTCAATGTGATTAAAATAATTTTTTGGTGAATAGTAACTTATTAAGTTCTTAATCGCGATTAGTGGTAATTAGTGTAGTTTAACGTAAAAATAATGTTTTAATAGTATGATATGAGCTTGAAACATGTCCTACCCTCATTGGATGTGTCATGGCCGACCAAGAAAAGCCATGGGTCAACTTGGGGACCCCATGGAGCCACTTTGGTTGGGAAATGACATAAATAACTTTTTATTTAATGTTAAAGTAAAAATGACACAAACATGAGTTATGTTACTAAAAAAATTTTTATATGGGGTTATACAAGTCATATTTTTGACTATAAATATTACTTAGAAAGATAAAAATATTTCCTAAATCATAGTAGTTTTTTTATAATTTGTAGACATTAAATAAATTAAATTAGTTATGACATCATGATGATGCAGCGATGACCTCATTATTTAACGATTTAAATAAAATGGAAAGATAATGTAAAATCTAAAACCTACACATGGACAAAACCAATTTGATGAGTGGATTTCTAACCCTTATCACCTTATCATCTAATTATATCAATTTGGGACCTTTTGAATCCGAAACACATTTTAAAATAAAGTAACTTATTTTTACTTCCTAAGAGTGCCCCTCCTCTCCTCTTATAAAAGGCCCCCACCTCTACCTCCTTACCCACACTCCCAAAGCCTTTGTCTCGGCCAACCCCTTCCCATTTTGTCTCTCCACTTCCCTCTCTTACTCCTTGAAGCCTCAATTTGGGCAGAAGTCTTCCCAAGTAAGCCTTTGAGCTCAAACCAAAGGGAGTTACCTGATTTTAAGGTAATGTCTTCTTTTGAGTCCTTTTGTTTTATTTTGCTTCTCCAACCCCCTAAAATCTTTTTATTATTTTCTTTTGTAACAACTCCAGTATACTCAATATACTAGGATGTTGTTATAATATGTATTTTAGATACACTTACACACACCTACATCTAATGGTTAACAAACATACTGTTTCCGTTGATGGTGAATTTATGCCTCCCAAAACGATGATTGTTCAACATTCTTTTAACACCTTCAAAGGTGGACATTAAGATGTCACTTTATTTATATATTATATATAATATGTTTATGTTTTCCTTAAGCTTATGTTTTTTTCTTTTTGGTCATACCTTTATGGTTTCCATTATGGGTAAACGCGATATCTTCATTTAAGGAAGTGCGGACTACCACCCCCTCAAAGTGATTTGATTCTTTAAATACCATATGTGGGATGTATAAAGGATGGAACTATGATATTATATATGATATTATACTGGAATTATAATATACCTTTATATCATTATGATTCCATTCTATAAAATACGAAATAGAAATGAAAGTAGCATTCATGCGTACATACGGCTTACCGTCTCCATGAACGGTGCATTTCATTTCTTACCTATAAATGATTATGTAATATTATAAATTCATGTATATACTGGATATATATGATATATACATAATTATTATAATTCTGGATATAATGGATACATGAACAACATGTAATTATAAAGGGTTTATTTTTGACTCAAGTACCAATGATCGTTAAAACGACCGTTATTAACTTAAATAATTACATAGTGTTCATGACATGGCAATAAGTGATATAAAAGGAATAATGAACTTGAAAAAGGTTCTTAAAGAAGTATAAATTAACTCAAGTTTATTATTCAGGACATTAAAGAACGATCGAGTCAAGTCGGACCCGAGGTATGGGACTTCGTCTCAATCTCCTTTCATTGAGGCATATTTTGTTTTATACACAACCTTCTTTTATACGGTGTATAAAACCCTTTGACTTTTACGTTTATTCAAAAGGAATATTTTTTATATGAAGCATTTACTAAATGAAAAAAGGGAATGTTTTTGTCGTACGTATGCGGTGACAACGACTTCTCCGCCGTCGTGACCATTATTTGAGTTTCGTCTTCCTCTACAAGCCATACCTTTTTTTAGAAAAAGAAAAATAAATACCATGTTTTAATTTTCTTTTAATTTGGTATTGAAAATGGTTTTCATAATGTTTTTATATCAATGTGTTGTATTGGTATCTTGTGATTGAAAGGTGGAAATGTTATGTTTCCTTTATGCATGTTTTTTGTGATACGATTATGTGGAGGTTCTTGGGCATTATTATGAAGACGGGTGGTTCCGTGATAAACTAAGGGCGGGTGAGCCCGATATAGCTCTCCAATACATTGGGTAACGCGAAGGAGTGAAACGTTAAGGTTTATCCAAATATATTTAGGGAATATACTATGATGGGTATTCCAAACGTAACCAAGAGGGTTACTCCCTACGTAAGGATGTCATGAATGCCTCAAGTTACCTTTATGTATTATGATTTCTATGATTTATTCATGATTTGATGAGGTATATTAAAGTGATTATGTTTTATGGGTAAAGTATGAGTTCATTATTATGTATATATGTACCCATGTTTCCTTTCCATATTTTTATATCCCTTACTGAGCTTTTTATGCTCATCCCAAGTTTTTTGGAAATGTTTTTCACAGGTCAAGGGAAAGGTACAGGATATGATGATAGTGTCAAGGAAGTGTCAAGAAAGAATCCATGTTTTATTTTAAATATGTTTCCATTGATGGGATAGAAGAATACTATATTTATTTAACCACTTTGTTTATATGTGTAATGTAATGCATGTTTTATGATCTAATTCTCTAAAACTCTAAACCCTAAAAGATCCTCAATGTGTAATCTTCTAATAACTCAAGATTAAGTAAGGTTTAAGGCTGGGGCCTTATACAGAGATTTGGAACTTTGGGGGTGGGTATTGGTGAGAGTATTGGGTAGAATTTGGACATGGCTCAAATCTTCTAAGTTGTGAGGAGAAGAGGTGGTGATTTGTGGTATTTATAGTGGATGAGAGGGGTGTTTTTCATTGTTTAATTCATTAGTTTATTATTTTGGATCAAGACTATGAATAGTTTGATAATTATCACTAAATATATTAAAATAATGAAGTATAGTTCGATATTTTGGGCTTATATCAGCCATAAAACATCTATAACTCTATAATTCATGTATTTAGCATTTATTGTAAATTATCGTATTTTACTATTCACAAAAAAATCAAGTATTTTAGGAAAATCACAAAACATCACCCTAACCATTTTTTGATTTACATAATTCAAAAAATGAACTCAAATTTATGAAAATAATTTTATAAATATGAGAAATATATTTTTTAATCAAAATCAACATTTACTCAGAAGACATAGATTTTAAAATTATAATTGTTTTCATAACATATTAAAAAATTAAATATGGTCTCATAAAATTATCCTAAAATCATAAGTAAACATGATATTAATTTATGAATACATTTTAGGAACATTAATTTTCTTTTTAAATTATTATATTAATTATAAAATTGTAATTAAATATTTATAATTAAAAAATACCAACACTTAATTTATCATTTCTAAAAGATTTATTTACTTATTCTAAGATATAGATATATCATGTTTTCATTTATAAGATACCCAAATCTTATTTATACTTTCATAGGTGAGTTTACTATTCTATTGTATGGTTTACTATTCATAAGGCTCATATTAATATTCCAAAGGTCAAGTTACTATTTCATCAATATAGATTCCTTAACTTCCAGAAATATTTCATATTTCATTCATTCTTCATTTAAAAAGTTTATATTTTGTCTAGAATTGATTTTATATGGTTTATACTATATGACATAATTATAATAAGGGTGTTTCCAATGATAAAATTGTTGTTCGTTACAATTAGTATTCTTTCCCTTAAACATTAATTTATAATTTCCATTGTTATTTTTAAAGATTTTTTTTACTAATATTCTGTATTTTTTTATTTTTTATTTAGTATGTCTCATGAGACAAACTAGCAAGAGTATTTGGTGCATGCCTTCCCAGTTATTTATGATGTCTTGGAACAAGAACTTGATGATATTTTTATGACATATTGGAACAAATCCTTGATTGAATGGTTATAATTTAAATCATCATACATTATTTCATTTACCAACCCAATCTTTCCATTCATCATATTTCTGATTTGGCCCATATAAAACAACCCATGACTTTTACACATATTATTACATGATTTTTAACATAAATATCCGGTAATTACAACCCAAAGACTGTGATCCCTAGTGTATTTGAAAGAATGGATTCAAAATATTTCAAAATAAACTAAAACATAAAATCTTTATTTTATTTTCCATAATGAGCTACTATAATCAATTTTATGTCCTAAAACTGCAAAGGATAACCTAGGAAATACATAAACAAAGGGGTGATCTATAAATCCCAGTAAGGGAATAAACATGAAAATGAAGCATATCATTAGAGTTATAAGTCATACAATGATAACATAATTGATATGGATCATGAATAATAAGATGGAGGCATAACATAAGGAGCATGTAATCATAAGATCATTGAAACTTAAGTAAGTGTCATCAACATAGAACATGACATAAACATGAGTCAAGGCTAACTTCCAAGACAATATCACATGGTTTAAAAAGTAACATAATGGATTAGATGTACTCCATAATCTCATACATGAAGTAGAAAGAGAATAAAAAATTATCCAATGCATTGGATCACTATCTGGGCACACCCATCATAACATGTGCATGCTTTTGTGTTTCACACAAAGTGTATCAATCATATGGCATAAACGTAAGGCATTTGAATAATTGGAATTATAGAATGTATTACCTCATCAATGGAATATATAAAGGATTGGAATATATTTAAGATACATATATATATATATAATTTAGAATAATTTAATAATATAAAATGAAGATAAAAAGTGTTTTATAGATATAATGTTTATAACCTAAAGAAAAAGGGTGATTCGTCGAGATCCCATACCTTATGTCCAAATATGTTATGCACTTGAACTTAATGTCCTAGATAATAAAATTAGATTCATTAATTTCATAATTAAGAACCTTTTCCATCCATATATGATTTATTAATAATTTATTATTTTCATTTATAATCATTGAATCATGTATAAGGTTTACTTTTGTTGTTTTGAGTGCATTTGTTTCATGGTTCCATAGTCAGATCATTTGTGAATAATTATATATGTTCTTGAAAATTGGGAATAAAACTGAAAAATTAAAATGAAATGGTATTAATGAAAATATATAAATTATAATTTCCTCTAATATTATTTTTTGTTTAGATATAGGGATGATTATTTTAGAAAAATGTT
The DNA here is from genome assembly GCA_963277665.1 of Viscum album. Lineage (NCBI taxonomy): Eukaryota > Viridiplantae > Streptophyta > Magnoliopsida > Santalales > Viscaceae > Viscum > Viscum album. The sequence goes on along the minus strand of OY728129.1, from coordinate 1,869,103,096 downwards.
GACATTATTTATTTCGTACATTTTGGTGGTTTTACCGACTATCACGAACTAGTTTCATTTTATCTAATATTATGGATATATATTAGTTTTAGAATATGAAAAAAATATATAATATACAAATTTAGGTAATTTTAAATAGTGATAAGTTAATTTAAAACGTCCATGAAAGTGGTAATGGGAAACGAAAACTTGTCATCCATGAAGGTAGTGAACCGACATAATATTGATGATGTTTTCATTTTTAGGAAAAAAGGAGAAGTGAAGAGATTTTATGATGGATATTCCATTAAAAAATTATATTATATGTATGAAAATATAGTTACTACTACTTGTTTGATAGGGTAGTTGAGTATAGGACAATAAAATAAAATAAATTAAAAGAGGTAGTTTTAAAGTGTTACCTCTTGAATTTTTACTCTTTGAAGAATCCCTTAAGAAACTTATAATTGGTATTTTCGTGATAATAGAAGAAATTGGATATGGGGGAGAGGTTTGGGAAGGTAAATGGGTATAATATGCACAATATCCAAGTCTTAGAATGTGTGAGGAGAAGAGGTGGTATTTATAATGTAAGGAGAAGGGTGTTTTGAATATTATATTGATTAGTTTATTATTATGGATCAATAATATAAATAGTATTGATTATTGTTACTATATATAGTAACTAGAGTATGTGAGTTTTAGATAATGGGTTATTACATCATCCATGACTCAAAAATCTATTTATTTAACTAATAATGTTAAATATCGTGATTTATCATATTTCACTATTCACAAAAGATTCAACAATTTTAGAAAATTACCAAAAAATCAGCCTAAATATTTTTAAATTTTTGGATTTAAAAAATGAAATCAATTTTATGAAAATAATTTTCTATGAATGTTAAATATAATTTTTAAATAAAATTATATTTTATTTGATAAATACCAATTTTAATATTATGATCGATTTCCTGACCCTTTTAAAAATTAAATATGGTATCATAAAATTATGTTATCATTATAATGAAACATAATATTAATTTACTGACTAATTTTATAAAATTAAAATTGATTTTGAATCATTTTATTTTTTATAAAAATTCATTTAAAGCATATATGTTGTATAAAAATACGCACTTATTTTAAAAACTTTAAAAAATTTATTTACTTCTATCATGATATTAATGTGCCATATTTTCATTTTTAAGATACATAAACAATATTTTAAACTTTCATTATGGAGTTTACTATTATATTGATCTGACTACTAATCCTAATGGTCAAATTACTATTCCAATGGTCAGGTTACTTTTCCAATGATCAGATGACTATTCCAACAGTCAGATTTGTAATGGTCATATGGGTTCCCTACTTCTTATAAATATATCATATATAATTCCTTCATCACTCAATTATTTTATCTCAAGGTTATATATATTTTCATTTTCAAAAATCATATTACATTATTAATATTCTGCTTCGTTAATACAATGTTGTTCATGAGTGTGCTTATTCTGGTGGATCAAGCATATCCACATTTTTATATGTTGGTTAACTTTTTTTTTCTATTTTTACTCCAATATTATATTTTCAATTCTTATAGAAATTTTTATTCTATAAATGAAATTTTATAGTAAGTGTAATAAAATATAGTCGGTTTTATCAAGAGGTTATTGTGAATTATATTATATTACTAAATGTTACACAAATATAAAAAAGGAATTTCAATTTATAAAATTATGGGTCATTACATTCTTCGCCCCTAAATAAATCTCTCCCTTGGAATTTAATATTACATAAAAATGTTAAAATGGGTGAGGGTACTTGTGTTTCATTCCTTCCTCAAGTTCTTATTTCTCATGCTTGTAATTTTGTTATCACCATAGTACATTGACTAGGTAAGTTATCTTATTGTATATAACTTTGTCTCTAGGGTCCATGATCTTCACAAGAATATCCTCATAAAAGGGATCACATTCCAACTTTACCATCTCCAAATTCAGTACATGTTAGGTATCAGGTATGTACGTCTTTAAGAGGGATACATGGAATATGTCATGTACTTGATACAGGGTTGGAGGGAGAGTTATTCGATAAACCAAAAATCCAATACGATCTAGAATTACAAAGGGGCCAATGTACTTGGGATTTATCTTACCCTTATTTCCAAATATCATGACTCTCTTTAAAGGATATATGAATAGGAATACCTTATATTTGACCTCAAAATAAATGTCTTTTCGATGATTTTCATCATAGCTCTTCCGTCAAATTTGAGATGCTCTGATGTGATGTAGTATGGTCCTAACATTTTCAACCATTTACTTGACCATTTCAGGTCCCATAAGCTTACGTTCACTAACTTCATCCCAAAATTAATGTGTTCTACATCTTTTCCCATAAAGGTATTCATATGGTTCCATTTGGATTCTTGAGTGAAAACTATTATTGTATGAGAAATCAAAAAGAGGAATATGCTAATACCATTCTCCTTTGAAGTCCATCATGTATCCTCTTAACATGTATTCTAATGTCTAGATAGTCCTCTCAGAATAGGCATCAGTTTGGGAGTGGTAAGAAATAAAAAAAATTTAACATAGTGTTTAGAGCTTGTTGGAGACTCTTCTATAACTTGGATGTGAATCACGAATATTGATCAGATACAATCGAAAATGGAGTTCCATGAATCCTTACAACTTATCTAATATATATCATTACAAGTTGATCGAGTGATAAGTCCTCTTGAATTACAATTAAGTGTGAAGTATTTGTAAGATGATCCATCACAACCCATATAACATTATTTCCTGTTTATCTCTTTAGAAGACTAGTGACAAATCCCATAGTGATGTTTTCCCATTCCAATATAGGTATGGGTAATGGTTTCATCACCGCCTTAGACTTTTTTTCCTTTTAGCCTTCACTTGCTTATATACCAGGAATTTTGATGTATATTCCATGATCTCTTTCTTCATATTGTCCCACCAATAGTGATATCAGAGATCTCAATACATCTTTAAGATCCCTGGGTAGATGAAAAAGGTTGATCTATGTTCATCATTCAAAATATAATTATTTATTTATATATTTTATGGAACACATATTCATGAATAAAATAATAAAACTCCTTATTCATCAATTTAGAACTTCAAAGACTTTCCTTTTCTGATAGCTTCCACCTTCTTTTGAATTCCCACATATCCTCTTTGAGAATCCTTTATCTTCTCTAGAATGGGTGGTTAAGAAATCATTAGAGAAAATAAATATGATGTTCCTCCATGAATGATTCTCATGCCCGTGATTTTCAAGTCTAAGAATATTGGATCCTTCTCAATTATCAACATTTATAAGGATCTAGTGTCCTTTATAATTAGATAATATTATACTTTATTTTGTATCCCCGAATAATAGTTGTTTAAGAAGTTATAATCCTTGATCATATAAGACCATATATGTTGGTACATATTAACATCCATCTATGTGAATATGTACTTTAAATTTTATGATCCATATATATTTCACACTTCTTCCAATATAGACAATACCACCAAATTTTCAACACAATGATCATTGTAGCTAACTCCTGATCATGTGTTGGGAAATTCTATTCATAAAGATTCAAATAACTTAAGGCATATGCTATTACATCATCATTATGAATTAGTACACAACCCAATAACTTCTTTAAAGGATCACTATGTAGCACAAAAAGTTACCCACTTGAAGTTAGTGTGATAAATGATGTAGTGATAAGCCTATTTTCAACTTTTTGAAGCTTTCTGCACACTCATTAGTCCATATATACTTCACCCTAATCTGAGTCATCTTGGTTAATGAGTTTGAAATTCCGAATAAGTTTATCAAAAGTCACCGATAATACCTATATATTCTAAGGAAACTATGGATCTTAGTTATAGATGTTGTCCTAGGATTCCCTTCAATTTCCTTTGTCTTACAAGGGTTTACATTCATCCCTTTTATTTTTATTATATTCCCAAATAATGATACTTCCTATATTCAGAACTCAAATTTATTTTACTTTTCATATATCTTATCTTTTCTCAATGATTTTAGAAAAATATTCAAATTATCCTTGTGATCCTCCTCAATTTTGGAGTATATTAGAATATCATCTATAAACACTAAAATACAATTATCACAGTAATTTATAAACACTCTATTCATGAATTCCATAAATATTTCAAAATCATTAATGAGTTCAAATGAAAACCATATAAACTCATAGTGTCCATACCTTGTCCGAAAGGAAGTCTTTGGAATATCATCCATATTCACCTTTAGTTGGTGATATCCTAACCGAAGGTCCACTTTAGAAAAATATTGGGCCCCATGTATTTGATCGAATAAGTCATCTATCTATTGAAGGAGATAATTGTTCTTTATCATGATTTTGTTGAGTTCATGATAATAAATTCATAGGTGCATTTACCAATCATTATTGTTTATAAATAGGACCGGTGCACCCCACAGTGAATCACTCAAGCATATAAAACTCTTGTTCATATTCTCTTATAACTAATTATTCATTTCTTCTAGATCAACATTCGCCATTCTGTAAGGAGTAATTGATATAGGTAGAGATCAAGGAACAAGTTCAATTGGGGAATCTACCACTTGATTCAAAGTAAGATCATGCTACTCTTTAGGGAATACATTATTATAATCCCTCACAATTTGAATGTATTCAATAATGATTCTCTACTTGGTCTCAATAATTTGAGCTAGATATAATTGATTATAAGGAAATAATATCTGAAATTTTAATAATATTCCCAAGGAGATTCATCCTCCTCATTAAACTTGTATAGAATCAAAGTTTGACTCAGAATGTGAAGAGTGATATCCCTTTCCTGATAATTGATGTTTTCTTTATATATATATAGTCAATCCATGCCCAATTTAACATAAAACTCCACTAAATGAAGTTGGATAAAATTTTATGAGACATTCAGTATATAAAAATTGAGTGTGGAATATTTATATTCTTGGGATTCAATGACTACTCCATTTTTTGATCTCATAGATAGCTCAACCCCCATGTTTTGAGGTGGTGTTTGAATATTAATACTAAACATGTAGGATAAGAAATAATTCATATAACCAGAATAAAAAAGTATGTTTGTTAATATTCAATGAATAAACAGTGTACCTATCACTACATAATTGTTGGGATCCACATCAGAATTAGTGATAACATATTCCCTTCCTTTATCTCTTGGCCTTTGAGGTTTTTTTAGTTGATTGTATCTGATAACCCTTGGCTTAGGGAATTATATCACATAATTCCCAAGTTCTTTGCAGTTGAAAGACTGGACTACTGACTGAGTGTTCATCCTAATATTTCCTCAGTCACATTATTAAACTTATGAATATTTCCTCCAAATTTATTGGCTTGATTAATCTATTTTCCACATTTTAAGCATCTCTTAGTCCCCTTGATAATGTTTTTAAGATGCTTCTTCCCACATTTTTAACATATGAGATGTTGGGTTTTCTTCTTAGTATGATGTTTATCTATTGATATTTGAAATTAAACTCTATTCCACGCCTCTTATCTTAGGCCCCATAATACCATTGATTGTAACCAATATTCATCTCTACTTTAAGGTCACAATGGACAATCTATTCATATCTATCAATGTCATGAACTACTAAGGATTTTCATAGACTCAATTTTTACCCACTAAAAAGTGGTTCACTTTTCTTTCATTATTCATGAAAAATTCAGAGTCATACAGTGCAATACTTGTAAAGTTTTCCTCATATTCCATGATATAGTCATCTTCTTTTTTGATTCATCTTGAGGAACTCCCGCTCCATTTTAAACTGGAGTGTTTGGGGAAAATATTTATTGAAAAATACTTTCTTTAATCCTTTCCACTCCATGGAATCTATATCCTCTTTGGACTTTGAATTCTTAATCAGTTTCCACCACTGATCTACTTCTCCTCCATGCAATAAACATACAACACAAATTTCTCTTGTTCCAAGAATTAGAGGGTATAAAATATCTTCTCAACATAGTTAATCCATTGTTCTATGATGAGGGGAAATGAAGATCCACTGAACATAGGATTCCTTTATCACATAAAAGACTCGACTACAACATAGTCTTTCTTAGGAGAAGGGGGGAATTACCCATGATTCAAGTTATTACTTATAAATTGGGATATTTGATCAAGTACTACCTTCAAGTTTTGATATCCCACTTCCATTAGGTTAGGAATATCATTAGAGAAATTATTAAATTGCCTATTACATTGGTTTTTGGCACAATTTCACTTACTTCCAGCTACTAACTAAAAAAGAAAATGCAAAATTAGGGGTTTGAGTACTTAAACTAAAAAAGAAATTATGAAATTAGAAGGAATAACTTATAAATCATACAAAAATCTAATATTATGATTCTCTAGATTAAAATCTAGGTTATCCATGATAATTTAACTATTAGGTTTTCTAAATTATCCATTTGTTTATGTCCTTCATAATGGTTCATAAAGATTTTACGAATTTATAAAGCACATCCCCCAGGTGTGTTAAATAAGAAGTACAACAAGGCCCATTTTTGTGCACCTATTACTAATCGAGTCTAGATTAATATGGATTTTTCAGGGTTGTTACCCCTAGGTACATATATACCAACCCCATATTTTTATACTTTAATAATACATCACTTTTTAGGAATACTTAAAACATTATACAAATAGATTCCCAAAGGACATATAAGTATAGTGCATTTGGAAACATGTAAACATAAACACTGGTACATAAGTGAGCTAAATTGCCTCCCACTAGGTTCTTCATGACTAAATAACTTCTTAGACACATAATATATACTACATATCTTCATATCCTAGGAAATTAAACATAAAAAGGGGTGAACTCAGATTCTCAACAAAGGTAAACAATGAAGATATGGAAGCATAATCATGAGAATAAGGGTATGAGAATATGATCTAGATCATTAAAAGATATGCATATCAAAGATCATAATCATGAATCATGGCATAAATATTGGCAGTTCATAAGACATGAATCATAAGGTATGAAAGAGAATAAGCCATAAAAGCCTAACATGGGAATAATACATAGAATTGTGGCAGGAACATAAGCATATAAAAATGATTTCCATTGCATTCAAGGAATCACTACTAAGTCCATCTTAGTAGCATGGGTTCAAACCACATACCATCTTGGTAATCATGGTTCACTACCATGGTCATCTTAGTATTGTGAGTTCATTTCTCATACCATATTGGTAGTCATGGATAACTCCCTTGTCCATCTTAGTAGTCAAGGTTCACTCCCAAGACCATGTTAGTCTATCTCACGAGATATAAATATTTACCTAATAAATTTTAGGGAGATATCGGTCCCACCAATCTCATAATAAAATCATACAAACATTTTACAAAAAAATTATTATCAATCATATCGTAACCCATGATATGAACTGGGTATCAGAAACATGTAATCATATCATAACCAATGGAAAAATCTATAGGTTTCATAATAATTTTATCAAAAAGAATAACCTGTGAAAATTAGAGGGTTTCATAAACATATAACTCATGAAAGAGAAACGAATTTCACAAAAATATATCCCATGAAAGATAACGAATTTATTAAATATCATATCATAATGTGTAAACCATTCAAATAAAGAATATGAATAGAACCTTTGGATCATTTCCTAGAAGGGCATGAGTAACATCAACAGAAGCCATTTTATATAGAAAATAATTTTGTAAAATCCTTTAAAACCATTTATTGAGGAAAATATAATTTATACTTTGAAAAATTATTTTTATAAACTAAAACATTTTAAAAACCATTTTATTTTAAAATAAACTTGAAAAAATATAGAGTCTTGAAAACATTTGAAAACACTTTTCCTTAAATTCTTATAAAAGAATCATGATTTTTTTGAAAAACTTTTTCTTTGAAAACACTTTAAAAACATATAAAGGATTATTGATAAAATTTTAAAATTCATTTTATAGAAAATTTAATTAAAAACATAAAAATAAATCTTGAAATCATTTAAATATTTTTCTTTTAAAAATAACCTTTGGAAAACATATAAGGTAATATTTTAAAATCAGTTAAAACAAATTTTGAACATAAAACATTTTTGAAAACCTTTTTCTTTGAAAACCACTTTAAATTCAAGAAATTACTAGAATATTAGGAAATTATTTTTATTTAGTAATAACCTTGTAAAATTATAAAAAAATCTTAAAGGAAATGATGATCATGACATGGGGTAAGTCCGTACATGCTAGATATTCTTTTTTTGACTTAAAAGATTAAAAACGTACCTTGATAAAAAAAAGTAGATTAATTTTAAAACCATTTTTTAAAAAGTTAAAACATGGGTAAACTTTTAATTTAAAAATCATAGGATAATATTAAAAAAAAAATTAAAACCATTTGGAAAACATGATTTTGAAAGAACAATGATTTCTGACCAAAAGGAAAGATTTAGCCATCATTATTTAAAAACATTATCTCAATTACCTTAAGTACTGAATATTTTAAAAATGATACCATGGATATAACATGAACATATAAAGGGTAGGAAAATTCATGAAATTTATTGATATTTGGATCATAATATTTCATCAATGGATTCATAATCATAGACAATATTGATAAACAACAAGATTGAAGCTTTAAACAGTTACCTACTTTGGTAAATATAAAAATGATGGAATGAATAAAATTACAGGAAGCTTAAAATATCTTTAAAATAATGATATTAATGAAATAAAATTTCAAAAGCAAGTATATAAATCTAATAGAAAAATATATGTGCATAACATGGCATGTGTCTCAAAGAAGGAAAATTGAGAAAACGTTAATTTACCAATTTCGTAACTCTTGAAGCATAACCCCCAAGAAATAAATAAAATAAAATGGATATTTAAATACACATAAAATTAATTCTAATAATCATAGAATAAATACATGGTCAGTATACATGACACAAAAATGAAATGAGTGGTGAATATGGCATGTATCTCACAGAAATAAAAAGTTAGATGAAACCCCTTACATTGTGTCTTGAATCTCATTATACTCATTAAAACCTCATGTATAATAAATATAAGTTTATTGTTCATAAATAATAGAAACATATTATTACATATAATACAATATATGGTTTTATTATTACTTTATAATACTCTCTTATTAATAATTCTATGATAAGGTTTCACTTCAGGTAATATCCACTTTGTTCTTCGCACATGTTTTGACTTATTATTATCGATTATCTTACATAGATCATGATTTAATTACTTAAAAAATATAAAAAGTTATATAATTATAATATATATTAAGTATATATGTATTTATTATAATATATAAAATATATAATGATGAAATGGAATACACTGTTCATGGAGACGGTAGGTTGTACGTACGCATGAACATTGTTTCTGTTTTGTTACGATTTTGAAAGAAATCAAATGAAATATATGAATATATTTATATAATATCATTAAAATATAATTATCATGTTATATATATCATATATTTTCACTAAAATAATCCTTAACATATTCCATATAAAGTGTGAACGAATAACATCTCTTTGAGCAGGCGGTAGTCCACACTATCAAAAATGATATTAACATATTTACACATGACAAAAAGTATAAAGGTATGTGTTATAAAAGAATTAAATAAGTATAAAGTCATATTAAATATATTTTATATCATATATAAATATTATTTCCATCATAATTTACAACCATGAAAGTCGGTAAAGAAAAAATGATCGATCATTGTTTTGTGAGACGGTAGTTTTCTGTACACATAAACAGTATGTTCGTTACCCATTAGATGGAAGTGTGTGTAAGTGTAGGTAAAACCATTAGGATAAAAACATATTAGTATATTAAGGTTACTATTTGTTTTATAATCATGTAATGAGGAGTGTTTATTGGGAGTATAATGGAAACAAAACTAAAGAGATCAAGGAAGGATGTCACCTCTTCTTTGGGTAACACCTTTTTGGTTTGCACCAAAGGGATTCCTTGGATTCCCTTCTGCCCAAGGAAATTATTCTAGGATTAGGGTAGAAATTTTTATGATCTATTTGGGTAGATATTGGTCGATAAATTTTTTCTTGATAGGTGTGAGGAATTAGTGGGAGTGGAGGCCTTTTATAGTAGAGGAGGAGTGACACTCTTGTAAATTTTGGAAAAAGTAATTCAACCAACATTTTTCCCATTGAATGTGGCTCCAATAATAAAAAAAATTAGATTAAAGGGAGGATATGGTAGAAATATTTCCATCCAATGGATTTTTCACAAGTGTATAGGTCATTTTGCGAATTAATTCTAATGTTTAGTTCTTTATTAAGTTATTTTTTTCTCTTAATCACTATAATTAATTTTAATCACTTTCACTAATATTTTTGGTCAAAAACTAAGTTGAAAATAATAAAAATTATAAATTATTCTAATTAAAAATATTTAATCCATTTTTCTAAATTCCAATCACATAAGTGGAAAAAGTTAATATAAAATTAATACTTCATATAGGATGACAATGTGAGTTTTTAAAGTAAAAACGTTCAACAATTTACTATGTTTTTATATTCCATTTCAATGTAAAATTGATTCCAATGACCTAAATTGGATTAATGGATAAATATTTATTTAATTTTAATTTAAAACCAAATTATAATAATGTTTAACAATATAAATAAATTATATGAAAAATTAGTTTTGATTTAAAATTCACTGTGTTTCTCTATTCATTAAAAAATGAATATTCATAGAAAAATACCGAAAATTGACCCCGAGCTAATTTTTATGTTTATATTTAAAATATTATTTTTATTGTGACATATAAGATTTATAAAATTTCTAAAAATTAGGTTTAAAATAGTTTCTCTATTAAAAGGTGGTAAAAGTGACTTTATTAAAATATTGAGTTTTTACGCGAAATATTGGGTTTGTTCTTACATTATTCTTATAAAATCTGTTGGATGAATATTAAAAATATTTGATTGAATGTATAACATATATATTTCATTAATACCATTATTTAATTTTAATTAATTTAATTTATTAGGGTAATCCAACTTTGTGAGTCTAAAAAATTACTTTCTATAAAAATAGTTCCTTTTTATAAAATTGGTTCTTATATCCATTTATAATTAAATTGTAACAAATGATTTCAATTTATATACTATGTAAACCAAATATTTTTATAAGTTAGTTAATAATATTCATAGCCTCTAATTTAAAACCTAGGTTTTGTCTTATTATATTAAATAATAATATTTGACTAATATATTTTTCTTCGGTAAAACTCGATAATTCATGTAACGCAAGTTATCAAGGAAACTTGTTGTTACATGTGACACATGCTAACTCAAAATCACTTGAATTTAAATATATATAGAATATATTGAATCTATTTAAAATAGTAAATATATTGTAATGTTTTAGGATGATATATTCCTTTACACGCTTGGTGTTTCTTGTAGAGGAAACTTAACTTGGTATTGTGTATAAAGTAATAAAAACATAATGATTTCATATAAAAAATGTTGACAATTGCATGAAATTTATAATATCTACAAAATATTAAATTAATTCTAAAAAACATTTCAAAAAATCTAGGGTTGTTTCATTCTATCCCCCTTATAATAAATTTCACCATCAAAACTTGTTTGAGTTATTAAAGGTTTAATACATGAAAGTTACTTTCATAGAAACCTCCATTGTTAAATAAATACTAAAACATCCTTAAAAATAGCTGGAACCATAATAGTTACCCAAAGTAAATCATAACAATATTCTCACATAGTAGAAGATAGGTAGGAAGTGAAAACATGGTCATAGAAGAGGAACCTAACCATTAAGTTATAATGGAGAGGCTAAAGAATAAGGTACAAAGAAAGTTAACAATCACAAATCCATAATTCTAAGATAACCTAAGGGACCATATAATTCATTGGAAATGATGTTAATATGATAAAAGTTTTTGTTTCAAGATCCTTCTTCCAAAAAATGAAGAATTTTCATGAAAATATATACTTGCATGATTTTAGGACAACCTCACATTTTGTTGTTCCTTGATCCACTTCACCTCTTTCTCCAAAAAATAAGGCGAATTTTTTATTCCTGAAGTACTAAATGATCATGATATCCATGATATGCCATCCCATTTTTCATCAGTTATCATCAACACAATGTTGTTAAAACAAGTTATCCAATATTCATAAATCCTCAGGCAGTGATATAACAGTTTAATATTATTGACTTCATCTGAAGTTTCATTCAAACTTTCCATAAATGGATAACCTTATAACCCTTCCTGATGATGAAAATTTGAAACTTTAGAACGAAAGACATGAAATCATCTTAAAATTAACCTCCCATATAACACAAAGTATCTATTGGTTGTCATATTCCAAACATGTGATTACTTTTATAATGTATTCTCTTGAAATAGGGTAATGAACTGAATTACCATACATCCTTATTGAAAACATTATGGTTTCCTTATTCCAAAGATTACTGGATATATTCCATAAATCCAATGAGTTTTGAACTTCATCTATGAATAAATATACTACTTTTTTAAGAATTAAATAATTAGTTCTAGGGTAATCAGTACTATTCAATTTACTTTATCCATATCAACTATCTCTTTATCCAAGATAAACACAGTTTTCTCTATATCTTGAACACATTAATGGTTACCTTTCCTTAGTCAAAACATCACCTTTATATTAAATCCATTTTCTATGTCATCAGAAACATATAAATTATCCTTTAAAATCATTAATTAAAACTTATACTAAAAATAATTATATATTTAATAATTCATATAACATAATCATTAAATTCCAAAACATAAATAATTCATTCATACAACTTTATTCATAAACTATTACTTATGATTCAGAAACTTATTCCTCTATACCTATTTCCTAGAATATGAAATATGTATCATGTTTTAAGGTTACCCAACCTTAATATATTGACGATTATTACGTTTAATGTAAACAATACATGAAGAACATCACATACCTTTCACATGTTATTTGTGGTCTCTTTATCTTAATAAGTATATCCAATATTCATACCACCTTCCTGATTCTCTTTATAAGATTTCCACTTAGGAAATCAATTTTTATAATGCCCATAATATCTACATCTAAATTTTTTAATGTTAACCATGATCCTTCTAGTTATCTTTATTGACTAAAACCATAAAGAACATGTCAAGAAACATATATCATAGAAGAAAACAACATAACCATGAAAAATAATAACATATAAGATGTCTAAATCATGAAACATTCTTTAATATTTTGAACACTAGATTTTTATTAGGTTATTTATAGCCAACTTAATTTTAAATCCTTCATGATGGTTCATGATGAATTTTTCAATTCCCACCGCATATCCCCTAAGAGTGTCAAACCATGTGTGTAGCAAGGCCTATTGTCGTGTACCTTGTTATGCTGAGTCAATCTAGACACACCTTGTTAGATTTTCTATCCCTATGTAAGTCTATGCCAGAGCCACATCCATTAATAATATCGATATAAAGATATATTTATTGGGAACCACTCACTCTATCCTTTAAGAAAATTACCATACATTTTCTTATACTTTTCCACATCCTTAAACTTATCCTTAGAGACATCACTAAAAATATCCTTAGAATTATTCATAAGGATATCACTACAATTATGTCATCCTAGTTTCAAAAGGATGACTAAACCATCGCTCTGATACCAACTATAGCGACCCTCTCTTTTCATACATTAAAAATACATCACTTTTTCAGAATACTTAAAACATTACACAAAAAGACACCCAAATACCATATTAGTTTAGTTCATTTGGAAACATGGGAATATAAACACTAGTACATAAGTGAGCTACATTGTCTCCCACTATGTTCTCCATGGGTGAAACCCTTATTAGACAAATTATATATACTACATATCTTCATAACTTGGGAAATGAAATATAAAAACGGGTGATCTTTGATGATCAGTAAGGGTAAACATGGAGGATATCTAAGCATAATCATGAGTATAAAGGTATGAGAATGTGATCATGATCATTAGAAGATCTACATATCAAATATCATAATCATGAATCATGGCATAAATATTGGAAATTCATAATACAATAATCATAAGGGAATTAATAGAATAATCCATGAAAGAATAACATAGGAATAAGACATAGAATTATGGTAGACACATAAGCATATAAAAATGATTTCCATACTAGTAAACACATCATTGCATAGACCATAGTTTTAGTACGGGTTCACTCCCAGTACCATATTGGTAGTCATAGCTCACTCCCATGCCCTTATTAGTAATATGAGTTCAATCCTTATACCATCTCAGTAGTCATGGTGTACTCCCAGAGCCATTTTAGTAGTCAAGGTTCACTCCCAAGACCATATAATTTTATCTCATGAGATATAAATATCTACCCAATGCATTAGAGGGAGATATAGTTCCCAAACATATCATAGTGAAGTCATACATAAATGTTCCATAAAATCATAAACAATCAAACAATAACCAATGAAATAAAGTCAGTATCAGAAACATGTAGTCATATCTTAACCAGTTGAAAAATATATAGGTTTCATGATCATTTCATCAAAAGAATAACCCATGAAAATTAGTGGGCTTCATAAACATAAAACCCATACAAGAGAAACATATTTCATAAACATATATCCCATTAAAGAGAAAATATTTTATAAACATTAGGTCCTAATGTTTAAACCATTTAGAAAATAATATGAATATAACCTTTGGATCATTTCCCAGAAAGGCATGAGTAACATCAACGGATTACATCTTATATGTAAAATAATTTTCAAAGATCCTTTAAAAACATTTCTTGAAGAAAATATCCTTTCTTTTTAGAAAAATGATTTTTAAAACATAAAACCTTTTTAAAACCATCTTATTTAATAAAACTTGAAAACGTATAAAGGATTATATAATACATTTGAAAACATTTTCCTTTAAAGCTTATAAAAGAAGATTTAAAACATTTTTGAAAACCTTTTTCTTTGAAAACAATTTAAAAAAATCTAAAGGAATCTTGAAAAAAATTTAAAATAACTTTTATATAAAATGGATTTGAAATTGTATAAGGAAATATTTAAATCATTTAAATCATATTCTTTCAAAATAACCTTTTGAAAACATATAAGGAAGGATTTAAAAATCACATAAAAAACTTTTTGAACATAAAATATTTTTGAAAACCTTTTTATTTGAAAACCAATTTAAATTCAAAAAGTTTCTTGAATATTAGGAAAAAAAGTTTCTTCAAAAATAACATTATAAAATTATAAATGAATTTTCAAGGAAATGATGGTCATGATAGAGAGTAAGCCCGTATGTGATGAACATTCATTTTGCACCTTAAAAGTTCAGAAAAGTACCTTGACTAGAAACTATGAAAATATTCTTTTTAAAACCATTCTTTAAGAAGGTAAAACATGGTCAAAAAATTCGTTTAAACATAATAGTATAATAGTAAAAAAAATTTGAAAACCTTTTAGAAAAAATTGGTTTGAAAGAATATACATTTACGAATGAAAGGAAACATATATCCACATTTTTATAAAAACATTTTCATAATTATCTTATGTACAAAATAGTGGAAAAATCAATAATTACATGGATAAAACATTAATATAAATATGGTAAGAAAATTCATGAGAGTTATTGAGTTATGGATCATAATATTTCCTTAATGGATTCATAATCATAAACAATCTCGATAAATAATGAGATTGAAGTTATAAACCGTTACCTATATTGGTAACTTCAAATCGTGATGGAAAGAATAAAATTACATAGAGATTAAAATATCATTAAAATAATTATATTCCTGAAATAACATGACAAAAGTTAGTATATAAACCTCATATAAAAATATAGGTGCATAACATGGAATGTTTCTAAAATAAGTCTTATTGAGACAAAGTTACATTACCGATTTGTTAACTATTGAAGCATAAAACCCAGGAAATAAATATCATAAAATGGATATTTAAATACCCATAAAATTAATTATAATAATAATATAATAAAAGAATGATAAATATAAACAACATAAAAATAAAATGAGTGGTAAATATGGCATTTATGTTACAGAAATAAAAAGTGAGACGAAATCCCCTTACCTTGTGAATTGAATCTCATCATAATCATTCAAAACTCTTGTATAATAAATATAATTTTATTATAAATCTATCATATAACCATATTATTATATCTAATATCATATATGGTTTTATTATTACTTTATAATACCCTCTTATTAACAATTCTATGTTAAGGTTTCACTTCAGGTAATATCCTCTTTTTTCTTCGCACATGTTTTGACTTATTATTATTGATTGTATTATTTAGATCATGATTTAAATACTTAGAAAATGTAAAAAATAATATAAATATCATATATATATTCATTATATATGTATTTATAATAATCTATAAAATATATAAAGATGAAATGGAATACACTGATCATGGAGATGGTAGGCCGTACGTAGGCATGAACGTTGTTTCCATTTTGTTGTCATATTGAAAGAAAGTAAATAAAATACATGTATATAGGAATATAATATAATTATAGTAGAATTATTATTTTTTACATATATCATATTGTAAAGTTTGAATGAATCACATTGCTTTGAGGATGGAGTTGTCCACATATCCATAAACGATGTTATTATATTTACACAAGATGGAAAGTATAAAGGTATGTGTTATAAAAGAATTTAAAATTATAAAGACATAATAAATATATCATATATCATATATAAAAATCATTTTAATCATAATTAAAAACCATTAAATGTGGTAAATGAAAAATAAACAATCATCCTTTCGTGAGACTGTATTTCACAGTACACATAAATAATATGTTTATTACCCATTTGATGAAAGTGTGTGTAAGTGTAGTTAAAACCCTTAGAATAAAAACTTATCAGTATATTTAATACACTGTTTTTGTTTTATAATCATGTAATAAGGATATGCGAGGGGGTTTAGAGTTGAAATAAAACTAAAGAGCTTGAGGAAAGATGTTACCAATTCTTTGGGTAACTCCATTTAGTTTGCACCAAAGGGATTTCTTGGATTCCTTTATACCCAAGGGGAGAGTTATATGATTAGGGGAGGGATTTTGAGGATATATTTTTGAAAATATTTTTCAATCCAAAGTTTCTTGAGACGTGTGAGGAAGTGGGAGGAGAAGATGCCATTTTATAGCGGAGGAGGAGTGAAACTTATAAATTTTAGAAAAGGGAATTCCACCCATATTTTTCCATTGCATATGGATCCAATAATTAAAATAGTTTTAGAAAAGGGTGGATAGGGTTGAAATATTTCTAGAAAAATGATTTTAGACAAATTTCTAGGTCTTTTTAGGCCTTGAGTTCAAGGTTTAGTTCTTTATAAGCTAATTTTTCTCTTAATCGCTATAATTAATTTTAATCACTTTTACGAATAGTTTTTTTTAAAATATGTTGAAATTATTATAAATTATAAATTATTCTGATTCAAAATATAGAATAAAATTTTCCAAATTCCAATCACATAAGTGGAAAAAATTAATTTAAAATTAATCCCACATACGGGAGGACAATACGAGTATTTCAAGTAAAAATGTTCACAAGTTTGCTATGTTTTTATATTCAATTTCAATGTGAAACTAATTTCAATGATCTAAATTGGATTAATTAATAAATAATTGATCTAATGTGTCTTTAAAACCAAATTAAAATATATTTTAACAATATAAATAAATTAGATGAAAAAACTTTTAAATTAAAATTCAGTATTTTTCACTATTCATTAAAAAGTGAAACTCCACAGGAAAAAACAAAAAATTGACCCCAATGTAATTTATATTATTATATTACAAAGATAAAGTTTATTTTTGAATATAATATTTATGAAATTTCCAATAATTGGGCTTAAAATAGGTTCTCCATTAAAAGGCGATAAATGTGCCTTTATTAAATGATTGTTTTTTTCTGCGAAACATTGGATTTGTCCTTATCTTATTGTTATAAAAACTATTGGTTGAATATAAAAAATATTCTATTGAATATATAAAATATATATTTAATTAATATTTTTATATAATTGTAATTAATTTTATTTATTAGGGTAAAAGAGGTTTGTGAGTATAAAAAATAGTTTTCTATAAAAATATTTCCTTTATATTAAATTGATTTCTATATTCATTTCTAATTAATTTTTAACTGATGAGTTCACTTTATACCTTGTGTAAACCACATATTTTTATAATTTAGTTAATAATATTCATAATATCCAATTTAAAAAATAATTTATTATTATATTAAACAATAATATTTTAGTTATTGTTCGGTAAAACTCAATAATGAATGTAATGAAAGTTATCAAAGAAACTCATTATTGTGTGTGATGCACTCTAACTAGGTATCATGTGAATTGGAAGATACATAGAATATATTTAATCTATTTAAAATAATAATTATATTTTAATGTATTAGGATATTATATTCCCTTACATGCATGTTGTTGTGTGTTGTGTAACTTAACTTGGTGATGCATATAAGGCAATCCAAACGTAACGCTTTCATATAAAAAAGATATATTTTTTCATGAAATGAAATATATATAAAAAAGATTAAATTAATTTGGGAAAAAATATTTCACAAAATCTTTGGGTGTTACAACATATGTTCCAGATCCACATCCACTTGTAGTATCCAGACACTGATATATTTGCTTGAAAAACACTCACTCTATCCTTAACCAAAATTATTGGATATTTTCCTATCCATAGAATTATCTTTAGAATTGTCTCTTGGGTTATCAATAAATTATTATAGTACTAATACATATAAATAACCAAACCTTTATCTAATACCAACTAAAATGACACAACCTTTTACATATATGATTATAAGATTTTTAACACAAATATCATTAATTACAACCCAAATATCATGAGGCCTAGTTTCTTTATAAGAATATCTCCATAATACATAAAAATAAACTAAAATATAAAATCTTTATTTTATTCACCATAATGAACTCCTAAAATCCCTTCAATATCTTAAAACAACAAAGGATAACCTGGAGAATATATAAACAAAGGGATAAGATATAAAGCTTAGGGAATAAACAAGTAAATGAAGCATATCATTTGAGTGATAATGAATAAAATGATAACATAACTGACATGGTTCATAAATAACACATGGAGGAATAAAATATGAATCAAGGAATCATTAGATCATATAAAAATAAGGAAGTTGAAGCAATATAAAACATGACATTAACATGAGTCAAGGCTAACTACCAAGACGATGTCACATGGTGGAAAAAATCCCCATAATGGATTAGGTATACTCCATAATCCAGTAAATTCTATCTCATGAGACTAAAATATTTTCAAATTCATTGGAGTGATATCCAGGAACACCCAACATAACATGTGGATGTTTATTTGTGCCACAAAAAGGGAATCAATCATAAGGCATACACATAAGGCATTTGAATAATGGAACTTATAGAATGTATTACCCAATAAAAGTAAAGTATAAAGGATTATTATACATACACGATTTATATATACTTAATTTATAATAATTAAATAAAATAAAAGGTTGAGAAAAGGTGAGTAATAGATAGAAATTTCATAACCCAAATAAAAAGGATGATTCATAGAGATCACTTACCTTATGTCTGAATTGAGTTTTCACTGTCAATTAATATCAAAGATAATAAATTAGATTTATTAATTTCATATTTGAAAACCTTTTCCTACTATATATCATTTATTATAATTTTATTATGTTTATTTATAGTAATTTAAATAGGTATAATATTTAATTTTGTTGTTCTGGGTGCATTTGTTTCACAGTTCCATGGTCAGATCATTTGTGGATATATACAGATGTTCATGTAAAATGAGACTAAAAATTCATAATTAAAATTAAATAGTATTATTGACCTTCCATAAATTTTAATGGTCCCAAATATAATTTTTTAGATATAGGGATGATTATTTTGTTAAAAATGTGAACATTATTTGGTTCATTCATTTTTGTAGTTTTACAAACCGTCACAAACTAGTTTCATTTTATCTAATATTATTACCACATATTGATTAATTAATGTGAAAAATATATAATATACATATTTAGGTCATTTAAAACAATTATAAGTGAATTTAAACCTTCCATGAAATCAGTAATGGGAAACAAAAACTCATCGTCTAAGAAGCTGGTGAACTGATGTATTATGAAGGATGTTTTCTTTCTTAGAATAAAAGGAGAAGGGAATAAATTTGATGATGAATATTAAATTAAAAAATAAATAAAATTATTGTATATATTTGATACTGGAGTTAATATTCCATGTTTTATAGGAGATTCTTGGAGATTATATGAAAAGAAAATAAATTAAAAGTTGCAGTTTGAAAGTGTTACCTCTTGAATTTCACGTCTTTGAAGAACCACTTAAGGAACTTAAAATTGGTATTTTGGTGAGACCAGAAGAACTTTATGATGGGTTATAGGTTTGGGAATTAATATGGGTAGAATAGTTTCAAGCTAAATGGCTAAGAATATTTGAGGAGAAGGGGTAGTGAGGGGTGGTATTTAGAAGGGGAGGAGAGGGGTGTTTTTGAATATTATATTCGTTAGTTTGTTATTTTTTCCCAATAATATCCATAATATTAATTGTTTTGAATATATACAATAATTAGAGAGTTGTATTTATATAAAATTGGTGATTAAGACATCCACGTATCAAAAATTTATTCATTTAACTTAAAATGTAGAATATCATAATTTAGTGTATTTCACTATTCATAAAAAATTCAACTATTTTAGAAAATTAAAAAGAAATTACCCTATCCATTTTTCAATTTAGAGATTCTAAAAATGAAATCCATTTTATGAAAAAAAGTATATGTATTAGAAATTTAATTTTTAAATAAAACCTTTATTTATTCAAAAAATAAAAATTTTAATATTATGATCGATTTTCCGACCTTTTGAAAAATTACTTCAAGTATCATAAAATTATCTTTTCATTATAATTAAAAAAATATAATTTATAAACCCATTTTCGGAAAATAAAATTTATTTTGAATCATTATATTTGTTATAAAACTACATTTAAAACATATATGTTATATAAAAATACAAACACTTATTTTATAATCTTTAAAACATTTATTTACTTTTATCATGATATAAATGTACCATATTTTTATTTTATAAGATAACTAAATATTATTTTAATCTTACATAGGTTAGGTTACTATTCTATCAGTACATCCACTATTTATAATGTCCAGATTTCTATTCCAATGGCTAGGTTACTATTCCAACAGTCAGATTACTATTCCAATGATCAGTTTTATAGTGATCTTATGGGTTTCCTACATCATATAATTACCTAATATTTACTTAATTAATCATTAAGTTCAATTTTAACTCAAGTTTTTTTATATTTTCATTTCCAAAACGCATATTTCATTATTAACCTTTTGTTTCGTTTGTACATTCATGTTCATAAGTGCACTTTTTCTAGTGGATTGAGTAGATCCACATTTTTATATTTTTGTTACATTATTTTATATTTTTTTCCATCTTAGTATTTTCAATTCTTATGGAAATTTTTATTCTCTATATGTAATTTTCAAGTTAGTATAATAAAATGTGGTTAGTTTTATCATGTGGTGAATGTGAATTATATTATATTACCAAATGTAACACCAATCTAATCAAGGGAGATTTTATTGATAATATTTTGGGTTGTTACAATATGAAAGGGACCAAAGGGCCTTATTGATCCACATGGGATTATATATGTTTTTGTGGATCAAGGAAGCACCACTTGGGAATGAGTTCTGCCTAAAAATAGAGTAAATGAAGTAGTATAAAAATAATGAAAAACCCATACAACCCATATGTATATCAGACATCTATTACAATTCCCAAATATAGTAATAAACTAAAAAGAAGTTAATATATTTTTAAAAATAATCCCTCTGCTCACCATTGGTATCCGTGGATAGACACACAAACAACCACAACTAGATGTCTTTACTTCAAACACTAGCATATATCACTACACTTCATCCGTAGAAAGACATAAAAGAATAATTGACCAAAGAAGGAAAGTAAACCAAAAATAAATATAGACATACATCAATAAATCAATTCTATCAAGAGTTTCCAAAAATCTAGAAAAAATACTGCAACTAAAAATGATAGATATGCATGAGATAAAGCTCTCTAGGCATACCAAATAGAACCACACCCCAAGACAAATATTTAAATCAAATATCCTTTTATGATAGTTTGAAATACACTATCAAAAGTAAGTTTTCCATTACCTAAAAACCAATCACAGGTCATTAATAATTTATAAGACTTTATTTTATTTTCTTTCAAATGAGAAAAATCTCTTGGAAAAGGTTCCATCACCCTACACCGATGTTACTGAAAACCCCTTTTGAAAATCACTTTCTGATCCATTTTGAGACATCCATTTTTAAAATACTTTTAAAAAAACCTAATATAGAAGAAATTAAGAAGGCTATTTACTTTAACAATTTATAAAAGATAGTAACAACTATAATGTTACTAATTTTAATAAAGAATGAAAATACTATAAATAAATATTTTCATAAAATATAGACTGTGGGAAAAGCCATATATTATCTAAGGCTAGGGTCTATCATTATAGGATTCTAATATTTATAGTGATTAAGACACAAATAATCAGTCCCATTCATGAGATTTAATAGAGGATAAAACCAAATTTTTAGTAGAAAACAACCATATCAATTAATTATATAGTTTTGATAGTGTTGTAGAATGATCTTTGGCTAGGTAGGGCATGCCAATGCCTAGAGTACTTATCCCAATCATCTCACCACGATACCCAGGCTTCTAGAATTCCTTTTCCCTATTTCATGATCAATACATAAATCCATTTTCATCCCATTTCATACTGAAACATGCTAAAAAATTCATTTACAACCGTTGTAAATAGGGGAAACCAATTTCAAGCCACAAAAACCCCCAAATTAGCTTTGAAAACACATTTTACACACTAAAAAAATTTAAGAAATTGACATGAATATAATTCAAAAGTCATAAATATCAATTACTAGCCTCTATTATTTAAAACATTATTTATTAAAAAAATACAAAATATGAAAACTATGATAATCATAAATTTATAATTAATTTTTGAAATCCACAAGAAAATTTATTTTAGAGATTGGTTTTATAAAACTATATTTAAATACCCCTTTATAGTGTTGTACTAATATATATTTATACGTACATACACACACACACACACACACACACATGAATACATACATACATACATAGATACCTACATACGTATATATATATATATATATATATATATATATATATATATATATATAATATGCATTTTTCTTGTTGCACAAATTTACATCTTCCCATGTAAACTTTTACACATAAATATATATATTTATATACCTATATATATGTGTAGAACATTTAAATATACATATCAATATATACTCTAAAAATATCAAATTTTTATTCAAAACCAAATATTTAATCCTCTCATCGATGATTTTCGTTTCTAGTGTCACTTGAAAATCCAAGTAAATTTTTGAAGAAAATAATTTAAAAATAATTCTATTTATAAACATGTTCTAAAATGAGTTACTAAAATATTCCATTTGGAAATTCATAAAGAGATTAATTCAGTTTTCCAATTAAAGTCTTAAAGGGTCCAAAAAAATCTTCTCATTTTATTTATTCACCCAAACGGTTCCAAATCACATTAAGTATCTTAATTTAATTAAAAATTATTATTTAAAAACTTTTAAAATAATTTTATTTTCAAGAGGAACTTGAGATTCCAAGTAAATTCATTGTTCCTAATGAATAAAACCTTAAAATATTTATAAAATTCAATTCATCACTAAAAAACATGAATTTTTAATTTAATAAAACACTTAAAAATCCAAGAAATTAAAGATTATTAATTTTAAAGTCTAATCTTCGGGAAACCTACCACAAAACAAAAGAACTGATCTATGATGAGCAGGAATGTGTCACCTTCTATGGAGGAAACCTAAATGAGGGAGAATAGACCTTCATGAAGACTATAAACAAAGATAAAATAAACAATTGTCCAACCCAAAACCCATAGGCTTTGGATACAGCCAAAATCATGAATGTGGAAGGGGGAATAATAAGAATAAGGAGAAAGGAGGGGGAGAGGTGTCCATACCTAAAAGGAATCATCCAAGAACCATGAAAAATATATAGAAAACACCAAAGGAGGAGGTCTGCACCATGGGGTTAGAAACAAGGGGGTTTCATTCATGAAGAGAGTGGATCAGTAGAGTTGTATATAATTATGGATGGGGACTGACCTTGGGTTGGTGGGTGAAAGAGGAGAATATGAGAGGTGAAGAGGTCGTGCAAGGGGAGGAATGTGGGGGAGCAAGAGAGGGAGAGGAGAAGAATGATGTATTAAAGGGGAAAAGGTGGGAGAAAGAAAAGATAAAGAAGGGAAAAAAGAAAAGAGTTTGAAAAAATAAATAAAAATTTGGAAACTGACACAGTTAAGGTGCATAGTTTATCAAACTGTGCATGAACCATATGAAGGAAACTAGACTAAACAAACAATACACACAGTTAATAATAAGAGTTAAAATGATTTGATAAACTGTGTGCTAACCATCCCAAATACCTTTTCAATGAATCATATCCAATTTCATATTATTCATATGGTTTACAAACAATATAGGATAACTGTGTGTCTTAAAAAAACCTTATGTTTTTTTTGCATATTCTAGCATGAAACTTATAGAAATGCCCGAAAACTCAAAAAAATATTAACTAATATGAAATAAATTAATTAATAAAACTTGGGATTTTTTAATTATCCCCACCATAAATCTTTATTCCCACACAAATAAATTTCCAAAATTATGGAATATAATGAAACCAAATCTTAAACAAATCAAAGGATAGTTAAAATCTTCTAAAAACTTTAACAAACCTTAAACAGAAGGAAGTTACAATTAGAAATATTCCTCAGGATTAAATGATCACATCCTCATAAAATATATGGAATCTCCAAGAAGAACTATATCACTGATGAGATATATCATGTCTAACAAACACCACGATTGATCAAGGTATCCCCATAATTTAGATTTCATCAAAATTGGAAGGTTAACAACACCCAAAATCTATAGGAGGTACAACACCAAGAAATAAGAATTTATAAAAAAACCCAATGGAGATCAAAATATATATAATAATCATGCCATCCATATCAAAGAGTTAATAGTGAAACATAAATCATTGGCCCAGAGGAAATAAATCTCAAACATGACTTATCAAAACATGACATAGGATAAAGATTCAAGCCACCATACTCAAATAGGTAAACTTGGACCTCAAATTAGGAACACCTTCTCATAGTTAATCCCACAAAATAAAGATGGAACCCTAAAGTGCTCAATTTCATAATGGCCCCCAGTCCCAGTTACCCAAGAATTGACTCAAAGTCATTTATTCAAAACCCATCAAAACCAAAACTTCCAATTCCCTTATCTTCAAAGAAAACACAAAATATAAGTGAATGATCACTAAGGAGGCATAAAAACCAAAAGGGGATCTCAAAAACTAAAAATACAAAGGAAAACCATAATAACTAAGAACAACCCTAAGAAAAAGATATTTTACAATTCATACAGTGATCATATATCTCCTTGGGTTAATAATAATCTATCTGTACCAATCAATTCTGAGTTTTGGTAGGTCCACCAACTAGAGGAATGACACACAGAAAGGAATTACCCAAAGGTTCTTCTAAAAAACAACATTTAAATTATTTTCATAATATATTTAGAAGGAAGAATTAAAATAATATTAAACATGAATTCCACCAGTTTATGTCTCACATGATCGATAAATATTTCCCACCAAACTAAGGGGATAATCCAAACAATAAAACCAATAAAACACCACTCATCACAAGGCCCCATTTTCCTTAAATTCCAAAACTCCTATAAAATGATTTCACAACCCACTTTACTAAAACATGCATTTAAAATAAACTTTTAATAAAATGCCACATTCATTTTTTGAAAACACACCCCATTTCAAAAGGATTCGATCCCATTTTAAAAAGTTTCAATGTCATAAAATTTTCAAAATAGTTCTAAATCCAATTCCAAAGTTAAAACTCTTTAAAGGTAGTCAAATAAATTCGATCATTATTAAAACATTTTCCCCAATTTTCCTCTATAAAACAACTTTATGAAATCAATTTACATTTTATAAAACTCTTATATTTTAAAACACACCAAAAGATCAAAACACTTGTTAACATATCATATATCCCACTTGATTCACCTCCAACCATTGGAATTCCTCAAGAGAATACATAATATAAAAACGAAATAGAATGTGGAACTATTCTTGATAGAACCACATGGTTTGAGGGACCATGGGCCAACCAAAAAACAATTCGCAAGACATCACAAGATCAATAGATTTCTTATTTCTTAATTTATTGGCCCATATAAGTAAATATCATGCCACCAACCCATTTTATATTTAAATAATAAAATATAATACAACCCCAAGGAAACTCAATAATGATTATGATAAACTATAAAATATCAACTAAAATCGAATAAAATTTATATCTTAAAAGTCAAATCCCAACCACCAATGGTGACTCAATAATCCTAATAGAAGGTGGTGGTTAGGAACCAATTCATAACCATCCTATGGAGACCTAATGATCAATTATAACTCAATCCAACCATGAAACCCCAAATGAAACAATCACTACTTATAAAAGAGCCAAGGTTTATATGGTAAAAACCTGGAATCTCTGATACCATTTTGTCATGAACCAACCCAAGCCTCCCAATCATCGGAAACCCAAGCTGGACCAAGAGAATTTATGATACCCATACATTAGAACAAGTTCCTAAGTATGAAGGAAACACTAATGGGGAATGATTTCACCCTAAAAAGAGAAAAAGTATCTGAAAAAACTAAAACAACACATGCATTAACCATCCGTATATGAAACACACATGGAAAATTATAAGTACAAGAATAAAATATATATATATATATATATATATAAGTAAATAAATATAAATAAAAAATCCCTCTAATTACCCATAGTATACCTCCCCTAAAATTTATATACATAGAAAAAACCCCCCCTAGATGACTTTGCTTCGTCCACTAGTTGATATAACTACCATCCATATGTAGAAGGTAGTAAAAAAATAATTAACTAAGATTGGAAAATAAACCAAAAATATCGACAGATATACCTTAATCAATCAACACTCTCAAGAGTGGACAAATTCTATATAAATTCATTTACATGAGAATGATAGATAGGTGTGAACTGAACCACAATAGGCATGCCAAAGAGAACCACACCCCAAGTCAATTCTTTTAACAAAAAACCCTTTATACTAGTTTGAAATACATTATCTAAAGATGGTTTTCTATTTCATGAAAAAAAATCAGAGATCAATAATCATTTATAGGACTTTTTTTCCGTTTAAATGAAAACAATAACTTGTAAAATTTTCTATCGACCTAAGAAACTGTTATTGAGAAATATTTTTAAAACCACTTTATGAGCCATTTTGATACATCAATTTTTAAAATTAATTTTCTTCAAAAATGTATTTAGAATAAAAGAATCATAAAGTGTAATTTAACAATTTATAAAATATATCATGAACAATACACATAAACTATTTTATAAAGAAAGAAAAAACCATAAAATTAACCATTTCATAAAATATACACCACGGGAAAATCCCTAGGCCATCTATGGTTAGAGCATGCTATCCTAGGATCCTTGTAATCTTAATGATTGAAACATACATAACTATTCCCATTCACAAGCATTTGGAGTGGAAAAAGCCAAATTTCTGATGGTAACCTATCACATCACATCATAATATAGTTTAATTAGTGTTGTAATGTGATCCTTGGATAGGTAGGGCATTCCAATGCCTATTGTAGTTATCCTATTTAAACAATATAGAAACTTATGGTTCCTAAGTTCTTTTTTACCCCTTTATTACTTAAATCATAAATCAATTTTCATTACATTCCAGATTAAAATATTCCACAACATTTATTTCCAACCATTTCTAATAGGGGGAACTAATTCCAAGCATCACAAACACCAAACAAGCCATGAAAACTCCTTTTACACACACTAAATCAATTTAAGAAAGTGAAATTCATATAATTCAACACTCAAAAACATTAAATACCGTAATTTATTATATAAAAGAATATTTATGAAAACACAATAAGAAATATAAACCATTTCAATTAGTCCTTTATAATTTATTTGGGGAATCCACTAGAAAATTCATTTTAAAGACAAGTTTTAGAAACCCATATTTAAATACCCCTTTATAAAGTTTCACTTTTATATATTTATATATATATATATATATTTGTATTTTTTTCATTTCATTAATTCATATATTCTTATTTTAGCTTGTACACAGAAATATATATTAATACCAATATATATTTGCATAAGAGCTCAAATATTTATTCAAAACCAAAATTTCAATCATCTTATTCATAATTATCATTTAATTTTTTACTTGAAGTACTATGTAAATTTAAAAAAAAACCATTTTCAATGTTTTTTAAATGAGTTACTAAAATAATCCATTTTAAAATTATTTAAATAATTTAATTCAATTTTAGACTTAATTTATGACGAGTTCCAAAAAAATATTTTCAATTTTTTAAAACCTAAACATTGTAAAAAAAATTTAAATATATTAATTTACATAAAAACATATTTTAATACTATTTAAATACCTGATATTTCAAGAGAAACTTGAAATTCCAAATTAATACATTATTCTCAATGAATAATACCTTAAATATTTATAAAATTCAATTACTCACTTATAAATAGTCATGATTAATTAAATAAAACACTTAAAAGGAAAATAAATTAAATGTTCTTAAATTTAAAGGATAAACAAGGGGAAACCTAAATCAAAACAAGCTGAACCCATAAAAGACAACTCACAACATGTCACTTTTTAAGGAGGAAAATTAAATAGGGGATAAGAGACCCTCATGAACCCTAGAAACAAAAAGAACATAATAAAATATCCAACCTGAAAACCCTAAGGTTCGACCAAACCCAAATTAACAATAGGGGAAGAGAAAATCAGAAGAATAAGAAGGAAAGAGAATATATGAGTCTATAACTAGTAAGAATCATCCAAGAATAATAGATAATATATATAAAACACCAATTGAAGAGGAATCCACCATGGTGTCAACCTAAGGGGGGGTATGTCACATTCGAGGATATGGAATCAGGGGAGGAGGCCATAGTGAAGGAGGGGGATTGACCTGGGGGTGGTGTGTGATGTAGGATAATGGGAGAGGGGAGGAGGCTCCACTGAGTGTGTGATTAAATGGAGTAAGATAGGGGGAGGAGAGGTGTGTTTCCAAGAAGGGTGAAACAGGAAAGAATGAAATAAAGAATAAGAAAAAAAGAAATAAAAATTAGCCAACCTGTATAGTCAGGGAGCATGGTTTAGTAAACTATATAAAGATCATACCAAATCCACTGTAACACAAAAAGTACTATTTTGGGTTACTACTAGGATTCACATGATTTGATAAACCATACACTAACTATGATAAATGGAATCTTCCCAAAAGAGTCATGTAGGATAACCATGAATTTCAACCAAACCTTTATTTTTTTTTGAAATTTTGGCCCAAAAATCTTAGAAAATCATGAAAACTCAAAATAATTTTAAACAATTTTAAATTAATTAATTAATGAAACATGTGGTGAGAAAAATTCCACCATTATGAAATTAGTTATTTTTCTCTATGTTATTATTTATATAGTTATGTTATCCATGGATATATTCCTCTTTTATGATAATAGTTATGTGGAATATTTTATTATTTTTTATCTCTTCCATATTATTGAAGCTTTATTTATTCTATGATAGACCTTTCTGTACAATTTCACTTATTTATAACATGAGATAACCCTTTATTATGTTTTCCTTTCCATAGGATACCAAAAAGGGATATACGAATAAATTTAGGGATATACTAGAATAAGTACTAATGTTCTCACTAAAATTTTAAGTTTAATTTCATCTTTTCAAATGTAATTTGATAATCATGTATATATCTAGTCTCCCAAGAGTACTAAACCATTCAATCCTTCATGATTCAGTATATTTTATCTTTTACTAATATAGTAAGATAACCACTAACTATGGGTTATTGGTGTTGGGGTGGTACAAACACTTAATTTTGATGTGATCGATTTTGGATAAAGAAAATATCCTAACTAGTAATAATTCCAAGGAGTGGTACATGTGTTTGTACATAATACATTTTCAATAGATGTAGCTTTATGTGTTAGATCCCACACTTCTAATTGAGCCTTATTAAGAATAAATTAAAGAGGTAAAGTAATCCTTTAAAAATCATAGGTATGATTCATTATATTTCCATTGCATCATGTTATCATTTATGTATAGTTAATTGAAAAAGTTCATGAGGATGAAGATGTATACAACAATTTAATTTGTATCCACGAATTATACTTGGAGAGAGATAATAGAGAATGACATGAGATCTCAAACATAAAATATTGGTACCATCTAGCATAGGAGAATCATGTATGACCTAAGGTACTTTATATGATTTGGTACACTAAGAGAATAGAGTCCCTAGGGTTCAAGATCAACCAAGTGGTGGTAATTAGTACCATACTAAATATTATACCACACATTATTTCAACATCAATGGCACATTGGAAAGTAAATAGCGATTCTTGCATGGTGATCATTAATGAAATGATCAGGTTTTATTTTATGTGAATGAGTAAATCAAGGGAGAACTAAAATTGGAAGTGAGACTTAAAAATAAGTTGATTGATCACATGGAATAAACTTATAATTATTATAAAATTATTATAAAACTTTAAACAAAAAAATCAATAAATATTGATTTAAGTTGAAACTTACTTACATAGAAGGTTTATGATGAAAATTATTTAGTAAATTTAATCATTGTCTTTATTCATCATATTTTTACTATTTTTCTTGATGACGCTAGCCTAGATTATGGGAGAATCATCTGAAGTTTTTCCCTCTACCTTAGATCACTACATCCCAATTGAAGTAGGGTATAAGAAAAACCCAAAAAATATCTCATATATATTTGGAGACTATGTAGATATTCAATTACCAATATTGGGGGGAATAAATATTAAATAATAGAATAAAAGGATAGTGATGATTTTTTTGGGGATTTTCTTTCATTGGTTTAAAGAATAGGCACAAACAACAGGGGGAATAAGAATTGTCATTAGTTGCGATGACCCCTAAAGGTGGTGGAATAAAGAGAACTTTTTATAATTTATTTACATGGTGGAGAATAAGGACCAACCTATTTTGGTCACCACCAATGATAGGGAAGTTTAGGGTTAACATTGATAAAGAAAAAGTCCCTACATAGCGAATGGTGGGCATCTGATTTCATTCGAGGAATCATGATGATGAATATCAAGTGAAATTGTTTTTTTAAATTATATAAAAATATGTACATATATATATATATATATATATAATAAAACTATCAAGGAGTTATTATAGAAGTGGTAGGTCAATTTGACTAAAAAATTATTTCAATAAATATCTATAGTTAGATTGATGTAATTATAGGTAAAGTACTGAGTAAATCAAGTTACAATTTAGTGAAGCTGAAACATCACCCAACAGATTAGTGAGACCCAACTCAAAGAAGTTTTCCATATAAAATTCTACCATAATACCCTATAAAAAGAGGCATATCCATATCCTTTATTGTGGGGAGAATCTTTAGATGATCCATTCCACTAGAATATTTGATTGAAAAAATATTATAAATCATATAATTGAGGGATAATAAGATTTGATAAAATAGTCACATAAATTTATAGATTCATAAATAAATATTTTCTATTATATTGGTAATCAATAAAAATTAATAATCTACTAAATTTACCTATCATATAATAAATGGATACCAAAACAAACTCAATTTCACTGTGATCAATATTAGAAAAATAAATTATCCTAACTTGAAATAATTTCATGGAATGGTACAAATGTGAAGAACCACAATTTATGTAAGGTATAGTATTTTTTTCAACATTAAAGAGTTTTATTTCACCTTTTCTAGATATAAATTTCTAGAATAAAATTTTCATAAGAAAACTTCTAAAAATTTAACTCTGGAAATTTATGGAAGGATATTTTTCAGAAGGTCTGGATATCAAGTCCAATGATGCTTTATGGGTCATCAATGTTTATTCATGATTACTAAATTATTTATGGTTCTAGATGAGTTTTCACAAAGGAGTAATTTTCTTGAAATATGAAATTTTAGAAATAGAAAAGTACATTCATATGATAGAGTTTTAGAAGAACTTTTTAAAATTTCACCAAAATCTAAGGTTTCTAGAATAAATTTACCAGACTAAATTTAATAGAATCATTTTTTATTGATTTTTATAGAAAGAGAATATAAAAACTTCACCATATGAAGTAATATTTATATAATTTTTGATCTATTAAGTCATGAAGTTACGGATGTATGAATTTTTATCTTTGAATTCATTCTTAGAAATAGAATGTTCATACATAGACTTTATAACTCCAATAGAAGAAGAGTTCATCAGTCCACCAGTTGGGGAACTTTCTTGAATCCAGAATATGGAGGAACTGGTAAACTTTTACCTGATTAAGTTGTAACAGATAAAGATAAAAATATAAATTCTTCTAGATACAGAGTGCTGATGATCACAAAATAAATTTCACTAGACTGATCTTTGAAAGATCATCAAACATATATTATAGGATAGAAACTCAAAAGATTATCAAACATGAGAGAAATGGATGGAGGAATTCATGTGAGTTTACCAGATGATCATTATTCAATATATTAGATAGAGAAAACCAGATGAAGAAATATTTTGATTTTAATAGACAAACATTATTGAATCAATCAGATGGAGAAAACTATGAAGATTACTAAATAGATAATTTGGATATCATCAGTCAGAGGATTAAGTACATAGTGGATCTAGAAAAAGAATAACCAGATGAATAAAATCTAAAAAAATAACTTTCTAATGAGTATTTATTAGATATATTTTTTTTCATGAAGAAACACTAGAAATATCATTAATGGATGAAAAAATATTTATGAAAAATTACTTAATGGAGATTTGTGGTTCTTGAAAAAACTTTGTAAATATATTCATTAAGATGATGTTGAGTTGTACATTCAACAACTCAACGTCCATTAAGGAAATTTTGTGATACTTGTTGAGATTTGAGGAGGGGTTTAAATGTTTATTTACATTAATATTTTAGGAAATTACTATTAAGTTTATTGATTATAGTTTTTTGGAGGCTTTGAGGATAGTCAAATGGAGAATGATTTAAGAAGAAATTTCAAAATTAGAGTCCATGTTTTTTCCTTGATAATTGGAGGAAGATTTAGTATATAAATGGATGATAGGATCTTTTTTAAAGTTGTTAAGTAATATTAAGAATAGATAACTATTTATAAGAAGGTCATAAAATGGAGTTCTGAAATCATAATGTTTTGGAAGAAGAAGTTCAAGATACAATATTCCTAAAGATTTAGTTTAGAGTAGAATCTAACATATTTATTATATATAGGATTATAGGAAGAACTTTATTATAGATGAATAATATGGTGGTTGAAGGGATCTTTCTCATATTGGTGGAGGAAACTTTTTAACTGGCGAAAACCAACATTATTGGGTCTAGGGTGATTCCTTCCCACTATCATTTGGGTTAAGGGTGATTCCTTCCCTACCCACTATTGAATATGTAATAGAGTTTTGTTGAAAATCTATGTATCATATGTACCCACATTAGGACTAAACCATATAAAAACTACATAAATTGAATTTTATCTTTCACATATTTATATATGGGTGAGGTTGAGTTATAAATTTAAGAAGATAAAAACATTAACATGGTGTAGAGTTTTTCTTCTAAGTGAAGAAATTTATAAAATATCACCATTGATTCAACCCCCTTTCTTAGTGGTGGTACGTTCCTAGACACATCAATTGGTATCAAAGCCAAGGTTTCCACTGCAGATCTACCTATTGAGGTATGGTGATTTTAAATTCAGTTTACATTAGAGGTGTTCCTAATTTTTATGGAAAAAACTATTATGGATGGTGGAATAGCATGATACCCTATTTTTGTTCACTTAACCTAGAAGTGGCAGATGTATAAACCATTGGATTTCCACTTAGAAAAGGATGCACCAATAATGTTTTCTTATTTAAAAAATCTTGAAGATGATGGTAAGGGTAAAAATGGGATTATTATCAATTATCTAAAAAATTATTCATGAAGGTGATGGGTCTTCAAATGACTAAGGATATTTGGGAGTCACTTTATAAATTTTTTTAACTGGTAATTTTAAAGTCAATTAAGTGAAACTTCAAATATAGAGGAGTAAATTTGAAGATTTTCAAATGGCAGAGGATGAGATCATTGATGAATATCTCACAAGGGTAAAAAAATATTCATTATCATAAATGGTTTTGGAGA
Source organism: Viscum album (assembly GCA_963277665.1). Classification (NCBI taxonomy): domain Eukaryota; kingdom Viridiplantae; phylum Streptophyta; class Magnoliopsida; order Santalales; family Viscaceae; genus Viscum; species Viscum album. The sequence goes on along the minus strand of OY728129.1, from coordinate 1,869,068,309 downwards.
AATTTTATTAGATTCACCTATTATAAAAAAATTGATGAGAAAATTTCCTAATATATTTGATCTCAAAATATCTTCTAGTGAGGATAAAAAATTATTCCTCTTTATGATCTTCAAAAACATTTTATTACATATTAAATGAGGAAAGATCCAGTATTTAAAAAAATACCAAGGATGAAATTTCCTTAGAAACAATTAAGAAACTCAAGATTTTGGAAGAATAAGAATGCCCCAACATATTAGAGTCTGAATTTACAGATGATAAAGATTATTCACGAGTGATGGATTTTATATCAAATAAAATTTGAAAAGGTAAAGGAAAGTATGATGGGTAAATTACTCTAATTTCTTTAATTTTGGATAAATTTACCACTTTTCCACCAACTTCCCAAGAAATAAAAGGGACAAGTCTAAAGACGATGAAATAATTAATAGACCTTTGATGATAAAATAGGGTAAAAATTAAAAATAGGTAAAACAATATAGGGAGATCAAAATATGTTTTTTTATATGAATAAGAAGGCGAATTATTTTTAAATAATGTTACTCGTCTAAAAGAAATTCACTAGATAAATATATTCAATAAAAATCACTAAATTCATGGATCATATCAATAAACATAAGGAAAATTATAGTAGTGAAGAAGGATAAGGTAAAGAAAAATATATGGAATATGTTATAAGATCAAAACATGAAGTGTGACTCACTCAAAACACCAAAAATAGAAAGAAAGTTAGAAATCTTGGTATGAAATATATAATTGAAGATTTACCTAAAATAGAATATGGATATCCTGAGTAAATTAAATTCCTCAAAGTAAATGTTGTATAATATAAAAGGACGTTAAAATAAAATAACGTGAAACTTATGATGAAGTAAGAATAATTGGGAAAGACTCAATCAATTTTTCTCAAAGATAAAAAATCCCTAAAATAGATGAATGAATATTATGATAAAGTAAAGTAAGATAAACACCAATCATCAAAAAATTTTGGAGGGTCCAGTTATAAGAAACAATTATGAACTCAAATTGATAATTTAAAAGTTTCTAAGATTTTTTTAACTAATTATGTAGGTTCAACAACAATAGGAGGGAATTCATAGATTAAAATGGATAGTTAAAAATTTAATTTCTTTTAGTATCAATCAGAAGTAGGTTATCAATTCTAGAAGAGTAATATTCCATAGAAAAAGAAGATAGTAGTTAAAAATTATGATAAACCTTAATGATAATATTTCATTAGAAAATCATATTACTATGTAATACCAAGATTCAATGGTTATTTTTGGTTTTAGAGAGAATTTAGACAAAATGAATAATAATATTAGTACAACATGTTGATTCATTGGGAAAGGTATACGTCAAGCGGGGAAAATATGATAAGGATGAGAAATTTTAAGGATAGTAATAACAAAGTTCTGATGTTATAAAAGGATGTTAGTAAGAAAAATTATGAAATTAAATAGTTTTAAAGAAAAATAGGTATTAATATGTTGATGAGGAGTGTAGAAGCTGTGATCAATTTTTTCATCATTTAAAAGAATCTACGACTCCTCTACCTGGAAAAGATACACTAATCAATAAAGAAAATGAACTTGGTAAAATTAAGAATAGAGAAAAATAATTTCAATATGAGGTTGCACTAATATCTAAAAAAAGGGGAAGCCTTGGATTCTTGATAGTGGATTAACTTTCCATATGTCAGGATATACAAAAGTCCTAAAAATATTAGATAACTTAATTGAGGAGTTGTTACACTTGGGAATTACTATTCTCTCAAAATCAATGGTTTTGGCACAACCAAAATTGAATTATGAATTTTTAAGTATATCCAAGTATATATTGTTATTTGAGTGCTAAAGAAAAAAATGATCATGGAATAAGAGGTTTTTCCATATTGGGAAAGGAAATATGAGTAAAATATCTATAAAATAAGTCCTAAGATATCTTAATCAACTTAATAAATAATTAATGATTATTTGTGAAGCACATTAAAAATTAAGAATTTTCCAAAAGTTCATTGGAATGTTGAGATTCACTTTAATCCCCCACCTAAACATATTCACTCGTATCTCTACGGAACAATGAGACATCAGTCCACCAGAGGTGATATTTACTTCATAGCCTTCATTGATAAATTTACATAGTTGAATTGTTTAATGGTCATGAAACAAAAGTTTTTGTATTTAGAAATTTTTCAAGATATTTTAGAAGGAGGTTGATAAATAATATGGTGTTTATATCATAAAATTGAGAACAGACAATGGAAATGATTTTATATGTAACTATTTTCATTCATACTTGTCAAAGTGTGAGATTAAGAATCAATACAATGCACCTTACACTTAAAAAAATGGTGAAGAAAAAAGGAATAACCAAAGTCTAATTGAAATGGGATGATCTATGATTTATGAGTATAACCACTCTTACTATTTCTAGAGGGAAGAAGTTTGTAAATCATCACATATTCAAAGTAGTTGTCAACTTTGAATAGAAATAGAAGAAAATCCATATAAAATAAGGTATAAAAAGAGGCATACTATTAAATACTTCTATGTATTTGGAATTTACTACTTGAAGAAGGATAAAAATAAATATTTAGTGGAATTTTATGTAAGGGATTATGAAGGAATCTTCATTAGGGTATAAAACTATCAGAAGAAGCTACAAGTATTAGAGTAAAAGATCACCCAATATTATGGAAACATGTGACTTTAAAGTTATTAAAAATAAGTTCAATGATATAGATCAGGGAAATGATTTTTCAGAAACATTAATGGTAGGAATATTTAAAACTTCTGAAAAAATAGAAGATCAAAATAAAGGAAGTATTATGGTGTTGAAAAAACAAAATCCAAAGTAATTAGTGACGAGGACGAAATTTATGAATAAAACTCAAATTTCAGAAGATATAGAAATAAGTCAAACTTACCAATATTATTTGAAGAAGTGAAGATCTAGTTCTAAATAGAGGAGACGTAATAATATAGAATCAAACAATACACATACCACAAACAGGACCACAATCACTATCTGAAATTGTTGAGCATAAATAATGGTTTGAGAGTGTGAATATAGAGTCATATTATATTGAAATGAATGATACTTGGGAACTTGATCCAATATCTGAAGATAGATATTTTATAGAAACTAAATAGGTGTTTTGGAACAAATTGAATTGAAAGGGCTAGTTTTCAATAAATAAATATAAGATTTTTTGTAAAGGGTATTCATAACTTGAAGGTGTTGATTTTTTAGAAACTTCCCCCCTTGTTGCAAGACTTGAAACTATCAAAATGTTCTTTGAAATTACCACCCGTCAAAGAAACATAGTCTATTAGTTGAATGTTAAATTAGTATTCTTAAATGGGGAAGTTGGGGAAGAATTTCATCTCAAAAAAATATATGCATTCATTCTTGAATATAATGGAATAATTTTTTTTTATTATTAATAAATTCTTTTATGGGTACTACCAGGCTCCTTGAGAATGGAATTCAAAACTTGATAATTTCCTACAAACATTAAACTTTTATAGAGTAAAATTTGACTATAATATTTATATAAAGGTAATAGGTTCTATAATTTTGATTGTTATATTTTATATTGATGATATAATATTTATAGGTGACAAATATTATATGTGAGAAGAGTTCTCAGAACAGATGAATAAATGATTTGAGATGTCTACGCTTGTGGAAATTAATTTCTTTTTTAGGATATAGATCATGAAAACTAAAGTCTAAAAATTTCTTTCATAAGAAAAGTATTCTAGATAATTATTAAATAATTTCTACATGACATATTTTAAATAAGAATCTAAATCTACTTTTATTAGTATGAAGATGAGTAAATATGAAGATGGACAAAGTGTGAATCATAAGGACTTTCAAAATTTATTAGAAGTTTAATATATATTACATAATCTCAACTAGGCATTTTTATATTATAAATTTATATGATAGGAATCAAAGTAATCCTAAATAATTTCACATGACACCTTCTATGATAATTTTAAGTATGTCAAAGGATCTTTGAATTAAGGATTGATGTAAAAGAATAATAATATGTTTAACTTACTTGGGTTCACAAATGATGATTTTGATTGGCATAATAATGATAAAAAATCAACATTTTAAGGAATATTTTTCTTGGTAGATAGTTATTTTTGTTGTCATAGTAAGAAGCAATGTTCAATAACATTGATTACATCTGAATTTAAATATATTGAAGTTACTCATTCATGTAGTCAAATGATGTGGATAAAAGTACAACATAAAGATTTGAGTGTGAATTTGAAAAACCATTAATGATTACTTATGATAACTAGAGTTTTGTGTACCTCTCTAAATAACCTATTCAATATTCTCAAACCAGGCACATTTATATTAAGTTTCATTTCATGAAAGAAAAAGTTGAAATTGGATATGTAAACAAGGAATATATCTAAAAAAAATAACAAATTATTGATATATTAACAAATGATATTACAAGTTAAAGGTTTGAGGAATTAAGGATGAAACTACATGTTAATCCCCTTTTATTTTATTAATAAATGTACATGAGTAAACCCCCATATTAATTTGGATTTTAGTTTCAAAGGGGTAGAATAAGTGGAACCCTATACTTTAACTTTTTTGAATCTAAATATAGTATTACCATAGAATGGGGGAGTACAAGATTTGGACATAGTATGATTATTATGGATTATATAAATATCATGGAAACAAATTATCATTCCACAAAGGAATGAAATTATATAAAAATTACTTCATTATCCGACAATATGATGTGAGAACATTTATCTATGTGGAAGGATACAGTTTGATGGTGAGTTTGAAATATAGTTATTTTAACATTGAAAAAAATATAGGGGGAGTTGAAGAACCCATAGTTTTGTTAAAGGTGTTGTATCACTTATCAAAATGAAAGAGTTTTAGGCCAACAATTCTGGAAGAACATTTTTGGAAGAACATTCCCAAAAGGATAACTCTAAAAACTTCCAAAAGAATTTTTTTTAAGGTCTGGATTTCAATTCAGACAATGATTTAAATACCATTAAGTTTTATTCATGATTACTAAAGTCTTTAGGATTCAATATGATATTTATTAGGGGAATAGTTTTTTAGAAACATGAAATTTGAAAAGGAGAAAGTAAGTTTGCAGGAAATAGTTTCAGAAGAAATTTTTGTAAGTTCACCAAAATATGAGTTTTCCATAATGAATTTTTTAGATCGAGGTTAATGGAATGATGTTTTTTTGGATGGGGTTTTTTGGAAGAAGAAATAAAAACTTCACCATATAAAGTTATAGTGGTACAATGTTCAAGATATGAAGAAATGTCCTTACAACTATATGAAGTTTTATCTCTGAAGTTATGAGCATACATAGAATGATTAAATTGAGACATTATAGCTATAAGTGAAGGGATTTTTTTAGTCCAATAGATGAATAAATTTTGTAAATCCATAGAATAGAGGAACCTACAAAAGTTAATTGGAATAATTTGTAGTGTATGGATAGGAAAATATGAATCTACCAGATGGAGAGAGAGTTGGTGATCACTAAACAAAGTTTCAAAAGACAAATATTTGTAAGATCATCAGATAGAGAGGATCATATAGACACTCAAAAGATCATTAGACTGATGAGAACTATATATAGGAAATCATATGAGTCTTCTGGAAAACATTCTTGAAACTATTACTTAGATATAACTAGAAAGATAAATCTTATGAGTTTTTTGTAAAGACATTCTTCAAACCATCAGAGGGAGAAAACTAAAAAGAATACCAAATAGACAGTCTGAAGATCATCTGATAGAAGTTTCTAAATATATAATATGTAGAAAAATAAGAAATAGTCAAATAAAATTCGAACTAATCCTTTCCTGATGAATCTTTATCAGATTGAGTTGTTATTTTGAAAAACTATCTGATAGGGAATTAATAAACAGAGGATTTCTAACAAAAAAAATCTGAATGGATATTTTCATATCATTACACTTTTTTTAAATCCATTAATTGAGACAATTTTGATATAGACAATCAAAAACTCAACATTCATAAAGGAATTTGTTTTCCTCATAAATATTTTAGGAAGGTTTTAAATGTCCATTTACATTAACATTTTAGGAAACTCCTATGGTGATTTTTGATATTAAGTTTTTAGTATTATTTGAAAATATTAAAATAAAGAATTATTTATTGGGAATTTCCTTGTTGGAGTCTATATTTCTTCTTTATTATCAGAGGAATATTGATTATATAAAGGAGATACAAACTCCTTTTGAAGGTTGTTAAACAAATATTGATAATGGATAGGTACTAAGAAGAAGATTAGCAGAAGCAGTTTCAGAAACAAAAATTTCCAAAAGAAGAACTTATATATTTAATATTATGGAAGATTAAGTTTGTAGTAGAATCTAACATCTTTTATATATATATGCTCTAAGGAAGATATTTATTATAGATAATGAATCTGGTGGTTTAAGAGTTCTATTACAGATTGGTGGAGGAAACATTTGTATGTTGTAATAACCAACATTATTGGGTTAATTTTGATTCCTTCCAACTATAATATTGGTTAAGGGTGATTTCTTTCCTCCCCACTATTGTATTTTCGATGGAGATTAGTAAATAATCTATGTATCCAGTGATTTTGGACACAATAGGGAGTAGGTACACACATTGGGACCAAAACCTCTAAATGTAGCATTATTTTTATTTTATCTTTTTTATATTTCTATAAAGTTAAGGAAGAGTTAAAATGTTAAGGAGATCAAAAATATAACAAGTTAAAAAAGTTTATTTTCATGTGAAGGAAATTTTAAAATATCACCACTAATTCGACCCACCTTGTCAGTGTTTCTGCATTCCTAGACACTTCAGGACACTTGCGCATAATATAGTATCAATAAAATTTTATTATTATTTATTTTTAGGAGGAATGTAATAGATTTTAATGGATTACTATCGTAGTGTTTATTATAGCTTCATTAGAAACAAATTATTAATATGTTGTGGGTTTTTTATGTTGGGTGTAGCATGTGAATAATTTTATAGAATATAGTATTTAATTTAAACGAATCAAAATCTTGGGTTGTTAAATATATTTCATCCTAATAATTTTAATTGTTATTTAATAAAGGAAGCATCTAAGCGATCCATTAGAAACTCAACATATTTTATCTATTAATATATCAAACTCATTATCTTTATTAATTCTAGGAAACTACTTATCCAAAATATAATTCTTAGGAGATCTTAGGGACATATCTTTATGACATTCATTTCCTTGATATTAATTCAATAAAATTATAAAAGAAAAAATGTTATGATAATATCAAAAATAATTTAAATATTTGAATATGAAAGTTAAATCCTGATATGTCTCTACAAATGAAAACATTATTTTAACTTATGAAACTTTAATTTCAAATGTTTCATACATGGTTAATCGTATTACTATCTTGGTTATAACTAGGTTACTTTAAGTTGAGATATCTTATGCTTCTCATCTTAATTTGTAACACCCCGAGCTTCCACGATACGCTTCTCTTTAAATAATGCAATAGCTTGCATTGTATGCATGTTCGAGATTCTAACGCACCGCGACCAATCAAAATAACCATTATGAATAGTAATACCCACTTTTTGAAATTATATATATCTTATATTTTAAAATGAACTTCATTTTTGGATTAGGAATATAGAAATTAGCCTATGTTGAATTTTTGGTATTTTTCTGAGAACTTCCAATTTTTTACGAATAGTGAAAAATACTTAAATTTTTTTTTTAATAAAAATAATTTATAGTGATAAATTATAATATTGAGTGGTTTTATAGTATAATTAGAATATATTTTTACCATTTCATCCAATGGAGTTCATTAGAATTAATTTCACTTTGAAATTGGCTATAAACAATTGTCAATCTTTTGATATATATTGTTTCTTAAAAACACGCTATTTGTTGTGACAGCAAGAATTAATTATAAAATTAATTAATGAAACTTATATATTTGGAATTTTTTAAAATAGACATAATTTTTGAATTCAGAATATCAATTATAGCTTAGGGTGAAATTTTGGCATTGTTCTGAAAAACTTCAATTTTTGATGAATAGTGAAACCACTAAGTGGTAGTTAAAAAACTGATTTTTCGTTTAAATGAAACATTACCACTTCTGTGATTTGATTTTCAAAAATCCAAAATACATGGTTGTCATTAATAAGTAAAATTTGGTTGAATGGGATTAAAATAATTTTTTGGTGAATAGTAACTTTTAAGTTTAATTAATCGCGATTAAAGGTAATTAGTGAAATTTAAGGTAAAAATGATATTATAAAAATATGAAAATACCTTTACACTTGTCCTAAACCTATTGGATGAGTCATGGATGACCAAGAAAATCCATGGGTCAACTTGGGGACCCCATGGAGCCACTTTGGTAGGAAAATGACATTAAAAACTTTTTATTTAATGTTAAAATAAAAATGTCACAAACATGAGTTATTTTACTAAAACAATTTTTAAATGGGGTTATACAAGTAATATTTTTTACTATAAATATTAATTAGAAAGATAAAAAGATTTAATACATCATGAGTGTTTTTTTATAATTTTTATACATTAAATAAATTAAAATATTTATGACACAATTATGATGCAACGATTACCTCATTAATTAACGATTTAAATATAATGAAAAGATAATGTAAAATATAAGGATTAAACTTGTCACAAATCTATTGGATGAGTAGATTTAGAACCCTTATCACCTTAGACTCTAAATATATCATTTTGGGACCTTTAGAATCCGCATTTCATAATAAAGTAACATTTCAATCTTTCCAAGAGTGCCCCTTCTCTCCTCTTATAAAAGGCCCCCACCTCTACCACCTTATTCACACATTAAAGCCATTTGGCTCGGCCAAACTCTACCCAACTACTCTCCAAACATCCCTCTCTTACTCCTAGAAGTCTCACATTGGGCAGAACGCTTCCTAATGAAGCCTTTTGCTCAAATCAAAAAGAGTTACCCGATTTTAAGGTAATGTATTCTCTTATGTTATTTTTTTTTATTTTGCTTCTCCAACCCCATAAATCTTTTTATTAATTTCTTTTGAAACAACACCAGTATCATAAATATACTAGGACGTTGTTATAATAAGGATTCGAGCTACACTTACACACACATACATAAAATGGTAAAAGAACATATTGTTTCTGTGGATGGGGAATTTCTGCCTCACGAAATGATGATTGTTCAACACTCATATAACACATTAAAAGGTGGCCATTAAGATGTAAATATATTTATATATGATATATAATATTTTTTTTGTTTTAATTAAGCTTCTTTATTTTTCATTTATGGCATACCTGTATGGTTTCTATTATGGGTAAACGCGATATTTTCATTTTACGAAGTGCGGACTACCGCCCCATCAAAGTGATTTGAATCGTTAATGCCATATGTGGGATATATAAAGGATGGAGTAAATGGTATTATACATTATATTATACTGGAATTATTTTATACCTTTATATAATTATAATTTCATTCCATTAAATACGAAATAGAAATGAAAGTAGCGTTCATGTGTACGTACGGATTACCGTCTCCATGAATGGTGCATTTCATTTCTTACCTCTAAATGTTACGTAATATTATAAATGCATGTATATAATGGATATATATGATATATATCATATCTACATCATGAATATAATTTTGGATATAATGGATATTTCGCCACATGAACAACTTGTAATTATAAGAAGTTTATTTTTGACTCAAGTACCAAAGATCGACAAAACGACCATTATTAACTTAAATAATTACATAATGTTAATAACATTGTAATAAGTGATATAAAAGGAATAATTAACTTGAAAAAGGTTCTTAATCAAGTATAAATTAACTCTAGTTTATTATTCAGGAGGTTAAAGAATGTTCGAGTCAAGTCGGACACGAGGTAAGAGAACTTCTTAACCCAATTTCCATTCTTTGGGTTAATCTCCTACTTTAAAATTATGTCATGATATTATTATGTCCTATCTTGTATTTATAATTTCTTTATTTGTACATATAGTGAATACACATAATAGATCTATTTTATTTAAAAAATGATATTTGTAAGGGACTTCGTCTCAATCTCCATTCATTGAGGCATATTTTGTTTTATACACAAATTTCTTTTATACGGTGTATAAAACCCTTCGAATTTTACGTTTATTAAAAAGGAATATTTTTATACGAAGTGTTTTACTAAACGATAAAAAAAATGTTTTTCTTGTCGTACGTATGCGGTGACAACAACGTCTCCGCTGCCGTGACCATTATTTGAGTTTCGGCTTCCTCTATAAGCCATAACCTTTTTTTAAATGAAAAATAAATACCAAGTTTTAATTTTCTTTTATTTTGGTATTGAAAATGGTTTTGATAATGTTTTTATTATATCAATGTATTGTATTGATATCTTGTTATTTAAATGTGTAAATGTTATGTTTCCTTTATGCATGTTTTATGTGATACGATTATGTTATGGTTTATGATATGTTTAAACCTGTTCATATGAGGAATGCATTGGACTTAACAAGTGACAGGTGGAGCCCGCTATAGCTCCTCGATGCATCGGAAGGTCTCATGAGACAAACTAGTGTCTTGGCATGAGGCCTTGACAAAATCTTATTTGTAGTCTTGGCATGAGGCCTTGGCTACGTGGTTATGATAGTCTAGCATTATGCATTCCATAATTATGAAAGAGGTTATTGATATTTCATGTGGTTATTCGACCAGTAGAATATCCATGTGAATAAGTAAATGGAATTATTTCATTTTACTTTTGCCATATTATGCTGAATTTCAAGTTTAAAATGATTTTGTTTTAGTTATACATTGCCTTAAATGTTAATGTTTATTTGTGAAAGATTCCGCTATATTGTTATCCTTTCTGAGTATCTGAGCTCGCCCCTTTCAATGTTTTAATTTTTCTAGAATGTGAAGAATTATTTTAGGAATGAAATGCAGGGATAGTCTGAAGGGGATATGAGTGTGGAAAATGGAGACTATGTTATTGTAGTTTTTCACTTTATGATGTAATGTAACATTTATGAATGTATCTAGTGTTTCCAAGGCTACTAAACTAATCAGTCTTTCAAGAATTGATCTTTTACGATCATGCCAATGTTACGCAATAATGCACCGACTCTGGGTAACTGGGGTCGGGGCGTTACAGTTGGTATCAGAGGCAGTTTAGTACTAACCTTGGAAGCTAGATTTAGATAAACTCTTATTAGAGCACATAGCCCAAAGATAGACTTTGAGGATTAGTATAGAAGAACTTCCTAGAATTTTGTTATTATAGAGATTTTGTGAGTTTTCCGAGCAATACATCCCTTTATAGATACGAGTAGGTAGAGGCGGCTCTGGCATAGATCTACCTAGGGGTAAAACCTGAAAACACCTCTTTGAGCTAGACTCGAACAAGAACTGGTGCACGACAATAGGCCTTGCTGCACTCTTGGTTACAACACTTCCGGGGGATATGCTTAGGATAATTATCATTTCTTTACAAAACATTATGAAGGGCTTCAGGGTACATACTTACTCAAAGAAAACATTTTTATGATTATGGATTATATCCATAAATAGTTCAATCTATGTTAAGTGTTTTTCAAGTTTTTTATTATGTATTTCGATTCATAAACTAATCTAGTTTATGACATTGTTTAGAAATGGCACCTAGTAGAAGGAATGGAAACCGTATCAATGCACACACTCCATGTAGGGATTGCCCTCCTACTCAAGATAATTATAATGGAGTTGGTGATACAACTGGTGCTGATCAGCTAATCACCATACTGGGACAACTCACTCAGGTTATGAATAATAACCTTACTCGTATGGAGCACCCTGATCCGCAATGTGGAGGATCAATGTTAGACCGCTTCATGAGGCAAAAACCGCCAACATTTAATGGGGGTACAAATCCATTAGTAGCTGAGCAATGAATAAACTCCTTAGAGAAAATATTCCATGCCTTGGGGAGTAGCAAAAGGGAGAAGGTTGTCATGGAAGTTTACCGGATCACTGGAGATGCTGATCAATAGTGGTCGCTGATTCAAAACACAAAAGAAGATGAAGAAGTATCAAGTATGGAATGGAGGGAGTTTAAGGAAATTTTCTTAGAAAAATACTTTCTACATGACCATCGAGAAGATATGGAAAGGCAATTTCTGAGTCTGAGGCAGAAGGAGGATGATAATGTTGCAAAGTATGAGGCTAACTTTACAAGGTTAGAGAGACATGCTTCATATTATATACGTAACCCAAGAAGTAAGATAGATCGTTTCTTTGATGGGTTAAAACCGTTTCTCCGTCTAGCATTAGTATCACAATCTTTCTCAACATACGAAGATATAGTCTCATGTTCTATCAAGACAGAAAAGGAATTCTCTAAGTCTTAGGAAAACAAAGTAAAGCAAGAGAAGAAGAGAATGGTGGAACAAGAGAAAAATAAAGAGAAAAAGGGAAAGAAGGATTTTACATTATGTGATAATTGTGTAAAGAATCACCCTGGTACTTGCCTAAAAGGAATGGGAGTTTGTTATAAATGTGGAGAAAAAGGTCACCAGGCTCGTGATTGCAAGGAAAGAAAGAGGCTATCAATGTTGAATGCTACAATTTTAGGGAAATGGGGAATTATGAAAATGAATATACTAAGCGTCAGGGAAACTTACCTCAGAAAAGGCCAAGGTATCAAGGCCAATCTTATGCTGTTACTACAGATGAAGTTGAATAATTATTGTATTTGTGTTTTTGGACTCAAGAACTAGATTATGGATATGAGAATAATGTGATATATATAAGGATTGTACTGCAGTACTTGTTGTTTTCATTAAGGTTTTAATATGATGGAGGTAATCATATTTTTAGTATGTGACAATAAGAGAAACTTTACTTTATTCGAGGAATTTTATGTTACAATTGATTTTGGAATTTAGAGATCTTTTAGAGAAAGTCTGGATAGAGGTATTTTGGATAACTATAAAGGTTGAAATGGATTAAGTTCAACCTTGGATAGTATTGTTTAAGGTTAAAACATTTCTGCAGATTATTTTTGGAATATTATAATACTATAGTTTTATGAAAAGGAAAACCTGCAGTTTGAGGGATAACCCGTCGCGTCGGACAAAGCTGCAGGAATCAAACCCACAACCATAGTGCGACATGCCTTTATTACCTACCACTAGCCTACAGGAAGTCCCTGGTTATTACAAAATAGTTTTCCTAATCTAAATGGTATGTGGTAATATTTGGAACCTTATACAATTAGGATAAATAGAATATTTTTGAGTTATGTTACCATTTGGAGTGAAAGATGGGTTTGTGGTAAATGTTTATTAAAGAATGAAAGTTTACATGACAAGTAAGTATATTTCCTTACATTCTTAGTAAATCTCTTAAATAAATTCCTCAACTTTATGAAAGGTAACTTAAAACAAAAACATTTTCAGTTAACTTTTCCAACTGGGGATTCAATGAGCGTTTAACCAATCACAAGTTTGTGATTTTCTTATGGTTAACTTTCTCCTAATCCAGTTTTATACAACTCTCCATCAGACCTTGACGGTTTGTTTTCTTCCATATCCATATTTTCATAGAATCCTAGTATGGGCTATCTCGGGTGACCATTGTACTTTTCTTTCTTTCTTTTAATGTTATATTTTTATTAACCCTATTTCCAATGTGGGTTTTCCACAAAGGTATTTTCTATTTTCAACCTTTTATTTTCAAATAAAAATTTCAAATTGCGAGGACACAATTTATTGAAGGAGGGGATAATGTAACACCCCGAGCTTCTATGATACGCTTCTCTTTCAAAAATGCAATAGCTTGCATTGTACGCAAGTTCGAGATTCTAACGCACCGCGACTAATCAAAATAGCCATTATGAATAGTAATACCCACTTTTTGAAATTATATATATTTTATATTTCAAAAATGAACTTCATTTTTGGATTCGGAATATAGAAATTAGCCTATGTTGAATTTTTGGTATTTTTTTGAGAACTTCCAATTTTTTATGAATAGTAAAAAATACTTAAAAACAACTTTTTTAATCAAAATAATTTATAGTGATAATTTATAATATTGAGTGGTTTTATAGTATAATTAGAATATATTTTTACCATTTCATCCAATGGTGTTCATTATAATTAATTTCACTTTGAAATTGGATATAAACAATTGTCAATCTTTTGATATGTATTGTTTCTTAAAAACACGCTATTTGTTGTGACAACGTGAATTAATTATAAAATTAATTAATGAAACTTATATATTTGGAATTTTGTAAAATAGACATCATTTTTGAATTTGGAATATCAATTATATCTTAGGGTAAAATTTTGGCATTGTTTTGAAAAACTTCAATTTTTGATGAATAGTGAAACCACTAAGTGGTAGTTAAAAAACTGATTTTTCGTTTAAATGAAACATTACCACTTCTGTGATTTGATTTTCAAAAATCCGGCATACATGGTTGTCATTAGGAATTAAAATGTGGTTCAATGGGATTAAAATAATGTTTTGGTGAATAGTAACTTTTAAGTTTAATTAATCGCGATTAAAGGTAATTAGTGAAATTTAAGGTAAAAACGATATTATAAAAATATGAAAATACCTTTACACTTGTCCTACCCCTATTTGATGAGTCATGGTCGACCTAGAAAATAAATGGGTCAACTTGGGGACCCCATGGAGCCACTTTGGTAGGAAAATGACATTAAAAACGTTTTATTTAATGTTAAAATAAAAATGTCACAAACATGAGTTCTTTTACTAATTTTTTTTTAAATGGGGTTATACAAGTCATAGTTTTGAATATAAATTTTAATTAGAAATATTAAAAGATTTCCTACATCATGATATTTGTTTTATAATTTTTAGACATTAAATAAATTAAACTTTTTATGACACAATGATGATGCAGCGATTACCTCATTAATTAACGATTTAAATAAAATGAAAAGATAATGTAAAATCTATGGATTACACTTGTAAAAAACCTATTGGATGAGTATATTTCGAACCACCATCACCTTAGCCTCAAAATATATCATTGTGGGACCTTTAGAATCCGAAAAACATTTCATAATAAAGTAACATTTCACTCTTTCCAAGAGTGCCCCTTCTCTCCTCTTATAAAAGGCCCCCACCTCTACCACCTTATTCACACATTCAAGCCATTTGGCTCAGCCAACCTCTTCCCAAATACTCTCCCAACTTTCGTCTATTACTCCTAGAAGTCTCACTTTGGGAAGAACTCTTCCAAAGGAAGCCTTTGGCTCAAATCAAAAAGAGTTACCCGATTTTAAGGTAATGTCTTCTCTTATGTTATTTTGTTGTATTTTGCTTCTCCAACCCCCTAAACTATTTTTATTAATTTCTTGTGTAACAAAACCATTATCATCAATATACTAGGATGTTTTTATAAGAAGTATTTGATCTACACTTACACACACCTACATCTAATGGTTAAATAACATACTATTTCTGTGGATGGCGAATTTCTGCCTCACTAAACGATGATTGTTCAACACTCATATAATACCTTCAAAGGTGGCCATTAAGATGTCAATATATTTTTTTATGATATATAATATTTTTTTGTTTTACTTAAGCTTCTATATTTTTCATTTATGTCATACCTTTATGGTTTCCATTATGGGTAAACGCGATATTTTCATTTTAGGAAGTGCGGACTACTGCCCCCTCAAAGTGATTTGAATCGTTAATGCCATATGTGGGATGTATAAAGGATAGAGTAAATGGTATTATAAATTATTTTATACTGGAATTATAGTATAACTTTATATAATTATATTTCATTCCATTAAATACGAAATAGAAATGAAAGTAGCGTTCATGCGTACGTACGACTTACCGTCTCCATGAACGGTGCATTTCATTTCTTACCTCTAAATGTTACGTAATATTATAAATGCATTTATATACTGGAATATATGATATATATGATATCTACATCATGAATATAATTCTGGATATAATGGATATTTCTCCACATGAACAACTTGTAATTATAAGAAGTTTATTTTTGACTCAAGTACCAAATATCGACAAAACGACCGTTATTAACTTAAATAATTACATAATGTTCATAACATGGTAATAAGTGATATAAAAGGAATAATGAACTTGAAAAAGGTTCTTAATCAAGTATAAATTAACTCTAGTTTATTATTCATGAGGTTAAAGAACGTTCGAGTCAAGTCGGACACGAGGTAAGGGAACTTCTTAACCCAATTTCCATTCTTCAGGTTAATCTCCTATTTTAAAATTATGTCATGATATCATTATGTGATATCTTGTATTTATACTTTATTTATTTGTACATATAGTGAATACACATAATAGATCTATTTTATTTAAAAAATGATATTTGTAAGGGACTTCGTTTCAATCTCCATTCATTGAGGCATATTTTGTTTTATACACAAATTTATTTTATATGGTGTATAAACCCCTTTGACTTTTACGTCTATTCAAAAGGAATCTTTTTATACAAAGCATTTTACTAAACGAAAAAAAGGAATGATTTTCTTGTTGTACGTATGCAGCGAAAACAACTTCTCCGCCACCGTGACCATTATTTGAGTTTCGGCTTCCTCTACAAGCCATAACCTTTTTTTAAATGAAAAATAAATACCAAGATTTAATTTTATTCTATTTTGGTATTGAAAATGGTTTTGATAATGTTTTTATTATATAAATGTGTTGTATTGATATCTTATGATTTAAATGTGGAAATTTTATGTTTCCTTTATGTATGTTTTATGTGATACGATTATGTTATGGTTTATGATATGTTTAAACCCATTCATATGAGGAATGCATTGGACTTAACAAGTGACGGGTGGAGCCCGCTATAGCTCCTCGATGCATCGGCATGTCTCATGAGACAAACTAGTGTCTTGGCACGAGGCCTTGAAAAAATATTATTTGTAGTCTTGGCACGAGGCCTTGGATACGTGGTTATGATAGTCTGGCATTATGCATTCCATCATTATGAAAGTGGTTATTGATATTGCATGTGATTATTCGACCAGTAGAATATCAATGTGAATAAGTAAATGGCATTATTTCATTTTAATTTTTCCATATTATGCTGAATTTCAAGTTTAAAAGGATTTTTTAGTTATACATTGCCTTAAATGTTAATGTTTATTTATGAAAGATTCCGCTATATTGTTATCCTTACTGAGCATCTAAGCTCACCCATTTCAATGTTTTAATTTTTCCAGGATGTGAAGAATTATTTTAGGAATGACCTGCAGGGATAGTCTGAAGGGTATATGAGTGTGGAAAATGGAGACTATGTTATTGTAGTTTTTCACTTTATGATGTAATTTAACATTTATGAATGTATCTAGTGTTTCCAAGGCTACTAAACTAATCGGTCTTTCGAGACTTGATATTTTACGATCATGCCAATGTTACACAATAATGCACCGACTTCGGGTAACTGGGGTCGGTGCGTTACATAATTCCTCAATGTAATTAGTAAATAAATCATTAATAGTGTTTCATAAATATCATATGATCAACCAAAACATATCTTATAGGGGTGTCAAACTAGGTGTGTAGTCTTAGGCTCACTAATCATGCATCAAGGTGATGATTGAGTCAATGTTCATCCAACTCTTTTTGGAGTGATTAAACCTAGGTACATATGTTCCATAACCATATCCACATATAGTATCTAGTTATGGATATATTTCTAGGAAAAACCATATACTCTAGAATTTTACAATATTTTAGGATATCATTCTATACTTAGACTCATCTCTAGGGATTTCACTAAGGTTCTCTAACCCAAAAAAAGTTACCTATACTAATCTCTATGAATGAAAAAACTTGATATAATACCAACTATATAGGCCCATGGTATACATGACTTAAATAAAACATTAATCAAATGATTTAAATAATATATTTCATAAAAAGTACCACATAACAAAGACTGGACAATTAAATATCTTAGAGATTAGCTAAATAAACACCCTTTTTCACTATACTTTCAAAAATTTCTCTATAAACATGCTCCTCTAGACCCTTTCCTATATATCTCTAATTATATAATAATCTTCATTTAATAGGTAATGGAAACATAAGAAAGTATAGTGATAAAATGATCTATAAGGGATAAAATAATAATGGCCATAATGGTTAGATCATAAACATGTTGAAAATCCAAATTAAGGAAAAATATCATCTTTAAAAGAACATAAAACAATATGTGTTAACCATAAACATGAAAGATAGATATAAAATCTTTAAAAATAACACATTTACCATGTAATGATAAAATAAAACATAAAGCATATAACATTGGCGACAGAACAAAGGAAAGAAAGTGGCACAATCATAAACATAGGATTTACAATCCTTATGAAACTGACTACCCAATAACCTGTTAACTCAAAAAATTGTGAGTAGAGCTAAATTCCATCACACTCACCCATTATGAACCTTAATACTTGATAACCCATTAAAAT
Source organism: Viscum album (assembly GCA_963277665.1). Classification (NCBI taxonomy): domain Eukaryota; kingdom Viridiplantae; phylum Streptophyta; class Magnoliopsida; order Santalales; family Viscaceae; genus Viscum; species Viscum album. Next base: position 1,869,049,722 of record OY728129.1, on the reverse strand, counting down.
TAGATTTATTAAACCTTATATATAATCCTTTACCCAATTCATTTGAGGGATATATAGGTTGCACCAATATCATAACCAAAATATTTGTGTGCTAGTTGATAGAAATCACCACATTATAAAATAACCGATAAAAAGAAAATGGGTTTCATGATGTTTTCAAATAATAATATAAAGAATATATGAAAATAAAATGGGTTTCATTAAATAGAAAAATTTGAATCAGTCAATTTTAATTAGGAACCGATGGAAATAATATAGGTTTATGAAAACATTCAAATCTAAATCATTAACTTTTCATAAAGAACCCAAGGAAATAAAATGTATTTCAAAAAAAATCCAAATAAAATCATGAATAGAATAGATTGGTGATGAAACATTGATCACCCAAAATAATCACATAATAAAAAAATAATATATGGTGAAACATGAAACATAACTCCATCATAGGTAGATCATTTTTAAGACAATGAAAACTGAATCCAAAAAAGAGATTTTTGAATAAAAAATCATTCATCAACATAAAATCATATTTATGAGTCTATTTTCAAAAATTCTTCATTGTTTTTAAGAAAATGGAAATATAATTTTTTCAAAAAACATTTCTCCCCATACATAAAAACAAAACCATATTCAAAAGTTAAATTCTTGGAAAAATGAAGTTCAAATAATAAAATTTACAATTCAATGAAATGAGTTTTAGTTACCAAGACCCTTTCGAATATCATAATCTTTGAAGTAATTATCCTTTGGAAATTAATTCATGGGAATGAATTGTAAATATAGATAAATTAATGTGTAAATACAATTTATACAATTTATAAAATCATATGACATTATAATTTAACATAAAATAATGGTGGTACAAAAATAACCATTATAACTCAATAAGAAGAAAATGAGTTATGAAAAACCCTTATGGATTCTCTAATTTTTGAATGAATGCCCCATGATAGGTATAACATTAAATAATAAAAGTAATATAATGAAAACAAAAGAATCATGATAAAATTCAATAAAGAAGTATTATTTACACCATTTATATGAAAGAATGGTGTATAACATAATCATGTCTGAAAGATAAGAGTTTTTGACTAAAACCCTGAACTTGTTTCATTACTTATTTGATCACACTCTATCCTCGTATAAAAAAAACATAGACAAATATGTAAAATAATTCATAATCTTAATCATAAATATTATCCTTTTATAATCTTTATTAAATTCTGTATCATGGGTATATTAATTAGTTATAACGTATCATGACCATCGAAAATTAATAACATTAACTGTTAAGTGCATGTTTAATAATTTTGATATCATTACCCATTATTTTAAAGAAATTTAATTAATGATATATATTTTATTATCTAATAATATATAAGTTAAATTAATTTAAAATGTTCTTATTTAATTCTATATGTGTTTTGGTTAATTTTGTGAAAACAGAATTGATAACAACTTATTTCAGTAATTTTAGCGAATGAAAATGTACTTAAATATTGAGTTAAATATTCAATATAATATTTCCAGAATAATATATTTGTCATGGTTTGATTAATATATTATAATAATAATAAGTTTTAGATTCTCATAGTCATTTGTACTTGAATTTTATAGCATCGTTTATATAGGAGGATAAACCAACCCAAACTTGAACACGCTTTAACTCGGTTTGTGAGTATGGTTAAAAGGGTGTTTATTTTGATGTAATATGATTATAACTGAAGAATAATGATATTAATTTTATATTTATATTAAAGTGAACTATAATTTCTTTTAAATAATTTATGAAAATTTAAATGAAAAATTAAAAATGTTTCATAGTGGAGGCTATAATCAACACGTACACACGATTAACACTCTTATTTCTTAATGCATGAGTGGGGGTGAAGGTGGATATTAAATTGAAATTTAAGAATCATAATTATATGATATATATAATATTTATAAATCATTACTTCCATTAATTACTACCATGAAAGTAGATAATGAAAAAAATGATATCTCTTCATGGAAGTTGTAGTCCGTGCAAAGCATTACCGATGTTATTTCATTTTTTCTAAGTGAAAGAGAATAACTAAGGGTTATACCATTAATAAACTTAATATAAATATAATAATGATATTAAAGTCATTATACTATTTTAGTTATTTGATATATGTATGAGTAATAATAATAATAAAAGCTTAATAAGGTGATAATACTTATGTTGTAGACTTGATTTTTCCTTGGAAGATCCCTTGAAATTGAAGGTCTTAAGATAAATATGAGTTACCAAGAGATTATTTTTGTTGTGGTGGTCTCTAGGTAGGGTAAAATTTTAATTTTTTTTGTATGAGTTATAAAGTTAATTGTATCTTTTAATGGTTTGAATTGATATTTTTTTATAAGAGGAGAAAAGGGAACTTTTGGAAACCCTCATCATTTTTCAATAATTTAATGACACTATTGAAGGGTCAATAACTCCAAAGTAAAAATAATGGAGTTTGGTAAAATATAAAGTAAAATAAAATCTTAAAAAATTATTTTAAAATATGTTTTTAACATGTTTTGGGAATTTCCCCAAAGAAAAACTCATTTTATGATTTTTTATTCTTATCGGTCTAAATATTTTTCAAGATTAGTAATTAATTTTGATAACTAAAATTAAAATCGACCTTATTAAGTAATTTGAAAATTTTGATTTTAAATTTTAAAATAATTTTATCATATTAATTTTTTAAATGAGTTAGAAGTTAATTTAAAATAAATACAGTTAATCTTATACAAATAACATTTAGAAAAATGATGTTTTTAATTATAAATTTATATATAAGATAAAATTATCATAATTATTGATTTTAATGATATAAATTGATTTATTATAAATCCAATTAAAGGTGTGTGGGATTATAGGAAATCCAAAACCAAATTTCAATTTGACAATACTTCATTAAAAAATAAGAATAAAAAGTGTTTTTATTAAACTAATATTTTTGTTTAGTTCAAAAAATGTTGGAAATTATATTTTTAAAAACAAATATTGTATTAAAATGTATAGAATCAAAATTTATTACATAAAATATATTTTAATTTTGTTAGATACATATACATAGTGATAAAATCATAAAAATTATAATTTTTACAAAAACAATATTTTTCGACTAAAAAACAAATCTTGTCAACATTTTTTAATATATTTAGTATGTAAATTTTCCTAAGAGGAGTTAAAAAATTAATTTTTATGATAATATTTATATTTTAAGTTTTTTAAATTCAATTTTTGAAAGAAAACACAATATAAAGAAAATTACTTTTATTAAAAATTAAAATTTTCTTATTAATTATCTATCAGCTAAAGGTAGTAACATTTAACAGTTTACTATCATAGTGTTTATTGTAGCTTTATTTGTAATATATTCTTAATATTTTGTGGTTTATTTATGTTAGGTTTAGTGTGTGACACAAGTTATAGTATATAGTATGTATTTTTAAAGAATTGAAAATCTTGTGTCATTACATTCAACCCCCTAAAAAAAATTATGTGCTCACAATTTTAATTATCATCCACTAATAGAAGAAGATAAAAGATCCATAAGATACTCAATATATATCTTATACTGAGATATATACCTAATTAACCTTGGTATGTCAGGAAACTACTTATGCTCAATATTTTTCTTAATTTTTATTGGGGACATACCTTTCACATTTCATTTCCTTGATCTTGATATAACCAAATAGTAAAACAAAAAAGGTTATGATAATATAAAACATAATTAAAGTATGTGAATATGAATGTTCAATCCTAATATGTCTCCTATAATGATACCTTCATTTTAGCTTATGACACCTTCACATCAACTATGTCAAAATTGGTTAATCATATAACTCTCTTTTTCTACATAGGTTACTTTATGTTGGGATATCTTATGCTTCTGATCCCATTTCCAAAATGAAAATAGGGAGTAAGTACTTTATAGTGGTTCATAAAGAGAATATGATCAACCAAATCATATACCCCAGGAGTGTCAATCATGACATGTAGTCTTAGACCCACTCTTCATGCATTAGGGTGATGACTGAGCCAATGCTCAACAAACCCTTTTCGGGACAGTTACCCCTATGTGCATCTGTTCCATAGCCGCGTCCACTAAAAGTAACCAATATATGATGTATTTATAGGGAAGTCCATATACTTAGGAACTTACCAATACTTTTGGGTATCATTATATACATATAATCATCTATATTTTTTCCACTAAGGTTCTCTAACCCTAATACCAAAGTTAAATAAGTTAATCTTCATGAATGACTAATCCATTCTCTGATGCCAACTATAGAGTCCCATGCTTTAAATGAATTAAATAGTACATTAATCAAATGATATAAATAATACATCTCACAAAAATTCACACATCCCAAAGGCTAAAAGGTTAAGTGTCTTTGAGATTATATAGATAAACATATTTTTTCTACTACTGTTGAATTTTTTTTCCATAATCATGATCCTATAGAAACTTTCTTATATATATCACATGATATAATAATCATAAAAAAAATAAGTAATGGAAACATAAGAAATGTGTGAGATCAAATGATCAGTAACGGATAACATAAAAAATACCATAATGGTTAGATCACGTAGGAAACCGGATCTTCATTTCAAGTATGAATCTTGTTTTTGGGTTATTTTTTAGGAAAAAGGAAGAAATGGGAATTTTCTAAGTACACATCTTGTACTTATGAGTACACATTGTGTACCCGGATACTGCATACAGCCACATACTAGTTGTGTAACAACCGAGTACATGGTCGTGTGGTGACCCGGCAGACTGCTTAAGGTGGGGTCCAGTTGACTCTAATACATGACATATACATTTAATGAACATGCCATTTACTTTTCTTTTTATTTGATATATCGGTGTGGGGTTGCATATCACATCCAGGATCGTCTTCTTCTCCCCATGTTTCATACATGTTATCAACAAGATGACCACAAACTTGAAACCCCTCCCGATTATCTATTTGACCTCCGATTGAGACATCGTCAGGTGAATTGGAATCCCACTAGTGAGTTATTAATTCCCTTAGATTCTTTCTTCTTGATTCATCCTCTCTCTTGAGTTATTCAAGGTTGGGTGTTTTTTCACCATTTTACAGATCTATGTCGATCTAAGCCGATTCAAGGGCCGACATTAAAGATTGTTGATTGTAAAACATCAAGGTAGGTGGTTTGTGCCTTTCGTTGTTCATATTAGGATTATATATGATAAAAGTTTCACATACCCACGTTTGGAGTATTTCTTGATTGGAATTTAACCCTGTTTAATACCTACTGTGGTTTGTTTTATTGAGAAAGAGTTATTTCTTATGCGTAAGGTCAAATACCTTGTTATGGGACACTCGATGGGTGAGTTCTCTTGATTGATTATTTATGGTCGTTTGGTCTACGATGCATGTTGGATTGCCTTGTTCCCATGCCTTGTTTTGTTAAGATGGAGTTGTTGATTATATGAAATGTCTGTGTTATGCATTGTGGAAGTTTGACCAAGGGGAATTTGACTGTGAGAGATTTCTGAGGTAGGGTCATTTATGTATGAATTGTTGTTATACTGGAATATAGGTGTTAGACCATGAGAGATACCCAGAGGTTAATTATTAAATGAATGTTGGACCCTAGATAATTGACTGTGAGAGATGCCAGTTGGTCATTATAGTTTACTGTTGCTATGTAGACCAAGGGGGTATTGACCGTGAGAGTTTCCTAGGTGGTCATTTGTAAATGATTAGTTCTATGTGGGACAAAAGGTGTTAGCATATGAGATATTTTCCAAAGGTTCAATATTTATTGATTTAATTTTATGTTAAAAAAAGGGGTTAGATGGTGAGATATTTCCAAGAGGGTTGTTTATAAATGATTGACTGATTGTGACAAGTATTCCAATCCAAAGCACAATCTTGGAATTGATCTTACTTGATTGTTGAGATTGTATTCTGAGACATCAATTTTGTTACTATTACATAGGGGGATACGAATCTTAGGCTAGATCCCAAAATTCAATTATTCAACAGATTGGATAATTAATATATGTAAATGATTGTAATTGAAAATGGTAGGATTGTTTACTTTTGAGAAATTCTTAGTTTATTTCTTCATTTTTTTATTTTCCATGGTATATTTATTTATTGGAAGTTAGGAATAGATCTTCTTGCGGTTGCTTACTGGGATTCATCTCACACCTTGATTAGGTCATGCTTTTGGACCCAAACATATTATTTGATTGCAGGTATAAATAAGGTAAAACACCCTTCTTCATTCTGTACATGATTGCTATCAGAGTTGGAGATCATGGGACTAAGATAAGGCTTGATATGCTGTTGGAGTTTACTTGGTTTTCTGTACTTTGGTTTCTGCATTGTATTTCCAACATTGTGACTTATTTGGATACTTTCCTAGACACATGTGGCATGCATCATTTATATATATATATATTCTTCAGTTGTTTTATTAATATCAGTCTTTTGTTGTTTACTTCTTCTTAATGGTATTACTATTTCTGTTATTGTTTACCATTTATATTTCATTCTTTATACTCTTCCAATTAGGGCATTGTTTCCCCATTTTGACACTGTGTCCCTCGCTGCAAGTCAGCAACCTTTTCCATTTGGGGAAATACGCTTGAGGTCATGTGACCAACCGGGTTCGGGGAAAATTTGGGAAGTACCCATGACCGGGAAGATACAAAGTGGTATCAGAAGAGTTATTTTCTACCTTGAATTACGTTTTTGGAGCCTATAGACCAGGATAGGAAGGAATACGTAGTTGGTAATAAGCTGTGCGTGGGAGTAACTAACCATTGTAAAGGGAAAAACCAAGTTACCTAAAATATTATAATTTTTATGGATTTACAATTATTATAGTTTATTTGATTTCACTATTGGGTTATTCACTAATTTTTTTCTATTATGATTTATATCATTGAGGTTCTATTTATTTTCCGAAATGATGAGATGAGGTTATTCCATATCATGCGTCATATAGGCACTTGCAATAGATCATATGTCATGAATTCTTATCATGCCATTTAGGGTGAATAACTGATTACATGTCATTGTGATAGATTTTTTGCTAGATATGAATGTTTTTGTGATAGATTTTGTGATAGTAACAACTTATATTCTGAAAGGGTATTTTTTTATGTAATGTTTCATTTAGATGGATGCTAAGATTTGATCCCTGAGGTGTTATGGGCCCTCTTGGATCATAATTTTGTGGATCATGTTTGAAATTTAATTGAATTTTTTAATGTTATGATATTAATAAGGATGCTAAACTTTGATTCATGGGGAGTATGGGATCTCATGGGTTGTAATTTGTCATGCCTTGCTCAAAATTTTATTTTTTTAAGGGTTCCAGAAAAGTTTCAGAGGCTTACTATCTAGAAACCCAGACAGCATGGCATGTGATGTTATGAACACACGCAATATGTTATTCTGTTATGAAAGAAAAAAAATTTCTTAAGTACTCAGCATGTAATGTATGTATATGACATTTAATTATTAGCTATGTCACTAACTATGTGAGTATAGACACGAGGTTGATAAAATCTTGGTAGAACATGCTGTGAACTTGAAGTATATGTTGTGTTGTAGAGACCATGTATCCAGGCCATGTTACTAACAACATGGGTGGATGAATCTTAGGTTGTACATGTCGTGTCTCATTTATGCACACCATGTAGAAATCAACCGTGAATCCAGTCGTGCGACTAATGACATGGTTGGATGGAACTTAAGTAGTACATGTCATGTCTAGGGTGAATACGTCGTGTAGTGTTACACTAGAAAAACCGTATAGTTCTATCTATGTAGACATACGTGGGAAGGAGATAATATTCAAGTACACATCATGTATCATAAAGAACACTCCATGTTTATGGGGTGTTACACATCTAGGTTGGAAGAGGTACATGCCCATGTTAAGGCTTAAAGGGAACACACCGTGTAGTGATTCTACACGTTGTGTAACCCTATTTTGAAAAAAAATTAATGATTTCATTCTCCTATCCCAGTCTTTCACTTCTAAGTTTATGTACGTGATAATATTATACTGAGGTGTGCACTTGACCTTGCAGAGTCATGCCACTGAGATGTCCTCTGGTTGTACACCAGGTATAGGGTGATGACCAAACACCAGAATTAGTAGATTATGGACTACTAGAAGATCCTCCAGTCATGCCTGTCTTGACCAGCTGTTATATCGGATGTAGGTTCTGATTCAATGTTCTGTGAAGAATTTTTGAGGATGATATATCCCTTTTAGAGAGAACCACATCTTTCCCCAACTATGGAAAAGTTGACGCGGGTGTTCCAGTAGCAAAACTATCCCACTTTTTCAGGGGATAGAGGACCACAGGCTGTAGAGACATGGTTGGAGGCCATGCTCTCTATATTTAATCATCTAGAGATGCCTCCAGAGAGTAGGGTGAAGCTCGTGATATAAATTCCATGTGATTCCTTCAAGAGATGGTGGGATGTTATCTCACAGGTGGGACGCCATCAACATATGTCTTGGGAAGAGTTTCAGAGGACCTTCTATGATTACTTCTACTCAGATATGTTGAGGGCTGACCAACCCTAAGAGTTCATGCACTTGGAGCAGGGAACTCTTTCCATGATGGATTATTATTCTCACTTTATAGGGATTTAATGCTTAACACCTATTTTGAGAGGTGATGAGTTATATTTGGCTAGGCTTTTTGAGGATGGTATTAGGTACGACATCTGATCACATGTGAATGTATTCAGGATGACTTTGGTGACTGTTATAGTGAATCTAGTGATAATTAATGAGTGCAATCTAAGGGAGTTGGGAGCTATGACCTAGGGTGATTTAGCATCCAAGACTGGAACTGGTTCGACAGATAGTAAGAAACATCGTAGGGAGCATTCACATGATGTTTCCTCAAGTAGTCAGGTGGTATGATACTGGTGTGGGAAGAGTGGGAAAACGAGACCACATTTCATAAAGGACCTAGTCACGTTCCGATCTTGTGGCTAGATGGGTAATCTTCAGCATTTTTGTCAGTTTGTTTCGCCAACAGTTGGTGAGAGGGGATCAGTTGTGACTCCACGTTCAGGAGCAGGACCACCAGTTTCTCATTAGTTAGGGAACTAGAGTTCATAAGGCCATTCATACAAGATAGGAGTTCATGGATGTGGTAGCCAGATGATAGGTTTTCAGCTACAATAGGTTAGATCAGCTCAGGGTAGTCAGACATGGTCGCAAGTCTTTGGTATAGGCTAGACTTTTGTAGTGGAGTAGACCTAGGAGGAGCAGGATCACGAACCCTCTACGGTTAGAGGTACAATTCCACTTTCCTCTGTTTTAGCTTATGTTATTTTTGATACAGGGGCTTCCCATAGTTTTATATCTATTGATTTTGTGGAGATCCTTGGTATCTATATCTTTACTTCTAAGGATGTCATGACGCTAGACACTCTGTTGGGGATTAGAATGATTAGTGTACGTTAGTGCAAGGAGTTCCCTCTTGAGGTTGGTTGTTTCCACTTCTTATGGGACATCGACGTCTTCTAGATGACATGCTTCGATGCCATTCTCGAAATAGAATGGTTGGTCTTTTTATAGTCCTTTGTTGACTACTGTCGCTGTGTGGTGAGTTTCAAGTCACCAGAGGGAAGGTATTTTCTACCCAAGGGAGAATGGTATGTCCAGGTGAGCAGAGCTGGACCTGAGCATCATGGTTTGGGAGGAATTATAACCCAGATTGATAGTCTATATCTGGATGACTAGGAGACATCACAGATGGATTTTCATCCAGTGTTGGATCATTTCAGAGATGCCTTTACAGACGAATTTTTTGGTTTACCGATGAATCGATAGGTAGATTAATATATTGAGATTGTTCCTGGAGTGGTACCGGTGTCTATTACTCCTTATAGGATGGCTACACCATAGTTATTGGATCTCAAGAAGTAGTTAGAGGAGTTATAGGAAATGGGTTTCATCTGACCCAATACTTCTTCTTGGGGTTAACCTATGATTTTTGCGAAGAAGGAAGATGGTACCCTCATACTTTGTGTGAATTATCAGAAGTTGTACCAGTTGATGGTCAAGAACTGATATCCCTTTCCGAGGATTGATGATCTCTTGGATCAACTTAGAGGCTCCCAGGTTTTCCCAAAGATTGAATTGAGATCCGGTTATCATCAGTTTCACGTTATACCATCAGATATACCTATTACAGCCTTTCAGAGTAGTATTGTCTATGCGAGTATTTGGTTATGCTATTCGGTCTCACGAATTCACCAAAAATTTTCATGGTACTGATGAACCAAGTGTTCTATCCTTACTTGGATTCTTTTGTGGTAGTCTTCAAGGAAGATATCTTGGTGTAATCTTACACTCGACATGACCATGCCACCCATCTTGAGATCATATTGAGTACACCAAGAGAGCATTAGTTATATGCTAAGCTCTCAAAATGAATCTTTTGGAAGGACCAGATTCACTTATTAGGACATTTCATCTCGAAGACTGGAGTGTCAGTAGACCTAGAGAAGGTGAGAGAAGTTGTTTCTCAAGAGAAGTCAGAGAAATTCATTAAGATAAAGAGTTTTCTAGGGCTATCTAGTTACTATAGACACTTTATATAGTAATTCTCACACTTAGAAGTTCCATTGACAGGCCTGAATAAGAAGGGTAAAAAGTTTTTGTGGAAATATTCCTGCGATTCATCCTTTTAGAAGTTGAAAGGGAGATTGAATTCAGCACCGATACTGATTTTTCTGGATCTGGGCATGAGTTACACTATTTACTGTGATACATTAGGTATCGAGATGAGAGCGGTGCTTATGCAGGGTAAATGAGTCATTTCATACGTGTCTCTGTATTTGGGGCCACATGAGAGGAATTACCTGATGCACGATCTGGAGTTATCTTTAGTTTTGCATGCTTTGTGCTGTTGGAGACATTATATTTTGGTAGATCATTTTGTGGTATACACTAACCAAAAAAGTCTCAAGTATATCTTTACCCAGCATGAACTAAATTTGAGATAGTGAAGGTGGGTTGAGTACCTTTAGTCTTTCGACTTTGAGCTTACCTACACACCTGGAAAAGGCAATACAGTGGCTGATGTGTTGAGAAGGGGGACTTAGATACAAGCAGGTAAGGAGGCCATCAGTGATTAGATGCTTATGGATTTGTTTTATGAGATGCATTTGGAGGTTCATGATAGATAGGGGAAGGCGTTTCTTTCTTATATTGTTGTTACCTCTACCCTTATGGATCAAGTGCAAATGAGACAACTATCAGATTCCGAAGTTCTAGTCCTATGGGAGAGTGTGTTAGGTGAGGACCCTACTCCTTGGTGGACCGTAGGCGATGATGAGGTCTTGAATTTTCATGGAAGCGTATGGGTGTTAACAAAAATACATGAGGAGTTCATACAAGATTTCTATACCTCAGTATGGGCAGTTCATCCTAGTGTCACCAAGAAGTATCGAGATCTACACTGTCAGTATTGGTGGCCAGGTATAAAGAAGTATATTTCTAGTTTTGTTATGAGATTTTATACATGTCAGTATGTGAATGTGGAACATTTTCAATCGACATAGAGTTTTCAGTAGTTACCCATTCGTTAGTGGAATTGGAATGATATCACGAGGAATTTCTTGACAGTTTTACCGAGGTAGCCTTGAATGAATGATTCAGTTTGGGATGTTGTTGATAGGATAATGAAGGATGCACATTTATTATAGATCAATGAAACCTTCAGTGTTGATTATCTTGGAAATTTGTACATCCGAGATATTATACATGTTCATGGGTTTATGCACTCTATCATTTCAGATAGGGACACTCGATTTACTTGTTGTCTTTGGCAGGGACTACAGAGGGATTTGGGTACACAGGTACTTCTGAGTACAGCTTACCATTCCCAAATAGATGGCCAGTCTAAGTGCACGATTTAGGTTTTGGAGGACATGCTTTGATCATGCGTCCAAGATTTCAGGGCTTCTTGGGAGAGACACATACCCCTGGTGGAGTTTTCCAACAGTAATAGTTTTTAGAAGAAAATTTAGATGGAACGTTATGAGGATTTGTATGGTAGGCCATGGAGATCACCCCTTTTTTGGCTGGAGGTAGGAGAGGTAGTTATGCTGGGACCTTGTCCTGTCCCGGAGACCTTTGATGAGGTCGAGTTGATTCAAAAGAGGATGGATACTGCACAGTCCTTCCAAAAATATTATGCTGATCGACGGAGATGACCTCTAGAGTTTGAGGTTGGATATCATGTTTTCTTACGTGTCACATTGAGGTTGGGACACAAGAGGATTAAGAGATAAGGAAAATTTTCACCGAGTTACGTCATGCCATTTGAGGTTTTGGAGAGAGTCGGTCCAATTTCCTATCGGTTACAGCTACCATAGAGGTACCATGATATGCATGACATATTTCATGTTTCTTATATATGATGTTACTTTATAGACCTGTCTCGTGTTTTAAAACCTGAGGAGGTTGAGTTGGAGGTGGATGCATCCTTCAAGAAGTACCCTATTCATATTGTGGATCACAACACAAAGGTTCTTCATGGTCGGTCTATTCCTCTGGTACAGGTGCTATGGCAGCATGGGCGTGTACATGATGAGACTTTAGAGAGGGAGGCCAACATATGATCATAGTGGCCAGAGTTGTTTGGGGATTCTTCTTCACCACCCTTGGAAGGGAAATCTGGGGAGATATTGCTTTAAGGGGGGAAGTTTGTAAGAAAATGGATCTTTATTTCAGGTATGGATCTTGTTTTTAGGTAGTTTTTAAGAAAAAGGAATAAATGGGAATACTATAAGTACTCGTCGTGTACTTATGAGTACACACCATGTACCTGGGTACTGCATACCACCGTGTACTGGTCGTGTCACAGCCGAGTATATGGCTGTGTGGTGACCTGGCAGACCACTTAAGGTGGAGGCAATTTGAGGCTAATGCACGGTGTGTACATTTAATGAACATGCAATGTAATTTTCTTTTTATTTGATATATCGGTGCCGGTTCATGTCTAACATCCAGAACCATCTTCTTCTCATCGTTTTTTGTACAAGAGAGCAACGAGACAATCACAAACTTCAAACCCCTCCCCATTCTCCGTTTTACCTCTGATTGAGATGTTTTTGGGTGCATTGGTATACCATAGGTGAGTTCTCAATTCCCCTAGAGCATTTCTTCCTGATCCTCATCTCTCTTGAGTTATTCAAGGTTGGTTGTTTTTAACTGTTTTGTAGGTCTATGTTGATCTAAGCTGATTCAAGGGCCAAAATTAAATAATGTTGATGGTATGACATCAAGGTAAGTGATTTGTTCCTTTTGTTGTTATTATTTGGATTATATATGATAAAAGTTCAACATACCAATGTTTTGGGTATTTCTTGATTAGAATTTAACACTGTTTAATACCTACTATGGTTTGTTTGATTGATAAAGTGTTATTGCTTATTCGTAAGGTTATATACCTTATTATGGGACACCCCATGGGTGTGTTCCCTTTATTGATTTTTATGGCCATTTGGTATAGGATTCATGTAGGATTTCCTTTTTCCCATGCCTTTTTTTGTTAGGATGACGTTGCTGATTATATGAAATTCTTGTGTTATGCTTTGTGGAAGTTTGACCAATGGGAATTTGACTATGATAGATTCACTAGGTAGGGTCATTTATGTATGAGTTTTTATTATTCTAGACCAGAGGGGTTACACCATGAGATCTACCTAGAGGTTCGTTATTAAATGAATGTTGGACCCTAGGGAATTGACTATGAGAGCTGCCAACTGGTCTTTATAGTTTATTGTTGCAATGTAGACCATGAGGGCATTTACAGTGAGAGTGGTGTAGGTGGTTGTTTGTAAATGATTTGTGCTATGTGGGACCAAAGGGGTTAGACTATAAGAGATTTCCCAGATGGTCATTATTTATTGATTTGATTTTATGTTAAACCCAAGGGGTTAGAATGTGAGATCTTTCCTAGAGGGTTTTTTATGAATTATTGAATGATTTTACGAGTATACCAATCCAAATATCAATATTGGACACAATATTTCTTGACAATTGAGATGGTATTATGATACATCTGTTTTATTACTATTACACAAGGGAATACAATGATTAGGCTAGATATAGGAATTCAATTATTCAATGAATTGAATAATTATTAAATGTAATTGAATGTAATTGAAAACTATAGGATTGTTTATTTTTGAGTACTTACTAGTTTATTTCTTTATTTTTCATTTTACCTACTATATTTATTCACTGATAGTTAGGAACCTATCTTTTGGTGGTTTCCTATTGGGATTCATCTCACACACTATTTTATGTCATGCTTTTGGACCCAAAGAGATTATATGATTGCAGGTATAGATAATGTCAAGCTCCCTTCTTCATCAGTTACTTGATTGTTGTCAGAGCTAGAGACCACGAGACCAAGATGAGGTTTTCTATACTGTTGGTGTTTACTTGGTTTTCTTGTACTTTGGTTTCTACATTGTATTTATAGAATTGTGACTTGTTTGATATCTTTCCTAGAAACATGTGACATGCATCATTTATATATATGCTCCAGTTGTTTTATTACTATCAGTCTTCTGCTTTTTACTTCTATTGTATGGTATTACTGCTTCCTATATTGTTTACTTTTTATCTTCTGTTGTGTATACTTTGTCAATGAGGGCATAGTTTCCTCATTTTGACACTATGGCCCTCGCTTCTAGTCAGGAGCCTCTAGCGTTTGCGGAAATGAGCTTAAGGTCATGTGACCAACTCGGTTCAGAGCATCTTTGGGTGGCACCCGAGACCAGAACATTACAGATCATAAACATGTGGAAAATTATGAATAAGAAAAAATATCTGATTTAAAATAATATAAAACAATTTTTTTTACTATAAGCATGAAAAATAGACATAACATCTTTATTGATAATAATATTTCCATGTAATAAGAAAATATAACATGAAGCATATAACATGGCCCATGGAACCTAGGAAATAAAGTGGCCTAATTATAAACCTAGGATTTCATATCTTTGTGAACTTGACTACCCACCAACCTGTTTACTCATAAAATTTTGAGTAGAGATAAACTATATCACACTCACCCTTTACTAAGTTAGCTACGTTATAATTTGTTCACATAACATTTCAATATCATGAGATATAATCCTTTCCCCAATGAATTTTAGGGAGATACTGGACCCAACCATCTCATTATCCATACATTTGTGTGACACATTAAAATAATCATCACATTACAAAATAACACATATAAATAAAATGGGATTCACAACATTTACAAATAAACATATAAAGAACCAATTAAAAAATGGGTTTCATTGAATATCCACCTAAAAATCATTCTATTTTAATAAGTAACCAATAGAAATGATATGGGTTTTATAAAGTATCCAAATAAAAATCATTAACTTTTCATAAAGAACCCAAGGGAATAAAATGGGTTTCATAAAACATTTAAATAACATCATGAATTAAATTTATTGATATTGATAACTTGATCACGCAAAACAATCACATTATAAAATATTAATCTACGTTGAAACATGAATTATAAATCCGTTTTAGGGAGGTTATTTTTTAATATAATTAAACAAGAATCATGAAAATATATTTTTGAAAGCATTTTATTTTCATCATTGTAAAATTCATAGTTACGACTCTTTTAAAAAAAGTAAAATTTGTTTAAGAAAAATTAAAAGAAAATTTTTTGTAGAAAATTAATTGGTATTAAACATATTTTAACTAAAAATAAAAAATTGAACATAATTTAAAAGTAAATTCTTGGAAAATATATTTTTAAATAAAAAAATGTTTAACTCAAAGAAAGAAGTTTTAGTTACCATGTTCATTAAAAATATTAAAATATTATAAGTATTGATACTTTAGAAAAACATTTTGGGAAAAATATTAAATATAGAGAAATTAAACTAAAAATAAAATTTATAAAATCATAGGATATACTAAATAAACTTTTAATAATGGAGTTCAAGAACAACCATTATAACTTGAAAAAAAATTGATATAAAAAATGCTTATAGATTTAGTAATTTGGGAATCAAAACCCCAAGATAGGTAGAAATTTAAAAATTAATTTTAATAGAAAATTTAATATCAAGAAAAAAAATAATCATGATAAAAATACGATAAAGGGTTAGTACTTACACCATTGATATGAAAACATGGTGTATAACAAAATCATGTCTCGAGAGTTTGAGACAAAAACCATTACCTTGTTTCGTTTCTTAGTTGGTCCCACTATAACCTCCTATAAACAAACATAGAAAAATTATAACATATTTTGGAACATTACTGATAAACATAAAACTTTTATAATCCTTATTATAATTCTTTATCATAAGTAATTTAATTAGTTATATCATATTATTACTATCAAGTTTTAATACCTCGTTTTGCACATGTTTATTAATTTTGTTATAATTTACCATAATTTTATAATAAGTAAGTTATTGATATATAAACAATGATTCTATAAAATATAAATTATATTTATTTAAAATGTTCTTATTTTTTTCTATATGTGTTTTGGTTATGTTATGTGAATACCAAATTGATAATGGAATATTTTGGTATTTTTAGCGAATGAAAATGTTACTTTAATAACTACTTAAACACATAATATTAAATTTAAAGAATAATATAATGTAAATTATTTTATTAATATATTATAATAATATTATTTTTTCATATTCTAATAGTCATCCATAAACATATTTTAAACAAATGTTTACATAGGTGTTTAAACTAAACCAAACTTAAACACACATTAACTCGATTGAAATGTATGGATATGAAGTTTATTATTTTGTGGTAATATATTTATATATAATCATAATTATATCTTTTATGTTTTTATAATGGTGAACCATATTTTAATATTTTTAGATAATGTTTTAAGATTTAAAGAAAAAACAAAAAACATTTCAATGTAGAGGCAATAATCCAAACATAGGAACGATTAAAGTTCCAATTTTTCAATGTGTGAGAGGTTTGATAGTGGATATTAAATGGAAATTTCAAAATCATAATTATAAAATATTTATCAATTTTATTCATCATTACCATTGTTAATATTATCCACGAAATGATTTAATGAAAAACAATCGATGTCGCTTCGTGGAGGTGGTAGTCCATGTAAGGAACTAACAATGTTCTTTTGTATTTTATAGTGGATGGAAATGAATAACTAATGGTTATAGAATTAATATAACAATAAACCCATATAATAATTATACCTAATTAATTATATTATTATGGTGATATGATATTTTAAAGAGTAAGATTAAAAATAAAATCTTAAGAAGGCGATAATACTTACATTGGAGACTCAATTTTTTTTCTTTGATGTTCCTTCAAAATTGAAGGCCATGTGATACTATGAGTGAAAAATGAATTATTTTTGTGGGATATGTTAATAGTTATATTTAAAGGGTATATCTTAAATTAGTAATCCAAATGTGAATTTTATATTCAAAAGGGTTGAAATTACATCCTTTAATAAGAGGAGAAAATTGCACTTTTGGAAACAGACATCATTTTGAAATAATGTCATGACACTATTCAAGGTAAAATGGATCAAAAGTGGATCAAAGTGAATATTGGGAAAATGTAAAGTACTAAATCATATAAAAAACTTATTTGAAAATATGTTTTGACATTTCTTGTCCATTACCCCTAAGTAAAAATCTTTTCACCACTTTTACTTTTTACTGGTGTAACTATTTTTTAGACATAATAATTAATTTTTATAAGTAAAATTAAAATTGAACTTATTACCTAATTTTAACCGTATTATTTTAAATTTAAAAATAATTTTATCACATAAACATTATAAATGTGTGAATATTTAATTTTAAAATAAACACACTTAATCGAGTTAATATAGTTTTGAGAGAAATGAAGTTTTTCATCTTTAAATTTATATATAAGATAAAATTATCATTATTATTTATTTCAATGAAACAAAATGATTTATTATAAATTTAATTAATTTTATTAATATTTTAATGAAATAAAAAATTGAATCTCACATTGAAAATACTTCATTCAAAAAGAAGATAGAAAATAATTTTTGTTAAAGTACCATTTTTGTTTAGCTCAAAACAAATATTGGACATGGTACTTATAATCTCAAAGAATATATTAAAATTTATAATTTTATTAAATAAATAAATATTTGGTTACTTAAATGGGTTTTTAATTTTCTAGTATATACTTACATATTGATAAAACCATAAAAATTATAATTTTCACAAAAACCATATTTTTCGACTAATAAATAAATATTTTCAGAAAGAATTCTAAAATCCATAGTTTCAAAATTTTCATGAGAAGAGTTAAAAAATGAATTCTCTTTCATCAAATTTACATTATATAATTTTTAACTGAAGTTTGTTTTATAGAAAATAAAATATAAAGAAAACAAATTTTATTGAAAATAACCTTTTTCTTATTAATTATTTATCATTTAATGTTAATAGATTTTAATAGTTTGCTATCTTAGTGTTTGTTATAGATTCTTTCATAATGTATTATTAATATGTTGTGGTTTTTGGGTATATAATTTGACACAAGTTAAAGAACATAGTATGTATTTTAAAGGATTCAAAATCCCGGGTCTCTACACTTTTTCTTTAGCTTGAAGAATTTTCTCTCCATATCAACTCTTTGCTCATGTGGGAATTATTTTTTGAAGAATATATCCTTAAAGGACTTCCAGACCATAATATTTATTTCCTCCCTCTCATTAGTGTTCTGGATCAATTATCATTATTGATCCACATCTCCATTAAGATGATACACTACATGGATAAATTTATTTCTTTCTCTACTTCCCAAAGAAAGAAATATATTCTTGAGTGACTTGATCCATTGCTCATCTACTAACAGTTTTTTGTTTAAATTTAATGATGTAGGTTTCTATTAAATTATGTAGCCTAAATGTTTTTCACCATGTGTTGAATTATTTGGATACTTCATAAGATTAATAATATTTGTCATAACCTAAGTTATCTAACCTAATATAGTTATAATTTGTTCAGCTCCAACTACACCTCTAGCCTAAGATTCATTATATTTACTAGGAGGGAAATCTGTATTTATATTATATGAATTTTTATGATTTCCATTCAGTAGATTAGGTGCCATTTATAAATAGTGCTATATACTTAATCTCCTCATAACACTATGAATTATAATTTTAAATCTTATGTAACACTTAACACAAGTTGAATATTTATGCATAACTAATCTCAAAATCATAATCCCAATATCTCTGGGAATATATTAACATCCTAAAAATATTTTCAAATATTTTATAAATATTTTAAAGAGAGTATAAATCAGCCAAAACATATCTATGAGGATTTTCTACCCCAGTGTGCGGTCTTAGGCCCACTCATCATGAACTGAAGATGATAAAGTTAATACCCAATTCCCACATTTTAGAGTTTTTAACCCTAGGTGAGTATCTTCTACATCTACATCCACTTTCCATTATAAAAAAAATGATTTATTTTCTTTGTAAAATACAAAATATCTACTTTACTATTACTTTATGATATTATCATATTCTTAGACTTATCATTAGAGTCTGTAATAGGGTTATGTTCACTAATATATGTTTTACTAAATTTAGTTTCCATGATTTATACTAAATTTACGTTTATAAAAACTATAACACCTTTAATATTGTAGATCATAACCATAAGATATCTTACTACATTGAAACAAGATACAAGGGATCATATCCCAAAGGATCAAATAGTTTAGTAGTCATCCAAGACTAGATATTTACATGATTCCCACATTATATTTAAGAAACTGAAATATAACTTAATATTCAAGTGATAAATTTATCATTTATTCTAGTATATACCCAAAATCATTCATAAATCCCTTCTTGGTTACCTAGGTAAAGGAAAATTTAATAAAGGGTGATCTTAGGTTCTCATTAATGAAAAGTGTAAGATAGAATCTATCATAGGATAAATAAAGCATGAATAATATGGTAGTGATAAACAATAATAAAATATTCTACATAAATATTATCTTAAAAGGGGAATAAATCCTAGGATGAAATAAAAACATAAATAATCACATGGATAATAAAAAGTAGTTTCATAATGATGAAATGCATAATGCTAGACATCATAATCTTACCATCTTGGACTCATTCCATGACATTATACATAAATAGGTAAGGTGTTTTCCAAATACCAAATCTAGTTGGTCTCATGAGATGTGTAAATTCATCAAGGGGATATAACATTCCCCAACCATCATATACTAAGTATAATACATTCATATTATTAAATACATGAATACAAATTCAATAAATAATCAACATAAAATTTTTTATTAAACAAACTAGTATATGAAATTTTAATATTTCCCCCAGTCAATGAATAGAAAAACATGATCATAAGTCATTAAGAGTTATATTCTAGATGGAATCATTTGATTATATCCCTAATAAATAAAAAAATTAACCAAATTATGTTGATATTGGTGAATATAATTTTAAAAAACACTTTAACATTTATTGAGTAAAACAACCTTTTAATTTTGAAATAACTTATTTAAAATATATTTTTTAGAATGTTAGATGAAAAATTTTCTTTTAAAATAACCATTGAAACTTATAAATTAGGGTTAAATGAAAATAATAGTAATGATAATGGGAAAATACTTTGACGGAGTTAAATTAAAATGATGGCTCTATTCACACATTTTCTAACAAATTCCTCATTCGAAAAATGACAAGAATATTACTTTTCAAATTTTTTATACAAATTAAAAAATGGGTAAAAATGAATTTAACAAATAATTGGAGAATTGTAAAAACAATATTAAATATTTTTAAATAAAATTGTTCATGGTAGAACAATATTCTTGATCTAATAGAAAAACTAAATTATCTTTCCTTAAAAACATTCATTTATAATTTTGAGTATTTAGAGATAAAATATAAATGGAAAACATTTAATTTAGAGAAATAACCATAAGAGAATAAATTATATGAGGTTTTATATAGAAATATCATATAATTTCCTCAATTTAAACTTAAATAAAAACATTACCAAATAAATATGAGATTGTGTAACAGACCCTTACCTAAGTTTGGACTTCCTTCGCAAGTTATTTTAAACCACTGTATAATAAATATAAATTTATTATTAATCTATAACAGAATAATATTCATACTTATAATACCATAAATTATTTTATTATGTATTATTATCACTAGTTCATTAATAATCTTTCAATACCATAATCATTTCTAGTGTTAACTTCTTCATTTGTCATATAAGTTTCATTTAGAAGTTATGGTCCATACATCTTGATCATGATTCCACCATATCTAGAATTTTAATAATGATATAAATATCATATATATCAATTTTATACATATTTATAGTCATTAATTAAATTAATACATGAAAAATAAATCACATCGCTTGATGGTGGTGGTATTCTAGAAGTACACACAAGCAACATTATCATTTTTAACGGATGGAAAGGTAAGAAGGTAAATGATATAATATATTTACATAATAGTAATAATTTGATCCATATAATTTATATTAAATAGTTCCATATTTATAACCATCCATGTAAATTGGTGATGAAAATTAATTACACTACTATGTGGAGACGATAGGCCGCACATACACATGAGCGATATCTTCATTTTCCATAGGATGGAAAAGAGGTTAAAATTTGATGTCCTCTATTCATAATAAAATCTATATATTTATGATATTAGATTAATTATGTTAGGATGTTTGAAACATATTTATAGGAATTATAATAATAAATAAACATTGAAAGAGTCTATAAAGATGATTTCCTCTTTTTCAAGAGACCACATTTGACTTACACCAAAAGCTATTTAGGTTGTCATTTTGTTGATACCAGAGACTATAGGTCATGGGAAGGAAAGATAATAAGGTGTTTGGTTGTGTATTTTTTGATATAAATTTCTAAATATTTGGGAATCATATAGGATAAGTGGTTCCCTTTTATAAGTTAGGGGGTGATACTATTGTAATTATTCAATGTTTTAAAACATTAAAAGGTTTTATTAATGGTCATGTGGAACCAAGGCACCCAAAATTATTAGATAAGATGTTATAGATTATAAAAACACTCAACCTATCACATTTTAACAAGTTATGTATTCATTTTTATCCTTATCTCATTGTTAAACCGAAATTAACATTAACCGTGATAATTTAACGTTTTTACCATTATAACTTATTTATGTTACAAAAAAGGGGCTTCTAGAAAAATTTGGAAATTATGATTCCAAATATTTAATCCATTTTATCATATTATGATTTTATATGTAGAAAAAATTAATTTTAATATAATAATAAAAAAAATTGAAAAATAGTTTGGAGGAAAATACAGAGCTTAAGCATAAAAAATCATTTTACATTAAAATCATGTGAAAAGATAATTTATATTTTTTTGGTTATTAACTAAAAAAGGAATTTTTTTAGAGCTATTTTTAAATCCATAGAAAAATGTGTATCACACATGGTTTTAAGTAAGTAACACATTTATTTATATATTTTAAGTATGTGATGTTTTTGGGTGAAGTTAGGGAGGTTTTGGGGGACTTTTGAAAAAAATTTAGGAATTTTATAGAGGTGTATAGTTTGAGCACAGTTAATAGAAAACATGAAACTCTGCCAGAAAAACATGAAAAGGGAGAAAAAGGACTTTGGGTAGGTTTATAGTTAGGCATACAGATTATCCAAACTGTGCAACCACTTTGGAGTAACTATTCATTTAGGGATAGTGTGATTGTTTATGGTTAGTGCATGGTTTTCTTAACCATTCACTATAATCATGAACAACTAAAAGTTAAATAAAAAATTGTGGATCTAACTCAATTTTTCTCCTTAATGGATCATTGTTTCTCTAATACATCCCTAAATTAAATTTCTATCTTCCCATGGTTTCATAGACCATTCGTCCTTATCTAGGAGCAATCCGTTGTAAAATCATGGTGCGTTTAAGCCCAAATTACTTGGTATGTTCCCATTCTTGGTTTTTTTCTTTAGACTTGTCTATTTTATTTTATTGGATGCATGAATATAATATTTTTTGGATATATTCCTGTTTTTTGTTGAAAATAATGTTTATTTATGATTTTTTGGATGTTATGGAACAAGATCTAAGGTGGGTTTTTGGAGTTTCAATCCATTTTTTGTTGAATAATGTATGCCTTTATTTGTTTTTTGCCCATGTTTCTGATGTAGGTGGCTTCAATATCAACTCCTATTATTAGATCTTTAATTATTTATTTAAAATAGATTATTTTTATTGAAATTTATTGTTAAATATTTGTATAATTCTTGATGAAAATCCTCTTTAGTGATGGTTTATGGAATTGTAAAAATTGGGTGTTTTGGTGGAAAGTGAATGTGGTATCATAGTTTTAAATGAAGATTTTAAAATGGTTTTTTGGTTTTGATGTATGGAAATTGTTTTTAAATAAAAGGATAGTTTTATTGAAATGTTTTGGCAAAGATTCTATTAGCATGGTTATTGGATTAAATGGTTAAGCATGAGTTGAGTGAGATGGATAATGGTAGTCAAATACCACCATTAAAGGGATAGAGTATGGACATGAATCTCCACTATCAATGATAACACCAAGCTTGAGTGTGTGTGTATGGTTATTTTGGTGGACACATAATGGGTTATGACAAATAAAATTTATAAAGGGTTTTTAAGAATTGTTGGTTGCTTTTCATAGAAATATATATATTTTTTGAAAACTATTTTGGTATGGAAATTGTTTTATGTTCTCATTTGAAATAATTTGAATTTATTTTATATAAATTGTGTTAGCTAAATGTTCTAACATGTTTTTTCCTAGTGGTTTGAGTAGATAATTCATTTGGAAAAAACCCTAATGAGTTTTATACTCACCCCTTTCTTGGGAACTTTGGTTTTGAAGATATCGTGTACCGCGATACAAGTAAAGAAAAAGTATCTAATTTATTTAGTGATTAATTGTGATAATTTAGGCATGTATTATGGTGTTGGATCTTTGATAATGTGGATAGTTTTGGAGTTTATGTCTTAAAGTCTTTTAGTTTTTTTAGTTTCATCTTCTATTTTGTAAGTTTGATATGGTATGTGGCTTTAGTTTGGTATTATTTTCAATTTAGTATAAAATAGAGTTTTATTAATTCCTTTCCCATATATCATATAGTGGCTGTTGGGTTATGTTATTATTGGTTTGGATATTTTATTTTCAAAGTGGAAATCATCCCCCAATTTTAATGAAGCCCTTGGCATTTATTTCTAGCCTTTTCCATCTTGGGGATGTCGCCTAAGGCCAAGTAATATCCTAATGCCTTCCCAATCCAATGGTGAGGGTTAAGACATCTCAAAATGGAACCTTCCGACCATATGAGTAAATGAAAAACCCAAAAATATTTTTTAATTTGAGTAAAATATAACTTATTCTCAAAAACGTCATGCTTGGGTTCCCAAATTCAATATAATGTTTTAAAATATATTATATAATACCTTAAAGGCATTTTTTAGAAAATGTTTATAAAATTATTAAGTTATTATTAGATCATAGTAATGTTATTAATGTGACAATATTTTTAAAAATCAGTTTTTAACTGTTCACTAAAAAATCAATTATTTTTGAAAAATCATAAAAATTCACCATATGCTAATTTTGACAGGATGAATTCAAAAATGAAATTAATTTTACGAAATTATATTTATAAAATATTGTAATTTACATTTCAATCAAATTTTAGAATAAAGATATGTGCATTGTTCTATTGATTCTCTTGAATTAAAATCTTACTATAATTCAATATATGTTGTTACAAATTTCCCATTAGGGATCATCCTAGAGTATGTAAAGTGGAAGGGAAATCCATTAATAATAATAGGGATGATGTGATTGATTTCCATTATATCATGCTTTCATTTATTCCTCATGACTTCTAGGAAGTTCAAAAGGATGGAGATGCATATAATATTATAACTCACCTCTATGAATTACATCAATAGAGAGAAAGGAAATAATTATATGACATATAGAGAATACTACATAGTTGTAGGCTGGTATAAGGTAATCAAGAATGACCTGAATTATACAATATGATTAGGTACATTATGAGTGTCGATTCCATAGGGTTCAATTTAAAGCAAGAGGGGAAAATTGATCTCATACTTATATTTTTACCACTTGGTTTTTATTGATTTATTTCAAGATGTGAAGTTATTAATACTTATACTTTGGTGACCATTAATAAAACACTCATTTCTTATTTGGTGTGAAGGAATAAATCAAGAGAACTAAAATTTTATGTGATACATTGAAACAAATTGATTTATCACACAAAATCAATTTGTTTATCAATGAAAACTTATATAAGAAATTACACGCATCAAAATCAATGATAAATAATTATTGATAAAAACATACTTACAAGTAAGTTCTATGAATATGATTTTTTTAGTTCTTTAACCATTTGTACATTTTCATCATCTTCTTCCAATTTTTATTGACATTTTTAACCAAGATAATGAGAGAATCATATGAATATTTCCCATCTACCTCATATCTATACAGCCAAATTGAAGTCAAGTTTAGGAAAATTCCAATAGAAAATTTCATATAGATATGTGAAACATGTCATGAAATTTCATTATCAATATTTAATTAATCTAAATTAAATATTAGAATACAATGATGGTGAATGATTTTTATGGTTCTAATCATATGGGTATGAAAAACCAGTAGAAGGAAACCAAGGAAATAAATATTGTTCATATTTGTAAATACATTTAAAGGTTGTTCCTAATAGATAAATATTTCATCAATTGTTTCCATCGTGGAGAATAAGGCTTATCCTAGTTTAGGAACTAATACTAATTAAGAAATTTGGGTTTAATATTGGTTATGATAGACTCCCTCAATATAATTGGATGAGTTCCCCCATTTCATTAGAGGCACCATGATGAAGAATATCGAGTAAAATTTGTTTGTAAATTATATATGTGTGTGAGTGTGTTATACCACTATTAGAATTTTCTTATGGAAGTTTTTGTTTGAAATAACTAAATTATTCTTCAAATAAATTTTCAAAGAAATATTATTGTAATATTTTAGTAAAGGCATTTTGTAAATAAAATTACAATGTATAGAAGATGAAATATTAATCAACCGATCAATGAGCTATGAGTAAATGTGGTTTTCCAATGAAAATTATTCCTTAAATGTGACAATCTGACTTGGGTCACCTCAAAAACCCTATGTCCAAATTGATCAGACACATACCCAAAAATCATACCTCATCCCTATAGGCTGGTGATGGTTATCCAAGAATCATCAATAACCGGAGGGAATGATTTATCCCAACCTGAAGCAATAACATGGAACACACACACACACACACACACACACACACACACACATATATATATATAAAGTAAAATGAATTAATAGAAGAAAATTATATATCTCATAATTCAAAATAAATTTCAGAAATGAAACCACTAAAAATAAATAGTAGTCATATAAACCCAAACTAATAGTCCAATATAAACGAACAAAAAAACCAGAAACTAAATTCTACATGTTATAGTGTGGGAAAACTCCCAACATTTAACCACCAGCTACCCAAACCTTGATGACTAGAAACCTCACCACCTCACTATGATTCCTTTCATTTACCTGCATCAAAAGACATACAAAGGTCTATGTACGACCAAAGGGGTACATGAGGTGTGATCTAAACAGGCATAATAGGACCCCACCCAGGCATTCCATAACAAAATCCATGTAAAATAATCCAAGTAATCATTTTAAATAAAACATGGAATGATTAGTGGTAAAGTAGTTTTTTCAAAATCATGGTAAACATTTCCCATTTTCCACAATTATAAAACAAAATTAGGTATATCAATTTCAATAAAAAATTTCCATTTGCATTTATCAAAAGAAAAACCATGTATATGAAATCCAAAAATTATACAAATTCAAGAGGAGGTATATCACACCAAGGGACACAAAAGGACAAGATAAAAGACTAATCATACCACAATTAATGACTAGTGCACAATCAAGTTCCTAGAACATATGTATATGAAGCAGAGGGATACCCCATGAGTGAACCACCCCTATGATGTTAATATCAATTCCCTAAAACAACGAGCCTAGGGAATAGAGGAAACCCCCATGAGAAAACCTCATAATAATCATTAATTGAAGATGGACCTAAGCTAAAGATTCAACCTAAATTACCAAGGCTTCCCATGTTCTTTATTTCACAAAACATTTCAATTATTTGAAAGTACCATTTTTTCTGCATGGACTCTATTAATAAAAAAAACATACATCCACAAAATCCAAGTCATTTACCCCTAAAAAATAGATCTATGCTCACAAAGTCCCAAAACATACCCAATTAAATGGAAAAATTACCATGAAAGAGAGGATGCATGGGTAAATGGGTGATAGGTTGTTACAGACTCCCCATCATAAGACTTTACATCTTCAAAAGGTCATGTAGAAGATGTAACCTTCATAAACAGATGAGGCCATTTCTCCCTCACTATAGACTTGTGATCCCAAGTATTATGAGAGGCTGATCCGTGTGACTATAGTACTCTTCCCAATAGAATTGAATTTCTATGCTAGACATTCACCTAAGATTTAATGATCTACACTGGTTGTTATGCAACCAAAGCATCTAATGAGATGGATAAGGATGATACTTCCTGAGTGGAGATATTTATAAAACATTATGAATCCTTATCAACTGAGTCAAAAATTAAAAATGATAGGTTACCCTCCCAAGCCACATAGTGATCTAGAATGGTCTAATATATCTCGAAGCCAAATTACCTTGTTTTTTAAGCTGGCAGTGAGCCGACCCATCGAAAATTTTAAGAAAACCCAGGCACCTATAGAGAAATCCAAAGGATGGTGTTGGTAATCCACATATAATTCCTTCTAACTCTGAGTTTTAACCATATACTGTATCCTTGTTGACATCTCTTAAATGAGAATCGATCCCATAAGAGAGGCCTCACCCACCTCTACCCAACAAAGAGGTGAACTTCATGGGAGACCATACAAATCCTCGAAGGGTGTAATTCTAACCAAATGTTGAAAACTATTATTATAGGGAAACTCAACCAGTCCTAGATGGATATACCATGGTCCACCAAAATCCAAGATATAGGAATGAATCATATCTTTTTGGGATTTGTATATAATTCTACATATGATCATCCATATATGGATGATAAGATGTACTCAACTTGACTTCAGTCCCTATCACCTCTTGACGAATCATCTATATCCTAAAAGTAAACATAAGTTCCATGTTTTAAATAATGGAATATGTAACCCCATGTGACCACATGATATTCTTCACATATATCTTACATGTATCCTCAATATTAGTGATGTCCCTAATCATAATTAAATGAGCAGAATTTGTAAATTGATCAACCACTACTGAGATAAAATTTTTCCATTGGGGAGTCCATGGTAATCCAACAAGAATTTCCATGGAGATCTCATCCCATTTACAAACCAGTATTTGAATGGATGGAGAAAACCAAAAGGTTTCAGGTATTTTTCATTTATCTACTGGAAAGTGTAACATCGCGATACAAAATCAGCTATGTTGCGCTTCATACCCAGAAAACAAAATTTTTGTCTCATGTCCCAATACATATTCATAGTTCTCATATGAAAATAACATAAGGAACTATGAAAATTGAGAAAAACTAAACTCCTTACAGATTTTAGGATGCCAACATGATTCTCAAAGAGGAGAATAACATCTGAAGAGAGAGACCAACCAAAAATGGTCTCCCCACCTTATAGGGTTTCTCTGATTCGTATAATCTCTTCATCATATTACTGACTTTGTATAATAGAATCAGGTAAATATGATGATAACTAAAAAATTGTCATAATCATACCCAAAACATCCTCCTAAGTGTCTAGATGTAACTAGGTGAAAAGAACCATAATGTTCAACTCATCCTTTATTTCAAAAACAGACTCTAGTGGTACTTTGTTGCTAAGTGAATCTTCTATGGAATTCATATTCCCAGGGGTGTAAGTGATATCAAAGTGAAATTTAGGAAGGTACTTCATGAACCATCTTTATCAGTGATTCAAGTCTATCTATGAAATGATATAACTCAAAATATTATGATAAAAAACACCATTAATCTATCCCCAAAGAGATAGTGCAACCAAAATTTCCATGCACACATAAACATGAAAATCTATAAACCACGATTCGGGTAATTCTTCTCATGTGGACGAAGCTGACAAGATCTATAAAAAACTATATGGATATCCTATATAAGCATGCAACCGAAACATACACTCGAAGTATCATAGAAAACCGCAAACCCCTTATCAGGATCTAGTAAGATCAGAATAGGAGCTAATTCCCTAATTCATTTCAATTCATCAAAATAAGATATCAAATATTCATCCCATTTGAATTGTACCCCTTCTCTAGTAAGATTTGTCAAAGTTGATTCCAAATTTGAGAAGTCCTTGACAAAAGTTTGGTAGTATCCTGTAAGAAAAAGAAAGATATGAATATAAAAGTTGTTTTGTGGTTCTTCCCATGACAAGAAAACCTTCTACTTTTTAGTATCAACTGATAAGACATGTTCAAAAATCATGTGTCCCAAGAGCTTCACTTCATGGATTTAGAAACCTCATTTTGAAATATTTACATAAAAATGGTGACTCTTCCGGATTTTTGGATCCAAACCTAGATGGTGCCCGTGCCCATTATTAGATCACAAAAAACCAAGATATAAACAACTAACATTATGAAAAAGTGTTGAGATAGTGGTGTAATATTTAATTCATCAAATAAATAAATACTGCAAGAGATTTTGTTAGACCAAAAGGTAACAGAAGATATTTATAATGGCCATACCTTCTCCTAAATGTTATCTTTAGAATATCATATTCCTTAAATTTAAGCTGATTATAACCATACCAAAGATCAATATTAGAAATCCACTTTTCCCCATTATATTTATTGAACATATCATCCATATGAGGAAAATGATACTTGTTCTTAACATTCACCCTGTAAAACTTATGATAATTCACACATAATCAAAGTGAAGCATCTTCCTTCATGGTAAAGTGTACTGAGGCCTCCCAAGGAGAAATACTAGGGTGAACAAAACCCATAACCATCAAATCATCTAAGTAAATCTTAATCTATTTCAGCTATACTGGTTCCATATGATAGGGGGTATCGAAATCTGTTTTTTACCTGGAACCAGGTTGATTGCGAACTCTACATATCTCTCTAGAAGAATACTAGAGAATTAGTTTGGGAAAATGTGAATAAAGTCCTGAACAACCATGGGAAAATCTACAATAGGAGAAATGTCGTCAGGAAGAAATATTACAACAAATTTAAAACTCTTGAGCTCTAGGTTTAAAGGTTGTGAACAACTAGATCTCGGATCCTACTCTCCCTATAATACATGAGATCTACCATTTTTAGTAAGAACCAAATCCTTCCCTTGATAAAAATCAACCTCAGCATGATGAGGAAAAAAATTTCCACCCCGACGATGACATCAAATATATCTAGATCAAGAACAAGGAGATTCCAAACTAACTCTGCATCGCCTATCAACAATAAACCAAGACACAAAAAATCCTTCTCTTTCCTATTCCCAATAGTTGTCACTAACTCCATAATAAAGGACATGAGTTTCGTGGGAAGTTTTAGAATATCAATAAATAGGAAAATTTAAATGGGTGGGATGCACCTATATAAAGTAAAGTAGTCGTAATAGAAGACACAATAAATATGGTACCTCTCATGGATACTAGACCCATTTCAACCTCCACTAGAAACTCACCTATTGTGTGAAGGTTTTTTATTCCTAAGTCCTATGACTAGAGACCTGTAGTCCTTGAAGCATCTAACTTCACCATAATAGACTTTTGAGATAATAGTCCCTCACAACAAGTATCATATATAACCTGGTAGAAGTGTTGTAGATTACCAAGATTCTTTCAGCTACTACACAACTTCATAGGCATAGGAAAATAGTGCTTGGTGTGTTCAACCTTGCCACACTGATAGCAAGTCAGAGGCACACTGCTAGCAGTGCCCAATGGTGTAGAAGAGGCCTGCTGCTATGACACACCTCCATAACTTCCATGATGATAATACCAATTCATATTCTTCCCATGTTCTCTACTGAGCTCCCACTGGGTAGAAGATATGGGGCAGAAAAGATAATAATTACTTCCATATCCATATCTTCCATCATATCTATGTCTACTGTATCCACATAGGAAGAGAGATTCAATACAAATACATATGATCAAATATCCAATCAAAAACCCTTTAGGTACATCTAGGACTTAGGTTGACCATTGTTTACCACGTCCGGTGCCAAATGAATAAGATTAGAAAACTAATTGGGGTTTATAAACATGTTGAGTCAAATTTATTCTTATGACTTCTCTATTTCTTTTATTTTGGAAATCAAAAACTCTCTCTTTTCAGATAACTTCATATATTGTTTTATTGGATTAAGATGTTTTAAATGTCATAATTAATTTTTTTATACGGTTACGATAATAATCATACCCATAACTTTCTTAGAAATAACCTTTTACATGATAATCATTATAACCCTGATTATTATTTTCATCAGTATCACCAATTACGATTTTCATTAGTCAAGATGATTACGATTTTCATCATACACACCGATAAATATTGTACTAAATAGATAAATTGTACTCACTTTCTTAATGTAAATCATCATACATATTTTTTATTAAAATCTATATTTTATTATAAGAGTTAAATTATTTTCAGTCCCACATTATCTTACTCATTTACTATTCACTCATGTTTTTTTATCGAAAGAGATATATTATTTTTAGTCCAACTTTATCGTACCTATAAAATATCACTGTATCAAAAATAAAACCATTTAATCAAAATGATTTCATGTGTTCTATTTTGATATGTGTTATAAAATGATGTTGTTGCTTCAGTTACAATATGACTGTTAGAGTGGTAACTATCCAAGTCCCTTTGATATTTCAAGAAGAAATCCATCTATTGGTGGAAAATATTATCATTGGATCCAATTCCTATAATTACTAGGTGATTCAAAAGATCTCGATGATGTTGAACTTTTGGAAGAACTAAAAATTTGCGAGAGCTCTACCAAAATTTCTTTGTGAGAAAATCTTGAAGTGATCATGTTGTGAATAGATTGTTTGACATACTTGAAATCTTCAATAGATTTGTTTTTATTTGTGCGATGATTATCATGGTGATTAAGATCATGTAATTCCATGGATAGGTAGACAGACATGCCAATATTTTTCAGATGGAGGGCTTCTATTGAAAGGAAGATAAAGGTTATGATTACCTACTTGATCGAGGGATGCTGAGGACAGGCAGATCATATTGAGGAATTACCCTGGTGTGGGAAATATAGACTTCATTGAAAGTATAAATCAAGATAACTCTATCCTAGGTCAAAGGATAACCATCTATTTGGGTTAAAAGAATGGAATTATTTTACATTTCCACTGCATTGTAATAGAAAGTGAATTTTTTTAGATATTCATCATTCTATTCTATTTCCCACTTATTGTAAGAACTCAAATTATGATAACTCTATAATATTATGATTAATATCTTTGTTATTACAAGTTTTTTCATTATGATTCTACACGCTTTATGATAGAATCCTTGAGATGTTTTACTCTGATCATCTTAACTATTGTGATTATGATCTTTTACACACCTACTCTGATAAATTGTTTTCAATCCTGAATACGATTAAATTGACTCATGGAATACTTTATCGCAATCACCCTAATTGAGATATTTAATAGACCCAGGGCCAGTCTGATAAATTGTTTCTATAAAATAAGAGTCTTTGTGAATTGAATTAGTAAAAATATTTTTAAAATAAGTTCCTTTTAGGAATAAAGTTGAATCTTTTTAAAAATACAATTCACCCCCCTCTTATATTTTTCCATCTTTATACATATTTCAATCCAAAAATTGGTTTCAGATGAGGTTTTCACTGCTAATTATAATTGATTATTTTCTTTTTAAAGCTATCCCTAAATTCATTTATAAACATTTTGTCTATAAATATTTTCTAGACTAACTTGTTTTGTGGAAAAACAATTTTTGTATTACTTTGAATATGGAAAGAATAAATATCGGATCCATAGATAATTTGAATCCTACAAGACCACCTATTTTAGATTGTGATGACTGTGAATACTTGAGAGATAGAATGAAGAATTTTTTTTATCAATACTAGTGTTGAATTATTTTTTATTCTTACTAGATGTTATAAAACTCCTGATAGAGAAGTGACACTTTTCACCAATCATGAAAGACAAGAATATTAACTAAACTATATTGTACATAGTACTTTGCTTTATTCTATGACCATGAATATATACAACCATATTTCATCTTGTGAAGAAGCTAATATCATTTGGAATAAATTGGAAATCACTCATTTTAGAACATCTAAATTCATTGAGATAAGAAGAGATATGCATAGAGAAAACTATCATGGTTTTGTTTTTCCCTATGGATAATCTATAGCTAAAGTTGAACAGAGATTTGTGACTATTGTAAACATCCTACAAAAAATGGGAGAGAAATTATTCTATAATAAAATCATTGTAGATAAGATTATATAAATTATGTTTAATGAATGGGAATTGAAGAGAACATAAATTTATGAGTCGATAAATATCACAAATGTAACTCTTGACGAGTTATTTGGAACTCTCTTTAAATATGTGAAAAAATTAAAAAGAGATACAAAGAATGAAAAGAAGAATAATGGAGTTGTTTCTTTTAATACTACTTCAAATAAGATGAAATCTAAGGCCTCTGAAAAATTTATTAATACAACAAAGAAGATAGTTGTGGTTCAATCAGTCTCAAGTGAATATGAACAATCAGAAAATGAGTTATCCAATGTTTCTTGAAGGATGAAAAATATTGTTGGAAAGAAGGATTTTCAATACCGATATAAGAAAAATTATGAGAAGGATAAGAAGGATTCTGATGTTACATGATCTGAAAGTAAGAAAGTAGAACACATCATACTATATTGTCCAAAGCATAAAAGAAAATACCTAAAAGATAGAAATTCTAAAAGGTATCATAAGTCCAAGATAAAGAAAGTTCTAAAAGAAAATTATTCATGAAGTGAAAGTGGTGGAGATTCATATGATGAATCCTAAGACAATGAAACTTCTAAACACATGAATACTAGTCTTTATGATAGAATACCTATTGAGAATCAATATTTTATGTAAAAGGTACACACTACTGAATCCTTATCTAATATGTCTTCAAATGATGACTACCCTGATGTGAAAAATTATAATTCTTTAGATGAAGAATATTCCTTAGTATAGGATACTTTACCATCTTTTTAATAAGTATCTATATTTTATAAATTACATCGAAATGAAAATAGTAAGATAAAAAAGAAACTTGAAAAATAAAAATTCTAGAATACATTTTTTAATGAAAGGGGTATCAAATATTTCTAATGTTTTTGATAAAAAAGTTTTTTATTCTGAAACTATTTCTAAAAAACATGATGTGGTAAATTTGGAAAAGGATAAACTTTATAAGGATTTTGAAAAAGTTGTTTTTGAGAAAAAAAATTTAGAGACAAAATCTAATTATAAATCAAATGCTTTTGAAGATAAGAATTTACACATAAGACTAAAATCTGAAACAATGGTATAGAAAATTTTGATAGTATGTATTAAAAAATTCTTCCTATTAAGAATAGTTTTGGAGTTGGATATTCTCATTCAAAACCTATTTATAGAAATAACTATTTTTTCCCCAAAAGTGCCTCATTCTGCACTAAGTGTCAATGTGGTGGACATTGGGAAAAACTGTTATTTAAATAAAAATCAATTCCTATGATTCCTTAAATCCCCTTTTTCTAAACAAATGTAGATTTATCATATTTTACCTTCTAACAATTCCAAATCCAAGAATGTTTGTGTTTCAAAAACTTCACTATTTTGTTTTCAGAAAAACAATAGAAGTACCAACAACAATACATCGTACATGGATATTGGATGTTCCTAGTATATGACTTGTAACAAGAAATTCATTGAAAATATTATCAATCAAAAGTTGGAAAAATAACATTTAGAGATAATTCTTAATGAAATATTATTGGTATAGGTAACACTATTCTTCTTGGAAAAGTTTTGATTTCAATTTTTTTGTTAAAGGTATTAAGAACAACATTATAAGAATAATCCAATTATATAATGAAGGTTACCTTGTAAATTTTAGGAATGATAAATATTTATTATACAATTCAAAGAATTAATTCATTATTTCTACCCATCGTTTTGATAATGTTTACTTAGTTGACTTATAAGACCTTACGATCCAAGACTTACTTTGCCTTAGTGCAATGTAAGATCAAACTTGGTTATAGAATAGAATTTCAGGACACTATAACCTTAGGAAGTTATGTAAATTTACTAATAAAGGACTTTTTAAGGATCTACCAGATCATATATTTTATTCTTCAAAAGTTTATGATCCTTGGGAATATAGAAAGAAACATAAGTCAATCTTTAAATCAATTAGTAAAGTATCAATTTCTTACGCTTTATAATTATTGCACATGGATATTTTCGGTCCTACAAAAATTGGAAGTATTGGAGGAAAATACTACGTATTTTTTCTAATTGTTGATTACACAAGATTTACATGGTTATATTTTCTTACAAAGAAATCTGAAGACTTTTCTTATTTTAAAACTTTTATAACCAAAGATAAAACTGATACAAACCTTCAATTGATAAATATTCATAGTGATCAAGGTGTATAATTCAAAAATTCATATTTTGAAACTTTTTGTAGTAAAAAGGGCATTATAAATAACTTATCAGCTATAAGAACTCCCTAGTAAAATGGTGTTGTTGAAAGAAGAAAGAAAATTATTTAAGAGATAATATGAACCTTTTTAAGTGAATAATCAATTGCTAAAATTTTTTTGGATTAAGATATTATTATGGATTTCTATACTATAAATCGAGTTTTAATTAGAAAATTTCTTTATAAAACACCTTATGAGTTATGGATAGGTCAAAAACCAAAAGTCTCATACATCAATGTATTTTTATGCAAAGTATTCATTCTAAATACAAAAGATAATTTACAAAAATTCACACCCAAATCAGATGAAGGTATATTTTGAGGCTATTCCACTACTTATAAGGCTTATAGAGTTTTCAATAAAAATTATTTTATTATTGAGGAAACAGTACATGTCAAATTTGAAAAAAATAAACCTTTTTTTTGAAACATACCCTACCTACCTCATCTGATGTGTTTTCCAAAACTATTTATCAATCTTTGATAAAATATTCTTATAATAAGGAGAATACTCAAGAAATAATTCCAAAGGTATTCACTCCAGAAGAATTTATACCTTTATTGATGAGTAGGGTTTATAAAATCCAAGTCCATTTTTTCTTAGGAATCAACGTAGTGATAATATCATTGGTGATGTAAATCAACCCATAGGGACTAGAAGTTCCTTGAGAAATGGAGAATAAAATTTTTCTTTCCTTTCTAAATTAAAACTTAAAACTTCTAATTTGGATTTGGGTGATGAATATTGGATAAAGGAAATACAAGATGAACTGAATGAATTCGAAAGGAATAACATCTGGACCTTCTTTGGAAGATGTAAAGAAACCCTTGTAATCATAGTAAAATGGGTCTTCAGAAACAAATGTGATTAAAATGGAATAATTGTAATAAATAAATAAATATTAGTTGTTAAAGGTTATAATCAATAAGAAGTAATAAAATATGAATAAACTTATGCTCAGTTAGAATGACTTGAATCTATTTAAATTCTATTAGCCTTTGTATCATTCTTTGATTTCAAACTATTTCAACTGAATGTGAAGTACGATTTACTTAATGGATATGTTCAAGTGGAAGTTTTCATAGAACAACCTCCTAGTTTGGAAGATAGAAAACATCCTGAATACATTTAAAAACTTACCAAAGATTCATATGAAATTAAAAAATCCCTTAGAGCCTAGTATGATAGACTTACATGATTTTTATTACAAAACAATTATGTTAAGGGAACTTCTGATCCAACTCTTTTTATAAAGAAAGAAAATAAAAATGTTTTGGTTTAAATTTATGTTAATCAAATTATATTCAGATCAAATTAGTAATCCTTAGTAGATTTGTTTTGGGAATCTAATGAAATCGTTGTTTTAAATGAGTATGATGGGTGAGTTAACATTTTTTTTGGTTTTCAAATATCTCAAAAACCAGAAGAAACCTATATATCTCAACATAAGTATATAAAATATCTTCTTAAGAAGTATGGATATGAAAATACTAAAAGTATTAGTACTCTAATCAGAACCTCAAATACCCTTTATCTTAATGAAGCTGGCCAAGCAATGGATCAAACTTCTTTTAGAGGTATGATAGGAAGTTTACTATACTTGACAGCCAGTCATCCATACATAATGTTTTCAATATTATTATGTGAAAGATATCAAGAAAATCCAAAAGAATCCCATTTAAATTCTAAAAAAGGGATTTTTTATTATTTAATGGGATCTATGGATTTAGGCCTTTTCTATTCCTCTAGGAATGATTTTGAACTAAAAATCTTTTTGGATGCTGACTTTGGTGGTTATAGAAAGGATAGGAAAGTGCATCTAGAAATTTTCATTTCTTTGGATACTCTTTAGTTTCTTGGTCATGTAAGGAATAATACTTGATATCACTTTCCACTGCTGAAGCTGAATATATGGCTGCTGGAAGTTGTTGTGCTTGAGTGTTGTAGATGTTGTAGGTTCTGAGCGCAACGAAAGTGCATGGATGTATGTACCAAACATTAATTTTACTATTAATAATGTTCAATCCGAGATCCATCATGATGATAAAACACCAGATCTTCGGAATAGAACAAATAATGAAAAGGAAATAGGGAATTCCCAGAACCATAGATAGGATCATCATATATCGGTTATAATTAATTTAATTAAAAGAAAAGAATTACCTTGATGGAATTCTATCTCCATTGAAGATTCCATTCATGATCTAATGTGATCCGTTATTGTATCATAGAAGACAAGTGTAGGATTCCTCTAGCGGCGATCCACATGTTCTCCACATATCTTTGGAAATCTCTGAATGGATCTCTGGGTTCTAGTGTGGAAGAGCCTTTGCTTGTGATTTCCACCTTCGATCGCCATGAGAGCCACTTAAAAAGCTCTCTCATTGATCTGGTGGAGGAGGATCTCTCTCGTAACATGAGATCATTCTTGGAGGAAAGGGATTCTCTATTGTCTTGAGAGATTTCTCCAGATTCATTGTGAAAAACCACAGATAATGGATAGATCTAAAGAGAAAGATGTAATTGGGATTTATATTACTTAGAATAATAAAATGAATTAATTACCCAAAGGCATTTATTCATTTCATTAAATTCATAGTAAGACCCCGTGTATAATAATTACATTTGACTATTATTATCAATTGACATGAATCCAATGAATTACACCAAATATTATTTAATTAATTAAATAAAATCATTTCTCAAAAATCCCTAGAAAAACTACATGGCGTGTATATTAATATACACATCTTGTACTTTTATTTTTCCATTTTCTTTATTTTGTCCACCACATCTATTATACCTTGAATAATGAATATTTATTTCTTAAATAAATATCACTGCATTATTCACAAATAAATATATTATTTCTCCCATAATATATTCTCTCAAATGACTAGTGTCAAAATAAATGCGACCAGGCATCCTTGAATAATTATTAAACATATCTAGGATTAATATCTATTTAACTTTTTAAATGAATATTTAACTGAGATACTTGGATAAACTTAGTGTGTGACCCTCTAGGCCTCTTTCTCAGTGGAATTAGGTGATGCCTGCCTAAATGCCAAGGTTAGTTTCTAGCAATATTCCAAGACACCCATAGAGAAAGAAGTTAATGTCATAATGACATGTCACCTCATATAAATTCTTACCGTGTAATGTAATCCCTTTGTCTCAATATCTCAGATCAAGCGGGTTTCATGCTAGTGTCATCAACCATTACGCTCGATTACTGTTTCTTTGACCTCCTAGAATTGAACATTACCATTCCTCACTATGGCAATGGATTTATTTTGTCTATATCAATTCCATAAAAGGGCCTAAGATATCAACTTTTTTATGGAATATAATGGACAAATAATTTCTTGCATTGTCTATAATAGTAGTATTACTCATGATGCACCCAACATATCCTACCTCAATGTGAATAGTGTTTCTTCACAATTTTTTTTCAATACATCTATGTTCGCAAGTTTTAATACCCATTAATAATAATATTAAATTCTAAGGACCAATACACACATCTGTAGATAGGAAAATCAAATGAAACTATGAAATGTGGATTTCCTACTAGAGCATCTTATTTTCATAATATCCTCTTAGATATTACAAAGGGTGCATACCATGAGAAGGTGCCTCAAAGTTTTATGAGTGCTCACCCCTAATGACCTGTATTATTTATGTCTCTCAAATAATATCATCTGACCACAGAACATATATTCAAGAATAGTGTTATGGAACATCTAGGTTCTCATCATAACAGGGCTCCACTATGAACCTTTAGTGCAACAGTTATTCTTAAGACATTATCACATGCATTGTCACCTAGAAGAACAATCATGATGTGGTTAAGTATTTGATTGAAAATTTAATTTTTTTTATAAAAACAATTTTTGAGGGAAAAGTGAGAAACCACATACAACTAGAGAAAGCTACTGGACTGCCCCATCCCAGCAAGTGTGCCATCAACAAAGCCTTCACCAACACAAGACCCCTCAGCAAGCAGTCCAATGAAGAAGCACAGGCACAAAACTGATGGAAAATCCATACCATCTCAAGCATCTAATTACAAGAGGCCTACACTGATGAAGAATTAATGCTCTAATCCCATTCCATAGCTAGTTTAAGTAGCGTTCTGTAAATAAGAAAAAACTTAACCGTAAAGCCAAATAAAAGATGACCCAAAGAAACCACAGCCCGTACAACCCTTTCACTCACACCAACTGACCAAAACCACCAACTTAAACAATGTCTCTAACAAGAATCTTGATATTACCAAATTCTATTTCCCTAAACATTTTCCATGATAAGGATGATAACTTTAAGTCTGCTTCTTCCAATATTAGCTTCTCAAATACAGACACTAGCTAATCCCAAGACTGAATGTACTCCTCAATGCTGAACTTTCCATGATTGAAACCCCGTACCAAAATTGAGTCATGTTTGTCAATCCAAGAATATTACTCCTCATTAA
This sequence comes from Viscum album, assembly GCA_963277665.1. Classification (NCBI taxonomy): domain Eukaryota; kingdom Viridiplantae; phylum Streptophyta; class Magnoliopsida; order Santalales; family Viscaceae; genus Viscum; species Viscum album. The sequence goes on along the minus strand of OY728129.1, from coordinate 1,869,009,160 downwards.
GGGACACAACTATAGACCTACCCATAATTTTATTAGCCTCTTCCTCAGTAGCGCTGAGAAATAAGACCTGATATGACACTTCTTATTCATAGCTTAAAAGAAGAATCGAGGAATGAAAATCATGTTCCCCTAGCCTGAGATGTCTCAGAGTATCCATGTATATCCTCTTGTAATTCATATTCATTGTCGAGCGAGTCTTCATTGGAGGAGGTAGTGAGGAGCAATCCTTCATCCCCTTCCTCCTCCTGGAGCCCCTATTACTCTTTGGGCTTAGAGCCTCATCAGCCGAGTGGTCGTGTACAGTCCCTTTGGGAATCAACACACTGAACCCATCTCCCTCACCTGGGATATCAATATCAGAACCCAAATCATTCTTTGGAAGGCCTTCAAACCTGTTACACAAAGGAATCGAGCCAGGTCCCCCTTCCTTTCCACCTCTATTTGGAACAACCTCAACCATATCGAAAACCTTCCTCCCCTTACTCCTATCCACACTTCCCACCCATGGATTCTCAGCCACAGAACCAGAGGAATCCACTTTCCCTCCATCTGATGTTCAGTCCAATATTGTTTTTCTCCTTCCTCTGGACTTTCTTACAAAACTCCTAAAGACATCATTTTCCCTCTTGATCTTGCACACCCTGATTGGGAGGACCCACAAGACCCCTTTTCAGCCTGCTGAACACATCCGCCACTATCAGGTTAACTTGGTGAGCAGCCACACCAATGCCAAGGGAACCCACACCCACTGCAATACAGCCCACTACCTCACCAACTGGTCGCACCTCCTCCACTGTCAACAACGACGAAGTTCCCCTAACTCTAACCTCTTCACCCGTTGCAAATAGACTCGAGATAATTTCCTCACAAACCATTGAAACCATGTCATTTCCATTTACCACCATCTGAGTTATGTATTGCTCGTCCTAATGGAAGTCATCAATCAATTGAGATCCAAAGCCCCTACCTGCCATCAATGCATATCTCCACCAGCAAGAACCATAAGAGTGCCCCAACCACTTACATTATGAACAAAATTCCATCCATATCTCATAGATTACTCACTGCCTGAACTTATATTCACCACCAATCATAATCCAAACATAATCAAATGGAACCCTATACACATCCAGCTCCACACATATCCTTAGGAAAATAGGGTGACAGACCACTTCAATTCTACTATCCGAACAAAGATACCTACCAATTAGATTTCTGAGATTTCGGATAATTGAGGAGTTCTGAAAAGGAAACTAGAGGTTAAGGAAAAATACCCAAATCGTCGCTGATGGAAATTCAAGATTCATATGGAAATAGAATGACCACCAGAACAAGAAAAAACAGCAGCCATTACAACGCCGGGGTGCCCTCGACCAGGCACAAATGTGGTCCTCCTCTAATGAAAAATGGACCATGATATGATTATTATCAAGCAAACCCACCGTTGCCTGATCCTAGAGATCCAAAGTGTCGAAGATGAACCTATAAAAGGAATCGATAAATGGCCTATGTATCTTAAACCTTGCAACCAGGGTGAACTTCAGAAGCGCGGATGATTCAGTGAACTCTGAGGTTGAAATCTGGAGATTCAGACAACCATCGATGAGTTATAGAACCTTCGGGCCTCGGATTTCAGGAATGGCGGAAGAAGATCCAGGTTTGAGAAGGGGCCAAAAGGGGGCCCCTCATTCCTTAAAAAAATTAAGATCCCTCCCCCGTAGATGGGGGAGGAACCGGCGCTGCCACCACCATCATCATTGAATGAGACGAGCCTCGCTAGGGTTCACACCATCATCCATAAGACGTTGTGATTAAGTATTTATTAATATTCAAATACATGAATACAAGTTTATCATAAAGTACAATGTAGTTGGTTTTAGACCACTAACTCCAATAGAATCCCACTTAGACTAGAGCCAACTTCTAACAACCTTTAACCTGCTAGCCCTCACTTGATATTCATGCTTCTATTTATATATTCCTTTAGTCATGGGTTCTACCACATTCTCTTCCACGGACACTATGCTCATTGAAACTTCACCCCTTTAATATAAATACCTCAAGAGGTGATACTTCTATAGAATGTACTTTGTCCTTTGATGTGACCTTGGTTCTTTTGCTAGAGCCACTACTATAGTATTATCACAATACAATGTGATAAAGTCTCTACTATTAGGCACCACATCATTCTCCTGGAAAAAGTTCCGAATCCATATGGATTCCTTAGTTACATCATAAGACGCTATATATTCAGACTCCACTCTAGAATCAGTGACTACTAGCTGCTTTGAACTCTTCCAGCTCATAGCTCCTCCGTTGAGACAGAAAACATATCCTAATTGGGGCTTTATATTATTTTGATCTGTCTGAAAACTAGCATAAGCATACCCTCTGATGACAATCACATTGTATCCTCCATACACTAGGAACATACCCTTAGTTATTCTAATATAATTAAGGATAGTCTTAAAAATAGTCCAATGCCGCTCTCCTAGATCTTCTTGATATCTTCACACCATGATCAGTGCATAGGAAACATCAATCCTGGTACATAACATGGCATACATGATGGATCCTATAATCGAAGTGTATGGTATCTTACTCATCCAATCTTTCTCCTATTGTGTCTCAGGACACATTCTCAAAGAATAATGCAGGCCATGTGATACTAGAACCAATCCAATCTTGGATTGTTCCATACTAAATATCTTAATTATCTATTCAATATATATACCCTTACTTAGTCCAAACAACCTCTTGGATCTATCACGAATGATCTTGATCCCTAGAATGTAGGCTTCTTTACCTAAGTCCTTCATGGAGAAACACTTTTTCAACCAATCCTTAACTGACTATAAGACTGGTAAATCATTTCCAATAAGTAATATGTCGTCAACATATAATACTTGGATAGCAATAGAATTTTCAATAAACTTTTTACAAACACATGGCTCAAATTCATTCTTAATGAAACCAAATTTCTTTATGGATTCATAAAATAAAATTTTCTATGACATGGATTCCTGCTTTAATCCATAAATGTATTTATGCAACTTAAAAACCTGTTTGGCTTCACATGGTGTCACAAACCCTTCCAGTTGTGTCATATAGACATCTTCCTGAAGGTTCCCATTAAGGAATGTTGTTTTGACATCTAATTTCCAAATCTCATAGTCATTGTAAGTTTTTATGGAAGTTATGAATCTTATGGATTTAAACATGGAAAATGGAGAGTAGGTTTCATCATAGTAAATTCCTTGATGTTGTATGAATCCTTTTTCCACTATCCTTTCTTTAAAGGTGATAACTTGACCTTCCATGTCCATCTTTCTCTTGAACACCCATTTTCATCCAACTGGATTTACATCAACTGGATCATTGACCAGAACCCAGACTTATTTCTGATACATGGAATCTATCTCATAATTCATAGCTTGTAGCCACATTGTATATTCTAATCTCTCTACTACTTCCTATTATGAGATAGGTTCATCATTGTCCAACAATAATGATTCACCATCCTCGGTGACTAGGAAACCAAATATCTTTGGTTCCCTTACCTCTCTTGAGCTCCTACGTAGTACATGTGTTTCTGGAACCTCTTCCAAGGGGACCTATGGAACTTTTTACTATACCAACTCCTTTGTATTTTGAGCACCAACTTCATCGAAGTAAATCATTACCCCACTATATTTTTTGAGGATGTTCCCCCTCTCAATAAAGATGGATTATTTGGTGACAATAACTTTCTTTTCTAAAGAGTTATATAGGTAATATCCTTTTGTTTCCTTGGGATATCCTATAAAGATACAAATCGTGCCATGGGGTGCTAGTTTGTTTCCTGGGAAGTCCTTAACAAATTCCTCACATCACCATACACATGTGTGTGACAAAATAACTTTATTTTCATTCCATAACTCAAATGTAATTCCATTTACTTCCTTAGATGGTACTTGATTTAATGTGTATGTTGCAGTTTATAATGCATATCCCCAAAAGGATAATGGAAGATCCGTATGACTCATCAACGACCTCACCATGTCCAACAAGGTGTGGTTACTCCTTTCACTAACACAATTCCACTGTGATGTATAAGGAGGAGTGGGTCGAGATATAATCCCATACTCTTGTAAAAGGCTGATGAACTCTTGGTTCATATATTCTCTACCTCGATCCAATCGAAGATTCTTATCTTCTTACCAAGTTGATTCTCTACTTAATTATTTAATTCCTTAAATTTCCCCCAATAACTCTTAATTATAACTCATTAAGTAGATATAACCATATCTACTCAAATAACCAGTAAAAGTAATGAAGTAATAATATCCAGTATAGCTTCTATTGAAAATGGTCCACACACATCTGTGTGTACCAATCCTAGAAGCTCTGTGGCCCTTTCACCTTGTCCACCGAATGGTGGCTTGGTCATTTTCCATTATAAACAAGCATGGAATCTATCAAGTGGTTTTTTCTCAGTAGAGTCTAAATAACCTTCTTGGCATAGAATTTTCAAGCGCTTCTAATTTACATGATCTAGATAGTGATGCCACAAATGGGTGTTTTATGAGTCATGTGAGTTTTTTTTTGTTATCGATTTCCAACATTAGGTTTTCATAATTTAATAAATACAAAACATTATTTAAATGTTCCATACCATAACATATGATGTTCTTATAAAAGAAACAACCCTTATTTCCACACATTAAAATAAATCTATCCATATATAAACATGATACAAAAATTATGTTCTTGGTAACACTAGGTAAATAATAACAGTTATGTAAAACCAAAAGCATCCCAATTGGTAATGAGATATTGTATTCGCCAATGGCTAACATAGCCATCCTCACACCATTAGAATATTGAAGATCCACCTCTCCAATGGAAATCTTTCTAAATCTACTTGGTTCTTACATTTTAATACAGATGTGATCCCACATGCTGTATCTAATACGCAATGTGTAGAAATGGAAAAATTACACTTGATAATAGACACACCTTTAGCGTCCTCACCCTTTTGGGTGAATTTCCTCTTCCAGTGTCCTAGCTTGACATATGAAAAACATATTACCTCACGTTCCATGCCCTTCCTCTAGATCTTCCCCTTCATGGAGGGACAATGCTCAGGGGCTTTAGACCGTTTATAAACTCTTGGGTATTTTTACTTGCCCTTCCTCTTCTTATTCACCATAAGGAAGGCGGGGTTTTTTGCCCCATATCATTATCTACCTGGAAAATAAATGTCAGAAGTTATGATAGAATCTTCTCATTGTTTCTCATGTTGTTGTTGACAATAAAACTAGATATGTTCTTGGGAAATGATGATAAGATGAGATATGTATGCAACTCTTCTGGGAACTTAATCCCTAAGATGTCAAGGTGTTCAATGTAGCCAATAAGCGTGAATACATGAGGCCCATCTAGTGAAAAATTTCCAAGCTTAGTTGTGAACACTTCATTGGAGATATCAAATCTCTTCTATCTCACTTTCTCATGATATAGATCCTTAAGGTGAGACATCATGTTATACACATCAATGTTTTCATGTTGCTTCAAGAGCTCATTAGACACGGGAGATAACAAGAAACACTAGACATATGTGGAATCATCCAAATTTTTCATATAGATAGATATTTACTTATCAATGGCCTCATTTACAGGTGAAACTGGAATAGTCTCTTCCAGCACATACAATTTCCTCTCACGGTGAAGGATGACGCGCAAACGCCTCTACAACTCTTGGAAATTGGTGCCTGTGAGAAGATTTTCTGACTTTGAGTATGGTTCACAATGATCTGTTTGAATTCCTTTTTCTTTCCATTTATAAAATTTAATATGAGAAAAGATTTATTAATTTATCATGATAAAATTGAGACAAATAAATAAATTAATACTTATTATTCTCCCACTAGTTTATTGAAATCCAATAGACCTCACCATTGACTTAAGAATATTCTTTTGCCTAAATTTTCTAGTGTCAAGGACACATATTTTCCTTCACATTTCCCCAGCTAGGTCTGGTTGAGAAAATTTAAAGGGTTTAGGTAGGCATTCCAAATTCAAACTACGTTAACTCGCGGCTCCTTGATCCACTGAGTAGACTCCCCAATCATGAAATCATTTTATTTTGGATTTCCTCAACCTTTGCCTCTTGGTCACACTAATTCTTGATGTGGCAGTAAACCATTGATGTAAACCATGTCAAGTCAACCCAAAACCTCTAATTTTAATTCCCCGATAATTGAAATCACCCCAACTAGGGTTTGTACAGTACTTTGAACTGTGGTTCAATTCTAACCAAGATTATGGAAGGATATATCGACTTAATATTTCCTTGAGGAATTTTATCCTTATATGTATATTTACATTTTATTATATTTCTTACATAATTTTTAATATTAATTGGGATATAATTAATTGATTTACCATGTCTAAGATAATATTTACACATAAGTTGGTCTTATTTTAGTCACATCTTTTATTCTTGTTTAATTCATTAATTGTGTTATTGTGAAAACACACCCACAATAAATAAAACATAAAACTGATAAAAATAAAATAAATGGAGTGATCATGAGCTCTTTATATTGGTTAGTTTATCTAGAATTTGATAAACTAACCCAATACCTAGGGGAGAAACACCTTGAACCTTTTGGGTTCGTGTTTACAGCTTTCCACTAGTCCACCTTTGTATTTACTTGGATTGGTTTTTCCTCAGCTCCTAACTTGAGCCGCCTTCACTCGCTTGGGGGATCCATCCATTACATATGCATTTATCTCAGATGTAAGTGAGGGGTAAAATGAGTTTTTACATAAAATAAACCTTGGGTATGCATGCCCTACATATTAATGAGGATAATGATCACATGCCAAAAATTTTAATTTAAATAAATAAATTAAAAGAAAACATTCACATAAAAAGGTCCTGGTCTACCTCATGATCATCCATATATGAAAAGATATTTACACATAAATAAGACTATCATTCAATTATTTAATCGTTCTTCTTTAAAATAAATCATGCTCGAATCAATTAATTATTATCTTTAATTAATTAGTAGTTTTATCTTAAACCCTTTTTCTGAATTTCCTTGAGATTATCATCCATCATAATTTTAAACAAATAAATTAATTTAAAATTATCTTTTTATGTAACTTGTACCTTGGATAAAACCCAGTGAATTATCATTCATAACTACACAATGATTAGAAATGAACATTACATAGGTGTTAAATTTAACCCACATGTATAAAACACCTATCACATGTTGTTCCCCAACATTATGCATGCACCATGGTACACGTCTCAAGGGTTTTTACAATATAATAATAAATTTTAATAAATCTGTTTAATTTGGATGAGTACATAGCCTGAAGTTCCCACTACACGGTGTGTACTATCGTTCACTTTCCATTCAGATTACACGCCCAAGGATACAACATGTATATGTAATTCATAAATCCTTTGAGTACATGACATTTCCAGTGGGCCACATGCCATGTAGTATCTGAATTACATGGTCTTCAGCCGAGAAGTCATGTATGGGGTATATGGTCCAACCCTAACCCAAAGTGACTACACACTGTGTCCAATGGTCCACATGGCGTGTAATCTGAAAATAGTGCACCACCTGTTCTTGATCAACACACGAATTCATAAAGACTCAGATAAACTCTAATACATGTCCTAGTTTGGAGAACCAGTCTCGATGCATTGAACATTATCTACATGGCATGTGAGGCATAATACACACCATGTGTTCTGGTTTTGTACATCCAGGAACCTTTTCCACCTCCTAATTAGATCCTCAATTTTTATTTTAATAAAAATTAAAAGAAAATATTGTTTTTGAAAGGTGAACGAGAAATAAAAGAGGAAGAACAAATATTGATATTTAGATTTATAGAACGATAAAAATGAACTGAAAATAAATAAATAATTAAATGCGTAAATTATTAATAAAAAAAACTAAATAATTTTAATCAATGATATGACCCCTTTGATACCACTTTTAGGTTCCGGGTGCAAAGGAAGCGTGTAGATGCATGTACCCAAAACTAATTTTACCGTTAACAACGATCAATCTGAGATATGTCCTGATGATAAAATGCCATATCTTCGGAATAGAACGAAGAAGTAAAAGTAAATAGGGAAGTCCCAAAACCATAGAGATGATCATCATATGTTGGTTATAATTAATTTATTTAAAAGAAAATAATTACCTTGATGGAATTCTCTCTCCATTGATGATTACGGTCACGATTTAATGTGATCCATCATTGCGTCACAGAAGCCAAATGTAGGATTCCTCTAGCGGTGATACACACATGTTACACGTATCTATGGACAACATTGAAGGGATCTCCAGGTGCTAACATGGAATATCCTTCACTTGCAATGTCCACCTTCGATCACCTTGAGAGCCGCTTCTAAATTTCTCTCCTTTATCTCGTGGAGGAGGATCACTCTCGAAACATTAGAGGGTTCTTGGAGGAAAGGGATTCTGTCTTGGCATGAGAGAATTCTCGAGATCCATTGTGTAAAACCATAGAGAATGGCTAGATCTAATGATAATAATGTAATTGGGATTTATATTACTTAGAATAATAAAATCAATTAATTACCCAAAGGAATTTATACATTTAATTTAATTATTAGTATGACCCCATGTCTAATAATAACATTCGACTATTATTATCACTTGACATGCACCCAACAAATTACAGATAATATTATTTAATCAAATAAATAATATTATTTATCACAAATCCCCAGTAAAACTACACAACATGTATATTAATGTACACGATGTGTACTTTTGTTTTTCTATTTTCTTTATTTCCTCCACCACATTTATTAGACCTTGAATAATGACTATTTATTTCTTAAATAAATTTCACTGTATTATTTGTAAATAAATATATTATTTCTCCCATAATATATTCTATCGAATAAATAGTGTCAAAATAAATGCAATCATACAACCTTGAATAATTTTTAAACCCTAACAAGGATTATAAATTATTCAACTTTTTAAATTAATATTTAACTCAAATATTTGGATACACTTAGTGTGTGGCCGTCTAGGACTCTTTCCCTGTGAAATTTGGCGAAGACTACCTAAAATACAAGGTTAGAGTCTAATAACATGTCAATGCACCCATAGAAAAATAATTTGACACCGTAATGACATGTCACCTCATACAAACGCTTACCATTTAATGTAATCCCTTTGTCTCAATATCTGGAATCAAGCGGGTTTTATGCTAGTGTCATCAACACATGCGCATGATTACTCTTTCTTTGACCTCCCAAAATTGTACTTTCCCATTCCTCACCATGGCCATGGATTTATTTAGGCTATATCAATTCCATCAAAGGGCCTAAGATATCAACTTCCATTATGGAACAGAAGGGACAAATCCTTTCACACAATATCAATTAGTGCAGTATTACTCATGCAACACTCAATATATGCTACCTCACTGTGAATAGTGTGTTGTCTCAGTTTTCAATAATACATCTAAGTGTGTGTTTTAATATGAATTAATAATAATCTTAAATTCTAAGGAACAATACACATGTTCATAGATAGGAACATCCAATGACACTATGAAATGTAGATTTCTTACTAGTGGGTCTCATTCTCATAATATCCTCCCAGATATTACCAAGGGCACACACCATGAGAAGGTGTCTCAAATTTTTATGTGTCCTCACCCCTAATGACCTATATTATTTGTGTCTCTCAAATAGCAACATTCATTCATATAACATATATTCAAGAATCGTGGTATGGCACTCTAGGTTCTCATCGTAGTAGGGATCCACTATGACCCTTTAGTGAAATAGATATCCTTAGGACATTATCACATGAATTTTCATGTGGAATAAATATCAAGATGTGATAAGGTATTTATTAATATTCAAATCCATGAATACAAGTTTATCATAAAGTACAATGTAGTTGGTTCTAGTCCACATACTACAACATATGTAACACACACTCACTGATTATGGCATGATTTTTACTAAAACTCAAATGATATGTGATAACACTAGTTCCATAACCCTAAGAAAAAACCATGTACATCACTAATATGAAAAGAACATAGATATTAGCAATAACTTTCTTAGGGATCATACAATTAAAGGATATATCATTTTACAATTTATCGGAATGCAAGAACAACTTTCTCATATATTTACAAAATCATCATCTTCCAATAGATTTGAATACATTAAAAAAAATCCAGGAATGATCACTGTAAAGTAATCATTATTATATCCTTTTTTGTTTAAAATATCTCCTTACATTAAGTTACTCCCTTTCTAAGGGGGATTACAAATGTTTTTTTCTAGAAAAATATTCGGCACCAGAAAATGTTTTCCGTAATAGAAAAATAATTGGCACCATTGTTTTGGAATTTCAATTTTTATTTATTTATTTTAAGAACAATTCATTGAAACCAAAAAATCAGTCTTGAGATTCTAAAAGGTTCAATTGTTTATAATATTCACTTTTTTTTAATCCATTCATGTTTTTTCGTATTTTTTAAACCCTTAACATATTTTTTTGAATTTTTAAAATATAAAATAAAAAACCTCAAGATTTCTTATCAACTATTAGATATCCTTGATCTAACCAAGACCGTAGAATCATAATGGTCACTTCTCCCCACCTATAAATTGAGACCCCCTCTCTATCACACATCAAATATTTAATCATTCATGTCATAGATTTACCCATCCTCAAATATCTGAGTCTGAAATTTTTGTACTCACTAGAATCCAGCGTACTCAAGTTTCAATAATTAGATACTTCTCAAAAAGAAATGGCACCAAAAGATTATGCGAAGATAAATTTCTTCTAGGAAACAGTTCTTACGATAGAGTTTTATGAGACATATGATTCATCTCTAAAAAGGGTGATTCAATTTCAAGGATGGGAGTCGATTTTCATTGAGAAACATAAATCTCAAGATCTGATTGTTGTGGAAGAAGTAAATCAGTTCTATATATCAGTGAAGGTCTAAAGAGAATATAAAGGTATCTTTTTTGTATCTTCAATAGTGAGATAATTATGTCAGCTAAGCAAGCGTCATTATTCCTAAATGTTCCATTGAAATTATATGTCTTATTTCCTTCAAATAATTTACAAAAATACAATGAAAAATTTGTAAATGGAAGATCTGAGAAATATTTTTTAGAGATAATGAAGATATGAGGAAAACCACTCATCTTTCAGCTCAAAATAGATTAATTGCACTATGGATTCAAGGTTTCCTAATTCCCAGAAGTAGCGATAGAGAAACACTGGATGTATCAAATGATTTTAGCCTTGAATATCATTTTAATATGAGAAAGATAAAAATAATGGGTTATATCTTTAAAACTTTCAATAATCTCAAGTCCGTAGTTGTCAAATCCTAACTGATTATGTTTCCAGCCATTCTGATTATGTTCATTCATTAAAGATTGATGTTTTTCAAAATTACTCTTCAGTAAATCCTGAGAAATTTAAGAATTATATGTATTAGAGATGATAAATTAAGAAGGATGAAAATTCATGTTTATTCAGAATCTAATAATTTTTTTAGGGATGTTGAAATAGAATCTTGATCGTATAGTGATTCACTATTCAAATCCACCCTTACACCGCTGTTTTAAACGGTTTTTTAATGAATATTAAAAACATAAAAATAAATTGAACTTTATTTTTGAATCTATTAAAGAATTTTTATCATAATTTAATTGGGAAATTTTACTTGTTTGGGTGTTTACATTGTAGGAGGAGGTGATTTGGAGAGCTCGTGATGGAATTCAAGCAAAATGGGCCAAACTACGTGAGATCCCAAGCATGCATGTGGACAATTATTTGTACTGTGGATAATATGTGCATTAAATTGGGATAAAAATGGGATTATGAGAAAATAATAGTGTGGTATACATTTCTCTTGAATATCATGAGGCCCAATTCATCCATTTGGAGGCCCAAAATAGGCCCACAATGTGAAAAATTCTGGGCGGGATAGATTGGACTACCCTTCTGTATTTAGGCCAAAACTCGGGACACGAAGATCCAATTGGGATAATTCCACCTCCCAAGGATATATAACTCTATGTAGAACCGCTACACAATATTTCATGACAATCGAACTCATTTTGGGCAGTCAACCAGCCAGATAATCAAAGATTAAGAATTCTGTTTTGAATAGTGACCTAGTCCCTTAGGCACTTGACCTTTTTTATGAAAAGTATGATGTTTTTGTCCATAAAATCACTCATCTCCTCATTATATCATGTTTAACGACCAGGGGTTAAGTTTAGTTTAATTAAATAGCTCTATTCACGTATTTAATTTTTCCTCTCCCTCATGTACTTCTAAACCTATTAGTGATCAATTTGTCGAGTATCCTTTGTTGTAATCCCAAGATCCACATTTGTAATCTTCATAAGGTAATTGATTTCCAGATTTTTTGTCAATTTTTCTTCATTTATACCTTATAAATTTCTGTTTATTCTGGTATTATCAAATAAAAATCAATGGAACAAGAATACACATGCTTCCATGCATAACCCAGATCTTGTGATGATTTGAGTGTGGTTGCCTCTTTTCTCACCCCTCCCTTTCATGAGTGTGCAAATGGATTGCGTCAGTTGATAGAATACAGAAGATTTAACCTATGAATATGCATGTTCTTTTCTTGTGTAATATTTTTATCATTTACACAAATCTGGTAATCTCATCATATTTTTGATGTGATGCCTTGATTGAGTTCTATTTTTTTACATCGATTCATGTTTGTTGATTTTGAGTGGTTGCCGATAATCAATATCATTGATCGATCAAATTCTAGGTGGTAACCTAGTAATAACTCAAATAAAATTACTGTTTTAAGTATTTATAAAATCAAGGAATCAATGATCCTTCCATTTCCCTTGAGAGTGATGACGAATTGAGCATTAAGGGACACTTACTCGGGTTGATCATGATTTCTCCAATCGTTTTCTCTCAGTAGTAATATACATTAAATTTCTATTCTTAAAGCAAAAAAACCCATGTTTTATAAAACCCAATTACCCTTTTATTTTCTTAATACAAGACTTATTTTTTTAATTAATGTTCTAAATATCCTTCAAGATATGACCTAGGGTTGCTGCTATACTGCAGAAATTTTAGTTAAAAATAAACATCTAATTTGACACACTCGACAACACGATCAAATTTTGGCACCATTTCCAGGGAACCAAGATAATTTATTTCTTTATTTACTTTTATTTATTTATTTTACTTCTTAACTATTATTCTTTTAAATACCCCACCCCCATTTGATTGTTTTGGTTTTGGTTTTCTGTTTCTATTTTGGGTTGTTTTTGTGTGTTCTTCCTCTCTCTCTCTCTATCTATCCTTCTCCATCTCTCTCTATAATTATGTGTTATAAAACTTTATTCCCATTTCAACCTTATTAAGTGATTATATACATATTCCATCATAAAAAAACAAACTTCACAACTTATTTTCATGAACCAATCAGAAAAATAAAAACTACTTCAATTTGACCTAGAAATTGAAAAGACAATTCACACACAAATCAAGGAATATAGATATGCTAAATCAAGTAACACTAAGAAACCCCTTTTTCAACCTCAAGTGGTTATAATCCAATCAAAAATTGAACCCAACCAAACCCAAGAAAACATGGCTGCAAATAATCAAACCTCAGAAGAACTTACCACCCCGGATGTGGAGTACCAACATGCATACATCCAATATCCTAGGGAAGCATCCAACTTTGAGTTGAGATCAGGCCTCACCCACCTACTTCCCAAATTCAATTGTCTTCCTGGTGAGGAACCTTATAAACACCTTAATGAGTTTCACATAGTGTGTTGCACCATGAAACCCCAAAATGTGTCTAAGGACTTAATTAAGTTTAGGGCCCTCCCTTTCTCCATTGATGGTGTTTCCAAAGATTGGATATACTATTTGCCTACCATAATTGGGGGTTGGAATGACCTTAAAAGAATATTTTTATATAATTTATTCCCTACCTCCCGAACTACATCAATTAAAAAATAAATCTTTGGAATTAGGCAATCACAAGGAGAGACCCTTCATGAATACTGGGAGATATTCAAAAGACTTTGCTCAAGATTCCCCCACCATCATATTAGTGAACAACTATTAATCCAATAATTCTATGAGGGACTTATCCCCATGGATCATGGAATGATTGATGTTGTAACCAGTGGTGCCCTAGTCTATAAAACTCCTTCCGCTTTTCATGACTTAATATCCAACATGGATCAAAATGCACAAAAATTTGGTACACGAGATATTGAAGCAACCCAAGGAGTTCATGAGTTAAGTCATTAATATCTAGAACAAAAGGTAGATAACAATCTTGATGAGATGAATACCCTTCTAAGTCAATTATCTCAAGCACAAGGTAACTCACAATCTCCTCCTATTCCATTACATTGTGGTATTTGTTCTGAAAATAATCATTTTTCTTATCAGTGCCCACAACTTCAAGATTCACCTGAGTCTTGTTCAGCCATGTTCCTAGGGAATTCATTCCAACAAGCACCTCCCTTCAAGAAAGACAAATTCAGGCCAAATCCTAATCTCGGGTGGCAAGCACAACCCCATTACCAACAAGTAGGAAACTCAAGCTACCCCTAGAAAAATTGGTATCAACAAGGACAAGGTATGCAACCTTATTATCCTTTAACTTCTAAAAATAATCCTCCTCCTATCAAATGTGAACCAAGCCTCGAGGTCATGGTGAAGCAAATGGAATCCCAAAAACTCTAGTTCCAACAAACCACACAATCATTTATTCAAGACCTAAAAACTCAAGTGGGGAAATTAGTAAACACCATCGGTGACCTTAATATGAAAGGTTCTGGAAAACTACTATCCCAACACATTTCCAATCCGAAAGAATAAGGTAATATATGTACTGTTACACTTTGTAGTGGTAAAAAAGTTTCTCCTTCTACTGTTTCTACACAACAGGTATGTCCCCCTCTTGAAAAATATCTTATCCAACTCTCAAATATTTCAAGTAAAGAAAAATAATAGAAAATGTGTAATCAAATTATCATTGATGATTCAAATGAACAATCCATTCCTCTTCCTTTCCCCCAAAGAATCTCTAAATATAAGAACAATTTTGATAATGAGATTGATAAAGAAATAATGGACACATTTAAAAATGATCAAGTTAACATTCCTCTATTGGATGTAGTTAAAAAAATCCCTTGATATGCCAAATTACTTAAATAGATATACACCCATAGAAGAAGGATGAAGGGGAATGAGAGAGTCAAATTGGGAAGGAATGTCTCGGCGTTGACTCAACCAGAAATTCCAACCAAATGAAAGGATTCAGGCACATTCACAATACCGTTTTCCATAAGGGAGACCTTATTTTCGAATGTTATGCTAGATTTAGGTGCTTCCATTAATGTAATGCCTCACACTGTGTAAACTTCCCTATAGTTTGGAAAGCTTCAACCAACAAGAATTTTTATACAACTTTCCCACTGAAGTAATACGCATCCAATAGAAGTGATTGAGGATGTCCTTGTACTAGTGAAAAATCTCATCTTCCCTACTGATTTCTACATTCTTGAGATGGAAGATACCCAAACCCAAGGACATGATCCTCTCATACTTGGGAGGCCATTCCTGAAAATAGTAAATACAATCATAAATGTTCACAATGGTACACTGTCCATGGATTTTAGAGGAGAAAAGGTATGTTTTAACATCCTTGAGGCTATGAAACACCCCGTTGAAGAGCACTCCACTCTTTCTATCTATTCGAGGGAAGTTCTCTCAAGCGATGCACACACACACACACTTCTCTCTTCAACCCATACTATGATTCATTTTCCACTTCTTCAACCTTGGATGATTTGAGTTTTGATTCATGTTTTGAGTGTTGTATGGGTTCTAAAAAGTGTAAATTTTTTGCATTAATTTATGAGTGTGTTCATTCTGAGGTACCCATGACCGTCGATGATTCTGAAAACCTCATTTCAATAGATTCTCTATCATTAGAGGATAAAAATTAGCTTATAGATAGTTTGATGGACCTCACTACCCCTAAAAACCCTCCCTCAATCCAGAAACCACCAGTGTTGTAACTTAAACAACTTCATTCTAATTTAAAATATGCATATCTTGAGGGTATTGACCAAGTTACCATCATTATTACCAATAACCTCTCCCCACAACAGGAATCAAAAATGCTCAACCTTTTGAGAGAGTATAAAAAGGCAATAGGATGGACATTAGATTATATTTTTGGGATTATCCCATCTATTTGTATGCACCAAATACTTTTGGACGATGTGGCTATTCCCATAAGACAATCTCAACGCTGGTTGAATCCCACTCTCCTTGAAGTGGTAAAATTAGATGTCAGTAAATTACTTGCTGCAGGGATCATTCATCCTATATCTAATAGTAAATGGGTTAGCCCAGTGAAAATTGTTCCTAAAAAAATAGTAATAACAGTTGTGTCAAATTAAAGTAATGAATTGGTTCCAATGCATGTGCAAAATAGTTGGTGAGTCTGTATTGACTACCATCGACTGAATCAATCCACGCAGAAGGACAACTTTCTTCTACCTTTCATTGAAAAAATGTTAAAATGATTGGCTGGTAAGTCCCATTATTGTTTCCTTTATGGCTATTCAGGTTATTTACAAATCTATATAGCCTATGAGGATCAAGAAAATACAACATTTACTTGTCCATTCGACACATTTTCATATAGAAGGATTCCATTCGGTCTATGTAATGCTCCTGGTACTTTTCAGCGATTTATGTTGAGTATTTGTTTGAGTACCTTGAGAGTTGTATGGAAGTATTTATGGATGATTTCATGGTATATGGTTATTCTTTTGATGATTGTTTGGAACACCTAGGTTCTGTCCTCTACCACTGCATTGAAGAAGATCTTGTTTTAAATTATGAGAAATTCCATTTTATGGTTGAGAGGGGGATACTTCTTGGGTATGTCATTTCAAATAAGGGAATTTAAGTTGATAAATATAAAATTGAATTAATTTCATCCCTTCCATATCCAAAATGTGTTCGTGAGGTGTGATATTATTTGGGTCATTCTGGTTTTTATCGCTGATTCATTTAAGACTTTAGTAAGATCACACTTCCATTATCCCGATTTTTGAAAAAAGAACTTGAGTTTGTGTTTGATATAAATTATGAGGATACATTCAATTCACTAAAAAGGATTCGAACATCACCTCCCATCATCCAACCACCAAGGTGGGATCTCCCCTTCGAGCTTATATGTGATGCCTCTAACTTTTCAGTTAGGGATGTTTTATCACAAAGGGTTGAGAAGGATCCTCATGTCATTGCATATGACTCACATACCCTTGAACTTGCACAGGTAAACTACAAAACCATTGAAAAAGAACTCCTTTCTATTGTGTTTTCCTTGGAAAAAAATCATTCATATCTTATTGGGTCAAAAGTGATTGTGTTTTCTGACCATGCTACCCTTTGATTCCTCTTAAAGAAACCTAAAGATAATCCCCCCCTCATACGGTGGATATTACTCCTCCAAGAGTTTGACCATGAGATTAGAGATAAGATGGGAGTAGAAAATGTTGTAGCTGACCACATTAGTAGGATTTCTCCACCACTGGACCACCATGCTGACTCATCCCTCCCCATTGGAGAATTATTTCCTCATGATAACCTTTGTGATATTGTGGAACTTACCCCCTTGTATGCGGATATTGTGAATTTTCTAGCAACAACTAGGTTCCCCACTGATTTCATCAATTCCCAAACCTAGAGACTTAAACCTGATTCTTGGTGGTACATTTGGGATTACCCAAATTTTTGGAGAATGTGTGGAGACCAAGTAGTTCGTCTGTGTGTCCCTGACCATGAATTCACCTCTATTTTGACCTTCTGTCACACTTTGGATTGTGGGGACCACTTTGTCTCTCAACGAATAGCTCGAAAGGTCCTTGAATCAGGAATTTAGTGGCCAACATTGTATAGGGATGCCCATCGATTTTTCAAGTCATGTAGTCATTGTCAATTAATAGGGAATATCTCAAAGGGGAATGAAATGCCCCAACAGCCCATGTTATTCTCTGTAATATTTGATGCATGGGGTGTTGACTTCAGGGGAATTTTCCAAATTATTTTAGATTCATGTACATCTTTTTATCTGTAGACTATGTGTCTAAATGGGTGGAATCGAAGTCCACCTAGACCGATGACTCTCTAGTGGTTGTTGATTTTGCGGGGTCTCAGATTTTTAGTAGGTTTGGTTTACTAAGTTTCATCATTATTGATCATGGTTCACATTTTTAAAATCACAACATGAAAATTTTGCTTCTTAAGTATGGGGTTGATCATAAAGTATCCACTACATATCACCCCAAACTAACAGACAAACATAAATCTTAAATCAGGAAGTAAAGAGAATCTTGGAAAAAACAGTACAACCCAATAGGAAAGATTGGAGTTTGCGCTTGGATGATGCACTTTGGGCATACTTTATAGCTTTTAAAACCCCAATTGGAATGTTTCCATACATAATTGTGTTTAGAAAAGCTTGTCACCTCCCAGTGGAGGTAGAACACCGTGTATATTGGGCTGTTAAACAATGTAATATGAATCTTTCAGATGCAGGTGAGCAAAGGAAGCCGTAGATTCAAGAGTTAGAAGAAATTCGATGTGATGCATATGAGAAGTCCTGAATCTATAAAGAGAAGACAAAGGCTATCCATGATAGCGTGATCCATCAGTGGAAGTTTCATATTGGTGAGAAGGTCCACATGTACAATTCTAGGATAAAGATCCACCTAGGCAAGCTTCATTCCCGATGGATCAGTCCTTATAATGTTACTAATGTTTACCCTTTTGGTGCACTACAGATTTTTCATGAGTAGAGTGGAAAAAGTCATACCATCAATGGTCAACGACTTAAATACATCCATGAGGATTTTACAAAGAATCTGGTGGAGGAAATACACCATAAAGAAGTAACATACTAGTAAAATCCACCAGGATTTATCCTTCCTTCTCAGATTTTCAATTATTATAGTAAGGACACTGCACATTCTAGGTGTAGGGGTGGATACATTCCTGGGTTCATTATGATTTTCATCATCTTTCTTATTTCTTCTCTTTTTCGCCTTCTTTATGGTATTTTCACTTTTCCCCATCTTGTTGAGTTCATTATGATTTTCACTGTCTTTCTTTTTTCTTCTCTTTTTCACCTTCTTTGTGGTATTTTTACTCCCCCCCTTTATGGAATTAATGTTTGTATGAATTTATCATCTGGGAGTGATTCTTAGTGAATTGGTTTTCTGTTAATGATATAAATGGTTGTATCTCTATGAAACCTTTGAGATGATTGATGCCCCTTGTGTGAGTAGTTTTTGGGAAACAATGACACTAATATCTCAACACATTTTTGCACTAAACCACAAAGTGTGTATATTTTTTACTTACTAGAAGGTAAATATAAGTTAGGTTAATATTTTTCAGCTTAAAATGATATTTAAATACGTTATTTCCTTATCCGATCTGTTTCATTGCTATACTGGATTGATTTATGCATGTGTACCTGATATATGACTGTTTCACGTCCACAAAAAAATCAGTTGTGTCTTGGGAAGGTCAAAAACCACTCCTCCTTGACCTTTGATCTTGTTATAACTATTATAATTAGTGTCGTGTGGAGATCAAATAAGGGTTGAGAGATGAGTGTGAGATTTTTTCCAAATGCAACTTCTAAAAAAACAAAAATAATAAATGAGGTAAGTGATAAAATGTGAAACATTTGGGGATATCTAGGTTAGAAGCTTATGTTTTTACTTCTGGGAATTCTTAAGTGAGTGGGTCTTAAAATATGATTGTAAAGGATGTTGGGCAGGTTTGGTGGGAAAAATGTTTTAAGCTGAAAAATGTTAAAATAACCTATATTTATTGGATAGAAAGTGGAAAGAATAGCATGGAATGGTTTTAACACACACACATGGCGAGTTAGTGGCATGGTGACTTTTTAATTCCTTGATCAATTTGAATTTCATTGTGATATGATTTATGAGACATCTTTTTCCATTTTCACTAGGAAGAACTCCTTGGTGTGATTTGTGCATTGATCACATTACTTTAATGAATTTAAATTTATTCAAATCTTAAAAATTCATGTTGTTGGGAATATATACATGCACAATTGTTTTTGGATATGTGACTTTTCCCAGGAGTGAAAATGTTTAGGTGTGGGGGTGTGATCGCATAGCGATTCACTATTCAAATCCACCCTTACACTGCTGTTTTAAACTGGGTTTGTAATGAATATTAAAAATATAATAATAAATTTCACTCTATGTTTGAATCAATGAATTAGTATTTATTACTATTTAATAGGGAAATTTTACATGTTTTGGTGTTTAAATTTTAGGAGGAGGTGATTTGGAGAGCTCGTGATGGAATTCAAGCAAAATGGGCCAAACTACGTGAGAGCCCAAGAATGCATGTGGCCAATTATTTTTAATGTGGATAATACATGTATTAAATTGGGTTAAAAATGGTATTATGATAGAAAAAAGTGTGGGATACATTTCTCTAGAAGGTCATGAGGCCCAATTCGTCTATTTGGAGGCCCAAAATAGGCCCACAATGTGAAGCAATTCTGGGCGGGACAGATTGGACCACCCTTCTATATTTGGGCCATAACTTGGGCCTGAGAGATCCAATTGCGAAAATTCCACCTCCCACGGATATATACGTAGATTTTTCACCTCTCACGACAATTTCATGACAATTGAAAGCGTTTCGCTCAGTAAACCTACCAAATAAATAACAATTAAAAATGCCATCCTGAATAGTGACCTAGTCCCATAGGCACCTGACCCCTTTTGTGAAAAGTGTTATGTTTTTTTACATAAAATCACTCCTCCCCCTCATTATATAATGTCTCACGACTATGGGTGAAGGTTAGTCAAATTAAAGAGCTCTCTTCACCCATTTTACTTCTCTTCTCCCTCATTTACTTCTAAACCTCTTAGTGATCAATTTGGGGAGTGTCCTTTGTTGTAATCCCGAGATCTACACTTGTAATATTCATAAGGTAATTGATTTCCAAGTTTGTTTCCTGTTGTTCTTCAATTATACCTTCTAATTTTTTTTATTCTGGTATGATCAAATACAAATCAAAGTAACAAGAATCCAGATTCTTCTATGCATAACCCGAATCTTTTGCTGATTTTAGTGTGATTGCCTCTTTTCTCACCCCTCCCTTTCATGAGTGTGCAGATGGATTACATCGATTGATAAAATCAAGGAGATTGAACTTATGAATATGCAATTTATTTTATTGTGTAATATTTTTATCATTGACAAAAATATGGTCATCTCATCATGTTGTTGATATGATGCCCTGATTTAGTTCTGTTTTTTACATCGATTCATGTTTGTTGATTTTGAGCAGTTGCTGATAATCAATATCGTTGATCGATCAAATCCTAAGTGGTAACCTTGTAAGAAATCACAAACCATTATTGGTTTTAGTATGTATAAAACCAAGGAATAAATGATCCTTCCATTTCCATTGAGAGCGATGACGGATTGAGCATCAAGGGACACTTACCCGGGTTGATCACGATTTCTTCCAACCATTACACTTTTAGGTTCTTAATCAGAACCTCATTGTTTTAATTAATGATCTAAATCTATTTTGAGAGACGACCTAAGGTTACTACTATACTGTAGAAATTCTAGTTAAAAATAAACATCTAATTTGATGCACTCGAAAATGCGATCTAATCCCCAAAAGAATTACCTAGAGAAACTCAAGTAGTTTCTAAAAAATCAGTGCCAATTGTTATATAAAAACAAAAGAAAGAAAAGTCTAAAATCACTGTAAAAACATGTAAGTGAAGTTTCTTTGGTGAAGGGATGACTGATAAGTGGATAAAATGACATGATGAAAGGAGATAAAGAGGTCCTCAAATAGGTCTCAATCATGATAAAGCCCTTACTAAGAATATTCAAATAGATAAAACTATTAAAAATCATGAAAAGGAAAAGTATCAGAAAAAAGGAAAGGATGGTAGCTTTGATATTAACAGTTTGTTGAAGAGTGTCCAAAAATATATTTTCATAATTAGTATAAGATAAATGATTCCAAAATATTCCATCAAGCCATCTATCCAAGACATAGGAAAGAAGAAACCAATAGTTGGAGAATAATTGGAACCACCAAAAGTTTCAGAAGAAGATACTGAGTTTCCTCAGATAGATGAATATATCAATCAAGAGGAAGAACAGTATGGAGATAAAAGTGATGAAGAAGAAAAATAAGAAAAGTTAGAAGGTGAAAAAGAAGACGATCAGAACTAAAAGTCTGAATCTGATACAATCCCTATCAGATCCTCTCATGCAGCCTCTAGTAAAATTCCATCCCCAGGTGTTAAAACTTAAAAGCATGTCAGTTAGGGATCTAAAGTTTATAAAGTTATTAAAATTTCTATTGAGGATGAATATTATATATTCGATTTCAATCAGAATTATATTTCAGGTGATGAAGATACTAGAAGCCCTAGAGAAAATATTCCTAATTATGTGGAAAACATTGATTCAAATCAAGCTATCTCTTTGAAAAGAGATCAATATTTTTTTCAAGATCTTTGAAGGATTGAAAAGTCATTATCATACTTACAAATAATAGAATGGAAGATAGATTTTGTTTCATAAAATAAAAACAAAGAATAGAATCTATCAAACTTCATAGAAAAATAATGATGAAACTTGAGGCCGAATTTAAATTTCTTGTTGAAATCACTAATGAGAATAGAAATGAATGTAATAAAGTGGTGAAGTGGTCAAACAAGACTGATGAAAAAATCAATAATAATGAATAAAAAATTAAATATCTTAGAAATCTCATGAATGAACTCTAATATTCATTCACCCAATTAAAAATTGATACTACTCAAAAATTGAAATTGGTTAGGCAACCAGATGAAAACTAGTTAGATTTTCTCAATGAAATTGAAATAAGGATATATGTCATTAAAAAAAAAATTTGTTTCATAAATATGAGATTATTGATTTGAAAAATCAATATATATTGATGAATGAAAAGTTTTATAAGAAAGATAAGACAAACAAATATCGTGAGGAAAAGATTCAGGCTCAGGATGTCAATATTAACTCTATGGAAGAAAAGTTGGAATCTCAGGAAGTAATTATTGATACCTAGGACCAATTGTCTAATTATTAGGAGAAAATATTCATTCTCAAAATGAATATATTGACTAGTTGATATAATACATGAAATAGTTTAAGAAGATAAAGGTAGCTACTATAAATCTCATGACGAAAGACAAGGAGATGGAAAATAAATGATATATTTTCAACTCTTATTGTATCATTTTTTAAAACTTTATTGAAGGTTTTGATTGAATATTTTCTATTTGGGGAATATATGTTCTTTCAATTACTCTAGATGCTCAAATTATCTATTTGTTTTTTTTATTATGTTTCTCTAACCCTTTTTTATGTATTAGAAGATCTTTCAAATTCATTTTTTTAAATCAAAAATGGGGAGAATGTGTTAAAAGGGTAAACAAATTCACAAATGGGGAGAATGTGTTATAAAGGGGAGAATGTATTCAATAGGGGGAGAATTTCTCTGAAAGGTAAATCATCTTAGTAATTGGGAGTTTATTTCTAAGATATAATCCTTAGGGATTCTAATATCTCAAGGGAGAGGTCAGTTTTATTCAAACTATTCAGAAGTGTTTTAAAAATCAAAGGGAGATAAGTTTAAGTGTTTTATTATGAATAACAAATTTATTTACTTTTTTATTCGTTTATTTTTTTTATTATGGGTTTTTTTCAAAAAGAAGATATTGTTGAGTGAAAAGTCTTCTCCTAACTTCTCTATTCATTTTGTTTTGGAAATCAAAAGATCTCTACTTTTATGTAAATTCATATATAATTTTATTTTATTAAGACATTTTACATTTTATAATTTCATTTTTTATAAGGTTATGATAATAATCATACCCATATTTTCTCAGAAATGAACCTTTACATGATAATCATTATAGCCCTGATTATTATTTTTATCAGTATCACCAATTACTATTTTCATTGGTCACACCAATTACGATTTTCAACCTGTACACCGATAAGTATTGTATAGACTACATAAATCGTACTCCCTATCATAATGTAAATCATCATACTCATTTAATGTTCACATCTATATGTTGTCGTATGAGATAATTTTTTTTGGTCCCACTTTATCATACTCATTTACTGTTCACTCATGTATTTTATTGAAAGAGATATATTCCTTTTGGTCCCACTATATCATACCTAGAAAATAATATTGTATCAAAAAGAAAATATTTTAATAAAAACTTTTCTATTCTGTTTTGATATGTGTTATAAAATGATGTCATTTTTTATTTACAATATAACCATTAGAGTTCCAACTATCCAAGTACCTTCAATAGTTTAGGAAGCAATATGAAATTTGGAGGAAAAAATGACCATTGGAGCCAATGCCTATAAATACTAGGTCATTTGAAAGAGATTGATGCTATTGAACTTTTGGAAGAAGTGAAAATATGTAAGATCTCTACCAAACTTTCTTTGTACTAAAGCCTTGAAGTGATCAAGTTGTGAACATCTTGTTTGACATACTTGAAATATTCAATAGCTTTGTTTTTATTTTTGCGATGATGATCATTAGTGATTATGATCGAGTACTTTCGTGGATAGGAAGAAAGATGTGCCTATCTTTTGCTGTTCGAGAGATTCCAGTGATAGGAAGACAAAGGTACTGATTACCTAATTAATCGAGGGCTATTGGGGATAGGCAGACAGACTGAAGACAATCATCGTATTAAGGACTTACCCTGGTGTAGTTAAGATAGACTTGCTTGAAAGAATAAATCAAGGGACCTATATCCTAGGTCAATGGATACCATTATCTTTGTATTAAAAGAATTTTATTCTTTTAAATTTCCAGAACATTGTAATAGAAAGTGAATTGTTTTATATATTCATCTTTTTATTCTATCTCCCAATTATTATAAAACCTCCAATTTCAATAAATCTATAATACCCTGATTACGATCTTTGTGATTATGAGTTATTTAATAATGATTATATATGATTTATAATAGAAACTTAAGTTGTTTTACTATGATCTTAGTAACTATTGTGATTATGATCTTTTATAAACTTACTCTGATAAATCATTTTAAATATTGAATACGGTTAAATCAACCTACAGAATAATTTATCACAATTAAACTAATTACGATATTTACCATACTGAGGTTCTGTCTAATTGATTGTTTTAATACAATAATTGCCTTTGTGAATTGATCTAGTTTAAATCTTTTTAAACTAAGTTCCTTTTAGGAATAAAGACGAAAGTTTTTAAAAATAAAATTCACTACTCCTATTGTATTGTGCCATATTCATACATATTTTGATCCCACAAAATAATGAATGATCTCCTTACTATAAAGAGAGGAAATCCAAAGACATCACCAGCATCAAATACTCTAGAGAGAACAGCTTGAAGAACAGGGTCTTGAATCCTTTCCAGTCTAAGCTCATGTGTCTTTCTACATGTACCATGGAATATCACTATTTATTAGTAGGACCCTCAATCCTAAATGCTCTGAATTTAATATTGACATTCTCTGGTGTCTCAAGAAATTTGAATATATGATCAATCCTGACTATCCAATTTTTTGACTCTTGAGGATCATTCATCCACTTAAAGGATGATGGCTTATCATGAAAGGACTCTTGAGATCAATCCATTTCTCATCAATCTCTTGGATGTACCTAAAAAACTATATTCTTAACTTGAGGTGAATTATGATCCACAACATGAATGACTAAAACAATATCCTTGAATATATTATAATCAAAGGGTGGATTATGATGAGTATTATATGTTGCATCCTTCCAAGGAACCCATGGAAGACGTCTCTGAGGTATAATACTACAAGCCTAAATAAAACAAATGGTCAGACAATAGAATAAATTTTAGGTCAAACCAAAATACCACTAAGAATAAAATGAGATTTAGAATAAAACCCAATATAAAATACAGACATCCCAACATCCCATGTAAACATATGTCTCTTCATAGAAAGAGTTAGTCAGGCCGTCACCGTAACCTACCTATCAAGTCTTAACAATCCTATCTCTAGTATAACAAACATATTAAGACAAGGACTCTTGTGATAAAAAAACATCCTAAAATACCACTTTATGAAGAACCGACCTAGGAAATCCTTAAAAACTCGTTACCCAACCCAATATTACATCAAATCAAAGAGCATTCTTGATCCCCACAAGTTGGTGGTAAGCACCTAGGAATCAAAAATAAGAAAAGATAACCGTCTTTCCAAACCCGAAGCAACAACATGGCACACAGACACACACACACACACACATATATATAAAGAGAGGAATTAAACAGAATAATAAAAAGTTATATGTGATAACTGAAATAAAATAGTGGAAATGATACAAATCAAAAGAAATAGTAGTAAGATAAACCCAAAGTACTAATTGAACATCAAAGGTTAACAAAATAGGAATATAACTACTCCATCTTATAGTGTGGGTAAAATCCCAACATCTCACCACTAGGTATCCATACCATGATGAATAGAAATCTCAATACATACCTATGGTGCCTTTGCTTTCCATACATCTAAAAGCATAAAATGGTCTATGCCTCTCCAAAGGGGTGCACAGGGTGTGAGAAAAATAAGATTAATAGGACACTCTGCAGATGTTCCATAACAAGTCCTTGTACAAAAAATCCAAGTATGCTGATTTTAATGAAAAAATGCATGATAAGAAGTAAAGTGGTTTTATCAAATGCATTGTAAGTATTCCCCTTATTCAAAAATTATAAAATAAAAATAGTTATATCAATTTCGAAGAAAAATTTCCATTTACATTCATTGAAATAAATAACATTCATATCAAAGCCAAAACATATATAAATCAAAGAAAAGGTAAATCACACTAAGGGACACAACAATCCAAGCTAGTAGATTACTCCTACCATAATAAATGAATATTTCATCCAACACAATCTAGAGATGGAACCACCTACCCCAAACTTGGGTCACATATGCCTTTAATTGGATAAAAAAACATAAGACCCTGAAAATGACAATGATGGCCCTATAATTGATCCTCAGATATTGGAATCAAATTAATCAAGAAAAATGGGTCGGAATGGAAGGTAAAACCACACATACTTCATGGAAAAATACCTTTTGAACCACAATCAATGGAGGATCGGCCACCCAAGAAAGATCCATTAACAAATATATAATGTATGAAGAGAAGCATTAATATCTAATCATTGGATTCGAAATCCTAGTGAAACAAAACTACCATGATAAAAAATAAATTGAAGGATTACTCACTCAAAGATATGAAGCACAATATCCCTCATGAATGATGATCGATCAGGGTGATCCAAAAGGAATAGAGGATACCAAAATCACCCTAGGGGAGCTCGAAGTCAAGTGAGGATAAGTATTACAGATGAATGAGAGAAAAATCACTCATATAATTCCCTAAAAATTATATGTCCTAATAATTTCATGTGTGTAATACATTTACATGTTGTGTAATCCATGAATATTTCATACATCAAAAAACATGTCGTCTTTATATTAAAAACATAGTTTAAATTATTAAATGATGTGAACATAATACAGAGTGTGTAAACTCTCCAGACCCAATATTATTTCATGGAATTTGGTAGAACCCATTACACGGTGTAAATGTAATGAAGACTTTGAAAACCGTAGGTTGCACATGGGAGCCCAATAGATCCAACTTTGTAACATTTATACCTAGACCCCATTAATTAAAACAAACATTCATCCTAATACTTTAGGTCATTCTCCCCATAAAATTATCTCCATCCTCATAAAATCCATGAATACACCAAAGGAAAGGGAAAAATCACCAAGAAAGAGAGGACGAACTTGGAAACAAGTAACAAGATGTTATATTAAAACCCTCTAAAATGTGGTATTTCCATGGTTTAGGTGCATGGTTTTCTAAACTATGCACACAAACCATGCACCTATATAGAGGTCATTAAAAATGTGTTAAAAATTACTTCTTTTTCCCTCCTAGTATTTATCCTAATTCACCCTTTTCTTCCCCACTTTGAACCTTATAGCCATGGCATACCTCCAAGTCGCTCAACCCCTCATTGGAACCCCATTTTGAAGGGGGGGGGGTGTTGGTGGAGGAACTTTAAACGATCACAAGTAAGTGTCTCTCCCTCTTAGTTCCTACCCTTTCCACGAAGTTTCTTCCATTTTTTCTTGAATTCCAAAATGACCAGAGGGTAGGGTTTAAAACCTAGGGTTTAACCATGGTGTTTCTTGGTCCAATATTCTATTTTCTGGCTTGATCTACCATCCTTGAGGTGTGGAAGTGGTGTGATTGAGTTCTCACACAAAGGATTCAAGGTTTTAACCATTTTGATAGGTGATTACAATGTATATGAAATCCTTGTGAGTTATATTTATGTGTTTATAGTATTTTAATGTTCATATAATATGATTATTGCTTTGAAAATTTTTTTTATTGGTATTTGTAATGAAAATGAATTTTTAGATCCATTTTTATGAGAAATTGGGGGGGGGGGGTTCATAGAAATATCTTGTTGATTCATTTGTGGATACCCTATAAATACTTAGTTAATTTTATTGAAGGGTATTATGTCTTTAATTTCTATTTTGAATGTTTATATACTTTGTTTGTTGCTGCAAAAATATGTTTTAATGGTGTTTGTGAAACACATGAATTTTTAAGTGTTGTGTTTGTGTGAGAATTGAGGGTTTATAAGGATATCAATTTATGGTTCATATAGGGATTCCCAAAAAATAATTTGTTGGTTTCATTGAAAGGTATTGGGCTGCCACTTCTATTTTGGTGACTTGTGAGTGTGCACGTGGTGTGAAAAGTGGGGATCTCAAGGAGTTTTGGGTGAAAAATAATGTGGGATTTTGAGAAGCTGTTTTATTATAAATCAAAAACTTTTTTTTGTGTGTTTTAAGTGTTATAAAGTGTGTATATCTACTGTATTGTTTTTATGTGACCAGTATTGGTGTTTTATATGCAAATGTATTTATTTAGCATGATTAAATGTTTTTATCAAAAAGGGGGAAGCCTGGGTACCTAGGTGGGAGGATACGTACTAGTACGACTAGTGATCCGGATGTGTTTCGTCCCTGTTTCCCTGAGAAAAGGGTTTTAAAAAACTCTAACTAAACAATGTGGATGATTTTTTTAGGACCAATTGGTTATGGGTATGTTCCCTACTAGTGGATCATTCATGGGAAATGATAGTGACTTGGATAATTTACATCGAGGTACGTGGTACATAGGGCCCGAGACTGTCTAGTGTCTAGTGGTGTTCCCAGTTTTGGTGCTCATTGGATTTGTAGTATTTACCCTTTTCCTAGAGTGTGTTTGGATGTAAATTAAATTAGATAAAATTTAATATTCAAATTTTATAATATTCTGAAAGTTTTCATTTGAAAACTGTTTTCAATTGAAAGTTACATTTCTTGGAATTTATCACCGCTTTTCTTTACATAGTAAAACTGCATGCTTTTCACTTTGTATTGCATAACCTTTGGAATATTTGGGTGTTATCCTATTGTTCTTAGGATCAAACCTTAATTACACCCCTTGGGTGTATGTATACTTGGTTATGTTTGACTCAGGTAAAGGCAATGCCTCGGGTGAAGGCAGTTCGGGTTGTTAGACCCCTCCTACGATGCAATGTTGTGGAGACAACTCGGGGGTGACAACCCCTTATCATGTGGATTAATTTTGGATGAATTGATTCTGTTTTTATTATTATTTGGACCTCTTGTACTTTTTTAAAACCATATATTCAGTTCTGGTTTTTTTTTATTAAGTCTTGTTTAGCATGGAAATTTCAGATTCTTATTATTGATTGTTTTTAATGTTTTAAGATTTCATACTCGGGTAAATCATTCCCAAACTAGATTTATTGATACCTGAGAACTTGTGATATCCCATGTGGATATGGAACTACCTTTGGGCCTTGTCATGGGCTAGATTCGGTGCTAGTATTAGTGGAGACTAGATTCGGTTCGTGACAAAATGGTATCAGAGGAGGCCAATGTTTTTGGGTAATATAACTATTTTTTTATGAGTCAGGATAGAAAGGAGCTAGAACTATCGAGGATTAGGGTTTTGGTCATGAGTAGGGTGTCTAGCCCACACCTCTTTTGGAAGATCTTGAGTCACCAGGGGACGTTGGAATTTTCTGATTGACTTCACTTCCACGTGAGACCAGTGGGCTCCAGACCACACATGGACATCAGGTAGGGGTGGAGTAGTTGTTTCATTTATTATTTTAATGTGTTTAGATTCTTTATATTTTATGTATTTGATTAAATCTTTCAAAATTTTGGTATTGACTATTATTTTTGTGACTGTTTCATTTTGAAGAAACATGCCTCCCCGAAAAGCTCCCATGTGCCCACGTGAGGGAGTCGAAGAGAGTTATCCCACTCCAATTGATCAGAGGCTAGTCAAGGTTGTGGTTCGGGATGTCTAGGATATTGGGAAGGGACTATATCCCGTTCCATCTCATGTTATAGAGGATGAGACTAGTCTTAGAAAGGATAAGGACCAGGAGTTCTTGGAAAATAAGCCTCCCAACTTCCGAGGTAGCGTAGAACCCCAAGAAGTAGAGGAATGGATTGAGAAGATTGAGTGCATGTTTCAGTTCCTAGATACACCCAAGTAGAACAGGGTGAAATTTGACTACTTTATATTGGAGGGTCTCAGCCGCAAGTGGTGGGAATCAGTACTTCAGACTGGGAAGAATGAGTAGATGCACTGGGGAAATTTCAAGACCGTATTCAATGAGCAGCATTTCCCCGAGGTCTTGGAATATTCCAGGTCCAGAGAGTTCATGGATCTTGTTCAAGGGAATCTATCTATGATAGAGTACGCCAAACATTTCACTGAGTGAGTTCAGTATGACCCTGAAATCGTCTCCAATGATCAAGAGAAGGCCCATAGGTTTGAGAAAGGCTTTCGACCAGAGATATGCTCCCAGGTGTTCTTGTTTAAGATTAGGACCTATGCTGAGGTCGTTGATCGGGCATGCATGGTGGAGATTTATCAGAAAGTTAGTGATGGTTTCTCTGGGTTAGTATCAGTAGTGGGAAGTGTAATATCTTCAAAAAAGAAAAGGAAGTGAGAGGAATAGGTAAATAAGGGAGGTGGTAGTTCAAGAAACTCTTCCAGGCAGTTCTCATTTGTGGCTTCTGATGCGATATCGGTCATCTGCCACTCATTTGGGAGGCTAGGGAACATCCAACCAGCATGCCCACTTCCTCTGAATCGTTGTTACCAGTGTGTAGGTATAGGGATTTTCAGTGCTTTTGTGGGGTGGTACGTCCACTTCCATGTGGGGTAGGGTTAATGGCTTCAAGAGGAGGGCCAACTCAATCCTTGGAGGCGAGGAAATGAGGATATAATTTTGGTGGATATGGTGGTAGGGCTGGGTCATCTTCTGGGAAGATCCAGTTCAGAACACAACCACAGACTAGTGGTCATCCTCAAGAAGAGACCGGACATCTACATGCAGTCGATCAGGCACCAATAGAATCAGAGGTGGGACAATCCATAGTTCGAGGTACTATTTTGATCACATATTATATAGTTGCTGCTCTTTTTGATACTGGTGCCGCTGTTTCATTAATTTATGCCCATTTTGTGGACATGCTGAATTTAACAACCGAGTTGTTGTCTTTTACGATGGAGTTGGTGATGCTGTTGGGAAAGAAGAAGGAGCAGGGTCTCAGGTGCCCGTCGTGTACGCTCTCCGAGTTAGGGGTTGAGATGGAATGGGCCCTCTTGGTCTTAGATATGGAACTGTTTGACATAATAATCAACATGTATTGTCTAGTACACTTTCAGACACACATCGATTGCTACAGGAAGTGATTGAGTTTCACGACACCTAATGGGAGTCGTCAGGTTTTTCGTGCAGAATGGGATCCTCAGTCGGGTCAGGCAGGACCTCCACTCCCAGATTTGGGGATTCTTATCTTCTAGTTATCATCACTCACGCTAAAGGACGATGGTCTTGCCCCTAAAGGTGCATTAACTCTTGTGGGGAATGAGTTTCTGGAGGTATTATCAGATGATTTTTTAGGTTTTCCCCCAGAGTGGGATGTGGAGTTCGCGATTGATCTGGCGCCGGGACCACAAATGATATCTCTTCCCTCATATCAAATGACCCCCATCGAGAGGAGGGAATTAAAGATATAACTGGAAAACTTATAATCCCAATGATTAATTCACCTGAGCATCTCTTATTCGGCCACCCCTGTGTTGTTTGTGAAAAAGTCTAACAGATCCCTTCAGTTGTGCATTGAATACCAGATGTTGAATAAGGTAACAATTAAGAAAAAATACCCTTTTCCCAGAATATATGATTTTTTTGATTAGTTGAAGGGGGAAAAGTGATTCTCAAAAATAGACTTGAATTTGGGATACCATCAACTCAGGGTGAAAGAGGCTGATATCCCAAAGACAGCCTTCCAAAGCGGGTACAACCTCTTTGAGTATTTAGTCATGCCCTTCGGATTGACTAATTCTCTAGCAGTCTTTATGGAACTCATGAATAGGGTGTTCCACCATTATCTCGATTCCTTTGTTGTGGTGTTCATGGATGAAATTCTAGTATACTCTTTATCTGAGGAGGAACACAAACATCACTTGAGGATCATTTTGTACACTATACGGGATCATCGCCTTTATGAAAAGTTGTCAAAGTGAACTTTTGGGATTAGGGAGGTGAAATTTCTAAGGCATGTGTTCTCAGAGTAGGGGGTTTCAATGGACCCTGAGAATATCATTATAGTCATGTCATGGGATCAACTAAAAATGTGTTCGAGATCAGGAGTTTCCTTTGCCTGTATGGTTATTACAGGCGATTCGTTCAACATTTCTCTTGGTTTGGTTAACCATTGACCGCAATCACCCATAAAGACATGAAGTTTGTATGGGGCCAATAGTGTCAGTAATCCTTCAAGGAGATGAAGCGGTGGTTGACTACCGTCCCCATGATGATTTTTCCTGAGGCTGGTAAGGGGTATGTGGTCTATTGTGATGCTTCAAGTATGGGTCTTGGGTGTGTACTTATACAGGATGATCACGTGGTGGTGTATGGATCTCGCTAACTCAGGCCACAGGAAAATAATTTCCCAACCCATGAATTGGAGTTAGCAGCTGTGATGCATGCTTGGAAGACTTGGTGTCACTATCTCTTTGGGGAGAAGATTGTGTTCTACTATGATCACAAAATCTTAGCCTATATCTTCTCGCATAAGGACCTCAACTTGAGGCAGTGTCGTTGGATTGAGTACTTGCAGGGGTTCAGATTTGACATTATCTATACCCCCAGCAAGGGTAACGTGGTGGATGATGCCTTGAGAAGAAGGGTTCTAGTGCGAGCTTTGAGGAAGTCCAGTGATGAGTGGACTTTGATGGGGCTCTTTGCTCAGATGCATGTGGAGACCAGGGATCACAGTGGGGGTGAATTCATGGAGATCATTCAGTTGAATCCTTTTCTCTTGGAGTTGATTTATCGGGAACAACCTAGTGATGAGATTTTTCTGCAGTCGAGGTGGTTTCATCATTGTGGGGGGCCACCCATTTATTGGTCGTCGTCTCCCGAGGGTATCTTTTTCATCAAGGGCCGTTCAGTAGTGCCATTATCTTTTCCAAATGTGGTGATGGAGGATAACCAAAAATCTTAGTGGGATGTCCATCTAGGTTACACCATGATTTATTATGATGTGAGATGACATTTCTGGTGGCTAGGTATGTGATGGGACATAGAGGACTTTCTGTCGAGATGCTACACACACCAGGAGATGAAAGCAGAGAATCAAAGGCCCTCCAGTTTGCTCCAGTCGTTACCCATTCCTACCTAGAAGTGGGATGAGGTCTCCATGGACTTCATTATTGGATTAACTCGTACACCTCAGGGTAAGAATTCCATTTGGGTGGTGATTGATCGTATGACCAAATCATCCCACTTCATTCCAATCAAAGATACAACTAAAGTGGATGAGTTGGTCCATTTGTATCTTCAAGAGGTGGTAAGGATCTATGGTGTTCCATCAGTAGTTGTCTCGGTTAGAGACCCCCATTTCACTTATTAGTTTTTGTAAGGCCTTCATAAGTCATTGGGGTGTCATATTATGATGAGAATGACATACCATCCTCAAATAGATGGTCGGATAGAGCAGGAAAATCAGATTTTGGAGGACATGCTCCGTGCATGTGTCCAGGACTTTGGAGGTTCCTGGGTTATCCATTTAGTATTGGTTGAGTTTTCTTATAAAAATAGTTATTAATCCTCAATTATAATGAATCTTTTTGTGGTTCTCAATAGTCGGCCTTGTCGGTCCCCCCTGTGTTGGGATGAGGTAGGTGAGACCTCACTATTGGGCCCGAGTCTGGTGCAGGAGGAGTCTGAGAAGGTCAAGTTGATTAAGAAGTGTTTATTGAAAGCTCATAGTTTCCATAAATTATATGCTAACCAGAGGCATTGAGACTTATAATTTTCTTTGGGTGATAGGTAATTCTTAAAAGTGGTCCCTCGTTTGGGCCATCGTCGATTGGGAAAGTAAGGGAAGCTGACACTGCGGTATGTCGGCCCTTTTGAAATCACCGAGAATATTGGAAAGGTGGAATACAGGTTGGATTTAAACTCTCAGTTGACATCCATCCATGATGTCTTCCATGTATCCCAGACGAATAAATACAACCTGGATCCGTCCCATGTGCTGAGTTGGGAAGAACTGGAGATAGAGCCCGACTTGTTAGTTTTTGAACGGCCAGTGCAAATAGTGGACTCCTAAGATAAAGTGTTTCAAGGGAAGTACATTC
Source organism: Viscum album (assembly GCA_963277665.1). Lineage (NCBI taxonomy): Eukaryota > Viridiplantae > Streptophyta > Magnoliopsida > Santalales > Viscaceae > Viscum > Viscum album. The sequence continues at coordinate 1,868,974,103 of OY728129.1, read as the reverse complement.
CATTAGTCTAGGTTTTTTTGTAGTATGGTAGTGATACACATGAAACCTGGGAGCGAAATTCATGGGTGAGGATGAGTACCCATTCTTGTTTTCTGATCAAGCCTCTAGTCGAATTTCTTGGACGGAAAGTTTTCATGGGGGGGGGGGGGGGAATTGTCACACACAAATTCTTTGTTAAAGATATTTATATTTCTTATATTTTTATCCTTACATCACCTCCAAAGTCCCCCCTAACCCCCCACAAATTTTTGTGGCTTTTGAAGATGTTTTGAGGGGAGAAAGGAGGGTGCACAATTTAGGTGCACAGTTTTCCAAACCATGCACAGAAACTGTGCGCATATGTCCAGGTCATTAAAAATGTGTTAAAAATTACAACTTTTCCCTCCTGGGATTTATCATAATTTTCCCCTTTATTCCCCAATTTGAACCTTACAGGCATGGAATCCCTCCAAGTAACTCAAACCCTCATTGTAACCCTATTTTGAAGGGGGGTTTGGTGGAATAAGTTCAAACAATCTCAAGTATGTGTCTCCCCCTCTTAGTTCCTCCCCTTTTTATGAAGTTTCTTCCATTTTTTCTTGAATTACCAAATTACCAAAGGGTAAGGTTTCGAACCTAGGGTTTAACCTTGGGTTTTATTGGTCCAATCTTCTATTTTTTGGCTTGATATACCCTCCTTGATGTGCGGTGGTGGTGAAATTGAGTTTTCCCACAAAGGATTCATGGTTTTAACCATTTTGGTTGGTGATTCCATTGTGTATCAAATAATTGTGAGTTATCATGCTATTTTTATAGTATTTTCATGTTTATCGCATTTGATTATTGCTGTGAAATTTTTTTTAGTGGTGTTTGTAATTTAAATGTATTTTTAAATCCATTTTTATGTGAAAGTGGGGGTTTTTCATAGAAATCTATTGTTGGCTAATTTGGGGATACTCTATAATTATATAGTTGATTTTATTGAGGTTTATTAGGGCTTAAAATACTATTTAGAATGTTTATATCCTTTGGTTATTGCTGCTAAAATCTATTTTAATGGTGTTTGTGAAACACGTGAATTTTTAAGTGCCGTGTTTGTGTGAAAATGGAGGTTTTATAAAGATATCACTTCATGGTTCATATAGGGCTGGAAAAAAACTGATTTGTTGGTTTAATTGAAAGTTATTGGGCTGAAACTTCTATTTTAGTGACTTTTTAGTGTGTATATGGTTTGAAAAGTGGGATCTCAAGGAGTTTTGGGTGAAAAACAATGCGGGATTTTGAGAAGCTGTTTTATTGACAATAAAAATATTTTGTTGTGTGTTTTAAGTGGTATAATGTTTGTATATCTACTATATGGCTTGTATGTGACTAGTAGTGTTGTTTTATATGAAACGTGATTTATGTGGCATGCTGAATTGTTTTTAATCACAAAGGGGAAAGCCTGAGTACCTAGGTGGGCGGATATGTACTAGTACGACTAGTGATTCATATGGGTTTTGTCCCTATTTCACTGAGAAAATGGATAACTACAACTCTAACTAAAAAACGTGGATGTTGTAAGGGGAAAAATAGGTTATGGTTATGTTCCCTACTAGTGGATTGTTCATGGGAAAGGACTGTGACTTGGATACCTTACACCGAGTTACGAGGTATGTAGGGTCTGAGACTATCTAGTGCCTAGGGGTGTTCTCGGTTCTGGTGGTCATTCGATTTGTGGAATTTACCACTTTATTAATGTGTTTTTGGATATAAATTACAGTATCTAACATTTACTATTCAAATTTATTAACATTCAGAAAGTTTTAGTTTGAAAACAATTTTTAATTGAAAGATACATTTCTTAGAATTTATCACTGATTTTATTTACAAAGTAAAACTTCATGCTTTTCACTTTGTATTGCATACAGTTTGGAATATTTGGGTGTTATACTATTGTTCTTAGGATAAAATCCTACTTAAAACCCTTGGATGTAAGTATACTTGGTTATGTTGGACTCAGGTAAAGGTAAAGCCTCCGGTGAAGGTGGTTCGGGTTGTTAGACTCCTCCTACGATGAAGTGTTGTGGAGACGGTTCGGGGGTGAGAACCCCTTGTCATGTGGAGTCATTGTGGATGAATTGATACAAATTTTATTATTATTTGTACCTCTTGTAATTTTGTTAAAACCATGTATTCAGTTCTGGTTTTTTATTAAGTCTTTTTTGGCATGGAAATTTCAGATTCTTATTATTGATTGTTTTTAATGTTTTATGCTTTAATACTTGGGTAAATAGTTCAAAAACAAAATTTATTGATACCTAGGAACTTTTTCCTACCCATGGGGATAGGGAAATCCTTTAGTTCCTAGTCATGGTCTAGATTTTGTGCCGGTATTAGTGGTGACCAGATCCAGTTCGTGAAAAATAACATTCTTGAAACTCATTCAACGGAATCTTCTTCATAACCTGGGGAAAGAAAACATAATTAGGGAGAGATAAAATTATTATTAAGGTTAATTAAAGAAGTATAAATAATGAATTTATGATAATAAATCAACATGTAAATGTAAATAAATGGAAATAAATTCCACTTAAATAAAATTAGAATGAAATGAATCCATAAATATTTTGAGGAAAAATCTCATTGTTAAATAATAACTGTGTATGAATGAGGTTAATTCTTAATTATTGGAATTCATGTTTCATAGGAACATGTTACCTTTACCATAAAGGTTTATTATCCAGAGATTTTAAAAAATTATAATTTTTCCAACTGATTAATCACACGAGACTACCAATGCATCATGGGGATTTCTATAACCGGCCCCCACCCACGTCGTACATGTCCAAATCATTTATCATATATCTAGAAATAGATTTAATTCATGAACAATATGCCTTATAAAATATCGTTATTGAATGAAGGATACATATTTATCAATAATTCCCTACTATTAATAAGAAACAATAAGGGTTGCTGGCATTGATGAATGAAAATACCATTGAAAGATCATTAAAAACATTCTTGAGAAAAATAATCTTTAAACATTCCAAAGTATCCCATACCAATTTGAAAATTTTGAATCATAATATCCATGAAGGAATAACATTTAACTAAACTTATAATATCATAAGAATAATAAGATTCATGATATAACATGCCAAAGTATATTATACACACCATTTAAAAGAAACTAGGTGCATAACATCACATTATGTCTCAATGAAATGAAATTGAGATGAAAACCATTACAATTGTGGTAATATATGAATAAGAAGACACAAAATTAATAATAATCAAATTAAACATTGAAATAAAATAAATATACAATAATTCATGATATAATATATCAAAAAAATGATTAGGTACACCACACAAAAGAATTAGGTGGTGAATTTGACAATTATCTCATAGATGAAAAAGTGAGAAGAAAATATCTTACCTTGAGTATGACTTATCACGTGTGTCTATATTCATGAATAATTAACATTTGTAAATTATTTAATATATATATATATATATATATATATTTAATTTTTATCATTACCTTTATTTCTCTTATTAAAAGTTTGTAAAAAACTACTTAAACAATTAAGTTTACATTGGGTGTTTTGACCATATTCGGTTTCTGTGTAAAAAAATGACTTGGTAGGTGAAATATGGTCAAATGGGTCATTATATAAATATGTAAAGAATAATAATAATGAAATAGTTATAATATTTATAAAAAATCAGTCATGAATAATGATTATGAAAAATGAACCAATAGTACAATCATGGAGATGGTAAGACGAACGTACACATGAGTAACGTTCTCATTTTCAATAAACATTATGGAAAGAAGGTAAGTAACATTATAACTTTCTATAATGATAATTATATCATAAATACCATGTTATTTAATTATAAATACTTATATATATAATTATTGGTATGTAAAAGGAATCACATAATGTCGATGAGGCGGTAGTCCACACGTCCATGACCGATGTTATCACTTTTTAGTGTGTGAAAAGGGTTATATATAAAATGAAATATTATATTTAAAGAAATATAATTATTTCATTTATATCATATAGATTTAATTTATGTCACATATGTTTAACTAAAACCATCCTTTATACATTTCATTTATAGCGTGAATGAATCGCATCGCTTTGAGGAGGCGATAATCCACACTTCCACAAACGATGTTATCATATTCCCACAAAATGGAAAGAATAAAGGTATGTTATTTATAAAGATTATAGGAGAATAGTAAAATTATAAATATCATATATATAATATATAAACATAATTTCCATCATAATTCACAACCATGAAAGGTGGTAATGGAAAAATGAATGACTTCGTTTCGTGAGGTGGTAGTTCGCCTTACACAAATGATAAGTTTGTTACACATTTGATGGGTGTGTGTATAGATGTATGTATAAAACATAACATTAAAAAATTATTATACTTATGATACTTATGTTATTATGTAATCATGGAATAATATTATTTTATGGGGTGGAGAATGAAAATAAAACAAATGTTCTTGAGGAAGGATGTTACCTCTTATTTGGGTAGCACCTTTTGGTTTGCACCAAAGAGATTCATTGGATTTCTTTTTTCTCAAGGTGAGTATTATAGGATCAGGGTAGGGATTTTTTTAGATTATTAGAGAAGATATTGGTCGAGAAAAAGTGTCTTGAGGGGTGTGAGGAAGTGGGAAGTGTGAGTGCCTCTTTTTAGCGGAGGAGGAGTTCCATTCTTATCAATTTTTTAAAAGGGAATTCCACCCATGTTTTCCCATTTATAATGGAAAAAATATATAAAATGGAGTATAGGGTATAAATATGGCCATAAATTGATCTTATAAAAGTGTATAGGTCATTTTGAGCCTTAAGTTTAAGGTTTAGTCCCTTGTTATGTTTAATTTTAACTTAATCTCTGTAATTAATTTTAATTACTTTCACTATTTTTCTAAAAAAAACCAGATTTAACTAATTAGACCATAATATTATTCTTATTTCAAATATGGAATCCATTTTCCAAAATTATAATCATATAAGTGGAAGAAATCAATTTAAAATTAATCCTACAAATGAGATGTGAATGCTGGTTTTTAAATTAAAAACATTCAAAACTTCGCTAATTTTTTATATCAAATTTCAAAGTGAAATTAATTAAATTGACATAAATTGTATTAGTTTATGTGAAATTTATCTAATTTAACTTTAAAAATAATTAAAAATATAATTTATACTTATAAATAAATTAGACGAAAAAATAGTTTTGAATTAAAATTCAATATTGTTTACTATTCCTAAGAAAAGGAAACATCACAGAAAATACCAAATATTCACCCTAAGATATTTTTATGTTCCTATTAAAAATATAAAGTTTATTTTCTCATATTAAATTTATAAATTTGTCAAAAATTGTATTTAAAATAGGTTCTCTAGTAAAAGGCGGTAAAAACACCTTTATAAATTTATATGTTTTTATGAAATATTGGGTTTATTCTTATCTAATGACTATAAAATCTATTTGACGAGTATAAAAAATAATTTATTGAATATATAATATATATATATATAATATTAATATCACTAAATAATTGTAATTAATTTAATTTATTAAGAAAAAACACCTTTGGGAACATAAAAATAAAAATATTTCCTTTATATTTGATTGGTTTGTAATTTCATTTCTAATTAATTGGTAACCAATAGATTCATTTTATATTTGAATAAACCATATATTTTCCTAATTTATTTGATATATTTTATAAGCACTAATATAATATCTATGCTAGATCTTATTATATTAAATATTAATATTTTAACAATATATTATTGTTTTATAAAACTCAATCTTGCGTGTTATGCAAGACATCATGGAAAGCCAGTAATTTGTGTAACACAAGATAACATCAGTATTATGTGTAGAGTAATCTAAAATTTATGTTGTGTGTAACAGAATATTAACTCGGTGTTTTGTATAAAACAATATCCGAACAAAATTAAATTTATTCTAAAAGGAGAATATTGTGAAGTCTTGGGGTGTTACATTCTCCCCACCTTAAATATATTACATCGTCAAAATTAAAACTTGATCTAAATAATAAAGGGATTGATACTTGAACATAAACTAATTTTGGAAAAAAAACATTGTAAATAGGGATAATAACACATTTTCATAATAATAAAGAGAGGAAAATGTAAAGGTCACAACAAAACTAGGAATTGACACAAGATAACTTTAGTGAATACATAGACATGTAAGAAAAATATTACCATCAAGTTTTAATGAATAAAAATAGATAACATGTTCATGAGAAATTTATAGACCACAAATCCATAAAATATTTGTGTGGAAAGGGTCATTGATATCATTTGAAATGACGATAACAAGACAAAATGTTTTGTTTCAAGACCATTTTTCCTATAGTTGATGAATTCTTTCACTATATAAGAATATGAGTAAATATACATTTATATAAACATAATATTTTCAATTTATTATTCCTAGAACTATATTTAATTTGTCTATTAGAAAACGATTCTTCATATAGTGAAGTAATACATTAATCTCTAAAACCTCATTCAAAGACCAACTTAATCCAATTCATAAATAGTTAAATTATCCAAATGATTATGATCCAAAAACTTTATAAAGATGGTCACTAAATTTCCAAAATGAACTTATTATTAATTCAAATAAAATGAAGTGGCTCTTTAATTATCATATAAAAAACTTGTGAACACCCTCATCACGTATTCTCTTAAAACATCGTAATAACCTAAATTACAATAAAATGTTATTAGAAATAATATTTCTTACATATTACTTAAGTATGAAACATGTTATTAGATATATTCATTAAATCAAAAAGTGTTGTAAACTCCATTAATGATTTAATAAACCAATTTTTCAACAGACATTAATCATTTCCAAGGTAGTCAGTACTATCCAATTTACTTTATCCAAATCAACCATCTCTTTAATATAAGGTCATTATCTTAGTATCACGAACATATTAAGGGTAATATTTCCTCACCTATATGTTTTACAAAAAGTTTAACTTACTAAAAAGTCACTTTTCTTGGTCATCGATGCCATTCAGGATATGATCTTGAATCCTTTATGAAATAGTATTGTAGTACAATACTTATATATTATTTAATTCTTATAACTAGTACATCTTTGATAAAATTCTCAAATGACATAATTCTTGAATCCAAACATAATCAAATTAATCATTCCTCTTCATTCATTGTAGTAACATAATATTTATCATGATCCATTAGTCGGTTTTGGTGTATATTCCTTTGATGCATGAGAAATTGATTTGCCTAGTATCATATATCCTTGAAGTCAAAGCACTATACATTGAAAACCTTTTTCCTACCCATAAAATCACAAGAACGGTTTCCTTTCTCTCCATAGTTTTAGAAAACTCTAATTCATTTTAAGCATGTACTATATTGTTTCTTTATTTAATTATCAAATATGGGAAAATATTTCTTTCCCTTCTTCTATTTATCTATGTTTTTATCTATCATCATTTTCCTCTATTTCTTCCCTTTAGAAGTTTTAAGGATTGGATAATTCCTCACCTGTCTCATTAGAACATGATACTATATCCTCATATGATGAGAATGTTTTGGAGACTATTTACCTTCAAAATATTGTAATGAGACCATAAAAGTTAAGGTACTTCTAACAATTTGTATCACATGTGTCAGTACGGTTCACATTCTTTTTGCTAGACACCATTTCTAAATACTTGGATACACTATATTAGATAATAACATTTTGAAACAAAATGTATAATACCAAAACTATTGATAAAATTAACATAAATTAAAAAAATTCAAGTGTGGATAATCTCATAATCATAAGAATGGTTTATTTTTTATGTTTTTATATAAATATCCTCAAGAAATATCATAGGGTTGTTTCTCTAATCTATATTTCCTTAATCTAGTTTCCAAGATTTCTACTAAACTTTCTATGATACCAACTATAACTCCCTGACCCTAGAAGACTGGATCCGTTGCATTAATTTATTACATTGGCATAAATATGAGCTTCAAATCCCAAGGGACTGAATATTTTAGTAGTTTGGAAAAAACATATTAAATACATGATACCCAAAATACATTGGTAAAAGAAAATAAAAATATGATACAAAATAAAATGAATTAAACAACATCCTTTAAACACATTCAATGGAATATTCTTCATAACCCATGGAAATGAAACATAATAAGGGTGAGATCAATTGATTAGTAGGGTAAGTAAAGAGGAATAAATAATTAATTGATGATAATAAATCAACATGGAAAGGTAAATCATTAAAAACCCATGCCATTCAAACAAACTGATAATGAAATGCATTCGTAGATAGGTCTAAGGAATATATCATTGTTAAATAATAACTGATACCAATGAGAGAAATGCTTAATTATTGGATTCCATGTCTCCTAAGCACGTGGTACCTTCAGGGTCAATATTTATTGTCACTATAGTTTAAACTATTTTTATTTGTCTAACTCATTCATTTCATGAGACCATCAATGCATTGAGGGGCTATCTATAATCGAGTCCCACCTATGTCATACCTATCCAAATCATTAATTATATATTGAGGAATCGATTTAATTACTAAACAATGTGCCTTATCAAATATCCATATTGAATGAAGGATAAAACTTTATCAATAATACTCAAGTGTGAATAAGTAACAACAAGGGTTGTTGATGTTGATGAATAGAAATACCGTTGAAATAACATTAAAAACATTCTTGAGGAAAATAATATTTAAACGTTCCAAAGTGTCCCATACCACATCGAAATTTTTTAATCAAATTACCCATGAATGAATAAAATTAAATGAAACCTATTATATCATGATAATAAAGAAATTCATGATATAACATTTTATTAGGAAGTATATACACCATATAAAAAGAACTTGGTACATAACATAACAATATGTCTCAATGAAGTGAAATTGTGATGAAATACCTCACAACTATGGTAACATATGAACGGATGACCCAAAATTAATAATCATAAAATGAAACATTTTAATACCATGAAGATAAAATAATTCATGATATAATATATCAATGTAATAAGTAGGTACACCTCACAAAAGAATTAGGTGGTGAATTTAACATTTGTCTCATAGTTTAAAATACCTTACCTTGAGTATAAATTATTGTGTGTGTATTTATATTCCTAAATAATAAACATATGTTAATTATTTACCTGATTCATAAAAATTTGAATATTTATCATCACTTTTATGTCACTGATTACCATGTTGTAAATAACTACATAAACAATTAATTTTACTTTTTGTGTTTTGACCTTATTCAGAATTATATATCAAAAATGACTTTAGTATGTCAACTATGATCAAATGGGTCATTATATAAATATGAAAAGAATAATAATAATGAAATAATTATTATATTTATACATAAATTATAATATTAAAATTAATCATGAAAGATGGTTATGAAAAATGATCCAACGTTACTATCATGAAGACATTAGGTCATACATATGCATGAGTAACATGCCATTTTTCAATGATCATTATGGAAAGAAGGTAAGTGGCATTATATATTTACATAATTATAAATATATCATAAATAACATTTTATTTAATCATACATAATTTTATATATAATTATTTTGATGTAAAAGGAATCACATCAGGTTGAGGAGGTAGTAGTTTACACGTCCACAACTGACGTTATCACTTTTTAGTTTGTAAAAATGGTAATAAATAAAATAAAATATTATATTTATAGAAATTTAATTATATTATTAATATCATATATATTTAATTTATATCCCAAAATTTTAATAAAACCCATCCTTTATACATTCCATGTATGCCATGAACGAACCACATCTCTTTGAGGAGGCGGTAGTCCACACTTTCACAAAGATGTTATCGTATTCCTACAAAATGTAAAGCATAAAGGTATATTATATATATATATATAATTTAAATAAATAAATAAATTATATATATAATATATATATTCTTTAAATAGTGTTTCCATCATTATTACCAATAATGAAATGTGGTAATGGAAAAGCAAATAACATTGTTTCGTGAGGAAGTAGTTCACCATACCCAAACAGTAAGTTCATTACCCATTTGATGGAAGTGTTTGTAGGTTAAGTTTAAAACATTAACATAAAAACATATTAGAATAATTAGTATAATTATTTTATTATGTAATCATGTAATAAGAATATTTTAGGGGGTGGAGAACGAACATAAAAAATCTTGAGGAAGGATGCTACCAATTATTCGGGCTACTCATTTTAGTTTAAACCAAAGGGATTCCTTGGATAGTTTTATAACCAATATGCAGATTATAGCATTATGGAAGGTATTTTGGGAGATTATTTTATCAGATATTGTTTTATAAAAAGTGTTTTTAGAGGTGCATGGAAGTGGGAGGGGTGAGTGTCTTTTTATAGAGGAGGAGGAGTGACATTTAAAAAAAATTGGAAAGGTGAATTACACCCACATTTTTACCTTGTAAAGTGCATCCAATAATGGTATAAATTCTATAAAATGGAGTATAAGGTCAAAATATGTCCATAAAATGTCTTTTTGAAAAGTTTATTGGTTATTTTGGGCCTTATGTTTAAGTTTTAGCCACTTGTTAAGCTTAATTTTATCTTAATCACTATAATTAATTTTAATTACTTTCACTAATAATTTTGGATAAAAGATAACTTTTACTTATTAGATAATATAAATTATGGTTATTAGTAATATTTAATCAATTTTTAAAAATTATAATTTCATAAGTTATAAAAATTAATTTAAAATTTATCCAGTAGAGGTGACAAAAAAGAGGGTTTTAAAAGTAAAATTGTTCAAATGTGTGTTAAGATTTTATATCCAATTTCAAAGTAAAATTGATTAAAATGACCTAAATTTTATTAATGGATGTATAATTTATCAAATTTTACTTTAAACCAAATTAAAAATATAATTTTTCATTTTAAATAAATTGGATGGAAAAGCAGTTTTGATTTAAAATTCAGCATTTTCACTATTAATTAAAAAATGAAACTTCACAGAAGAATACAAAAAAATTCACCCTAATATTTTTTTTATTTTAATTCAAATTTTGAGTTTATATTGACATATTAAATTTATGAATGTTTCAAAAATTGGATTTAAAATAGGTTATCCATTAAAAGGTAGTAGAAATAGCTTTTAAAAAATATTGGTTTTTATGCATAAAATTGGGTTTATTCTTTTATAATTCATATAAAATCTATTGGATGAGTATAAAAAAATATTTTATAGAATATATAACACATATAATATATTAATATCACTCAAAAATTGTAATTAATTTAATTTATTAAGATAAAATGTGTTTGGGAACACAAAAATATTTCTTTTATATTCAATTAGTTTATATTTGCATTTCTAATTAATTGTTAACAAAGAAATTGAAATTATATTTTTATAGACCATATATTTTCATAAGTTATTGGATACTATTCATACCCACCAATATAACTACTATGTTATATATTATTATATTTAATAATAATATTTTAATAATATATTTTTGTTCAGTAAAACATGGTCTTGCATGTTACAGAATCCAATAAGGAAAGTCTTTATTACGTGTAATACAAGATAACCATGGTGTTACATGTAGAGAATTCTAAAATTTCTGTTACATTTAAAATGATATTAACTTGGTTTTTCATATAAAGTAATCTAGGAAAAAAATTAAATTTATTCAAAAAGGTGAATATTGTCATGTCTTGGGGTGTTACAGTCAATATTTCATCATCATAATCATAAAACATTTGGATAAATAATAATGATAGTATCATAGAATCAAATCCCTAGGGAATCATAAGTATCATAAAAGGATTTAATCATAGAAAAAATGAATTTTAAATATCAATGATACACTTCTTGAAGAAAATATACTTTATATTTTTAAGATGCTTATTTAAAATCTCAAAATTTTAAAAATATTAATGATAAAAATTAATTTAAATATAACCATATAAAATTTTAATTAAATTTTCAAGTAAAATAGTATTTAGGATGGTGCGAAAAATTGTTATTGTGATATACGTTAAAAAAGATTCTATTCACACCATTGCTAAAAAGTACATATTTTGGATAACGAGAAGAAGATTTATTTAAACCATTTTTTTGAATGTAAAAATTTCATAAAAATAATTTTAAACAGTCATAAGAAAATATAAAGAACTTTATTTAATATTTTTAATGAAAATATGTATATGGGTGAAATATATTCCGAAATGAACACTGCTATAAAAAAACCATATACGAATGGTTTGGAACCGTTGGTATAGGTCTCCAAACCATTAGTATAACCTATAAAAATAGTTGGGGGGGAGTTGGATATTATGGTGTTGGTATAGACCTATATGAACAGTTTTTAGAAAATTTTTGGCATAAACCAACACCAACTATTTTGTAAAACCATTGGTATAGGTCATATGAAAAATATATTCCAACAGTTTTGAAAAACCATTATTATAGGTAATGTAAAAAATAAAACCAAGCTTGGTTTTGATCCCAAAACCTATCATTTATAATACAAAAACCTAACCATTAACATAAGATTACTTTTGTGAACATAATTTGAAATATATATATATATATGGGTGTTTATAAGTAATTTAACTTTTTATGTATTTAATTCTATTTGAAAAAATAATACATAAAAAATATGGGTACCTATACCAACTATTCCCAAAACATTTGGTATAGACCTATACCAATAGTTTAAAGAACTATTCAAGGGGACCTATACAGACAATTTTGGAAAGGAAATTGGTATAGGGTCTCTATAATGGACTTATACTGACAGTTTTGGTTGAAACTATTGGTATATATCCATATAAGTGGTCTATACCAATAGTTTTGGCCAAAAACATAGATATAGGTCTATATAAGTGACCTATACCAATGTTTTTATAGAATCTGTTGGTATAAAGTCTCTATAAGGGACCTATCGCAATAGTTTTGACCAAAATAATTAGTATAAGGTCTCTCCATTGTATCTATACTAATGGTTTTTTCAAAAACCATTGGTATATGGAATCTATAAGGTACATATACCAACGGTTCTATCCAAACCATTGGTATAGGTGGCCTATAAAAATAGTTTTCCAAACTATTGGTAAAATTTTGTTGTTATAACTTTGATTTCTAGTAGCAGAAGAACAAAACAATGTCAGTTTTTTTAAAAACATTATTTTGGTATCTTGAGAAATTAAAGAGAGGAAATAAAATGAAAACATTTAATATCTAAAAATAAACATAGGATAAGAAAATCAATGACATTTTTCAGAGATAGATCATATAATTTCACCATAAAAAATTAATTATAAACAATCCTCATAAAATTGAGACTATAAGATAAATCTGTTACCCCAATTCAATCTTATTTCATAAGTTCTCTAACCTCCTATATAATAATTATAAATTTTTTATAATTATATAAATTAAACATATTAATACCTATAATACCATGCATAGTCCATTTATTACATTTATTCACTAATTTATTAATAAATATTTATTAGAATAATTGTTCCCATATGTTAGTTGTTTATTGTTTTTTTCATGAATATTTCAGTTCAATAGTTCTTATCCTTGTACTTTGATCCTATTTCTATAATTCACAAAATGTTAATCATTATATAAATACCCTATATATTCATTATCTAAATTTTTATAAATATCAATAAATGGTTGAGATTAAAAAATAAATTACATCATTCATGAAGACAATAGTCCATACATACCCTTCAATTCTGTTTTCATTTTCAAATGAAAATAATTAAGAAAGATAAATAATATTTTATCATTCTAAAATAATGATTTCACCATGTGGAGGTGATTGTCCCCACGTATGTATGAATGATATTTTAATTTCCGATTTTTTTGGGAGGTGGGAAATAGTTGTACTATCATCATAATAACATATTGATATGTTGATGATACTAACATTATCATGTTATTATGGATACATGAGGTTTTGATAATTCATGAGAATAAATAAAATTGAAAGAGGTCGGTTAGTATTTTAACCTCTTAATTGTGATACCTCTTTTGGCTTACACCTAATGCCTTGAAAGATAGGTCTTATGAGAACACCATAGTATCTAGGATAAAGGGAAGGAATATATTAAGGGATTATTATAGGGGATCTATGATCTATACGGCTCTAAATTCTTGAATAATGGTGGAGGGGAGGTTTTCTTTTATAAGTGTGGGAGAGGTAACACTTGGAATTATTTAAGATATTTAAATAAAATTAATGTATTTTTAAGTATAATACACCAACATGGAAAAGGATTCATAGGTATGATAAGATAAGGTCTAAATATCTTGAATAAATAATAATTATTCAATTTTATGAGGTAATTTTACTCTTATATATTCCTTTAACCCTTAGTAAACCCATTTTAACCTTCACCATGGTAACCAATTTTTTCTATTTTTACTATTAATTATGAAAAAATTAAAGTGGGATCATTAAAGAATTTGGAAAATATAAATCAATTTTAAAAATTTCAATTTCTATAAGTGAAAGAAATTAATTTTGAAACAACCGTGTCAAATGAAATGTGAACCCATTTTTAGAAATAAAACATTATTATGCATAAAACTAAATTAACTATTATTTTATGCCTAGTAAAAACTATTAAATGAATGTTAAAATATTTTTTTGAATATATAATATATAAATTTAATTAAAAACATTAAAAAATAATAATTTATTTAATTTAATATGGTGAATAAATAGTGTCTCACATGAAAGAAATTTTATGAAAAAATCTCTTTTCACATAATGATTTTATCATTATTTCCAACCAATAGATAATAAATATATGGTTATTTATTTATATAATAATAATAAAATTAATTAAAATCACTTCTTAATGGTGATAAATAAACATTATTTAGATAATCATACATAACATGTAGAAAAATGCCTTTCTTTGAATAATTGGTCTTTTAATTATTAACTATTTTTATTAAAAATATAATGATTATTTCATAGGAATTCATTAGTACATTTGAATTTAGGTAAATACTTATATATATATATATATTATAAAGTTGTTAATCAGATTGTTACCTCCAATACAATGGTTAGGCTATGAAAATATACCATATCACAGGTTCACTTGGACTCATGGTTGCCTATAAAACAAGATATCAAAAAGTTCAAGTTTATCTAAAATAAATACATATAAAATCATATGGTATTACATTTCAGCCCCAATAAAATGAATTTATCTCTCAAAATTTTATCACTCTAATATGAAAATGAGGATATTTCTACTTCTTCACATCCTTCGGCTCCAATATACCTTCGTTGAATTCCTGATTTCTCTAAAGAACATTAATGAGGTTAGTGGTCTTGTTCCATAGAAATTTATATCTACGATCCAAGATTTATACTAGTTTATATTCATAGGAAATATCATGATCTAGTGGTTCAATATATGCTTTTATTATATGTGAATTATCCAGTATATACTTCCTCTGGACTGATATATGGAACACATCGTGAACCTGAGAGAGGTTCGGTGGAAGTTCCAAGTGATAAGATACAATTCCCACTTGATCAAGAATCTGAAAGGGACCAATATACCTTGGGATCATTTTAACATTTATTTCAATCTCATGAACTTGTTTCATAGATAAATTCATGGGAGTACATCCTCACCATCATTGAATTCTATATCTAATTGACGATTGTCATCATAACTCTTCTGTCAACATTAAGATGACTTGAGGTGCTTTTGAATGAATTTAACCTTTTATACCATTTCCCCATCCATATGGGTTCCAAACAGATTTATTTCTCTATCTTCACCCTATAACATTTGATTCTTACACTTTACTTCATATAGTGATTCATAATAATCCATCATAATACTTGAATGAAGGATATTGTTATAAGATAATTTGATAAGAGGAAGATGTTGATATCAACCACCTTTGAAATCTAGAGAAACTGTTCTCAAAATATCCTCCATGGTTTTAACGGTTCTCTTAGATTGACTATCTATCTAAGCATGATATCTAGCAATGAAACAAAACTATGTATCCAGGGCTTGATAAAGACTATGGAAACTCTTTGAGGTAAACCTCATATCTTGATATGATACAATAAAATGTGGTACTCAATGTAACCATATGAATTCCTTAATGTATATACTAGAATGTTTATCAAGAGATAAATATTATCTAATAGCAATGAAATATGATGGATATGTAAGGTGATCAAATAAAACTTACATATTATTATGTACTTTAGATGATTTGGGAAATATGATGATGAAATATATGGTGATGTTTTCCCATTTCCATTATGGTATAGGAAATGGTTATAACATCTACATAGAATTATATCTCTCATCCTTAACTTTATAATATATGAATCATCAAGATACATATTCTGCAATATCTATCTTAATGTTTTCTTACAAGATACACTCTTTAATATATATATACATGTCCATTCCTCCCTGATTAATAGAGAATGGTGAAATAGATCATTTATAATGTCAAATATTGATGAGACACATACTTTGTTCTTAAAGACTTATCATTTCATCAAAATCAAGGTTGAACTTATATATATTTATTCCCTTCTTTTATAAATCTAAATCACCATTCTGTGCCTCTTTAATATTCAGAAGGATAGATAGTTAAATAAAAATTTGATCAAGATAAGATTTCTCCCATGCCTCTAAGATTTCATGTTCCATACTTTATATATATATATATATATATTAGATATTTTTTATCCTCTTCATAGATAATCTATCATGGTCATTTAAACTGAAATCATTGAACACATTGTTCTCTTTCCTTGGGTGAAATGTGTTTTCATAATATTTAATCATATATCACCATCTTCCTTGGTTCATATTCATCTATTTCTAGGTGAATATATACTTTAAATTTTTATTATTAGAATATATGTTACACATTTTCCCATAAAGATAGTCCCTCTATATCTTTAATAAAATGATTACAGCTAATAAATCCAACTCAAAAGTTGGGAAATTTTCTTATAAACCTTAAATTGGCATGATAAATAATCTATCACCGCATAATTATTCATAAGAAAACATACCATAGAATTATTTTATGAAAAACTATAAATCAAAACACCTTCTCCACTACTGGGTAGTGTGAGCATAGGTGTACTAACCAACATTTTCTTTAGATCCTTGAAATTCTATTCAAATTCATCAGTCCAAAGGAATATGGAACATTTTTGGGTTAACTCGTTGAGTGGAGTAAATATCTATGAGGACTTATTTAAAAAGAATTAATAATATCCAACCAATAAAAGAAGACCATGGATTTTAGCCACAATGGTTGGTCTGTGTGAATGTTCAATAACTTCTATCTTTGAAGGATCCATTGATAAACCCATGTTTGAGATTATATAACCAAACAATAAAAATTTATGTATCCAAGAATTCACATTGGGTAAATTTTTTATACAACTTATCCTTCCTTAGGGTATTCAATACAATCCTAAAGTGATATTCATGCTCTTTGTTTCTCTTGGAATATATAATAATATCATCTATAAAGAGTACCAAACAATGATCAAGGTAATATCAAAAGTATCTATTCATTAAGTTTCGAATGATAGTGGGGGAATTAGTAATACCAAATTACATCACTATAAATTCATAGTGTCCGTACCTGATACAAAAGGATGTCATGGGTGTGTCTTCACTTTTTACCCTCAATTGTCTCCATCACATCTGTATTTGATTACTCGATGACCATAATTTCCATACTTAATGAATTTTCTAGTCTCATTATGATAATTTTCTCCATGTTTCTTTTCAAAAATCTATAATAGAAGAAGGATAATCTTCTTAACTCTCTAGTTTTTATTATTATAGTTTTATTTAAATTTAATCTTTATTTTCTCATTAAAACCATGTGATTAATGGGTGAATCCAATATCTATTTATTCCATGAGACCACAACAAAATATTTCTTCATAAATAATGAAGTATCTCATTACTAATAATATTTTGAAACTTGGTTTTATTTTCTAAAAGAATTGATCAATATTTCTATCAGGTTATATGATAAAACAAGAAGCCTACCACACATTTCTTGTAAAATTTCCATCATAGGTACTAATGGATTCATCATCCTTTTATTTAAGATCAAGCAATTCCTTATCAATTTTCATATGAATAATACAAGTAAAGTAAATGTTTAAAAAATAACCATGTAAACTCATCCCAATCCATAGAGTCTATTTCTCCCTCTTGTATTATTTTCTTAATAAGAGTCCACCGTTGATTTAGTTTCCCTTCCAAATGATAAATAACCAAATTAATTTATTCATGCTTCAAACATTGGTGAATGAAAAACATCTCTTTAGTGGTATTGATCCATTTTTTAATAATTTTTGGATCAACATACCCACTAAAACAAGGTGGATGTTTCCTCATGAATGAATCAACAAAATATTTTACCTCCTTTACTTATTTTTATGTTCATCATTATTCATATATTAAGAAATTTTAATAATAATATCAATGATATTTTTTATTCTAGATCCCATAATATTCAAATAATAAAGAGGAAAATCATTGGTTTGTCCATCACATTCAATATTTACATGGTTCCATCAGGTTCCATCCAGTGAATAAAACAAAAAATCATAGTGTGAGTTAAATTAATCATAGTGAAACCATATAATGATATAAAGTCATTTATATGATGTATAAATCATGACACAATATTTTTAATCTATGAGACATTATCTTTAACCTAAGTCATCCATGTTCATCATCTATTCAAGTCATTCATAGTGGTTCATAAATAAAATATGAATTAAACAATGAATATTCCTTGAGAGAGTCAAGTTAAGATTGATATCTTATGCCCAATCATCATGCACCAGTGGTTATCAAGTTAATACCCAACACAACCCATTTAGTTTTGTTACCCCTAGCTTCATCTATGATGTATCCACATCTACATACTAGTATCCAAACATGGATTCATTTTCTAGGAAAACCACACTCCTTTCCTTACCATAAATTAGGAAGTTATCTTATACGTAGGATTATTCTAAGGGTTCTCACTATAGTTTTATCATCCTAGTTTCAAAAAATAACTAAACCTTACTATACCACCAACTGAGGACACAGCCAAATTATATAAATAAATATTACATATTATTAAATTAATATTCATTAAAAGTCATTATGATCCATTCTAGAACTATAATGGTTTGGTGACATTGGAAACATTTATTTATAAATATCTTGTACATAATTGATCTAAATAATATCCCACTCATTTCCTTACAAATAGAAAACTTATTTTAAATATCATACTTAAAACCATTCATCATATCCTAGGGAAAATGAAACATAATAAAGTATGAGATCAATTTCTCAATGGGTGTAAAAGAGGGAGGTATCAATGATTATATAACAATATAACAAGAATAAGGTTATATGAAATTTAGATTAACATTTGAAAACCATACTCAGCAATTCATTGATCATAATCATTATCATGGGGTAAATCTTGGAAGTTCATAAGATATGATTCATAAGGGAATCAAATAATAAGACCCCTATTATCATAACATTGATATAAGAAAATTTTATAAATGAGTGGTATAAAGTGTTTTTTGATCATAATATTAGAAATATTATGTCAAGGATACCCACCAAGACATTATTCACATGTTAGGCTTGGGTAACCACCTATGTACCTACTTCGGTCTTGGGATAAACTCATGTGTAACCTATTTTTGGGATTGAGATAACATACCATGCAAATGTTTTTTGTGGATTGGGATATACTACCATCTAATCTTTGATATCATAAAAAATTATTATCTACCAAAGTCATTTGAGTTTGATAACATTGCAACCCGTAAAATAGTCATAATCCATTCACATGTATACCATAATATCCTGAAAACATTTATCATTTCATCACATCTTAAACCATGGAAATGAAAAATAGTTTCATCATCATAATCATAAACCATTAGAATAAATAATTAGTATTGAATTATAGAATAATATAACTAGTGAAGTATAAGTATCATCAAAGTATTCTAAGATAGACAAATTTTTTTCTTAATCAATAAACGAACTATTTTATGAGGAAAATACCGATTTTATTTTGAAAAAACATAATTAAAGACTAATAATTTACAAAATATGAAGGAAACATTTTTATATGAAAATAAGTATGAAATATTTTAATATAATGTTCCAATAAAAGAGTATCCACGATGACGGTAAAATACGTTTGTTTCGTATATGTTAAAATAAAGATTTTGCTCACACCTTTTCCAAAAAACACCTTGTTCAGATAACAACAAGAATGTTCCATTAAAAAATATTTATTGAAAAAACATGGTTAAAAATGGTTTTAAAAAATCCTTGGACAGTATTAAAAACATATTAAATAAAATATTGACTTGGAAGAAAATGAATCCATACGAAAGAAAGAAATAATTTCAGTTTTTCTTAAAACCGTTCTTTTAGTATCTTGAGTAATTAAAGATATAAATACCAAAGAAAAAATGTTATATCTAAAAATAATGGGTTTATAAGAATATTCATAATATTTTTGAGAGACATAGCATATAATTTCATCATCATAAACTTCAGAATAAATAATCCTAGTAAAAATGAGATTATAAAATAACACTGTTATCTCAAGTTTGTCTTGCTTCAAAATCACTCTAAAATCCCATATAATATGTTTAATTTTATTATAAGTATATAAAAGAATCATATTAATAACTATAATACCACATATGGTCCACATATAACATTTCAACACCCATTTATTGATAATTCATTATTAAAATCATTGTTCCAGTGTGTAACTATTTTTTTTCATGAAAGCTTCGATTCAATAGTTTTGATCCTTATAATTTTATCATGGATGTATAATCTCTATAATATCCATAATTATATAAATATAAGTTATATTAATTATAAACCTATTAAAAACCATTCATAAAAGTTACAAACATAAAAATAAATTACATCATTCATGGAGATGGTAGTTTGTACGTAGACATGAACACAATTTTCATTTTGTAAAATAAATAAATAAAGAAAGAACGATAATATTTTATCATTATATAATAATAATTATGAAATTAATATAATATATATTAATTAAATGTATCGTTATATTCATATATTTGATGTCGTGATAGAAAATGAATCATACCGTTATGTGGAGGTAGTAGTCCACATGTACACACAAGTGATACTTTCATTTACCATTTAATAGAAAGGTGGTGTGATATGGTTATTACAAAATCATAATAACATCTAAGTATATTTATTTTACTATGTTAATAATATTATTATGGATATAATAGTTTTAGATAATATGGAAGTAGAAATAAAATTATAAGAGCTCGATTAAGATTTTTACCTCTTCTTTAAGAGACCTCCTTTTGTTTACAACTTAAGCCTTCAAATATTGGTCTTAGGAAAATAATAGGGGATCTTGGATGATGGTAAGAAATCTAGGGTGGTAATATTTTATTTAATGGACGATCTATAAGGCTCAAAATTCATGAATTTGGGTGGAAAGGAGATGCCCTTTTACAAGTGGGGTGAAGACACACTTGGAATTACATAAACTATTTAAATATAATGAATGTGTTTCTCAAGTATAATGATTTAAAATGGATAAAGATAAGAAGTAAATATAATATAAGATCGAATTATATTTACTAAAAAATAATTATATAGTTTTCTATGACAATCATACCCGTATCTCTTATGTTAACATCCTGGTAAACCTATTTTAACCATAATCATGGTAACAAATTTATGCTGTTTTTACTATTAAATATGACAAAAAAATGAATGTTTCATCATTTCCATATTTTTAAATTATGATTAAAAATATTTAATCCATTATAACAAATTAAATATCCAAATTGGTAGAAATTAAATTTAAAATAAGTGTGTGAAACACAATAAGACCCCATTTAAAGAAAAATGTATTTTTAAACATAAAACTGAAATTACTTTCATTCCTTACTGAGTGAACACTATAAAAAGAATGTTAAAAAATATTATTGAATATATAATCTATAAATTTATTTAAAACCATTAAAAAATATTTAAATTAACTATTTATTATGATAAAAATACATTATGTACATGAAAACAATTTTTGAAAAAATTACGATTTTTACATTTAAATGACTATGTCATAATTACTAACATTTAGATAACTAATGTATGGTGTTTTATTCATAAATTACCAATAAACTACATTAAAATAATTTTTTTATTTTTTATTAACAATTTCTTTTATATAATAATACATAACATGTAGAAAAATACATTTCTTAAAAAATAGTTCTTTGAATCATTAAATGATTATATTGCGAATTTAATGATTATTACTTCGGCATTAAAAAATACCTTTGAATTTAGAAAAAATATTATATATATATATATATATTGTAATATGATTGGTCCTATTAATAACCTCTAATAAAATAGATAGATATAAAGTTATACTATATCACAGGTCTATTTATACTTATAGTTTCTTGTAAATCAATCTATTGAATATCTTATGTTTATTTCAAGGAAATACATATAAAATATTAGGGTGTTAAATTCTAGAAAAAATATAATGAGGATATATGATATTTATTAAATTATTAATATTCATTATTTATCACATTATTATCATATAAATGCATCCCCTTAATAATTAAATCATTATAACATGTTACTATTTGTATCGACTAAACCACCTATTTAAACGATGTTATGGCGATTATGACATAAATGAATAAAGGGCGTCATATAATGGAAATATTAGTTATTATGATATATTTATATTTTTTAATGATTCTAGAAATATTTTTTCAAAATTTAAAATATTTATTAATAAATCATATTTTTATCTTTAAAAATGTTTAAAACTAGGCCATCACAATTTCCATTTTCACAAACTGTATTAATGTCCTTCACCTAGTAAAAATCATGCATAAGTAATCATTTTAAAAAATAACTATTCTATCTTTTAATTATCTAGGAATAGTGATCTTGAAACCATATAGTGAGAATTACACTAGTGCAGAAAACATTTTTTACGTCGGTTATTTTTCATTATTTACGTCGGTTTTTAGGCGACGTTAATACGGACGACATTATAAATAACGTTTTTTACGTCGGTTATTTAAAACCCGACGTAACATCCCTAACATCACGGTGTTTATCACGCCGGTTCATTAATAACCGACGTGATAAATATGCGCGGGGGGGGGGGGGGGTTATCACGTCGGTTATTTTCTAAACCGACATGATAAAACGCCTGGGATATCTTTTATCACGTCGGTTATGACATAACCGACGTGATTAACCCTTCCCCGGGCCTATTATCACGTCGGTTTCTTAAATAACCGACGTGATAAAAAGGCCTGGGAAACGTTTTAGCACGTCGGTTATCCAATAACCGATGTGGTAAATCGATTCCCAGGCTTTTTAGCACGTCGGTTATATTAAGAACCGACGTGATAAAAGGCCCGGGAACGGTTTATCACGTCGGTTCTCGAAAAAACCGACGTGATAAACCCCTACCGATTTATTTTCCACGACGGTTATAAAATAACCGACGTGAAAGCGATATTTTTTTTAAATAATTGCACTGCTCTCACCAAAAAGCAACCAGAAACCAAACAAAAATAACCATGCCAGCCCTCCCCCAAGCCCCAACTGAACCCCACCCTCATCTATACCCACCTAACAACCTGGCCAGCCCTCCCCCACCACATTGGAGCCCCACCACAACCCTTGGACACCCCCCACCCCTTGGACATCCCCCCCACCCTCATTTACACCCCCACGACCCCTAGTACAGCCTCAAACACCCATTGGACACCCCTCCCATATCCCTTGGACACCCCCACCCCTTGGACACCCCCCACCCCTTGGACATCCCCCCACCCTCATTTACACCCCAAGACCCCTAGTACAGCCTCAAACACCCATTGGACACCCCCCCACACCTTGACAGCCCTCCCAGACCCCTTGGACACCCCCCCGACCCCTGGACACCCCCCCGAGCCCTTGGACAGCCCCAAACACCCCTTGGACACCCCTCCCATATCCCTTGGACACCCCCCACCCGTTGGACACCCCCACCCCTTGGACAGCCCCCCACCCTCATTTACACCCAACCGGCCCCTTGGACAGAACTCCCGGACACCTTGGACACCACTCCCATATCCCTTGGACACCCCCCCACCCCTTGGACACCCCCCACCCCTTCGACAGCCCCCACACCCTCATTTATACCCCCCGAACACTAGGACAGCCCCAAACACCCCTTGGACACCCCTCCCATATCCCTTGGACACCCCCACCCCTTGGACACCCCCCACCCCTTGGACAGCCCCCCCACCCCCTGGACACCCCCCCGACCCCTTGGAAACCCCCTACCCCTTGGAAACCCCCCCCATCCCCTTGGAAAGCCCCAAACACCCCTTGGACACTCCTCATATATCCCTTGGACAACCCCCCACCACTTGGACACCCCCCACCCCTTGGACAGCCCCCCCCCCACCCTCATTTACACCCAACCGACTCCTTGGACAGCCCCAAACACACCTTGGACACCCCTCCCATATCCCTTGGACACCCCCCAAACACCCACCCACCCCCTTGGAACCTCTCCCCCCATACCAAAATCCAGACCAGAAAAACCATCAACAGTAGACCAAAACAAGATGTAGAGAAAAATTAAACATTCACTTCTATAACATTCAAAACTTACACTGTCAACTTCAAAAAAAACTAAATCCAACCTAAACAACTACGAAATACACAATTACATTGACAATATTTAAAATTACATTTTACATTACAAACAACTAAAAGTCAATCAAACCTGTAAAATAATTTGACCACTCCACTTGTAAGTGTTTGATATCTTCAGCAGTAAAGGGTTGAGGGTCATCAAAAATCTACAAAGGAAAAGGATAGTAGTCAACGTGTATAATGAATAAATCAAATTGAAATATTATGAGAAAGAGGAAATCTTACCAGGTCAAAACTCAGAACTGTCCCAGTTGTTATTATTTCATACATAAATCTTAACATGTAATATCCGCATTCGATGATGCCTTGTTTCTCATGAAATTTCTGTTTGAATGAGTGTAAATTCAATATATTATTTTTATGTAATAAATCAAAATGTACAAATTATAAATGGATATTTACCTTCGCATGTACATATTTGATCTTGAAATTCCTTTTCTTTGCGCTTTTTCGAAAGTGGACCCATGCCCTGTTAGAAAATAATACGAATGGGGTAAATTTAAAATTCATTATAATATATAAAACTATTGTGAAATTGAAACTTACGTTTCCAATATATTCTTAAAACTTTCTCGCACATCATCATGGAGAGAGCATATCCAATAAAGTGTTTTCTCCCTAGGGCAAAAAACCCCTAACATCCAATGATCCCTAATAAAAGGAAATTTAACGTTAGTGGTTTTTTATGTTAAAAGATAATTAACTCTTTGAGAGGGATGTGTTTCATACCTCTCACAAAAAGGCATCATCCAACACTGTGTGATTACATTCTTTTCAAATCTATCAGCAATATAAAGCATTCTTTGTTCCTCATCCAATGCACATGCTTCAGGGGAAATCAATTGTGGGTCCACGAATCCATATACATCTGTCAGCTCATTCCTCTCACAAATTTTATATAGATACCTAATACAAAGCAGACATAAGTATACATTTTTAGTAAATATAATGCAAGGAAAAGGTGTTAAAACTTACATGATAAAAATTTGCACCACGTTGACGCCCAACTTATCTCCAGTGACAAACTCCATGATATCAGTTTTCATAATCCCCACACTTAGTTCACGTCCACAGACATGAGCTTCCATTGTAAAGTCATAATGATCCTCCAACAAATTTGAATATCTTGAAAATTTGTCAAGACTGCTAGTATCTGCATCTGATGTCATAGCTATCTGTCTTTGTTGTTGTCTATACATTATTTCTTTATCTTTGAAGTATTCCTGTAAAAATAAATTGAAAAATATATTAGTTTTCAAATGATAAAACATTAATAAAAATATAAAATAAAAGATATAACATCCATACCTCTATGGTAATGAGTCGAAGAAGTCTGGATGGCCAAAGTAAAAAATGGCCGATACTATGTCCAACTGTCGTCACCTCATCTGTAGGTAATGGTATCCGAGCTGATCTATCTATAATATCCTGTACAGTGACCCTCTGATTCTCTACCTCTAACTATTGATGATGAACTGTATCTCCTATACAATATACCATCCCATATGCAACTATATGATGTTGAGGATCATCAACATACAACTCACAATAAGTAGGTAGCTGCGACGGAGGAGGAGGATCAAAAATGGGGTCCGCAGGCTGAGGTGGGGGAGTGGGAGCTACTGGGAGAGGTGGAGTGGGAGCTGCACCCTGAAATTGTCTTTGCAAGTCTGCAAACATAAACTGCACCGATGCTCTAATCTTGTCCTCCATTGTCGCATTAATATTATGGACTTCAGCCTCCAAGGATTCTATTTTTTTTTATAAACTCCCTCAATGTTAGAAGTTGAGGAACGTGGAAACACTTTTCTTACCGATACACCTGCCGGATATCCCCTTACACGGCCAGGATGTTCGGGCTTTCCCAATGCCACAGATAAAATATCTTCCCTCCCAGATGGTGTAAATGTCCCCTGTGAACTCTACTCCTCAAGAGAGTCCTGTAATAATTAATTGAACATTTCTATAATGATTGGAAATATATGACGAAAATAGTAAACTTAAATAAATAAAATAGATATCTTACAATCCTCTCAACTACGAGTCTCGATTCTTCTGAAAGATATTGTCCTTTTTTGCCCTTCCGAGCTCTTTTCCATTTCTCATGTCTAGATGGAGGGGATGGAGGGGCCACCTCTCCAGAGCTTGAAGACTCAGCTCTTAGTTGTTGAAATTTTTCTACCATCATTTGTTCTTCCAATAATGCATACCCTCCCCGAGATAAACTATGAGGGTATACATTTTTAGATTGGATCTCTTGATGAGATTTCCTTGTTTGCTGTAAATTAAGAATAAGTAATCATTAACAAAACAATAATAAGATCATTTATATAAGAAAGCTTATAAAAGTTTACATTGACCTTACCAAAAATGATTCTTTTCTTCTACTTTCAAAAAATTGTCTCCATGTGTCTTCATCTATAAAAGGATATATACGACATGGATTCTCACGACTCCTATGACCATAAATGAAATCAGATGAGAGGGTTGATTTGAAATCCCTCCATCTCCTAGAAGCCAACGATAAGCATTTCTTCCTGACTCCTCTAGTGTCAGGAATATCAAATGTCATCTGATAAAAAAGAGGTTAAAAATATTATATATACTAGAAACATTTAAAGAACAGTCAAACAATAGCAAAAGATCTTACCAAAATGGTCTCCCACAGCTGAGAAATTATCGCCTTATCCACACTTCTCCAATCATCATAGAGAATGCTTACTTTTCTCTTAGCCTGAGTTTCTACAAAACCCTTAAAATCTTTAGCATTTGGACCTCTAGGAAGATCATCATCATCAAACTCCACGACTATCCTCTCCTCCTTCGTACGGGCAAGTGATAATTTTGGTAAACGTGTGCACCCACGCTTACCAACCTTTGAACTCTTTTTCGTAATAGGAGCATGTGAATGTTCCTCCCCAGATGTATGACCAATATGCTCATCTCCAGAATCATGTGGCTGATCAACTGATTGATCTGTCATTTTCCTTCAAATCAAAAAAACAAACATTAGTTCACAAATATACAAATTCAAATATTGTAATACTACTTAATTAGAAAATAGAAAAGTGTACTAAATTACATAATAGTAAACATTGGTAATATGGTAAGCATGTTAAACAATGATAAACATGGTAAACACAGGCAAAAGGTTGCCAAGGAGTTGGCCCAAGAAAGCTGAAAAGTGGACTCACTAAGTCCACCGGTCAGCCGGTGTGAGCTCACCGGCCAGCCGGAGGACCCAAGCAGTAGACTTGCCCACTGCCTGGTGCCACCGGCCGGCCGCTGGCTCACCACCGGCCGGCCGCTGGATCACCACCGACCGGCCGGTGGACCAGACAGCCTTGCTCTGTCTGGACCACCGGCCGGCCGCTGGATCACCACCAGCCGGCCGGTGGACCAGACAGAGAGCCTTCCTCTCTGTCTGGACCACCGGTCGGCCGCTGGATCACCACCGGCCGGTCGGTGGACCAGACAGAGAGCCTTCCTCTCTATCTGGACCACCGGCCGGCCGCTGGCTCATCACCGGCCGGCCGGTGGACCAGACAGAGCTTTTCTCTGGACCACCGGCCAACCGGTGATCCACCACCGGCCAGCCGGTGCGCCCAGGACTTCTCCTCTTTACGGTTTTTATTGTTTTATCATTTTGGTTTGATACATGTTTTAATAAGTAAAAAATTTACTATATCTAACATTATATGAAAAAACTAAATTTAAACAAGAAATAAACATGTGTTACCTGTAATTTTAGGAATGTACATTTGGATTGTTTTCCCAAATTCCTTCGTCGTGATCGTTCCTTATGGCACAAACCATGTCTTCAACATACTCATCATTATGTTCTGTTAATCTTTCCATGGAAGTAGGGATCTCACATAAATCAGCATCTTCATCAAATTCATCCTCACCAACATATTGTTTTTTCCCTTGTAAAACAACAGCCCACTGCATATCTGATTGATCTACTACATAGAAAATTTGTTTGGCATGTGTTGCCATTATAAAAGAATCAGCTGTGTCTTCCAATCTATTCAGATTAACAAGTGTCATTCCAAATTCATCGTGTCTAACACTGTTGTTACCGATAAACCATTTACAGTTAAAAACAGGAACTTTAATTTTAAAGTAATCAGCCTCCCATATGTCTTCAATCACTCCATAATATGCACTTGATGCCGAAATTGGGTTCCTGTCCTTAGCACTCGAAAAATTCATTGCTTCTGCAAACACCAATACACCACTATTTTGAACTGCACTTCTGTTGTCCTGAGCTTTCGTATGAAATGTATAGCCATTAATGTCATAAGCGGACCATGTTATCACATTTAAAGATGGACCACCCACTATCCATTTTAATGTCTCTAATACATCTGATCTACCAAGCAAGGTCTTTTTAAACCATGGCAAAAAAGTTTTGTTGTGCTCATTCAAAATCCACATTTCTTTCTTCTTTGGATGACATTGTTTCAACTCATTAATATGCAATGTGATATACGGTTGAACATCAGCTATGTTATTCAAGATGTATGATTCTAACTTCTTCATATGTTCAGCTGACAGTGATTTGAATTTCAAGCCACGAATCCCCTTTCCCTCATTATTAACCCGTTCATGGCGAGATGGAGGCAAACCTATGTGTTGCGCCGTAGCCAAGTAGCACGTACAAAACTCTGCTACCTCCTCAGAAATATACTTTTCAATAATGGAGGCTTCAGGTCGATATGGATTTTTAACATATCCCTTTAATATTTTCATATACCTTTCAAAAGGATACATCCAACGAAGATATACAGGTCCACAAAGCTTTATTTCTCGAACCAGATGAATCATTAAATGCACCATCATATCAAAAAAAGTTGGAGGAAAATACATTTCCAAATGACAAAGTATAAAAATTGCATCCTTTTCCAAAATGTTCAAAGCATTCACATCAATCGCCTTGTTAAAAATTGAATTGAAAAAATAACACAACCTCATTATAGTCTTTCTGACACGGATGGGCAATATTCTACGCAGTGAAACTGGTAGAATTTGTTGCATCATGACGTGACAATCATGTGATTTCATACCTATCAACTTCAAGTCTTTCAATTAGACAAAAATTTTTACATTTGAAGAATAACCTTGAGGCACTTTGATATCATGAAGACACTGACAGAAGCTACTTTTCTCCCTCTTCGATAATGTATGACAAGCCGGGGGAAGAAATGTTCGTCTTCCTTTAGGAGTGGGAGCTAACTCCAAACGTATTCCCATTGATAGTAGGTCTAACCTTGCATTCAACCCATCTTTTGTCTTTCCTTTAATATCTAGCAATGTTCCGATCAAAGAATCACAGATATTCTTCTCCACGTGCATGACATCAATATTATGTTTGACTTCATGATACCTCCAATATGGTAGCTCAAACAATATTGACCTTTTCTTCCAAATATGTCTATCATTACCAGATTTCTGTGTCTTTCCCAATGTCACATCAAGGTTTTTCACCCTCTCAAAATACAAATCTGGGGATAAAGGTTTTGGAGTAGTATCAAATTCTTGTGATCCATTGAATGCCTTTTTTAGTCTTCTATAAGGGTGATCCATAGGCAAAAACTTTCGATGACCCATGTACACTGTTTTCCTCCCATGATGCAATTGACAATATGACGTCTGTTGTTCGCAAATTGGACATGCTTTATGCCCTTTAACACTATATCCAGACAAATTTCCATATGCTGGGAAGTCATTTATAGTGAATAGAAGCACTGCATGCAGTTGAAAATATTCCATTTTATAAGAATCATACACCCTAATACCATCAGCCCATAACAGTTTCAAATCATCAATCAGCGGTGGCAAGTATACATCAATATCATTGCCGGGTTGCTTTGGACCAGATATCATGATACTCAACATGACATATTTGCGCTTCATACAAACTTCAGGAGAGAGGTTGTAAATTACCAATAAAACAGGCCATGAACTATGTGTGCTACTGAGGGTTTGGTATGGATTCATTCCATCTGTGCACAAGACTAGTCTCAGATTTCTAATTTCATTTCCAAATGTAGGGTACTGGGCATCAATTTTCTTCCATTGTGGACAATCAGCTGGATGACGTATTCTTCCATCACATACCCGCTCATCAGCATGCCATCTTAACCTTTTTGCATCATGTGAATTAGCAAATAAACGTTTGAAACGAGGAATTATAGAAAGATACCAAAATACCTTTGAAGGGAGCTTTGTAATCTCTACATCAGCTTGTGATTTTTCTTTCACCTTATACCGTGATGTCCCACATTTAGGACACTCTTTCAGAAATTCATATTCCTTCCTATATATAATGCAGTCATTCGGACAGGCATGTATTTTCCTGTATCCCAATCCCATCGGGCATAATATTTTTTTGGCCTTATAATGTGAATCTGGAAGATCGTTATCTTTTGGAAGAATGTCTTTCATCAATTTTAGCAGCTCTGTAAAACTTCTGTCACTCCATCCATGTTTCGCCTTCAGGTTAATCAATCTTAACACCGCCGACAAAACCGTAAAATCTGTACAACCAGGATATAATGGTTTTTCGGCATCACCATATAGACGTGAAACTGTCGGTTCTATCTCAATTTGTTCTGCTACAATATCGCGAATCATTTCTTCAATTCCATCGGAGTTACCATCTTGAGATTCATTATCATCAGTGAAATTCTGTCCAGTTTCGCCATGCCAAATCCAAGGGTTGTAACTCGGATTGAAACCATGACAAATCAGATGATCTTTTATCTCTCTACTTATCAACTTCTTCATATTCATACATTTCAGGCATGGACAGAAAAAGATGTCACTACTTGGAACATTTCGTTTAGCAAATTCCAAAAAGGCATCAACACCTTCCTCATATTCATTGCTCATTCGATGTGCCGTAATCCAACTTCGACTCATTATTACCTATAACAAATAGCAAAAATATATATATTTTTTAGATAAGACAAATATATGTTTATATGAAAAAAATCATAATTTGAATGTAAACAATTTTGAAATATAAAACAAATCGATGTGTATTTAAAAAAATATGCTTGAATATTATTTTTTAAACAAAATATAGTAAGATATAACACCCCCTTGGACACCACCCCCACCCCTACCCCCTTGGACACCCCCCTGGACACCCCCCAACACCCACCCACACCCTTGGACAGCCCCCCACACCCACCCACCCCCTTGTAAACCCCCCTGGACACCCCCCGACCCCTTTGGACAGCCCCCCACCCCTCCTGGACACCACCCCCCACCCCTACCCCCTTGGACACCCCCCTGGACATCCCCCAACCCTATGGACAGCCCCCCCACCCACCCGGACAACCCCAAATACCCTCTGGAGAGGCCGCCACCAACTTGGACAGCCCCCCACACCCATCCAACCCCTTGGACACCCCCCTGGACACCCCACCGACCCCTCTGGACAGGCCGCCACCCCTTGCACAGCCCCCCACACCCACCCATCCCCTTGGACACCACCCTGGACACCCCCCGACCCCTCTGGACAGCCCCCGACTCCTCTAGAAAGCACCCCCACCCCTCCTGGACACAACCCCCACCCCCGACCTGCTTGGACACCCCCTGGACACCCACCAACCCTCTGGACAGCCCCCCCACCCCTCCTAAACACCACCCCCACCCCCTACCCCCCTTGGACACCCCCCTGGACACCCCCCAACACCCACCCACACCCTTGGACATCCCCCCACACCCACCCACCCACTTGTAAACCCCCCCTGGACACCCCCGACCCCTCTGGACAGCCCCCCGCCCCTCCTGGACACCACCCCCCACCCCCTACCCCCTTGGACACCCCCCTGGACATCCCCCAACCCTCTGGATAGCCCCCCACCCACCCGGACAACCCCATATACCCTCTGGAGAGGCCGCCACCCACTTGGACAGCCCCCCACACCCATCCAACCCCTTGGACACCCACCTGGACACCCCACCGACCCCTCTGGACAGGCCGCCACCCCCTTGGACAGCCCCCCACACCAACCCATCCCCTTGGACACCACCCTGGACACCCCCGACCCCTCTGGACAGCCCCTGACCCCTCTAGAAAGCACCCCACCCCTCCTGGACACAACCCCCCACCCCCGACCTGCTTGGACACCCCCCTGGACACCCCCCAACCCTCTGGACAGCCCCCCCACCCCTCCTAAACACCACCCCCACCCCCTACCCCCCTTGGACACCCCCCTGGACACCCCCAACACCCACCCACACCCTTGGACATCCGCCCACACCCACCCACCCCCTTGTAAACCCCCCTGGACACCGCCCGACCCCACTGGACAGCCCCCCGCCCCTCCTGGACACCACCCCCCACCCTCTACCCCCTTGGACACCACCCTGGACATCCCCCAACCCTCTGGACAGCCCCCCCCCCACCCACCCGGACAACCCCAAATACCCTCTAGAGAGGCCGCCACCCACTTGGACAGCCCCCCACACCCATCCAACCCCTTGGACACCCCCCTGGACACCCCACCGACCCCTCTGGACAGGCCGCCACCCCCTTGGACAGCCCCCACACCCACCCATCCCCTTGGACACCATCCTGGACACCCCCCGACCCCTCTGGACAGCCCCCGACCCCTCTAGAAAGCACCCCCACCCCTCCTGGACACAACCCCCCACCCCCGACCTGCTTGGACACCCCCCTGGACACCCCCAACCCTCTGGACAGCCCCCCCACCCCTCCTAAACACCACCCCCACCCCCTACCCCCCTTGGACACCCCCTGGACACCCCCCAACACCCACCCACACCCTTGGACAGCCCCCCACACCCACCCACCCCCTTGTAAACCCCCCTGGACACGCCCCAACCCTCTCGGGGATTTATAGAAAATAATGAAAAATTAGTGAAATCATAAAATTAGTCAATATTGCAAGTCGAACTAATAGATCTAGGGATGATAAATAAGATTATGGTGCCAAAATTAGTTAAAAGGGTTCGCAATCGAAGAATCTTAGCTAGTTTCAACAAAAAAATCACAACACACATATATATATACTATCCGCGAAAAAAAACGAACGAGTGGGAGGATTACCTGAGTGCTGCGAGTTTAGATGATTGATCCGAGGAGATTAAATATGAGAAACGATGATCGCAAAACAAATCTAAACCCACGAAATGGACGAGCCGATTCGGGTTTACGCGCGAGAGAGACGAGTCGCGACTGTCGAAGGTAAACTCGCGAATGACAATCCACGGGTCTGGGTAAATTTTTAAATGAGTTATCATGTCGGTTGTTCAATAACCGACGTTATAATTTTTTTAAAAACATTTATAACGTCGGTTATTCAATAACCGACATAAAAACCTTCCTCCGATTCTTTTTTTACGTCGGTTATTTTATAACCGACGTTATAAAGGGCTCAAAATCCGCTTTTTATTACGTCGGTTATTCCATAACCGACGTCAAAAACATCTGTGGATTCTTTTTTTACGTCGGTTATTTTATAACCGATGTAAAAAGGCCTTCAAAAACCGCGTTTTTTATGTCGGTTATTGAATAACCAATGTAAAAAACGCCCCCCGCTTCTGTTTTTTACGGCGGTTAATGTATAACCGACGTAAAAAACGAAGCCGCGCGATTAATAACGTCGGTTATAAAAATAACCGACGTTAAAGGTGTACTAAACACAGGTTTTTACGTCGGTTATTAAATAACCGACGTAAAAAACCTCGTTTTACATATTATGACGTCGGTTTTATATAACCGACGTAAAAAATGGTGACGTAAAAAACGTTTTCTGCACTAGTGTTAATACCATCTTATTGATGTTTGTACGAAACAAAGAACCGAAATCTCTAACACCTAATATGAAAAGAAATTATAATCAGGTAATATATTTGTAATATTTAGTTATAAAATAATTATAAAAATACTATTATTCTTATATTAAGGTTATGATATAATTTATTAATAAGTTTTTGTTCATTATAATGGAGGTTAGAGCAGGATTGAGTAAGAAGGAATATAAGGTAAGGGTTTTTCATCTATAATTTCTCTCTTTGGGACATGTTTTGTATTATTCACCTAATTTAATTTAAGTTGTCTATATTATACCAAATTGAGTTATATTTTATTAAATTTCCATTAAACATGGTAATTAAAGTTCTATTTAAATCTCTCTCTCTCTCTTTTAAGAGGGTTTGGGTTAAATGCTCCTAAAATTGTGACAAGATTTGTTGACTATAATATTTTCCTTGGGTCATAATCACTTCACTTTGAAAAATATCTTTCAAGATTGATACATTATAACCTATGATGACGTTATGTTGTATTTTCAAATTATTTTTAGGTTAAATTATGTTTCACATCGAAATATTCCTCCTTTATGATTCTATTATTTAATGAAAATGAATTTTTATTAAGAGTAATTCCCATTTATTTTAATGGATATTTATTTTATATCCATGTTTTTTACTTCATAGAAATGTTAAAATTTCCCTAGTAAAGACTAAAATTTCTTTAATCTCCAATTATCATTTTATTTCCCCATTATTTAATTTAAAACAAATGATTTATTATCTTTTTAATGATTCATATTTTCAATAAATGATTTTTGAAATATTTCAAAGGATTTTCCCTTTAATGATAATATATTATTCCCTTATATTTTATATTTTGACACAAGATATATTTCATTTAAAGGTATTTATATTATAATTTGTTTTGAATACATGTTTTAAGATTTTTTCTCTTCATTTTCAAAAAAATAGTGTTTTGGAAAGTTACTTAAAAATCATTCATTTTTTAAAAAGAGGTTAAGAAACAATTTAAAAAAAAAATCATTTTTTTTGTTTTGTATTAAATTTTAAATGGATTATTATCCAATGGATCCATGGTTATTAAAAACCTATATGTAGTATTTTTAAATTATCCTTTTGGTAATATTTTTTGTAACAAATGATTATTTTTTATATAATAAAATTTGGAAAGGTTATGAAACCCATTTTCTTATCATATGTTATTTATGATATGATGAATTAATTATTTAAGTGGAACTCATATGTATGGTTAATTGTAGGAGGGGTCCTATATTTCTCTTCAATGCATTGGTTAATGATTTAAATCTCATAATAAAATAATGTTTGTCATGGATAATTTTTTCACTACATGAATCATAAGATTTTTTTTGTTCACGATATGAAGAATAAAACTTTTTTTGTTCATAACATGAAACGTGGGATGTTTTTTTTCACAAATTGTAGTGTAGGAATATTTTATGTTTACAACATGTTGTGTGGGAATTTTTTGTTCACAACATGAAGCTTGCACATTATTTTTATTCACAACATGAAGAATGAGAATTATTTTTTTTCACAATATGAATCATGGATTCTTTTATTCACAACAGAAAACATTGAAATTTAAATTGTTTATAAACAATATTGGGAATTTTTTTTTGTTCACAACATGAATCATGGATTTCTTTCACATTTTTATAATTTGCACGTTCTAAGGTTTGTTCTAAAGTTATTTATTATGAGATATTTTAAGGGAATGTTTCATTTCTAAGCTATATGAATATGATTATGCTCCATGGATCATGTATATTATATCCGGATTTCACAGTCTTTTTTCATGTTATCTTTTTTTCATTTGTCATTTCATATCCTTTTATCATGACTTGTGTAAAACTCATATTATTTCAAGGTTTTTTTAAAAAAATTCTTCCCATTTTTAATTTTTGTAATATGATTATGATATAACCTTTATTAACATGTTTATAAGTCTTCCCTTACAAAGAATCTGAACTCAACCCTTTCTTATGTTTTCTTTTGCCATGTTATAAACATGTGTATAACCTAGGATATGTATATAAGAGTACATAGTGTTGTTTGAATGTGGAGAAATTTTGAAAACGATCATAGAATAATTTCCTTATGTAGTTGATCCTCAAAGACACAAAACCTTTCATTCTTGGAATTTTGAGATTATTTATGAGTTATAATGTATATCCTTTGGTAATGTTGTAAACAAAATATAGGTTCAACTACCTTTATAACAAAGCTAGTGTATAAAAAAAGTGTTATTTGAACCATATCATGAAGTGTGGATCTAGGGATCCTCACATGGTATTAGAGTAGTGTTTAGTTATTTTTTAGGATTAGTATACTTATTTTTGGGGAATAATATTTGAAACATTTAGTGAAAATACCAGGGAATATCCTAATTACAGGATAAAATTATGATGTTTTTGTGAAGTATAAATTATTTGGTTTCCCTATAAATTACATCCTTATCTAGATTCCAAAATTGGATATTGGATCTATCAAATATGTGCTTATGGATAATAACCATGAAAATATAATGTGGTGGTATTAGCTCAATCATCACCTTGTGCACACAAGGTTTGAAAATCCCTTGGGGATATTCTTTGTACTAATCACATTATATTAACAAGCCATTATGAAGGATTTATTATAATAAGGAACTAGGTTAAGGAATATTAGAGAAACCAACCTAAAGAAACATTGATTGAAAAAATATGGATTTATGATGAACTAAAAGATAATGTGATGGTTTCAAAGAGTAACACATTTTGAGGTTGAGTTTTTCATAATTCCCTTATGATGTAAATATTAATCATTCATGTAACCCATTTAAGTTTTTAAAGAGGATGAAGACTAAATGAATCATGTTAATGAATGATTACATGGATTATGTGGAGATTTTATCAATGATTAACATTATGAGATATGGACTTTAGTAAAAAATAATGTAGTTATGATAAAAAACTTGAACTTAGATAAGTTTTCAAAAACTCAAAATAAAATAAAAATGTTATTTCTTGAAATATCATGTGGTGAGAACCATGGATGGATCATGATTAAAAATTATATATATGAAATATGGGAGAATAAGTACCCAGGAAAATGTCTCAAAGGAAGATGAATATGTTTTATGCTTAAAAAAGGGGGAATAAAGTGACAAGTTACTGAGGAAAAATAAAGAGTTTAGTTGAAATTGTAAAGGGAAATAAAGTTCATCTTGAAGTACTGATAAAGGTTCTATGTATTAAATTCCTAGAACATGAATATTATACAAATAAATTACCAATAATTAGGGATAACATGGATAATAATCATGGTAAATCTTCACAATAAGGTGTATCATATACAATGATTACCATGAAAGTGGATATTGATAATTATTGTAAACTTATCATATATTCCATAATTATTGATGTATTACTTGATTTTAGTTTTATCACCTATAGAATATATGAGATTTTTTTTCTAAGAGCATCAAATCACCATCCCAATGATTTGATATTAGATTTTCAGGGAAAAATTATTCTTTTATTTTATCCTAATTTGAGGTTTATGGAATATGTTTCATAAAAGTATTAATACTTATCCATTATTTTAATTCTACGTGATTTTGGAACTATATTTAATATAACCACATATAATCAATAATAATCAAAAGAATAGAGAAACCACATTTCATATTTCAAACCAACACTCATCTATCAGTGAAAGGATGACTATGATCTCTCTCAGAAAACTAATTCTATTATAGGAGTTATGATTCCAAATCCTGAGGGTTGTTTAACTCAAATGATTATAGGAAACAAAATTAGGATTGACCTATTCTGAATGAAGTTTATATGTTTAAAATTTGTATTGAAAACACACTATAAATTATATCAAAATTTGAGTCTATCTCTTAAATAACCTCAGTTTGTTTCACAAGTGATAATTAAAATTTTCCGGATTTAATTTATTTAAGGGGGATAATTTAAAAAATTGAAATTATATACCATGTAAAAATGAAGCTATGTTTGATAAATTGTATTACACACTACACCCAATATAAAAGAACAAAAAAATTTTCAAATAAAATTATTAATAAATCTATAATAACCACTAATATGGTAAATCATTGAAAATTATTACCTATAGAAGATAAATAATTTCCATGAGTCAGTATTGACAAGGTTATTTTTAATAAAAATTATTTTTTTTGTATGCTGTATTTTTTAAAATTCTAGAATCAAAATTTAATAAAAAAAATTTATTTTTTAATTCCTCAAATAAAAAATTACTTGTTATAAAATTTTTACTTTTTTAAAAAAGATTTATTTTTAGTCGAAAAATAAGGTTTTTTTTTGAAAATATTAATTTTTATGATTTTATCATTATGTAAGAATATCCTAGAAGATTTAAAAACATCCTAATTAAAAAAAACATGTATTTAATGAATAAAATTTAAATTTTAAAATATTCTTTGAACTTTTAAATCATAGTTTTGACTTTTTTAGTACTAAATTAAAATTTTACTTTAATAAAACATATTTTGTGTCTTTTATTATAATTAAGTGTCTGGATAGTAAAATTATATTTTAGATTTATTTAAAACCCATATAATTTTTTTTATGATACACATAATTTATGTCTTAAAAATAAGCATATAGTATAATCATATCTTTTACATCAAATTTTATGCTTCAAAGAAATATGTTTTCAAAAAACTATTATTACATGTTATGTGCGCTAATATTAAAACTAAATTTTCAAACCCATAAAAATTTTATTTACTGAAATGATTTCAAAATTTGAAATTATAAGGTTAAAATTAGGTAATGGGGTCTATATTTTTTTCATTTAAATTAATTTCACAGGTTAAAAATAAATTACCATGGTAAAAGAAAATTAGGGTAAAAGAAAAAATTATAAAAGAAAAATATTTAAAATACTAAAGGTTTTAGCCAAAATGAGTGGATTAAGAGAATATATAACCATAAAAACATCCCATATACTTTTTATATTATAGTTCCATTGAAATTTCAATAGTAACATTCATTATTGACAATTTAATGGTTAATTAAAAACTAACTCTTCACATAACTTGTAAAATGATAGAACTTACCCAACATAAATAATTATATAAAATAAATATTTATTGTTTAAAATATTCTAATTTTCTAATAATTTAACCCCTTATGTCCTCAATAAGATTTTTTTCACCTTTAGGTTTCTTAATGCCTTTATTTATAAGGAGTTTTCTAAGAGAAAACCCAAGATTCCAACTTGTGTATTAATTTCACATACTATTTTATTTTATTATAATACTTTATAAATCATATCTAAAATTACTAATATAGAAAAATAATTTTCATTATTATAATTAAATTTCATTACATTAATTTTACAACAATTAATCAATCCTTTCCATCTACTAAGAAAACAAAATAACATTGATCGTGCGTACTTGCATACTACCACCTCTACGGAGTGATGTTGTTTATTTTTAATCACCATCTCTAAAGTTTGGTATCAAGGATGTTTTTTAAGAAAAAATATTATTATAGGTAATAAATGAAATTATTAAATTATTTTTTTAGTTACCATCATTCCATCCATTCATTCAGAAATGGGACCATTAATAGTGTGTGCGTGCAGACTACCACCTCTATGAACAAAAAATTTATTCTGTCATGAAAACCCATCATTTAAGGTTCATATAGTAAATTTAATAAGGATATATGATGTCGGTTACTTGTTTAATATTATTTAGATTTTCTATTATCATTATATAAAAGCATTCCCTTATAAAATATTTACAAGAGATTATAATTAAGGTTGATTTAACCTCCCTTGTAAATTATGTAATAATGAAAATATAAATAATTATTATGGGATGAAATATAATGGTAAAAAATTTAATTATTATATATTTATGTGTTTTTAATGATTATCAAAATGTATTGTTAATATTTAAATTATTTATTAATTTATCACCTTTCGATCATTAAACATGTCGTAAATTAGTTCATTGTGATTTCTATTTTCACAAGATGAATTCAAGTCCTTCACCTAATAAAATATGGGACTTATGAAATCCTGGAAATAAAATTATTATTCTATCTTGAAATATCTATGAATGATTAACATTAAACCACATAGTGAGAATTGATCCTGTCTTTTTGATGTTTTTGTGAAACAAACAACCACAAGTTTTAAAACCCATTAATGAAAATAAATTATATTCGGTTAATATATATATATATATATATATATATATATTATAGTTATAAAATTGTTATAAAAATTTAATTATGTGTTAATTTAGTTTAATATATAAGTTATTAATATATTTATGTTCATTATATAGGTGTTTAGAGCATATTTGGGTAATTAGGAATAAAATATAAGGGGTTTTCATCTCAAATTACACTCTTTGAGACATTTTTATTATGAACATAATTTCACATAAATAGTATATTTTCTACCTAATTGAATTTAATACCATTAAATTACCTTTATTCATTGTAATTTAAGTACTATTTAAATAAATCACTCTTTTAAGAGGTTTTTAGATTACGTTTCTTTAAATGGTATGGGGTTTTTGTGACATAAATCTTTTCCTTGGGTCATAATCACTTATATTTGACTACTATCTTTTAATATTGACTTATTATAACCTATTATGATGTTAAGTTTTATTTAATACTTCTTTTCTATGGAAATCATATCGCAATCCAAATTCTTCCAAATTGATGATTATATTGTTTCATGAAATCACATTTTTGTTAAGAGTCATTCCAAGTTATTTTAATAGATTTATCTTTCATATCAATGTTTTTGTAATTCCAACAAATTTTCAACTTTCACTTGTGGAAAATTTAGTTTATTTTCTCTATAACTACCCTTTTATTTACACTTTATTCATTTTAAAAAAAGTTGTCTTTATACTGTTAATGATTTGGGTTTTAAATAAAGGCATTTCTAAATATTTTAAAGGATTTTACATTTAGTGATTATATATTCCACCTTTATATGTCTCATTTTGACATATTTTTTTTCATTTAGAGGTACATTTATTGGAAATATTTTTGAATAAACTTTTAAAGATATTTTCAATTAATTTTCAAATAATAAATTAGAAAGTGATTGGAAGATTACATATATTTAAGATGATATTAAGAAACAATTTTTAAGAAAAATAATTATAGTAATTTATATTCCATTTTTAATGTATTATTATCTTATAAATTAATGGTTTATAAATAAAATTATATGTAATCTTCTTAAATAACCCTTTTACCAGATTATGTTATTAGTACAAGATGACTATTTTTTATATACTACCATTTCAAAACGTTATGAAACCCATTTTCTTCCCATGAGTTATTTATGATAAGATGACTTATTTGATTTTAAGTGGAACCCATATGTATGGTTGATGATGGGTACTGTTATAAATCACCTTCCAATTAATTTATTAAGGATTTAAATGTCATGGGACATGGATATTAATGGTCTAAATTTTATTTGTTCCCAACATGAATAGAGGGAATTTTTTTGTTCACGACATGAAGTGTAAGGATTTTGTTTGTTCACAAAATGAATAATTGGAATTTCTTTTTTCACAACATGAAGCATGGGAATTTTATTTATTTATATCAAGACGCAAGGTTATTTTTTTTACAACAATAAGCATGGTAATTTTGTTTGTTCACAACATGAATCATGGACAATGTTTTTGTTCACAACATAAAGCATGAGAATTTTTTTATTCACAATATGATGTGTGTAATTTTTTTTAACAATGTTAGAATTTACCTATGATTATATTTATTCAATATTTAATTGTTAGGTAAGGTTTCAATAACATTTTACATTTCACGACCACATACCTATGATTATGGTCCATGTATCATGTTTATAATCTCCTAATTTCGCACTCTTTTTCCATGTTATATGTTTTTTATTTTAGATTGCATGTCCTTATATCATGAATTATAGAAAAATATTATATTTATAAGTTCTTTTAAAGAGATATTCAACCCCAAATTATGTTTTCTCATATGATTATGATCTAACCCTTGATAACATACTGATAAGTCTTTCCATACTAAGAGTAAGATCTCACCCCTTTATTATGTTTTCTTTCCTTAGGTTATACATATGACTACAACCATAGAGATATCTAGAATTTGATCTAGTGAATTTTTCATTCAGATAAATGTTGATAAGTATCATAAAATAATTTGATTATGTAGATCCTCATCAAAGACACTAAAACATTCATTCCCTAGGTTATGAGATTTTTTATTGGTTGTAATGTTTATCATGGTAATGTTGAAATATTAAGATAGGATAATATTACATTGTATCAAATCTAGTGTGTAAATAAGGTGTTTTAGCATGAGAACTAGGAGTGCAGGTCCGGGGAATCTCAATATGTCTATAGAGTGAATTGTAGAAAGGTCATGAGGATAAAGATGAACATGACATTATAACTCATATCTAAGAATCATAATTAGATAAATAAATTCTCGAATAATAGGAGATATTGAGTGCACTATATAGGTATAGGTTGGTATAGGAGAATCATGAAGTCCCTTAAGTACTCAAAATAATTTGGTACATTGAGATACTAGAGTCCCTAGTGTTCAAGCTAAACCAAGAGCTTGAAATTTACCTCATACTCTCATTTATAACACCTAGTTTTTATACATTAGTTGAATAGTGGCATGTAAATGGAACTTATTATGCTTTTCTCATTTATGAAATAGTCATGACATGTTTGGTTTGAATAACTAAATCAAGGGAGAAATGAAATTATAAGTGAGCCTTATAAAAAAATTGATTGATTTCCTATAATAAACTTTTATATCTTAAATAATTATAACAAAAACTTAAACACAAAGGAATCAAGGAAGAATGATTCATATTGAATAAAAAATACACAAAATTCTTATGATGATGTTTATTATG
This sequence comes from Viscum album, assembly GCA_963277665.1. NCBI lineage: Eukaryota > Viridiplantae > Streptophyta > Magnoliopsida > Santalales > Viscaceae > Viscum > Viscum album. Next base: position 1,868,930,417 of record OY728129.1, on the reverse strand, counting down.
GAAAATTAACCATTTTTAGCATTCCTATTCCTTTTCATATCTTTCTTAATCTTTTAATCCTTGATAATGGTAGAATCATCAAAATAATTCCCCTTTATATTATATCAATGTTATCTAATTGATGCAGGGCTTAGCTAAAAATAAAAATAATTAAAAGAATAGATCACTAGATAATGAGTGGAAATTCTATTATTGATTTCAAGGGAATCCAAATTAAATATAAGACTAATGAGATGAGGAAGGTTTTCCATGGATTTCCTGCATGGGTTTGATGAATATGAAGACATAAACCAAGGGAATGACAATTGTTCATTGTATCACTGACCCATAAAGGTTATTCATTTTAGATAAACCATTAATTCGAATTTTACATAGAAGATATTATTTAAAAATATAGTATGGGCTACACCACATATGGGAAAATTTATGGTTTATATTGGTGAACATAGACTCCCTTCAGATTGATCAGTAGAAGACCCATTTTTTATAGGTACTATGAAATTAAACATTGAGTAAACTTGAATTAAATTATATTTATATATATTATTAAACTATTGAGTATTTATTAAAGTAGTGGTTGGTGGACTTATCCAAAGCCAACATCAAATAAATATTAATATCTAGTTTATTGTAACTTTAGAGATGATGTGTTGATCAATTCAAGTTACAATTTACTGAATCTAAAACTTACTAAATAGATTAATGATACAAGTCAATGTGGATAACTAGCCAAAATTATAGCCTAAAACTATCTTAAAAGTTGTGTATCCATATCTTGTAAAATGATGAGAGGTTTAAGATGATCTTTCCACTAGAATAATTGACTTAAAGAATATTCTAAATCTAGTAGTTAAGGGATACCGTAATTTCATATAACAGTGGGAGACATTTAAAGATTTATAAATCAATATTATCAATTATATTGGTAATCAAGATAATGTTATAATATTCTAAATTAAAATATTTTAATTCAAATAGAATCCACTACTGACTCAATTTCACTATGATTAATTCTTGATAAGTAATTATCCACACTAGCGATAATTTTAATGAATGGTGTAGGTTATTACATATAATACAATGTCAATAAAAAAGGATTTATTTTCTAGATTCCACACTTCTTATTGAACATTCTCTACTAGAAAGTAAATTAGATAATGGATCCTTTAAAAATTATATAGATGATGCACTAGATATATATTGAATCATTTAATCTTCTATTTCCAGTGAATTTTAGAATGTTTATGCAGATGCAGATATGTATAATATTCTAACTCATCTCTAATAATTATACTTGGAGAGAGATAAGAAATAATAATATAATATCTTGATCACACTATATTGGTGAAGACTGGTATAAGGATATAAATAAGCGACTGAAATACTCAAGATGACTGGGTACATATAGAGACTAGAGTACCCATGTTTCAAGCTGAACCAAGAGTTGGTGATTGATTTCATTTTTTTTCAATTAGTTTTTTGCCTTTATTGTTAATTATGACATGCAATATATAAAAATTTCACTTAAAAATTTCTAATTGTAATGCCATGATTTTAACAACTAGGACTGAGCTGAGTTTCCACACTACTTCATGCACACATCCTCATATGTAAAAGGTTTCCGACTAGCAGTGAGGGAAAAATGGATGTCATGAATAAGTTATGCCCGCAGTAGTAGGTGAACGTGTAAGGATCCAAAAATTATAAATGATTTTTTTTCTGAATAAATGTCTGTTATATTATATTATACAATATTATACACATACAAAACATATAAAAATGAACAAAATTTTATTTAGTTAAATAATATTGTTAAAATAGTTCAGAAATGGACCCATTAAAATGGAAAATATTACAATGGAAAAGAAATAAAAATAAAAAAGTGGAATAATTTTTTTTGATTCATCCTGATCTACTTGAATAATCTCCCTCACAAAAAAACCATCGGAAATAAGACAAAAATTAGTAAAAAACAATTATTTTAGGAATGCAAAATATAGACACATGAGTGTAATTGAGATGAATGAAGAATGAAGGAATGAAGAGGTATTTATAGGAGGTAATGTGGCCATTGGAATAGTAATATGCTCGTTGGAATAGTAACATGAATTAGAATAACAATATAATAATTGTGCTTAGTAACCAAACTTTTAGAAAAGTAATTTAACCTCAAAATAATAACATGTAATATAAATGAAATTTATCATGTTTAATTTAACAAAATATAAATATTATGATTCCATAAAATAAAAACCAAGATTAAAAACTCAAAGGAACTATAATGATTTTTTATAAAAATTCTATTTTAACGTGTTTGAAAATATAATATTTTTTATATTAAAAAAATTAAAATTTCCTCTGTTAGAAAATTATTTTGATAAAATTAATTTAATTATTATAATCAATAAGTTGAAATTTTCAGAGGGTGATTTTTTTGGGTAAGTTTTTTCAATACTTCAATTTTTAGGTGAATAATTAAAATACACCAGTATGTTTTAAATGACATCATTCTTGATATAATAATGTCCTAATAAATTCTATAATTTAAGGCATGATATTTTTTTACAAGTTAACTTATACATGAAATTAAATTTATAAACCTAATTTTTTTTCCAACGTCTGATGTCTAAAGTATTTCATTAAAATAACAATTTTTCATTTTTCTGATTTCTTGTTTAAAAAAATAATGAATTCTATTTTGTAAATACTTAAAATTCCTAGAATAATTTTATTATATTAAAATATGAATTAAAATTTAAATATTATTTCAATTTCAATTTTTATAATGGAAATTATATTTTATTCAATAGTTTATCCTAATATTACCTATTTCCTCAAGTATAAATATCCCCTCTCACTCTCTTTAAACCACCATTTGAAATCTAGTTACTAAATCCAAATATATACCAAAATAACCTCTCTTGAGCCTATAATATTCCTTAGGTATGTTCTTGGGTATATAAAATCCAAGAATATAATGATTTTAGTGCCATAGAAAATAAGAAACAACAAGAAGAGGGTAAGTTTTCATCAACATTTTATCTCATTTTCCTATTATCTTCCTCTTTGTATTTATTAATTTTAGAAAAAAATATTCTAACATTAATTGAGAATTATTTTAGAATTATATTAATGTTTTTGAACTATTTTAATGATTATATTTATAATTTATTTAAATTTTGTAGTTCTCATTCCCCATATTTTGATAAAGTCTCTTTAATGATCGGTTAATCCCTCACGAGGTTGTTTCTACATCTCCAATTATCACAAAAATTATGGATAATTATAATAAATTATTTATAATATATAAATATATAAAAATATTTATTTATAATCTTCTATAGGTTATATTAATAATTATTAAATATAAATAAGGAAATATCACTAAATCAAAGAAGGAAAAAATATTTCAAAGAAAAAATGATATCAAAACCTTTTACCTTTAGGAAATGGAATTTAATAATATAATAAAATTATTATAATTGATTAATATTGTATAAAATAAACACAATTAACTACTGGTTCCATGTTTTAATAGAGATAAGTATTTATATATGTGGTGGAAAATCACCAAAATAAATCAAGGTTTATGGTAAGTGTATTCTTAAACCCAACTCTTTCTTTGGGGGTATATCTTATTTAAAATTATTTTAAGTGTGTATATTCCTCTAATTACCTTAAAATGTATTTTAACTATTCATTCCATTTTATTTTCATTGATACACAAGTTTATACCCTGCAAAATGAATTTTTATCCAATTTGAAAAATTCTAAAAAATAATCTATTTCTTAAAAAACCATTTTTTACTCATCTTGAATTGTTTTTCCTCCACTCAATAATGAAAATGTTTATGCCAATATATTAATTCTATTTTTCATTGGGAACCCCAAAGTCTATTCATTAAATTATGGTTTGTGACACCCATATAAAACCTTATTCTTTTTCATGTATTTTTTATTGATTACGAATCGTATACATTGTCTTTCCATGTGGCATGCATGATTATAAGCATTTTATGACGTGATGGGTGGGACCAGATTATATATCCCCCCAATACATTGGGTAATGTGATGTATCTCATACTATTATGTGTATTATTCATGAAAATAATCCAATATTTGTTCACAATTATGTTGTTATGATTTATGAACATATGTTATCTGTGAACATGATAATAGATTTATGGACAACTATATGTGGTATTTGAACACTATGTTATGATATTTGATTTTTACACATATAACAAAATACATGCCTTCATAATGCTAATGATTACGATCCCATGCTTATTATATGATGACGAATATGCTCATCTATGTACTATTAATTCATGTCTCATATTCCTTCTATGTTATCCATTTTCTTATTGGGATTTTATATCATCCCATTATTTGATGTATATCCTCTACTTAAAACATGTAATTAGAAGAACATGACATATTTTATGGGGTAAAGAATAAGGTCTTAAATAATATTTAATTATTATTATTAAAAAGTGATATATGAGCCTATTTTGATGATGATTCTAAACTTTTGGATATTTCAATGTATTATTATTTTTTATTTATCTTTAAAATGATGTAATATCCATGTAAGAAAAATTTGGGTAGCTATAATAGGTATTAGAGCTTACTTTAGTTTATTTTGGAATTAGGATTACAAAATGTTAGTGAAAAATCTAGGGATAAATTTGATTATTATGAGGAAAATACAATTGTTTTGGTAAAGTATAAGTGTGTACAGTTTCCAAGAAATAAGACCCATGTGTAGATACTACAAGTGGGGTGGATCTGGAAGAGATGTACTAAGGGATAATAACCTCAAAAATGGTGAATTGGGTATTAACTCGATCATAACATGGTGCATGACAAAGAGGCCTTACTACCCACATGGTTTGAAACTCCCTAGGAACATGATTTGGTTAATCAAAAAAAAGTACCAACCATTAAGAAGGTTATATAACTAAATTAATTATTCCACTCAAATTTAGAAATTGATTTAAGTACTTGATCCTAGAAGAATCATTTGGGAAGAAGGCTATCCAAAATGTAGGTATCCTATAAGAAATGACTATAGAACTAATTTTCATATGATAATAAATTATTTATTCGTGTTTTATTGAATTATGTTTTACTCAAACCATTTTTATTTTAGAAAATATTGGGAACAAGGAGAAACCATAACAACATACCATGTGAGTGAAAATGAAATGATTTTCCGAATGACATTTCCAATGAAATAAAAGTTGGAGTTTAAAACTTCATTATGATTCTTACCCAACTTTATTAGGCAATAAATAATAACTTAAACAATGTGGAACATTCACCATTAACTAAGAAGGATAAAACAGATATCGAGTAATTTATGTGGTAACAACCATCGATTTTTAGTGGATTTTTTTATCCACTTTCCCTTAAACGACATGTTAACTAAAAGAAAAATATCTTTTTCCTGATCTACAATTTTGAGAAGGATATTTTTACTCTAACTATTTATTGTTTATATGGAAAGGAAAATAAATTATGGGTGTTAATAAAGAATACTAACATGAAATATGAGAAGGAATAAATGTAGTGAGAAGACTTTAAGAAGTTATTTCTTAACAATAATTTCACTTTAAATCTATGAATAAAGATAGAGAGATAAATCATTGAACATAATAAAATAAAGAGTGAATTTTTCATGAATTATGATGAAAATTTAACAATTCTTTCAAGATACACCCCATGTTGTTTTATAAAAATGATAAAAAAAATAGATAGATTCTTTAGTGGTTTAAAACCAAAACTTTTCAAGGCTCTAGATATCTACGAATTTGGGATTTATAACGAAGTATTGTAATGTTATCTCAAATTAGATATTGAGCATGGAGAATCATACCATGGACTTAGAGATAAGAAGAGAAGCATGGACTTTCAATCTTGAAGATCAAATGATAAATTAGGAAAAAATATACAATCACCCACATGCCAAATATGTGGTAATAAGTATCATGGAAATTTCCTCAAAGTGACAAGAAGATAATTTAAGTAAGATAAAAAGGGTCACAAATGTCATTAATTTCAAAGAGGCATGAATATGTCGACCAACATGATAGTGAAATGGAAGGAACCTACCAATAAACCATGCAAGGTTCAATTCATCAACTATAAGGAAAAAGGTAACTATGTAACCTATTTCACTAAACAAATTTTATTTAAGTATAATCAACATCAGCCCATAAAAGTTTGAGGATCAAGGAAAATCCTACACCATTAACACCATTGAAGCAGAACATTAAAATGATTTCATACAAGGTACACTTATTATTCATTAATGAATGGAAAATATTATATTTAATTCTAGCTCTATGAATTCCTTTATATCCTACAAGTTTTATAGAACTTTTGAATCAGATCCTTGATAAACTGAGTTTGAGATATCTATACAGGCACATAGTATTACAATCATTGAAACCCGAGTGTTGGACTCTTCTCTTATTATTATATGTGGGAAGATTATTACAATGAAGTTCATAATCCTTACCTTGGTGAAATTTGATTCTATACAGGGCAAGGATTGGATCTTGTTATATAGATCTTATATCAACTATCTGGAAGAAATCTATTTCTATATTTTGAACCATCCCATGACACTGTACAAATGAATAGATGATAATTAATATCATTTAGAAAAACATTCAATGGTACGGGTGTTGATACCTAGTGAAGAAGAATATAATTTCTAATTAGTTTTGTCAAAGGAAAGAACCAAACATTAGGTAATTCCCATTGTAAGGGATTATAATGATTTATTTCTTAAATAGTTTCTTGAAGATCCCCCAGATCATGATGTAGGGTTTTGAATAAATATTATATATAGATCCACTAATATCTCTAAAATTCCATATAGGATGGACCTGATAGAACCAGAGGAGTTAAATAAGCATCTATAATATAATTTGGTAAAGGGTTCATGTGCCCTAGTGCATTGTCTTGGGGTGCACCAACACTATTTGTTATGAAAAATGATGGATCAATGTACCTGTGTATTGATTACTAGGAGCTTAATAATACAACTATAATGAACAATTATCCCATACCAAGGACTAATATGTATTTCAAACTAATATAAGGAGATTAATAATTCTCAAAGGTGAATCTTCATCCTGGATAACATCAGTTGAAGTTGAAGAAGGAATATATTTAGAAGAAAACAATTCATAGAAGATTTGACCCTATGATTTCATTATAATGTCATAAAATCTTACTAATTCCCCTTATGATCTTCATGTATTTAATGAATATAGTCTTTTGAGACTACCTCAAAAAATTTGTGGTAGTATTTATTGAAAAAATTATCATTTACTCCAAGATAAAGGAGAAACATGGTGAGTATCCAAGGATATTGATGAAGAAATTAATAAAGGAGCAAATGTATTGTATTTTTTGTAAGTGTGACTTATGGATATATGATGTTACATTATTGGGGTATGTGATGAAAATTGATAGAATTTATATACACCCTAAAAGAAAAAGGAAATTGTGGAATGGACCATACCCTTAAGTGTAGTGAAAATCAATTTTTTTACTTAGTTAGCACTACCGATAATTTATGAGAAAGTTATCACAATTTCCTAGCCTAATTACAATGTTAACATAAAATGGGATAAGGTGTTATATATAGAGGAGTATGAAGAAATATTTGATGATCATAAGAAAATTTTAATCACTGCATCGATACTCACACTACCCTTAAGTAGAGAAGGGTTTGTGATATTCAATTATTTTTCAAAGAAAATATTAGGTTTTGTACTCATGAAAACTGAAAAGGTGATATCTTATACATCACGAGAGTTGAATATCAATGATAAATACTACTCGACACATGATGTTGTGTTAATATTTTTTATCTTAACTTTTAATATTTTGTATAACCGCATATATGGTGAAAACCATGACGTACATATAGATTATAATAGTAAAAGTATATATTCATATTGAAAGAGTGGCTCATTATTGAAAAAAGATAGTTAGAGCTGGTCAAGAAATGTGATTGATCCAACCATAATAGAAAGGTGAATTATATAGAAAATTATCTTTGTAAAAAAGAACCTTATACACTCTTAATGATGTTGATTGATAAAAACCTTATTTTCATGGATATACAACAAATAGAATTGGAAATCATAACGACATGGAACAAATATTAAATAGTACAAATGATTTTCCAAAACTCTATCGAAGAGAAGATCAAGGAGGAATAAATGAGCAATGGTGAGATTTAAAATAAGGTGGAAATAGTATTGTAAGGGAATCTTCATGAATTACAAATCAATGAAGATTGTGTCATTAAATTTGGAACTATAATTTTAATACCTTCATCACCTTAGATAAAGAAAGAGATATTGGATAATAATCTTAACTCATCTTTCTCGTTTTATCCTATAAAAAATAAGATGTACTGTGTTCTTCTAGATCACTTATGGTGGGATAACATAAATAAAGATATTGATGAGTACATGTCAATGTTTTTGGGAATTCAAAAAGTTAAATAATAGTGAAAAAAGTGTAAGGTGATGGTGAAACCATTTCCTATACCAACATGGAAATGGGAGAACATCACTATAGATATATTCAATAGTCTCTTGAAGAAATCCAAAGGAAGTAGTGAGATATGGGCTATGATGGATCAACTCACCAAGACTGCACACTTATTCACTATTTGGGAAGATTTCTATCTTGAAAAAATTTCCATGATATATGTAAAGGAAGTAGTGTGGTTACATAGGGAACCATATTTGATTATTTTTTATCAGGATCCAAGATTATCCTCTGCATTCTGGTAAAGTATTCAACATGATTTCACAACAGAATTGAATTTTAGTAGGGCGTATCACCCCCAAACTGATGGACAATCTGAAAAGACCATTTAGAAACCTGAGGCCATTCTAAGAACTTTTTCAATGGAATTTAATGGGGGACAAGATCAAAATATCCCATTAGTTGAGTTATCAGACAATAATATCTTACATTATATTATTCAAATGGATCCATCTAAATCTTTGTATGGGAAAACATTAGAACATCTACACGTTGGGATGAAGTTGGTGAAAGAAAGCTTCTAGGACCAGGTCTTGCACAAGAGATGATAGATAAGGTATAAGAAATCCAATAAAATATAAATTCTATTTAGAGTCGACAAAGAGTTATCAGGAAAATGAACAAAAGGACTTATAGATTGAATTTGGACTCATAGTTCTTATTTAAATATCACCATGTAAGAGAGTCATGCGATTTAGAAAGAGTTGAAAGCACATCACTAGGCATATTGGCCTCTTTGAGATCATTGATTGCATAGGAGCAGTGACCTATCGGATAACACTTCCACCAAACATGGATCAAGTTCATGGGGTGTTCAACACCTCTCTCTTAAGAAAGTACATACCTTATCCATCACATATTCTGAATCTGGAGGTGGTAAAATAGAAGCATAACCACTATTATGAGGAGTAGTTGGTGAATATCTTTGACCATATAGACAATTTTCTATTCAACATGACAACACACCTTTTTAAATTTCTATGGTAAAATCGTGACTATGAATATGTGACATGGGAACTAGGGAGAACAATGAAGTAGAAGAGACCTATTCTATTTTAAACTAAGGATATGAGTTGATTTTTTTGAGATTAAATTTCTAAATGGGTGAATAATGATACAAAAAAGACATTACAAATGATATTTGTATCATAAAAAAATGTGTTCTATATTATATTATCTAGTATTATACATATAGAACACATAGAAAAATAAAAAAATTATTTCATTGATAGAAAACATTAAATTAGTAAAAATATTAACCAATACAAATTCAAAATATTTTAATGGTAAAAAATATAAAGTATGTAAAGTATAAAAAAAATTGGGGCCATCCCGATCTACTAAAATAATCATCCACACAAACAACAATATGGAATAGAAGAAAAATATTATCAAACCATTCAATATTAGTGAAATAAAAATTATATTACCTTGAGATTAATTGATTTGAATGATGAATGACATAATTAAGAGGTATTTTATAGTGGTAATATGATCATTAGAGCAGAAAGGTGACTTCGGGAATAGTAAATAAACAATTAGGAATAGTAACCTGATTGTTGGGAACAATAACCTAATAGTTAGAACAATAATTTTACCTCAAAGTAATAAAATTTAATATAACCAATATTTATCATAAGTAATTTAAAAACTATAACTATTTTAAATCCATAAAATAAATGACATGATGATAAACTCGATAGAATTATAATCTTTCTTTAAATAAATTATTTTTCAATGTATTTCATAAAAATCATAAAAATTATATTAAACAATTAAAATTACCTATGTTAGAAAATTTTTTTTATAAATTATATTTCATTTTAAAAATTTACGCACCAAAATTGTATAAGGTTTTTTTGGTAATTTTCTTAAATAATTCATTTTTGGAGAATAGTAAAAATATAGGCTTTTCTTAACCAATATATTTTAAATGTCAATAATAATGATGTAATAATGAACTAATAAATTATATTATTTAAGGATAAAAAAATATATTTAATAAGTTAAATATTCTATGAAATTATATTTCCAAACATAAAAAATATTTTCCAAATTCTATAGTCTCTATTATTATTTTAAATTAACAATTTGTTGTTTTACCCATTTATTTTTAATAAATAATGAATTTGATTTTTGAAAACCTTAAAAAATATAAAATTAATTTATATTATTCAAAATTAAATTAAAATTTCAATAATATCACTACTATAAAGTTTTTCATGGAAATTATATATTTATTCAACATTTTATCCAAAAAAATACCCCAATCCTTAACTAAATATACCCCCCCATCTGTCCCCTTGAAAACCACTTCACTTAAACTTAAAAAAGAAAAATACTCCCCAAATAAAATCTCTTATGACCCTTGTAATCCTTTGGGAAGTGATGGAGTTAATCAAATCCTTGAATTCAAGGAGTTTAGTTCCATAGAAATGAAGCAACACCGAGAAGAGGGAATGTTTTTATCTACATCATCTTTCATTTTCCTCTTCTCTTTCTCTATGCATTTATTTTTTTCAAACCCAAATCTAATAATATTAATTGAGTATGATTTTTGAATAATATTAAATATTCTTACTTACTGTAGTGATTATATTTATAAAATATTTATATTCCATAGTTCTATTTCACTTTATTTTAACAATGTCCGATCAACGGTTGCTTAACCACCCATGATAACGTTTTTAACTCTATAATTATCACAAACACTACAGATGATTATAATAAATTATTTATAATATATAAATGTATATATATATATATATATATTTATAATCATATTTATTTTATCTTAATAATGTAAAAATAACAATAAAATTATATTTCTAAATTGAAGAAAGACTATATTTTTAGGAAAACAAGATATGATAACATTTACCCTCTAACAAAGGGAATTAATGAATAGAATAATATGATTATAATTGGTCAAGAATGAAAAAATGAATATAATTTACTTCTTATTCCTTATTATAATAAAAACAATTTTATTATATCGGAGGCTGAAAAGAAGTCAAATAAATTAGAATTTAGGGTTAGGGGAATCTTGAACCCAACTCTTTATTTTCGGTCATATCCTCTTCAAAATGATTCTCATTATAGATATTCCTATATTGAACATAAAATATATTTTCAATATCATTCCCCTTTTCTTTATGAATATATAAATGGTTCTAACTTGTTTAAATGATTTGTAATCAAATTTCAATGAATTTTTAAAAAGGGTTTATTTCTCTAAAACAAATCATTAACTCCATTTGAGTTGTTTCTCCTTAACTCGAGAATGATGATGTTTTATGGAAACAATTATTTTCATTATTCATATGGGAACCCCATAGGTCATCAGATAAAGTTTTTTTGGTAAAACCCTTATGAATCCCATTCCTTTCCATGGGTTTATTTCATAACTATGAATGTTATATGTCCTCCTTCCATGTTTCATGCATGATAATGAGTATTTTATGATGTGAAAGATGGGACAAAAATTATTTATACATCCAATATATTGAGTAATGTGATATATCTCTTGTGATTATGTGTATTATGTGTGAAAATGATGCCATATTTTTTTAACAATTGTGATGTTATGATTTATACACATATGTTATACATGAACCTGATGCAAGTTTTGTTCCCAAAACATACATGGTATTTGACCACTATGTTATTTTGTTTCATTATTATGCATATGAAACATTCTATTCCTTCCCCATGCTTATGATTATGATCATATGATTATGATATGATGATGATTATACACACCCTTGAACTATTTATTCATGACTCTTATTCCTTTTATGTTATCCCTCAACTTATTGGGATTTTATCTCACCACTTTATTTGAAATATATAATTTGGTGAAAACATATAATAAGTAAAATGTGAGATATTTTAAGAGGATAAAGAATAATTATTTAAATAATATTTAATTTTTATTATGTACAAGTGATGTATGATCCAATTTTTTCCAATATACTAAACCTTTGGATCCTGAAATATATTAATATTTTTCAATTTATCTTTAAAAAGATGTAGTCTTGTAAGAAAATGTTGGGTCACTATAAAACATAAGATAAAAATAATTTAAGTGATAAGAAATAACTCAACAATTAACAAATAAATAAATAATCTTTTGAGTAGCATCCTATATGATAAAATACCTATCCATGTAGTATAAATATGGAATTTCAAACACATAACCAAAACTAAGAAATGTAAGGATCCACAAAGGAAGTGGATCAAGTACTTAGTTAAGAAACTCAATAAAATACAAAATAGAAATATTTTATAAATTATATCACCCAATGCATATATCCTCCGACTAAACCTACCCAACTATCTACCCAAGGACCCTTTCCCATTACTTTATCCATTTCCATGAAATTTACCAGTGCACCGAAATGTCTAGGTCTGACGTGAGTAAAAGACTCAATAGGAAACCTCGAATGGACCTTAACATAGGCTTATAAGATATACTAGTATATTAGATGAATGTAAACATGATACAAATAATTAGAAAATATATCTCATAAGGAAAATATATTCACAGATTCCTTAGAGATGGACTCTACCTACTTTGTCTCTATGCTGAAAAGAACATCAACTATCCACATGACAACCCCCTATGGGGTAGTCCAAAAATATATATGACACATCACCCTTAATGGATATCCAAAATTCATATCAACTAAGAGTTTTACACATCACCATTGTTGGATAGTACTTATGGTTCAATGTCCATACTCAAATGAAATAATTTAAGGAAAACACATATGATACATGAAACAAATGACAGATAATGAATCATATCATATAAATAAATAACCATAACTATAACAATCAACATGAACAAATCACAGGAATGGGTTTCATATGGCTACAAACATAAACACCTCATGTGATCAAGCATCAAACAATGGTCTCATGGTTCAATTCATGAATTCTAATAATCATGCCACAAACCCATATAACATGCACTAAACTCAAGGGATTTCTACCTTAGGTATAATGATGATCGATGGAATGGGTCACTATCTGATTCTAACATCACCATATAATCCTCAAAAAAATCATGATATGACAAGATTTAAAATTATATGATCAAGGTTAAGGAGAAACCAAAGCTAAAAGTTAGGTCAAGGTCTGACACACCTAAGAAGATTCACAGATATCAATGATCTATGTCTGGTCGATGTGTAGATGTGAAATCCCTGAATCCTGGTGCTAATTCTATAAAAGATCAACAAATCCCTTGTTTGAACATGTCAAAACCTCTATATATTATCAAGAAGCATAAGATCTAATTGGTTTTGATCATATATAATTATAGGAGACTGATCTAGAAAAAATAATAACTAATTGGATTAGAAGTGCATTAGTTTTCTATTGTTTGGGAATTGAATGGAGACAAAAGGGAGGAGAGGGCCCCAAAATCACTGGAAGAGAGATCCTAGGGTCTTGGAGGATGATAAATGACTGATTTAATAATAAAAATTAAAAAAAATTGGTTTCTAAAAAAACACCTTAAAACTCGGTGACCCCACTTGGCTCTAGATGAATTCATCAGTGGGCTAGTGGTTATTAAGAAGAGATATTTCTGCTATGGAGAACTCCCGAATAGCCAGAGGATTCTGGGAAGAATTTCATCTCCCCATGAGTTATATCATTCAACTAATTAATTCCCACTAGCTGTCCAAAGTGACTATTGTATCTTGAACTGCTATAATAAGTCCAATAGCCTAGACTCTTCTGGGTTCCATCCACATGAATGCATTTAATACACCTCAAAACACTAAAAAACCTAACCAAAATCTACATAAATGTTTAAATGAAATATTCCTTAATATAAAAGATGTCACGATTCTACCCCTATTATGACTTATTATCCAAAATAAGAATCCCCAAAGGTTTTCTTAAACAACTAAGTCCGTACAATTGAATGCCCCTCTCTCACTCCCATATATCTTCCTAAACATTCACTTCAACCATTAAACATGAAAAATATATAGTATTTCCTTAAGGAACCTTCTTTATTTCGTACATTATCTGAATAGGTCTCTCCATTGAAGATGAGTCTGAATCCTTATAGTCTAGAACATGTGTAGGATCGGGCTCATACCTTTGATGTTGACACACATGGAACCCATTGTGTATATCTTATTACCATTGAGGAAGATACCATTGATAAATCATCATCCCAATTCATTAACCGATCTTGAATGACCCAACATACTATGGCTCTAACATCATCTACTTTATCAAATTCTTATAGCCCAACTGAGGGGAAACAGACAAGAAAACTTTGTCACCTATAGTGAACTCTTAGTGTCTTCTCATTTGGTCAACAAAATATCATGGAATATTTCCCCCCTACCAGCTATTTTTTAATCAAAAGAACATAATCTATGGTATCCTATACCATAATCAACTTAACAACCATGTATTCACTTGCCTTATGCCATTATTGTCATGGATGACCTGGATATATATACAAATCCAAAAACAGAGCAATCTGAATTGAGGTATGAAAGCTTTTATGTTGGAAAACTCCACCAGATCAATGTGGTAACCCTATGATCCTTCTATGTCTAGTAAACATACTAAATGTATATCCTATAAAGTTTGGATCATTCTCTCGGAATTCCTATTATTATGATGATGAAATGTCACACCTAGCTTCAATTGAGTCTCCATCACCTTTTACAGGCCTTGCCAAAACCATGATGTGAAATGGGCATCTTTATTAGTTACAATATTCTAAGGTAATCAATGAACCATAAGATCTCCCAAAAATGGAGGTTTCCTAGCTCATCCATTGAGTTAGTCTCTCAAACTAGTATGAAGTGATCCACCTTGGTCAACTAATACAATACAACCCAAACATTATCTCAACCTATTAGGGTCCTAGGTAACCCATTCATGAAGTCAGTGGTCACCTCATTCCACTTCTATATTGGAACTATAAGTTGTTTTAGTTACCATATAGGCCTCTAATTCCCATACATGATTCTCTAAGAAGTGAAACAAATAGATAAAAAGCCTACAATATCTACCCTTATGTTAGAGCACCAAAATTTCCATCTAACATCATGATACATTTTGGTTGATCCCAGGTGAACTGAATACTGTGAAGCATGAGAGGCACTAATTATATCCTCTCTCATGGAAGAAGGTACCATAACCCTACCAAGAGCCCAAATAACACCATTACCATAAAAATTTATCCTAGGATGGATCCATTTCATGATAAACACTCATGCATCATGACATACTCTAGATCCAGATCCAAAATAGACTTCAATAATTACACCAATGAGGATATGATTACTAAGCATGATAAATCTAGAACCCTTTGATACTCAAATATGCGCATCTTCCAGTATGCCAAAAAATACATGAGCCTCTACCCAGCTTCAAACATTCACTCCCCAACCACTTGTAACTTCCATCTCATTGCATTAACAACTAAATTTCCTTTACTAGTAAAATACTCCACCTCAAAGCTAAACGTCTAAAAGTACTCTACCCATTACCTCTTATGAATATTTAGGTTATTAAGGGAGAAAATATAACACAAAATCTTATGTTCCATATATATAAAAAATATTTAATTTAATAGGTAGTGTTTCCAATATATCAATACATGAACCAAATATGCAAACTCTATGTCATGAGTAGGGTAGTTTTGCACATGGTGTCACAAATGAAGAGACCCATAAGAAACTAAATTATCACCATGTATTAGAATTTCTCCTAATCAAATTGCAGACACCTCACAAAAAACATCATACACAACTCTAGGAACAGAAATGACAAGGATGAGAGCTGATTTCACCCTTTTATTCTAATTGAAGGACAATTACCACTATTTTATCCATTAAATCTTGAATCCCTTTTTAGTGATTGCAGTCATAGGAACTTCTATGTGAGAAAATACCTAAATGAACTTCGTATAATACCCAACCAACCCAAGGAAGATAAGGATCATGAACACAATACCTTTTCATGTGTAATATATAATTGCATATACCTTATCAAGATCAAATTGTATTATTTCATGAGAAACCACAAGCCCAATAAATTCACCTCCTCTATATAAAAGTGACAATTTGAATACACATCTTAAAGACAATGTTCTCAATGTGTACTCAGTATGATATATAAGTATATATAATGCGATTCTGATGTCTTGGAATTTATCAAATTGTCATCAATGAATAAAACAATGAAGGATTCTATGTACGAATGAATGATATTTTTAATGGGATCCATAAACATTGTTGGAGAATTTTCCATTTCAAAGTGAATAATGATATAGTCATAAAAATATTACCTACTCTTAAAAAATGTCTTTGATATGTCTTCCTCTTTAAGACAAAGATGAGTTATCCAAAAAATTGATAAATCATTGAAAGCTATTTGGATCTACTTAATTGATCAAACAAGACATTCATTATTGGAAATATGTACCGGTTCTTTATGGTGATTTGATTTAACTTTTTTTAGACCACATAGAGACAAAGAATGGCATCAGTCGTCTTAGAGAACAATACTAGAGCACCCCAAGGGGATGTTCTTGGTCCGATGAAGCCTTTAGCTTCAAGATCATCTATCTATACATTAATCTCTTCTAACTCAGTTGGTACTCTATAATATGGTGGAATCGATATAGGTAATTCATTACACATGAGATCAATCTCAAACTCAATTCCACTACATGAAGGTAACCTTAAAACATTGTTTTGAAAGACATCTTAATATTGGTCCACCGTATGTGGAAAAGATTAGGGATCCATTATATGATCCACTATAAGGATCATACTAGTAACCTAAACTGAATATAATTCTATCCAATGAGTATATGGTCCCAATCTACCTACCATGACATCCCATTCCCTAGAAAACACAAAATTATCCCTTTTAGGTAATGAAAAAGTCACTAATATGTGATAAAAATTGATGT
This sequence comes from Viscum album, assembly GCA_963277665.1. Lineage (NCBI taxonomy): Eukaryota > Viridiplantae > Streptophyta > Magnoliopsida > Santalales > Viscaceae > Viscum > Viscum album. The sequence continues at coordinate 1,868,912,872 of OY728129.1, read as the reverse complement.
GGGTATGATAGATGGCCAAACAGTCCATGAAAAGGATTATATAAAAGCATGTTATCTCTAGAATTGGGAAGCTCCACACATTCATGAAGCTAGAAACCACTATCGAGCATTTTTTATAGACATGAAGGTGATCCAATTTATTGCTCTATGGTTTATCAATGGATAGAAACTCATAATATTATTTCTCTAATAAATCCAACCCAACAAAAACTTGAGAAGATAAAAAAATGTAATATTCCTATATCCAACAAATGGAGTCGTGACCTCTGGATGTGCGTGGAAGTCCAGTCATGAAGTCCATAGATATGATTGTCGACCGACTCACCATGTCGGCTCACTTCATACCCATCAGAGAGCAGGTCTCAGTGGAGAGATTGTGACGTCTCTATGTTCAGAAGATTGTACGGCTTCATGGTGTGCCATCATCTATCATTTCCGATCGAGATTCTCGCTTTACTTCCCGGTTTTGGAAGGGGTTGCAGGAAGCATTCTGGACGCAGCTACGTCTGAGCACTGCCTTTCACCCCCAGACAGAAGGTCAGACGGAGAGGACCATTCAGACTCTCGAGGACATGCTCCATGCATGTGTCCTCGACTTTGGTTGCATCTGGTAGGACCACCTACCCTTGGTGGAGTTCGCGTACAACAACAACTACCACTCCACCATCGGGATGGCACCTTACGAGGCGTTGTATGACCGACCATGCAGATCACCGTTGTGCTGGACAGACCCTGGGGAGTCAGCACTTGTGGGACCAGAGATGGTCCAGGCCACGACGGAGAAGGTCCAGGTCATCCAGGAGCGGATGAGGACAGCTCAGAGCTGGCAGAAGTCTTATGCTGACAGGAGGCGGAGGCCACTAGAGTTCGAGGATGGCGACCACGTCTTCTTGCGGGTCTCACCTCGATGTGGATTACAGAGATTTGGCCGAGGCGGAAAGTTGTCTCCACGCTTCATTGGACCATTCCTGGTCCTCAGCAGGATTGGCGAGGTGGCTTATCGTCTGGCTTTACCACCTCAGTTGCACCGGGTGCATGACGTCTTCTACGTATCCCAGCTGAGGAGATACATGCACGACCCGACACATATCATTGACCATGGGGATCTGTAAATTGTTGATGGGGTGACTTTTGTGGAGGTCCCACTGGAGATTGAGGATCGACAGGAGAGGGTCCAATGTGGATGGTTGGTTCCTCTAGGGCGCATCAGATGGAAGCACATGAACCTCCAGGAGCGCACTTGGGAGTGGGAGGCTCAGATGCGTGCTCAGTACCAACATTTGTTTCCCTAGTTTACTTATGATGATTTTATGACTCTAGAAACTACGTTGGGGATTATAACGGCTAGTGTACGTTAGTGTAAGTAGTTCCCTATTGAGGTTGGGGGTGTCACTTCTTATGGGACCTTTAAGTCTTAGAGATGAAAGGATTTAATTTCATTCTCATAATGGGATGATTAGTCTCCTTTTATGCCTTTGTTGACTACTATCACCACATGGTGAATTTAACCTCACTAGAGGGAGGATCTTTTCTACACAAGGGTGAATGGGATTTCCAGGTGAGCAGAGCTGGACCCAAACATCATGGGTTGAGAGGAATTACATAACGGATTGCTAGTTTATATCTGGATGACCAGGGTACTTAACATATGAACTTTCCTCCAGTGGTGGATCATTTCAGGGACATCTTTCCAGTTGAATTTTTAGGTTTACCTTAAAATAGATAGGTATATTTCTCTATTGATATTGTGAAAAGGGCATCATCGGTGTCCATTACTCCTTATATGATGGCTACATATGAGTTACATGAGCTTAATAAGTATTTGGAGGAGTTTTAGGGAAATGATTTCATTTGACCCAATACTTCTTATTGGGGTTTTCTTGTCCTTTCTATGAAGAAGGAGGACGGTACCCTCAAAATTTTTGTGGATTATCAGAAGCTGAACCAGTTGATGGTTAAGAACCAATATCCCTTTCCAAGGATTTATTATCTCTTTGATCATCTTAGATGTGAATAGGTGTTCTCAAAGATTTACTTGATATCTGGTTATCATCAGTTTCATGATAGACCATCAGATATACCTCTTACAGCCTTTCAGAGCAGGTATGTTCTATATGAGTACTTAGTTATGACATTCGGTCTCACGAATTTGTCAGAAGATTTTATGGCACTGATGAACTGAGTGTTCCATTTTAGCTTTTATTCTTTTGTGGTAGTATTCATGGATGATATCTTGGTGTACTCTCACACTTGATATGAATGTTCCATCCATCTTGAGATTGTTTTGAGTACAATTAGGGAGAATCAGTTATATGCTATGCTCTCAAAGTGACACTTTTTGATGGACCAAATTCACTTCTTGGGTCATGTTATATCGGAGACAAGATTATTAGTAGACCCAGAGAAAGTGAGATCATAAGTTTCCTGGGAGCATCCAAAGAACACATTTGAGGTATGGATTTTTCTAGAGTTGGATTGTTACTAATAATGATTTATACATAACTTTTCACGCTTAGAAGAACCTCTGATAGGCCTGAATAAGAATGAAAAGAAGTACTTATGGACATATTCATGAAATTAAGCCTTTTAGAAGCTGAAAGGGAGATTGATTTAACCACCGATACTGATTTTTTCAAAGCCAGGAAATAGCTACAACATTTAATGTGATGAATCAGGTATCAGGTTGGGATAAGTGCTTATGTAGGGGGGAAGGAGTTGTTGTGTACGAGTATTGGTAGTCAAGGCCACATGAGAGGAATTAACCGATGAACGATCTCGAGTTTGTTGCAGTTGTTCATGCATTACTCTATTGGAGACATTATCTTTTGGTATATAATTTTGTGGTATTCACTTACCAGAAAAGTCTCAAGTGTATCTTTTCTCAGTGAGATCTGAATTTGAGATAGAGAAGGTGGGTTGAGTACCTTAAATATTTTGACATTGATCTTTCCTACATGCCTGGAAAAGGAAATGCAGTGGCTACTGCATTGAGTAGGAGGACTAAGATACAAGCCGTTCTGAAGGTTAGAAGTGAGTGGAAGCTTATTGATCTATTCTATGAGGTGCATTTGGAGGTGAACAATAGACAGGTGTAGACATTACTTTATTACATTGTTGTTACCTCTTCTATACTAGATCGAGTACGAGTGATGAAACTATTAGATTCTGGAGGCCTATTCCTATGGGAGAGTGTGTCAGGAAAGGACCCTACTCTTAGGTGGACTATAGGTGATGATGAGATCATTATTTTCCATCGATGTGTACTAGTTTTAGCATACATACTCAAGGAGTTCATACAATATTTTCAGTCCTCAGTTTGGGCAGCTAATCCTAGTGTCACCAAGATGTATTGATATTTACACTGTCAGTATTTGTGGCTAGGTATGGAGAGGGATATAGCAGGGTTTTTATGAGATGTCCCACCTGTCAGCAGGTGAAGGGGAAGCATCAGTGATAGATAGGGCTTTTATAGCAGTTACCCATTCCTGATTGTAAATGGAATGATTTCATAATGGATTATGTGACGGGATTACCGATGTCACCTCGAGGGAATGATGTAGTTTGGGTTGTTTTTGATAGACTCACAAAGGTTTCACACTTCTCACTGATTAAGGAAACCTTCAGTGTTGATGATCTTGGATGGTTTTACATCTGAGATATTCTACATTTTCATGGGATTCCACACTCTATTATTTCATATAGAGACACTTGGTTTACTTCTCATGTTTAGAAGGGACAATAGAGGTATTTGGGTACATAGGTACTTCTGAGTACAACTTACCATCCCTAGACAGATGACCACTACAAGAGCACAATTCAGGTTTTAGAGGACATGCTTCGAGCATGTATCGAGGATTTCAGGGGCTCTTGGGAGAGACAGATACCCATATTGAAGTTTTTCTACAATAATAGTTTTCATGCGATGATTCAAATAGAACCTTATGAGGATTTGTATAGTAGGTCATGCCAATTACCCCTATTTTGGATGGATCCATGAGAGGAATCTATGTTGGGACCTCATATTGTCTTGGAGACCATCGAGTAAGTGGAGTTTATTTGGAAGAGGATGGAAACTACACAGTCTTGATATAAATCTTATGCTGATCGATGGAGAGGACCTCTGATGTTTAATGTCGGAGATCAGGTTTTCTTACGTATCACACTGAGGATGGGACACAAGAGGATTAGGATATAGGGGAAGCTTTCCCCAAGATACATCAGGACATTTGAGTTGTTGGAGAGAGTTGGGATGGTTGCCTATGGTTTGTAGTTACCTCTGAGGTACTAGGATATGCATGATGTCTTTCATGTTTCTCAGCTACGACGTTACTTTTCAGGCCCATCTCAAGTTTTTTGAATTGAGGAGGTTGAGTTGGAGGTGGATATATCCTTCGAGGAGCACCCTATATAGATTGTGGATCACAACAAAAAGGTTCTTCATGGATGTTCTGTTCCTATAGTATGGGTGTTATGGAAACACATGCAAGTAAAGGATGAGACTTGGGAGAGGGAGGTTGACTTATGATCACAGTGGCCAATGTTTTTTGAAGTTTCTTCTTCACCACCCTTGGAAGGGCTATTTGGGGAAGAATGTTTTTAAGGGGGAAAGTTTGTATGAACCCATATATTTTTTTAGGTATGGATCTTTGTTATCGGTTGTTTTTGAGGAAAAATGAAGAAGGGTAAATTTTCTAAGTACACGCCGCATACCCTGTTTCCACGTGTAGCCGTGTACTTGTCGTGTAACAACTGAGTACACAGCCTTGTGGGTGACCTGATAGACCACCTAAAGTTGGGGTCGGTTGTGGCTAGTACACGATGTGTACATTAAATGAACAAGCTGTGTAATTTTCTTTTTAATTGATGAGTCAGAGCAGGGTCATGCCACATCTCCAGAAAACACTTCTTCTCCCTTTGTTTCATACATGAGAGTGATGTACGACTGGAGAACTTTGATCTACTCCTATTCCTCCGTCCAATATCGGATTGAGATGCTTCTGGGTGCGTTGGATTCCCACTAGTGAGTTCTATCTTCCACTAGAGCCTCTTTTCTTGATTTCTCCTCTCTCTTGAGTTATCCAAGGTTGAATGATTTTAACCTTTTGTAGATCCAGGTCGTTCTAGGCTGATAAAAGGGCTGAAGTTCAAGACTATTTATCGTACAAGATCTAGGTAGGTGTTTTGTGCCTTTATTTGATTGTCTTTGTATTATATATGCATAAAGTTCTGAATAACCATGTTTGGGGTATTGTGTGTTTTGGAATTTAACCCTATCTAATACATACTGTGGTTTTTTTTGATTGAGAAAGGTATATTTCGTAGGAGTAAGGTTTAATACCTTATTTATGGGTGTGTTCCCCATGTTTGATTGATTATGTATGTTTGGTCTAGAATTCCAATTAGGCTTTCTTTGTTTTCCATGCCTCGTGTTGTTTGGATGGAGTTACCGTTTATTTGAGATGCATGTGTTTCTCATTGTGAAAGTATGACCAAGTAGAATTTTAATGTGAGAGATTCCTGAGGTCTGGTCATTTATGAATAACTTTGTTGTTATGTTAACCCATAGGTATTTACTGTGAGAGCTACTGGGTGGTAATATACCATAGGGGTTATACTGTGAGAGCTACCTATATGGTCATTATTAAATAAATATTGGACTTTAGGGAATAGACTGTGAGAGATTCCATGCGGTAATTATAAATTATATTTTCTATAAAGACCAAGGGGGTATTAATTATGATATCTACCCAAGTGGTTGTTTGAAAATTAGTAGTTCTATGTGGGACCAAAGGGGTTAGAATGTATGAGCTTCCCAGAGGGTCATTATTTTTATTGAATTGATGATATGTTAAACCAGAGGGTTTTGACAGTGAGAACTTTACCAGAGGGTTTCTTTTGAATGTTTAATGAATGTGATGAGCCTGCCAAGCCAAAGAACAAGATTGGATCCAGACTTAATTGATTGTTTAGATTGTCTTTTGAGACATCTATTTGTTATTATTATACAAGTGGGTATATTCCTTAGGCTAGATATCAAGGTTTCATTACTACTTATTTTGAATAATTAATAAATTTAAATGAATTTAATTATAAATGGTATGATTTTTTACTTTTGAGTACTTCCCATTTTACTACTTCACTTTGCATATTGCCTGCTTTATATATTCACAAGCAGTTAGGCACATGTCTTTTGGTGGTTTCCTAATGCGATTCATCTCACACCCTGTTAGGGTCGTTCTTTGGGGCCCAAAAAGACTATATGGTTGAAGGTATAGATAAGGGCAAGCACCCATCTTCACCAGGTACTTGATTTCTGTTGGAGCTGGAGAGAATGGGACGAAGTTGAGGCTTGTGATGCAGTTGGAGTTTACTACTTTTCCCTACTTTGGTTTCAGTGTTGTATTTACAATATTGTGACATGTTTGGATGATTCCATAGATACATGTTACATGTATCATTGATTATATATATGATTTAGTTGTTTTATTACTCTTAGTCTTCAACTGGTTAATTCCATTGTATGGTATTACTACTTCTGCAACTGTTTACTATTTGTTTTATATTGTGAATACTTTTCCAAAGAGGGAATAATTTCCCCATTATTAGACCTTGGACCTCACTACTAGTCGATAGCCTCTGACATTTTTGGAAATGTTCTTGAGGTCATGTGACCAACTGGGTTCGGGTCACCTTTGGGTAACTCCCAAAACTAGGACGTTGCACCCATGCATTTTTCTAGGAGAGAGAAATAAAAAATATATGAGATCTTGAGTGAACTATTTAGGCATATGATTTCACAGGGGAATCAATAAGGGAATCATGTAATCAAGATGATTTAGAGAATTCAAATATTGAATTTCACATGGTTTAATGTGACCCAATAGTTTGTAACTTATCTTATACATGCATTTATAAAATGCATTGTTTTGACCTTTATTAATATTTTTAATATGAATAACATGAAGAAGTTACTTTCTAATGAATTTCATTTATTTTTCTCCAATTTGGGAAGGAAATAAAGAATACAAACACTTACGTAGTTATAATAAACCAAATAATTAAGGTAAAGTAAAATGGTTTGATGGATATAAAAAATACACATAGACACCACCCCTCTAAAAATGCAATGATACTGAGGGGAAGAAACAATAAGGATGTAACCTACTTTTCTTTTGGTAGGAATGTCCACTGAGTGTATAACTATATAGCTAGGAAGAATAGTCAAGTTAGTACTTTTGAACAAGAAAACTTTTTCGTTTAATACATTCTATCCATTTATACATGTTGGGTATTGGATACAACATGTGTATGATACAAATGTACTAAAATATATGAACTATTTAGATCCAATCAAATTTGAAGTGGTGAGGTAGATCTTAGAGTAGAAAATGTTGTAAGAGTAGTATAATTGGTATTTGGGGATGATCATTTTACTTGTTCTTGTATCAAGGTTCATGTATTAAATAATAGTTATTATATTCCATCAACTACAAAAAAAATTATATTAGTGTTGAATCTAGACACTATGGGAATTTATTGGAAGTTTATAAATATTTTATTTTTATTTTTTAAGTAGATGATGTATATTATGGTATTACATATCATAAAAATGGATTATAAATACTATAATATTATAAACTAGTTTCATTAGGCAACAATAATTATTATGATAAAAACATATATCCTACACATTTGTAGTACTTTAGACTTGGTCATATAAATGAAAATAATTTATATAATCTTTATTAAGCATGATATTTAGACTATATAGAAAACCATTTGATGTATGTTACACTTATTTATATAAATCTATGAACAAAGAAAATTTATTTGGTATTGGAGAAAGGAAAATATAACAACAATAAGATCCCATGTTTGTATAAGTCGAAAACTATGGAAGGAATTTGTGTTTTAAATTTGGTGGACCTGTCATATATTGAATAGGGATTTAGAATAGAATTCCTAGAGTTAGAACACCATAAAGTAACTTTGTATATATATTTTGAGGATTGATAGGTGCCAAAAGTTCTTGGGTGAGTCTCAAAAGTAGTAGGTTATGTTTTGGATGTTTTAGAGGTTTTTTGAAAGGGATAACATCTTAGGGTTAATGGATTAGGGAAAACCATTCGACACCTTAAAGATTAGTGATTTTTTAGTTTATTTCTATGGATATATACATTCCTACATGGTTAGAAAATGGATAAAAGAAAACCACATGAAACGATATAGAAAACCATGTGGGAGTTGTATAGGGGTTACAGTTCTCTCCACACACTTAGTACACAATTTGGTAAACCAAACAACTAAGCTATGCAATGTCGATGGTCATAGATAGAACCAGTGAAAAAGTTGGTGCATTTTTTGGAAAACCATATTTGTAAACCATGTAGACATTTAAAAATGGGTAAAATACTATTTTACTCACCTAAAATTTAATAGGTGGAATCCTGACTTCTCCCCTTTCCTCTTCTCATGGGAGACGACCACCATTTACCCTTATTCTCCACCTTCAATTCCTATAATATGGAGCTTAAAATGATTATTATTGGCATGCCATTGGATTTTTCGACTTCCATTAATACCCTCTCCTCTATGTTTATATTTTCATATTCTCATGAAAGGTTTTTATTAGATATTATGCTCAAGAATGGTACAATTGCTCGATTCCCATGGGGTCTTCTTGCATACTTAGATGAGGGAATTCCAAGACTCTTTCTACACCTGATTACTCAGTGATTCATCAAGTCATGTCACCATTAGAAATTTTTACTAGTTTTTAACTAAATTTTAATTAAATGAATTATCAAATTGATTCCATGCATTTTGGATTTTTCCCGGTGTGAGGTTGGGGGAACTCCATCGGTCGTTGGCATGTGTCTGGATACGTTTTCTATGTGATGTGGATACTGGTGATCTTATTGGTGTTTTGAAAATTTAATAATTTAATGGATAAATTAATTTTAAATTTTATTATTAATTGTTTAAAGTTTCTTGGATTGGGTTAGTTGATTAGAATGAGGCATGGGATTGGATAAGCTAGTTTGGACTATGGGAGGGCCTTGGAAACACCAATCGGTTGGTAAAAGTAACTGGAAATCATTAACTTTTAGGTTTGTGGTCTCATGTACATGCTCTATTATTTCTAAATTTTATTATATTCATTGTTCCATGTGGCCATGCAACTTTTGGGTTATTTTACATTGAATTAAATGATAATGTAAATGAAGTAAATTAAATACTAAATTAATAATTAATGAAACTATTAAATTTAATTCAACTAAAAAAGATTGGATGGAATACATATAGTGTCCAGATCCTATTTAGTCTCCTTGAAACCCATTGGTAACCTTAGAAATAAATGTTTAAAGGCTTTAGGGGGAAGTCTAACCATGCGAGGCATAAAGGACTAAGATGGGTCGTGTTCCATCTCTTGAGTGTTTCATATTTGAGGTACCTCATGTAGGTGTTGAGGTTGTTATATATTAATGATCATGTTGAGGAATGTAGTATTCCATGAGGATTGAGTGTGAAATTAAAACATTGAATGAGACTAAGGACCCATGTGACAGTTCCTCTTCCATACTGTGACTTATGGGACCCTAGTGGGTGACCCATTGACAGACCAACTCTGAGTGGGTGTGTATGTACTAGGTAGAGATGGAAGTGGGTGTCACCTTATAACTCCCACTAAAATTTTAAGCCAATGGGGTTGTGGAGTGTGGTGGTGTGTTTAGGAATTCACTGAACTCCCAATTTCTAAGTCTACATTAATTAATTTATTACAGATATAACCATGGTTCCAAAAGTTCTTCCTAGAAACTGACCTATGGGCCTGATGTGATGGAGATATTATGGATACCCAACCATACTTCCTAGGATCCGATGATGGGAATCATGCAATATAAAGTAATATAGACTGGATGTGTTCAGGTCTCTATGGATACTTGGAATGTATCCTAGTATCTAATTTTTTTATCCATGTGAATAATAATACAGATACAAAGATTTGATCTTAGATATATATTGGAATCTTATAATGCCATAGATCCCTAAGATGACAAGATTGTTGAGGATTGAACCATGTAGTCTTGTGGGATTAAATGCTGTGATTTTTATTATGATTAAGAGGCTCCTATGTTAGCCCTAGGATCTAGATAGTTGATCCCAGTGACATTACATAATCTTGATCAGGATTCTTGATATGTGTAGGATCTGATCACATTGTATAATGACTTGAGGGAAGAATTTGATTTAGCATTTTCCCATGATTTCCATGAATCATCCACAATCCATTACCTATACATATAGTTTTTAAGGATTCTCCGGATGCATGATATCTAGCCATAGAGCAATTCATGGTGAGAGGTTATCCGTTTGAGGCTGAAAATTTATTATACCCGATTTACAGCTTGATCTTGTATTTATATTATTGTAATGATATCAGGACATGATCAGAGACACCATGGTATTGTATGAAGTATCTATAGAAAATTGTTTTCATGAGCCTAAGGACAAAAAATTTATGGTTTTGGTACATGGGATGGCATGATATATGATATGTGATTAGTGGAATTGCAACATAAGGCAAAGCATATATTTTTATTTTATTTTATTTATTGTTACAAATTTATTTAACTATATTCATCATGTCAATTACACATATCTCTACATATAATTATTGGTATAGAACCATGTTGGTGGTTCCATACTGAGTTTTGTAGTCACACCTTTATCAAGACTATATTCTATATGGTTACTCAAGTAGTGTTCACATGGTTATTATAGGTACGGGTTAGGTAAATGCTTGAGAGTAGGTTTAGTATGGTCTAGTGGGACATCTCAGATGGGATATGGAGTTCTATATGAGGTGACTATTTTTGTAGTTGTGGATCTATAATATTGTATTTATTTATTACTCGTATGTATATGTTACAGGAACAATGGGGGTCATATTTCTTATGTATGGTATGGATGTTTAGGAACTTATTTAATTTCATTTATTATATGTATTATTTATATTAATTTTCTCCTTGTTAATATTTATTTTTTTATGTATGATGTTTATTAGATTCATATTTGACTGCACACTAGGAAACAAGAGGTATAACCTCCCCAAGGTACCTCATTAGACCCCTGATGACATTTGATAACCTCAAGCATTTTGGGAGGCATGCCTAAGGTCATTTGGTGAACCTGAATAGGGTTATCGTTGAGTGAGTTGTGACCCATAATTTTACTATATATTATTAGAGTAATTTTAATTATCATACTATTTAGAATTCTGGGGATATAAGATGTAGGGATGTGTTGGAGATTATAATAGAACTTGGACTAGTGTCTCGTGAACAAATTTATTAGTGGAAGTCCTAGATACCATGTGTATGGAATTAATGTTGTCATATTGTTCTATTATATATGATATGATCTTCACCTTGTGTTATTCACATGTATTTTAATATTTATGACTTATGAGTTATTGGTTATTGGATTTGGACCATCAGAAAGAGGCTAATTATTAGAATTTTTAGCGCTAGGATTGTAGAAACAAGAGGCATCACATACATCATATCATATATGTATAATCTATATTATATAAGCATGTTAGTCTGATCTTTTCCAGTAAAAACGGAGTATAATCTATTTAAAGTGTCAAAAATTTATCATATGGTGTTTTCATATATACGTACGTGGTAACATTCTAATCTGTTGGCATGATTTGTATGTGTTTATTTTATTATAGTGGAAGGTTCTATGGATATCATGGTGATATGATCAATGGAGATGAAAATGATGATCTAGTCATTTACTGTGAGATGTGGGATACCCTATTAGACCATTTATGATTTTTTAATTTAATGTGTCAATAACAAAATATTTGGAATTTTCCCATATAACTTGGAATCTTATTCTACATAACTGAGCTCGTAATATCACTTCAATAGGAATGGATCTTCTAGGATGACATCATTGTATATTTTAATATGACCTATAATGGTGACATGTGACTCTCTTGGGGTTTTCCCATTGGGGGATGCTATATGAGAGGTTGTGCCCTTTTTGGCTAATGGTTTGTCATGAAATTATTGATGTGGAATGATTTGTAAGATCCATAAGTGGGTGTTTAAAGAACGTAGGCTTCCATTAGGTATTGGGAAATAAGAATAGAATAAATTATATGGGTTGTGAATGTACACTAGATGTTATCTTTAGACTAGATGGGAGACCTAAATACCTTTATATTTGTCTTGGGCCTTAGTGGGTTAGTGTTAGTTCTCATGCGAGGTTATCCATTGAGAGGGATTAGCCCGAGTCATGTTATCTTCCAAAAAGAAAATAATGAGTTGGTTTTTTTGAGACTGATTATTGGGAGGTTCTCATGGGTTTGTTATATAGCCATGATGATTACTATAATTCTTGAGGATCCTTCTTGAGTGATTCAGTATTTTTAATGGTGAAGTAGGCGATTGTGGGATATACCATGGGATAGGTATGGTTCTTTATTTTTGAGAGGAGTTCCAATGGTGAATATTAATGGGTGAGTTCAAATGACTTGTATCATGGTCAACCTAGTTTTATGAAAAGACATGACCCACTAAAGGATCAGTCAAGTTTTACATTTTGTGAGGTGGGAGAATATGATCATTCCTCTGCAGATGAAATTAGGGTAACACACAGTGTATGAATATGGTATTACTGAATTATGAACTGATGAGTAACCTTGTGATTGATGATGATCATATATACTGATGAAATATTTTGGTCATGGTTACCCAAGATCTATGAGGAAATTAGAAATATCCCTATGTGGTAGGAGGAAAACTTGGTGTTGTGATAACCCTTGGGCATGAGTGGGTTTATACTTACAAAATTATTATTTTAAAGGATGTAAAGTGTATGGTCCATCATTAATAATGTTTTCATCTAATGAGGTAATGAAAAGTTCACTCCTATGGTGGGGAGCGTGACAACAGTTGTGGAAATATGAACCTCACATTAGAGATGTTGTACGAGTACGTGACCAATAGTTGGATGATCATATTGGAATTCAAAAACTAGTGATAATATAAATCAAAGTTTTTATAGATTCTTTATTGAATCCTAAGTATGAATTTGGGTATGGTATAGGTGTAGAGACCCAAAGCTTGACGTACATGGACATTACATTACTTTTTCGGAATACTTAGTACATAACAAAAACACACACACAAGGATCGTAATAGTTTAGGGTCTTTGGAAACTCGGAATATAATCTTCTAATCGTGGTGAAAGATCTTCAACATATCCCATAAAGATCTTCCCTTTTTTACCTAAAACCTTTCTTTATATCCTGGGGAAATGAAAACATAAAAGGGTGAGCTCAAATGCTCAGTAAGGGTAAACAAAAGAAATATCAATCACATCATATTCATAAGAACATAACATTTTGTAAATCTTAACCTGCAAAAGAGAGCATAATTTCATAACATGGGATAAATCATAGTAGTGAAATGTAATCCCAATAATCATAACTTAAAACATGAAACTTTGTGTCATACACACATAATCATAGAGAATCATTTCATATTAGTCAAGACTCATTTCCAAGACTATCTTAGCAGACAAAGTCCCTTTCTGAACCGAGTTCACTCCTCGTTTCAGTCCTGTTTCACTGAACCGGTATAACCTACCATTCCAGCCATGTCTATCTCATGAGATATAAAATCTTTACCCAATTCATTGGAGGGAGATATAGGTCCCACCCATCTCATAATTATACCATTCTTATGTGTGCCACAAAATCATAAATCATACATCATTGCATAACCCATGTAATAAAAATGGGATTCTTAAACAACATGACATCATAAAACAATTCATATAAGATAAAGGAATTCATAAAAATAATTCCATCAAAACATAATCAAATCAATGTAATAATAGGGATATAAACAGAACCCTATATTATCTTAGATGGAAAATAATTTTGATAAAACACTTGAACTCTATTCTTGAGGAAAATATCCTTTCTACTTCAAAATAACTTTTCCTTTCTTAACATGTCATTCAATTATAAAATAAAAGAAGTTGATTAAAAATAAAATTGAAAACTTGTAAAGGAAGCTTCTTGGAAATAATGTTTTAAAAATCCATTCATGCCGTATAAGTTAAAAAAACATTCTTCTCGTACTTTTGTCGGAAAGTCAAAAAGTACCTTGTACGAAAAACGACAAAAGATTCATTTCATATCTTTTACTAAAAACTCACCGAAGGGTAAAATTGGATATAAACTATTGTAGAAGGATATAAATATTACATATTGGGGAAACATGTATGTGGATGATAAAATACACCCCAGTAAATACCAAAGTATAAACAGTCTCGGATAAAAATGAGATTGTGATATTTCCCTTACCTTAGGTCTGATTTGCTTCGTAAGTGTCCGAACCTCCTGTATAATGATTTAGATAATGTCATAAACTTATTACAGAATCATATTAATTGTTATGATATCATATATGGTTCACTTATGACTTTATATTACCCGTTCTTTTGTATATTCCATGTTAAAGAGCGTTTTGGGTAAAATTGTTTCATTTGTCGTCCGTGTTTTGACTTGTAATTATTCATATGATTACTTAGATCATGATTACTTAATTCCAGAATTTAAAACATGGTTTATATATAATATATATTCAGAATATACATATATATAATAAATCATCAAATAGAAAGAAATACACCGTTCATGGAGACGGTAGGCCGTACGTACGCATTAACGCTGTTTTCATTTCCTTATTGAGTTGAATGGAATTAAGTAGATGACATACATATATATACAAATAAATCCATTATCATCATTATGTCATATATTTCATGATTACTTACTATATATACTTTATAATCATTCATTAATGGTTAAAGTGGAGAATGAATCTCATCGCGTCGTGGAGACAGTATTCTGTACGTACACACGCGCGGTGATTTCGTTTTCCGTAGGATGGATAGATGGTGAAATAGGGTTGTTCCATACTTATAATAACATACCAGTATATGAGTGATACTGATGTTATTACTTCATAATGAAATAACTAAAGAAGAATAAGCGGAAGAAGAAATAAAGATGAAAGAATCGGTAACGGAAATTACCTCTTCTTTGAAGCGCCTCTTGGAGACCTCCTCTTAGGGCACTAAAATTGTTCTTTGAGGAAGACCAGAACCTCTAGGATGTTTCTAGGGAAGTGGAGAAGATAATTTTACAGAGGTTTTCCGAGCTTGAAGGCTCAAAGTGTTGTGAGGAAGAGAGGGAGGGGGTGCCCTTTTATAAGGGAGGAGAGGGGCACCTTTGGAATAACTAAAAATATTATTTTATTATAAATCCATATTCGATTTTAAATAGCTTTGAATTGATTTATTTCGAATCTAAGGTGGGTATGGGTCGAAATCCTCTCATCCAATAGAATTTAGACAAGTTTAGGTTCCTATTTTAACCTTATCATTTATATTTAACCTTAAGTTAGATAATTTTACTTTTACTGTGTCTTCTTGTTTTCTTACACTATAAGGTTAATAAACTTACTATATCAAGCCAAACGAAACCCAAGTTGTTTATTATTAATATATATAACCTTATCTAAGTCATTTGGCAGAACCTTAGATTTTTAGGAATAAAATAACAATTAATAATATAATATTTGTTTTAAAAACTATTTTATGTCAATTTTGACACTATTTAGTAATTGATTTTTGTGAAACTCATAAAAAATTGATTAGTTATAACAAAGTTAAATAAATCAATAATAACATGTCATATTAACATATAAAATTAGTTTAATTCATAAAAAGTCTTAAATTACATTTATTTGGGTATTTATAACGTCAATTATGTTAATATTTCATCAATAAGATATTTACTGCATCATCATTGTGTCATAAATAAATTAAATTATTTAAAGTCTAAAAATTAAAAATAAGATATCATTATGTAGGAAATATTTTTAGATTTCTAATGAATATTTATAGTTGAATTTATCTTATGTATAACCTTATATAAAAAATGATTTACTTATTAAACTTTGATTTTAACTATTTTAACCCTTCTTTAAATAAATTAATAATAAATGTCCTAATCTAATCCAAGTGGGCTTAAATGGTCATATTTTATTCCTAAGGTTGTTTTCGTTCGAATTACACTTATCCAATAGAATTAGGACATGTGTTAGGGTAATAATAATATCAATTTTACCCTTAATTACCCTATTTACTTTTAACAGTGGTAAAAAAAGTAAAAAGTTACTATTCACCAAAAAAATATTTTCATCTCATTGAACCACATTTTAGTCCTTGATATTAACTGTGTCTCTCGGATTTTCGAAATTCCACTCATAGAAGTGGTAAAATTAAGTTTTATGGAAAATTCAGTTTTTTAACTACCACTTAGTGGTTTCACTATTCATCAAAAAATGAAAGTTTCCAGAAAAATACCAAAAATTAGGCCTAAGATATATTTGATATTATGAATTCAAAAATGATGTCTATTTTATCAAATTAAAAACATATCAGTTACATTAACTAATTTAAAAATTAATTCCTATCGTCAAAACAAATAGCGTGTTTTTAAGAGATAATAACTATCAAAAGATTGACACTTGTTTATATCTGGTTTAAATGTGAAATTTCATCCAATGACCAACATTGTATTAAATTGTAAAAATATATTCTAAATATACTTTAAAACCACTCAAATTAATAATTTATCACTATTAATTATTTTGATTAAAAAAGTTGTTTTTAATTAAAATTTAGTAATTTTCACTATTCATCAGAATATGAAAGTTATCCGAAATGTACCAAAATTTCACCCTAATCTAATTTCGATATTCCGAATCCAAAAATGAAGTCCATTTTGAAAAATAAAATTTAAAAAATTTCAAAAAGTGGTTATTACTATTCATGATGGTTAGTTTTAATAATATGTTAATAGCATATCGTTGTTTAGTGAAACTCGGTATTGTGTACTACACACGCTATAGAGGAAGGTCGTGATTACGTGTAATGCAAGGCAAGTCAAGGATGCATGTTGTGAAAGCTCCTTTTGGTGTATCGTACAACACAAGACATTAATGAAATTAAAAAGAATATTTTTCATAAAATCTCGGGGTGTTACAGTAGGGTGGAGTCTGATTAGGCGCATCTAGATCAGGATGGTTAGTAAAAATACAAACATGACCTGGTATGTTGTGTATAGTTCTCTAGTCATGGTATGATGGTGGACGTGGATGGTGTGTGGTTCAAAAATAGAATGTTATCAAAATTATGGTATCATATTTATAGAGTGATCCTGTATAATGATAAAATTCGTTTTAGATTTAGGGAATTGTGATTGGGAATTTTAGTAACACGTTAGTAGTTGGAGCGAAGTGTTTCCAATAAGGATCATTCAGAGAATGTATAACTGGTGTTTTATGTAAGATTGTATGAGATGATCCAGGAACATCATCTATTATTTTTTCTCAGATACGATGGGTTACTTTAGTCATTAGATGGGGATCTTTGAGGAATGGGCTGTAAGTATAGGATTCTGAATGGATAGAAGGTAAACAATCATTTTTCATCAGAATTTGGATCAAGAAGATGCAACAACACTAATTCAGAATTCTCATTTTAAATCAGTCATTAATTTCTAGAAATCACACTAGGAGAATTTATGGAATGTGAGTATGGAATTACAATGGTAAATCCAATTTTGGGGGCACCGAAGCATTAGAATATAGCCATTATGTGATATAAACTATAGCTGGGAGCATAATGTGATGAATGAATAATTTGATGAAGGCATGGTCATGAATCAAGATTTAAATGATCAATAAAGTATCATCGTATGGTTCTAAAATAAAAATGGGAATTATATTGGGATTTAAAGGAATAACCACCGTAAATTTTAGGGTTTCACATTTAATGTGTGTTTAAAATTTTGAGGTGGGACTCACCTGGTTGGTGATAAATTGAAGAATCAGACTGGTTAGGACATACGGATAAATGAATAGAAATAATTCAAAGGGATAATAAGTGTTTTAGTGGTGATATTGTAAAATCTTGTTTCTACATGAGTTGAAAATTCTAGAAGGAATTTGAGTTCTCAAATTTTTGTATGGGTCAAATTTTTAACTGGATTACAAAATATAATTCCGAGAGTTGGAACATCTTAAAGTGATGTTTTCTGAAATTTTTTGTGTCCTGAGATGGAAAAATGTCCTCAGGTGAGTCTTATAAGTTTTAGGTTATGTTTCGGGTGTTTTTGATGTTTTGAAAGGGAGTATGACTTGGGGTGAACGGTTTGGGAGAAACCATGTGACACCCTCAAGATTATGGAATTTTCAGTTTTTTTTGTTGAACATGAATTATTTTCCTACCCCAGGAAAAACCATGTGAATATATTGAGGAATCCATTTGATAATTTCAAAGGGGTTACAGTACTATCTGCGCACTTGGTTCTTGGTTTGGGAAATCATGTGACTATGTCATGCAATGTGGATGGTTTCAGACAATACCAACTTCATGGTTGGCATATCATTTGAAAATATTTGTGGCCAAACCATGTGGCCTATTAACAAGGGGGAAATTTCATCCCCTATCCTCAAAATTTAAAAGGGTCAAACCCCACTCCTCTCCATCTCTTCCCTCACATGAGCATTCTCCCCTCCCCCCTTTTCTACTTCTTTAAGTACTTCAAGGGGGTCTTCAAATCGGTTTTTTCTTAGATATTTAGGGAGTGTATTTTCTTATTTTTTCTTCCATTAGTTACCTCTCCCCTATATTCTGATTTTCAACTTCTCTATGTAGATTTTTATTTCCAATTTGATCAGATCATGGTAGAACCCCCCTATTCCCATGGATTTTTCATGTATGCTCGAATAAGTGAATTGAAAGGAATTATCTACACATGATTTCTTGGTGACTTAGAAAGGTATGTTACTATTATGAATGTTTGTTAGGTTTTTTTTAAATTATACTTAAATTAATTATTAAAATGATGTCGTGTGTTAAGGTGTTTTCCTAGTTTGAGATTGGGGGAACACCACAAGTCATTGATATACTTTTGGTAATGTTTTTTATGTAATTAAGAAAACAATTATATTTCCCCTTATTTTTCCCTTTAATAATTTAATTTTAAATTTTATAATAATTTTAATGATGTTATATGGATTTGGATAGGGGATTGGAATATGCTGCGGGCTCGAAAGAGCTTTGTTAGGCCATTGGTTTCCTATTGTTATATGCTGCTCGACCATGAAAATAATTAGAAAGATTAAAATATGAGGTGGGTGGAATAAAAAACACAGCAAATTATTTCTACATTTTATCATATGCATTTCAGCATATGGCCCTATCACTTTAGGGTAACATGAATTCAAAGAAGATAAACAAATAAATTATGTGGATTAATTATTAAATTAATAATGGATTAAACTATTAAATTCCATTCAATAAAATGGCACTATATGGGATGTACAAGGTTTCTAGAGCCACTGTGGGCTCCTAGTCACTGAAAATGTTCCTAAAATATTGATGTATGAAGGAAGGAACTATTAATCCATGGTACCCAATGATGTTAAGACTGCTTGTAATGTGATTATCCTTGGAGGGAAGACCATAGGATATGGACAATGAGTTAGGGAGAATACCTACCTTGTGAGACACTGGAGAATTACACGGTCCATGTTCTATCTATTAAGTAATGTCTTTATGATATACCACATATAGATGAAAATGAAAACCATCTTGAGGATGATGCTGAGGAATGTAGTACTCGTCAGGCATTTAGTGTTGACCTAAGACCTGGAATGAGATGGATGACCCATGTGAGGATCCCTTTACCACGATGTAACCTAGGGGACCCCAGTAGGTTCCCTGTTGACTGACCAACCCTGATCAAGTGCATATGGTCTAGGAAAATATGGTAGCTAGTGTCACCTTATATCTCACACCAAATGTGTAATACCATTGGTCTGTTGGGTGTGGTGGTGTGATTAGGTTTTTAACCAATCATTATTTTCCATTAAAGCATTAACATATTTATTACGCATGAATTTATGGTTCCATATGTACTTTTTAGAACTCGTCCTATTGTCCTAATGTGATGGAGATATAGTGAATTCACAAATATGCTTCTTGGGATATAGATTTGGGAATCATGTAGTACTTAGTGATACATCTTTGATGTGTTAATGTCACTTTGGATACCTATAATAAATCTCAGGATTCGGTGTTAAACCACATAATGAATTTTCAGGAGGAAAGGATACAAAATTGGGTATACATGGGATTCCTAGGATTCCACTGATCCCTATGATGCCTTTCTATTTTAGGATCTAGCCATGTAGACTTGATGTATTACTTATTGTGATTATTATTATGATAACAATATGCCTATGTCAACTCTAGGATTTCACTGTCCAAAACTGATGACATTACTTGATCTTGATTGGGATTCACAGGATTCCTGGGCGCCATTCATTAGAAATGGTGACTTTGGGGATGACTTTGATTAAGTAATTTCATAGTATTTATAGGAATCTTACTCAAACCACAATTTAATAGGGGGTTTAGAGAGACTGATATGATCTATATGATCATTCCATGGAGACATTCTTGATGAGCCGTTTGAAATTTGAGCCTGAGTGTTTTGGATTATTCTGTTACAACAAGACCCAATATTTATATGGTTGGAATAATATAAGGACATGCTCAGAGACACCATGAAACTGGTCAAAACATGAATGATATATATGGGTCATATGCCTAAGGATCAATGATGGTTTGGTTTTCTCACATGGTTTGCAATAGTCTCTAAGGCGTACGCTGAGGAATTCGAACATCGGGCGGAAGTATGCACTTTATTTTTATTTTAATTATCATTCCATAGTTATATATTTATATTGAACATATAAAATTCCCATATCACTACATATACTGATTGGTATGAGAACACATTGGTGCCGAACTATTGGGTTATTCCATATTGGTACCTGGGCAGGCTTCACATGGTTATTGTAGGCACAGGTTGGGAATATGCCTGATATCTGGTTCCACATGGTTGATTTGGGAATATCAGATGAGATATAGTGACTAAGATATGGTGAGACATGGTTTAGTCAAGGAACCATCATTTTTTATTTCTTTTGTACTAGTATGTATATGTTACCGTCCAGGGGGAGTTCATCTGTTGTACATATGGTATGACTACTTGGGACTTTATTTCATTTAATTTATTATTAGTCTTATTTATGTTGATCTAATTACAATTAAATTTTACTTGGGATGTATAATTTTTATTTATTTAATCTATTATTGTGTACACTAATACATGCGGCATACCCTCCCCAAAACAACTCCTTAGACCCATCCTGCTAGTCGGTAGCCTTTGGTATTGGTGAGTTGCACTTGAGGTGCTACGATGAAACATGTTGAGGCACCATTCGAGCGGCCTAGGGGTCTATATATTAAACCTACTAGTATTGATTCATATTCATTTTTGGGTCCATTTATAGCATTATAGAGGTCTTGTTTTTCTTAATCAATTATACTGATGACAGTAGTAGATATGGACATACCTATTTATGAAGCATAATTGAGATTACATTAAAATGATTAATTAATATTAGAAATAATTTGATAATTAAATTTTTAATAATATTAGGAAAATATTATCAAACCATGTAGAAGATTATCCTAACTAAGAAATTATCAATTAGTTGAAGGAGGGTGGGATTGTTTCCCAACTCTTCCATCCTTCTACAAATCAGTGTAATGAGGTAAGTGGAAGGAGGTAAAATTGAAGATAAATCATAAAACATTAACTTTATACTTTAAGGTATATGCACCTTATATAGTGTCATATAAATTAAACTAAATACCAACTAAAGAGTAAGATGCGATTCTCTATGAGTTTTGCTAGGTAAAGAAACCTAGTCTATCACAGATAAATATATGGGGATGTGAGTTGTCTCTAAAGAAAATACCAAATTAAAAACTATAATCTCAATTAGATAAGTAAATAAATATAGGATATCCAAATTAAACAATTGAATATTTCCTATAAAATCCTTAAAATATAAAGTTGACCATGGAAATACAAGACATACCTCTAGAAAAAAACATGTTTCTAATGATTGGTTTGATAAATTTAATGAATTAGATAGAGAATAGATCATGTATGATTTTTCTATAGAAGAGAGAGTGGGAGAATAGTAAGTTCCCATGAAATAATAACTTAGTAGGACTACATGGGAGGATAGAGACCAGAGAGATATGGTTTTCTTTTCACAAAGTCATGTAACACATTATTATTTAAGGATAATGAACCTCTAACCTAAGAGGAAGTTATAGATGGAAATGTTTCTAATACATATAAATATGATAAGAATTTGGAAATGGGATCCATGTACCATAATCATTTTTAGATTTTGGTATACCCACCAGCGAATGTAAAACTTATTGGGTGTAATTTGGTATTGAAGAATAATATGGACATGATTGTTTAATTAAATACATTGAAGGCACTATTTATTGTGAAGTCATGGACTTATCTATGATGTAAACTTCTCGCCCATTGTAATACTAAAATCCATAATAATATTACTTGAAATAATATCCTTCTATGATTATGATATTTTACTAAATAGGAAGTTAGTTGGAGACATTTATAAGAAACAAGAAAATTTATTTTCATTTAGAAAGAAAGAAAGAAATGGGTCTTTAAGATGATTAGTGGGAGTGACATTATTTTATTTTTATTATATGTTGATAAAAAATTATTTATTGGAAAGGAAGTAAAAGACTTATAGTTAGTAAAGGAAATTTTAGATAAATTCTTATCCATTAAAGCATTCATTTAATAAGACAATATTCTATATACTATGTTATATTAAGATAGATTTAGATTTCTACATGCGACTGGTCAAATAAAATACTTTGATAAGTTACAAAAAAATATACTATATAAAACAATCAAAGTGTGGATTGTCACAAATGTCACATGGAATTACTATCTATATGAAAATTTTTTAGAAACATAATACTAAGTAAAAATAAAGGAATAAATAATTATTCTTCAACAATGGGTTCTATCATGTATTTTGTATAGTATATTAGGTTTTGAAGTTTTTGATGATTTATTTATGGAGGTAAAATATCAAGATAATATATGAAATATTAATTTGGAAGTTGCGAACTCTATATTAATATACTTGATGCATACAAATGACATGTTCCAGGTATCTGTAGGAGACGAGTAACTAGGGGCGAGGGGAAACACCGACACTACATTCCCAATAGGCCATGATGATTTTTAATCATAGTCAAGAATAGTGTTTTCCCTTAATGAAACTTTAGTGAGCTATAGAAGCTTAATGAGACCAGTAGTATCTAATTATATATTTGAATCCAAGTATGTAATATCTTCCTATAGAAAAATAAAGTAGTTTTGATATACAATTTCATCTCAAATCTTAGCATTATATCGATTAATGCCATCCTTGTTACAATATACTGTTGTAAAAGTGTATTAGTGGTACTTGACAAGGGGCCTATATCTCACAAATTGAAACATTTTCTCTTTTAAAAACATCATATATTGATGGATTTTACTCAGAAGGTGATTTTTTAGTCAACCAAGTAACCATAGATGATAACATGGAAGACCCCCTGATTAAAACCATATCTTAATATAAGCATGATTCTAAGAAGAGAGCTTGAATATTTAGAGATTCAATTAGATATATTGTAAAATGGATTTTTGTGATAGTGAGTTTCTAATAATGAACTCCTATGCATAATTTGTGAGATGGTATGTGAGTATGATATACTATATAATACCAAATGTAGGATCGAATATGTAAACACAAGATGCTCAAATACAAGAGGGGGGGGGGGTGAATTGTACTTTTTAAAAATTTCTTTGGAACTTTTAAAAATAGTTATGTTTAACAAGGTTAAACAAGATAATTCATAAGACCTCTAAGTTCTAATAACTTGCTTGAATCTGGAAAAGTGATTCCAGAAATGAAACTTAACAAAAGTTTACAACAACTAAGATTCTACATTAAAGCGTATAGAATCTAACTAAATCAGAGTACAAGTATGAGGAAGTATAAGAAAGTTATAATTTACTCAACAATACAAATGCAGTGGAAAACTTGAAACAAAACAAGTAACAAGTAGTAAATATTTTAACCCAAAGAGAAGGGTATCCAACAACCTTGTATAAAGGTCCCTTGATTTATACTTTCAAGAAAGTATGTCTTACCCACACCAGGGTAATCCCTCAATACGAAGATCAAAGTTTGTATTTCTATCCCCACACGCCCTCAACTATTAGGTAGTCGGCACCTCTGTCTTCCTATCCCCAGAAGCCATCGATTGTACACAGCAACAATCGGAGTCACACAAAGCAAATCTATACAAAGAAAATTTTGAACAAGCCATTCAGACTTTCTACATGAATCATGGGAGTTTATAAGAGCCTCTCTCTCTAGAAATCACTTCAACAGCATGTAATCACAGTTTTCAAAGATGTTGTAAAGTGTTCTGAACTCTTTCAAATGAGCTCCTATTTATAGGTACAGCTCCAATGGTCAGCTCCCTCCTCCAATGGTCATACTTTTCCTTGAATTTCAGAGGGACCTGTACATGTGTCACTCAAACAACGGTTAGTGAGTAACTAAAAGCACGACATAGTTTTATTACTAAACAAGTGTAAGCATAACCAAAATATGATATTCAGAATTTAAGTAAATATGAATGTTTGGATTATAACCAAAAATTGAATTCGAAGTATATAATATAAAGAAGTTTGGTTTCTGTTTTCTAGGAATTCAGAACCTGAATTTTGTAGAATTCCAGAGACTGTATTTCAATGAAATTCGGTGTCTGGATTCACAAGAATTCAGAACCTGAACATACAAAGTTCAGAGTCCGAGTTCATGAGAATTCTGAGTTAGAACTCATTGGAGTTCGGAGTCCAAATTCAAGGAACTCGGAGTTGGAACTCAGAGAAGTTTGTATCCAGAATTCGTAATCAGAATTCGGAGTTAGAACTCAGAGAAGTTCATATCCAGAATTCATATTCAGAATTCAGAGTTAGAACTCAGAGAAGTTCGTATCCAGAATTCATCTTCTAAATTCAGAGTCAGAACTCAGAAGAGTTCGTAACCAGAATTATGAGAATTCAATTCCTAAAACCGAATGCTTCATATTTAGCTAATTATAGGATTCCTAGGTTTTGGTTTCAATCTGAGTTTTACACTTAGAAAATTTATGATATGACCAATGAAATCTTGGTAAGTGTAAATTTCCTTGGGTAAGGAAATTTTCCTTAAGAATTAAAAAAAGGGGTAAAAAGAGTTTTTCCTTGAAATAAAGTGTTTGTGATTTTTAAAACAAGAAGAAATGGTAAAGTCATAAGGAAACCTTGTTGACTTAACAATATCCCCCAAGTATTAAGGAATGTAAAATTCATAAGGAAAACCTTATTGACTCAACAATATCCCCCTATTTGGAAAGTACAAACATCCTTACGAAAAATAATATATGGACTTAGAAAATAAAACTTATCTCCCTTTTCACATTGGAAAATATGAATACGAATAACTCCCCCTTAGGCTTTGGAACTCTAAGGATCGTATTCTAGATTTCCGAAATGAGATTTTAATTATCTTGGGTATGTAAATCTTAGTAATGAGCACTCCCCCTTAAATAAACACTCCCTTACTCAGGGATATATCTTCTTATACTTAGAAATTTTTATCCTTATCCCCTTTAGAATTACTTTTTCTTCTTCCCCTTTGTGATTTTCAAAAAGAGTTTGAGGTAATGGAAAAAAATATGGGACTTGAAATATTATTATAGACAACCAAACAAAACGAACAACCACAATTTCATTATAATGGGAAGAATTTGTACAAGGCAAGGCATTACAACAAAATATCAGATCGTGTCTATTTGGTTTCTTTTTCCTTGGGCATCAGCCTCTTCGGGATTGTATTCAACTTTTTCAGCTCTTTGTGATCCTCCTCTACTTTCGTTTCTATGGCTGGGATCCTATCCTCTTGAACCTTCAGGGCCTCTTCCTGATCCTTCAGCAAGTCATCTTGCTTCATAATCTTTTCTTCCATCTCGGTCCGGAGATCCCTCTCTATTTTTAAACATTGGACAATATAACTCAACTTTCCATTCAGATCTTTGACATCTTGAATCTGGGAATTTTGTTCAGGATTTAGCTTTTCCTGAAGGTTATTTGTAAGATTCTGGATTTTGGTGTCTTCAGTATCAAATGCTTCCTTTAAATCTTCTTGAAATTGATCAAGCTCTTTAAAATCTTCAAATATTTTCTTAGACCATCTGGTCATTTTCTTGCAAGAGTTTCTATGGGCATCATAATTTATAAAAAAATTCTTGTGTTCGACCTCAATCTTAACACACATATCCATCACCATGGATACAGAGTCTGACTTTTGATTCATGCTATGCAGAAGCATATGGCATCTGGAATCAATTGCTAGAATGATCGGAATGGTATCCACCAGCTTCTTTAGGGACTGAACAACAAAATCATGTCCTATGGCTGATGACTCTGAATCAGACATTTTTCTTGGAGATGGTTCTTCCTATAACTCTACCAGCTTCTTCTTAAAGGATCCTACAGCTTCCTTCTTCCACAAAATATCTTTGGATGGAGTATCAACAACCACTTGTTTCCCCTTATTGATTCTCATAATAGCTTCGTCATCTAGAGATTCATGCTCACTTCCAGATAACTGTACAATCTTATCTTCATCAATTTTCTCTTTTTCAGCTCCTGCCTCAATGTATTCAGGAAGAATGAAGTCATGATTATGTCTCTCTTCCTCAGATAACTTGTTTACTTCCTCTTCACCCTTCTCATCCATTTTAGGAGTAGCATGTTTCGAAGATCTAACTTGAGAAGCCCCGAGTGAAATTTTTTTGGAAGCACTATCCTTTTCATTATAAACTTTAACTTTTTTAATCACATCATCAGAGCCACCACTAGTCTCAGCTTATTGTACTTCTTCTGCAGCATTCTTCTCTTCCACAATCTTCTCTTGTGGTTTTTCCGAAGTCATAAACCTCTTACCCGGAGTCTCAGGTAATGGTTCAACTAAAAAGGTTTTTGTTACGGGAATTTGTTTAGATGCTAATTCAGCAGCCTTTAAAAGATATTGCAGAATCTCTGCCTCTGACATATTCTTCTTGAGCTTATTCCCTTTTTCATGCTTCTCAAGTTCTTCAGCAGCCTTTTCTTTCAGTGCTTTGGCCTCTGTAGGGTACAAGCCAAAATGTGGCTCCCATTATTTACTATTTTTCTTTTCTTCTCTCCATTTTGTAACCACTTCATCTTGATAAGATTTTTTCTTTTCGGGCTTTAGAGGTGAATATTGAGGTTCTTTAGCCTTAGGGGTTTTGTATTCTACTTCAACTTCCTTCAACTTTATTTTCTTGCCAACCTTCTTTGATTATTCACCTTTTTCAACATTTTCTGAAATGACTTCTGCCTCATCCTTAGGTAGGTCATATAACTCACCTGATTCTTTAGAGAAACCAACCTTCATTGTCTTGAGGGTATCATCATTGATAAGCATCACTTTTCAATTCCTCAGCTTGTAACTGTAGGGGATCTTGAAAGATTCAAGACACTGAACAATGAGCTTGGAGAGAAGGGAAGGATACATAATAATCCGAGCTCTTAGATTCTGATTCTTTATGTTCTATATCATAATGAGAATGT
The DNA here is from genome assembly GCA_963277665.1 of Viscum album. Classification (NCBI taxonomy): domain Eukaryota; kingdom Viridiplantae; phylum Streptophyta; class Magnoliopsida; order Santalales; family Viscaceae; genus Viscum; species Viscum album. The sequence goes on along the minus strand of OY728129.1, from coordinate 1,868,885,091 downwards.
GCTTCATGAGGTTAACCTTTCTTATATTTACCAGAAAATCCAAGATGTACATATCACTTTTCTTATGGGTGTCCTTATAACCCTTCCTCGGTACGATAAGTCCCTGAACCCATAGTTGTAGGATCCGATTGTTGGTAGACAGATGGGAAATCATTGCGGTCTTGACATCTTTTAGTCCATGGAATTCCATAGCCTTCACCTTGATGAAAATTCCTTGAACATCTGGAAACTTGTGGGAGACAAATTTGGCTTCTCCTTCATATGAGAGCCCCACCAAGCTCACAGCCTTGGTGTAAGAGAGTTTATATGTCTTTCCATAACTATTGAAGGAGTAATTTTCTCTACCTTCTTCCTTAAAGAAGAAAACTGGTTCATAAAATTCTATGAGAAGATCCTGATAGACAACATCCTGAGCTTCTATCTTAGAAATAGCTACACTTTCCCATCCATTGAGCTTGATTTTCTTGAAATAATAGAGTCATACTTGTTGAAAAGGTTTGGGTGAACCAACCTCTCCCTATATATTTTACACTCCAAAATCGGCTTGACAATAGACATATCTTGAGAAGGAACTTCTGCAGACATTTAGACTTGAGCACTTCTGAAGAATTCAGAATGAGATTTTGTAGAGGGGCAGAGTTTCAACACGCACAAGCTTTGAAAACTGATGTGGGACAACCATCGGGGGACCCCTTTATATAGGTGTTGAAGCGACGGTTGAACTTCCCATTTGAATCCAATGGGGGAGAATCCTTCAGATTTGATCTGATGGTTGAAATGATGGTTGCAAAGAAATTTTTTATTGAATCCGATATTTTGAGGTTTAAAAAGGGAAACATTTGAATTTAAGGAAACTAGAATTCGAGAAATTTTAAAAATAAAAGAAACTGACAGCAAGTAAAAAGTGATTACGAAAAACTAAAGAAATAATCATTCCTTTCAGATTGTTAGGAAGATTATTCGTATTGAGGAATATTCTTCTTGAAGAAATTTGGATTCCAAAAAAACTTGAATATGAAAAAAACTTCACTACGAAAATTTCAAATCCAAAAATTTCCATTACGAAAATTTCAGGTCCGAAGATTTTCATTACAAAAATTTCAGGTTCGAAGATTTTCATTACGAAAATTTTAGGTATGAAGAGTTTCATTACGAAAACTTCAGGTCCGATGATTTTCATTACAAAAACTTGAGATCCGAAGATTTTCATTACGAAAAATTCAGGTCCTAGAATTTTCATTTTGAAAACAATTTGAAAAACAATAATACAGAAATTTTCATTACAAATTTTTTTGAAAAACCAACTACGAAAATTTTCATTATGAAAATTTTTGAAAAAACAACTATGAAAATTTTCATTACAATTTTTTTTGAAAAACCTCAATAATAGATGTACTCCCCCTATAAAAAGTATTTTATTACTATAAGGAGATTGGATTAACATGAAGTTATTTGAGGATAATTACCTTACGATTATCATTCCTAGCTTCTGTTTAATGTATTCAAATCTATCGGAGGTAAAGATTTTGTGAAAATATCAGCAAGTTGATCTTGCATTCCGATAAATTGAAGAATGATATCTCCTTTTTGTGTGTGATCCCTAAGAAAGTGATGCCTAATATTTATGTACTTTACACGAGAGTGATGTGCATGGTTTTTACTAAGGGCAATGACAGTTGTATTATCACAAAAAATTTGAGTCTTAGTAAAACTCAAGCCATAGTCTATGAGTGTGTGTTGCATCCACAACACTTGAGCACAACAACTTACAGCTGCTACATTTTCAGCTTCAGCAGTGGAAAGTGCTACAGAGTATTGCTTCTTGCAAGACCAAGAAACTAATGAATCTCTTAAGAAATGAAAAGTTCTGGATGTTCTCTTTCTATCCATTCTACATCCTCCAAAGTCAGAGACCTAAAAACTTTTTTAAAAAAAATCACTTCCAGAAGTATAAAATAGTCCTAAATCCATGGTTCCCTTTAAGTAGCGAAAAAATTATCTTCCCTGCCTTTAAATGAGATTCCTTAGTATTGGATTCATATCTTGCACATAAGCATACTGAAAACATTAAGTCTGGATGACTAGCTGTTAAATAAAGTAGACTTCTTATCATACCTCTAAAAGATGTTTGATCTACTGGTTTCCCAGCTTCATCAAAATCAATTGTGTTTGAGGTACCAATGGGAGTACTTATACTTTTAGTGTTGTCATATACTTACTTTTTAAGAACATATTTAATATAATTATGTTGAGATTGTTGATGCTCCTTTTGTCACAGAATCTAAAGATTGGAAAAGGAGAATATCTTAGCTCAAATTGATTCAACCTTTGGACAAATATCAAAAAAATTGACAAAGGAAGGAATAAGAAGAACATTGCGCAAGGGTCGCACAAGTTCTACAATGGTCGCGCAAGTATACTTGTGCGCCACAATGGTCGCACAAGTACACTTGCGCGCCGAAGTCGGTCGCGCAAGTTACTTGAGTGCCCTAAGTGATAACTACCCATGGTCTTCTCCAGCCTATAAATACCCCTGGTGGGCCCCACATTTGAGGAGGAATTTTTCCAGAATTCAGATATAGATCTCTGAACGCCCAAGTCTCTTCTTTAGGTCTTCCAAACACTTCTAAGGTAATTCTTTACCTAGAATTGAAGGTCTAAACAAGAGGAGTAAGGTCTAAGTGTTAGAATTCACTAACATTTGTGTGCCTAAGGTATTTTACCCTTAAGGGAAATAAACATAATTGTGTGCCACCTTACTTATTCACAAAAACTTGCATGCCTCTCTTCTGGAAGTAACTCTGGATAATTTTAAAGGCTTTGGTCAAGGATCTCCCAAGTGTTACCCTACTTGTTAACAATCGCGTAAGTACCCATGTGACGTGCAGGTATACCTACGCGACCAGGACTTGCGCGCCCACACAGTACCTGCACGCCTACCAGGACTTGCACACCCCTGCCTTTTTGGGTTCCCTTCTTTCCCATTTCACCCCTCTTAGTCCATTCCACCTCTCCTATTCAAGATTCAGTCTTCAAGACACTCTTCAAATCCATTTATGGCCCGATTTCTTGATTTGGCTTCCTTATCTGAAAGGAACTCCATGAAATATCTCTCAAAACCTAGTGATTTACACATATTTATGTCACTAAAGTTAGAGAGTTCATTCATTCAACCTCATCCTTTAAGATGAGAGAATCATTAACCTGTGCCTCCTTTTCAGGAATAAGCCCTAGTCATAATTCTCAAATCTGGGCATCCTCCTTAAGAATAAGCCCCAAGTCCTCATTAACCTGGGCCTCCTTTTCAAGAGTAAGCCCCAATCTTAAAATTCCAAAATATGGGAATCCTCCTTAGGATTAAGCCCCAACCATAATTCTCTTAACCTGGGCCTCCTTTTCAGCAGTAAGCCCCAAAAATAATTCTCAAGACTGGGCATCCTCTTTAGGAATAAGCCCCGAGTCCTCATTAACCTGGGCCTCCTTTTCTGGAGTAAGTCCCAAGTCCTCATTAACCTGGGCATCCTTTTCAGGAATAATCCCCAGTTTCAAATATGGGCATCCTCCTTAGGAGTAAGCCCCAAGTTCCTTAATTTTATCTTAACTAGTCCTAATTTAATTTTGATTTGGGCTTCCTTCTCAGGAGTAAAACCCAATCATAAGTCCCCTCCTAATTTGGGCCTCCTTTTCAGGAGTAAGCCCCAAGTCAGAGTATCCAAATCTCCATAAAGTACATATACCTTTATGGACCATGTTCCTAGATTTCTTCCCTGAAGTAAATCTTAATCTTTATCTGTTTGGGCAGTCATACATACATAATCCCCACATCATTTCTTATGATTGCATCTGTCATGGCACAATTATCTGGTTTTTACCAATACCTCTTGTTTCTCACACCAAGCATGCCTCACGTGAGTTTAGAGTGTAAAATTAATTATGAAATCTTTCTTTAAACCATCAATCATAAACATCATACTCCCTTACTTGAACTACATGGGTTCTGATTCCTTTTCCAAAATAAAGGATACGTAGGCAGCCCATCTGTGGGTATGATCCCAACTTTGAAATAATCCATGTCCTTATGAATGAAAATAAACTTAAAGTTCCCCACTAAGTGGATTTAAAACTAGTGTGGTCATCATAATGACCAAGAGACTTTTATGTATCAAAGGATACCATTGACTAAGAATCTATAACAAATACAGATGATTCTCTATAAATAAATAACCTCGAATACATATAAAAGATTCTCTAAATTTCCTATATATCAATCATTGATTGTCAGATCTAAAGGAAAACTCATTTTATACTTGGTAATGTAATAAGGATTCACAAACATAACTTAAATCTATAAATAGAGACCCAGAGTAGACAATAATTCCCCTAAAAAAGGTGTGATGAGTCTGACCTCCCATCCTCTCGACCAATGAAAATTATTAAGCCTCATCAGTCCACAACTAATGAGCGCCTACCTTTGGAAAGTAGGTTCAAATGGATATGGAATCATTGGATTTTTCCGGTTCTACGAACAAACCCGTCAGAAACCTCTTGGAATGTTTTGAATCTTAAATCAATGAGATCATCCCCAATTATAGAGGGAAACAAAAAATGGTGAACCCGATGTGAATCCTTAACCAAGTTAAAATGATGTTTTACTTATTTGTTAGGACCCTTTTTAAAACTCAATGAGAGGGCAAACAAAAACAATCATTGACGTATGTGCTCATCAAAAAGATTTAGTGGATGAATATATCTTGATTACGTCTGTTATATCTAAGGAAGTCTTTTCCAAGATTTTCTACATTCTAAGAAATGCCTGCTCTCAAGTTCACACCTGTGAATACCGCTGCTGCAAATGCCACTGCTGCTACTCCTGCTGGATCGTCGTCCGCTCTGAGGATGACATCACCTACTCAGCATCTTCAACGCTGGGTATCAAACGTGCTGGTTAAGGAGTATCGTCAACACGGTACCATTCCAACTCTAGAGGCTGCCCGACAAGCCCTCCAAGTGAACAAATCACGCCGATCGTCCGGACAACGACGACCAGTGATTAAGAAGAAGGAGGTGTTAACCACCGTCTCCAACCGTTTCAGGTCATTATCCCCGGAACGTAATCACCATTCGCTCCCTTATTCTAGGGAGGTGAATGAGCAGGTCCCTTAGGGCCTTAATTCAAAAAGACAGAAGTCCTTCCCAAGGGCTCCCACTAACAATCACTGCCAGACTCGTGCGGCAGTGCGCCCTCAACATGATTAGGGTACCGACTCCAAGCATTCGGCTCAGGTTCCTCGAACCCAAGCAGGCAAGACAAATCACCAGAGGAAAAATCTGGTTAACAGTGAGTAGGTTCTCGTCTCTGCCGTTTCTGGAGAAGTCTTCCAACCTAACTTGGTGGCAAGCAACGAGCGGGAACACACATCTACCCGTTTTGATTCTACTGTCCAGCAGACTCGTCTGATAGCATCACACCAATCACACCAGGAAATTCCAGTGGAGTAATATAGGCGGGAACATATACCTATTTATACGTCATCAGCTAGTCAGCAGGCTCATCTAACTACATATGATGGATCTCGTCAACCACGTTCGGGGAAGTGAAATCACCAGGAACATACACCTGCTAGTATTGATCAAGCCTACCAACAGTCTCGTTTGGTAGAACACAGAGAAGTCAGTCGAAAAGCTCCAGCGACAAACAGGAGGCAGACTCAACTTTCTGCCCCCACACTTGAGTACTGTCAGGATTCACTGATAAGAAAAGGATGAAAGAAGTAGGCACATACACCTACTCCAAGCATGGAATGGACGTATATCCCCATTCCAGTAGCTAAAGTCACCAAGAATATAATATCAATGGTGAAAGAGCAAAAGAAAATCCCTGTTCATATTCTGGATGCTTTCCAGGATATTATAACAGCTTCAGCAACATCTCAGGGAAAGACAAACAAATATATCCCTAGTAGTGGAGTGACACATCAATAGTTCATTCCGGAACAGACACACATCTGTTTCAGTCCAAGAAGGTTGTGGGGCGTACTCCCCCTTATCATACAGACAACCAAGTCAGGAACATATACCTGATTTGAGTGGGGATCATCAGCCTAACCTGGCCATCTCTCCTGATCAGGCACATACACCTGCTTAGAGCAGCCACTTTTGTCAACAAACGGTTTCCAAGGCGAGTAAGAAGGCATCTAAGAAGAAGACCTGCCCAGCACAGTCAAGAGATAAAGAGCCAATCTACAATAAGGCCTTGCTCGATGCTGGAGTTCTTGAAGCCCTCAGATAGTTATCTGTTGGAATTCAAGATTCTACTCCTTCATTTCCCAATAGTGGGAACATTAATTCTGAAGGTCTTCAATAAACACTTCCTCATGAAGGCTTGCTTCATGACAATTTGGTCGATCTCAAAGTTTCATCTTCAGATAAGAGCCACAGGAACCCTCTGTGTGGTCAGAAGACCAAGGAGCAAGACATCTCATCTTTTTCTGTAACCCACCATGGTGGTCCTCCCCATGATGATGAATTTCACTGCGAAAGTCATCTCCACAGTAGTGATGCACATTGCCCGGAAAATTCTCTAGTGGACAATGTAGTGCCGAGAAATCCCTCTTATCTTGAGGCACTTGCAAATGTGAAACCAGTCTTGTCTGACGTTTCATCGCTGGAAGGTGAAATAATTTCTCAATCGGAAGAAAGCTCAGGGTGTAGGTCATTCTCCGAACCACCCCTAAGTCATGCATCTTCAAGTTTGATCAGTGATTTATCTACCAATCATATTGAATCTAATGAAGAAACAAGGAAGAACTAGCTCTGGTCAAAACAGGTAGAAGAATCATCATTGAATGATAAAGAGGAAATGATGAACATGAGAAAACAACTGGCAAAAGGTGATGTGCTAGTCATGTTTTAGCCTCTAGATGACTCTCAGTATGACAATCCAGAGATGTTGACGGAAGATGGAATTCATCATATTCGTCTCAACATATGGAAAACTCTTCATTAGTTTAAAAAAGAAAGTATTATCTTATGATGAATATGAAAATCATGTTAATATAATAGAAGGGTTACAACACCAAATTGACTTGACATCTCTATCATTCTCTTGATATCTGAAGGCTGAAAAGCAGCAAAGAGCCCTTCAGAGTTCATGCCTTGGCACACTAAGAAGGTTGCGCTAGTTAATTGCCAATGCCCCATCTGGTATTCATGTTAGAGGATGGGGTGTTCATGGAGCACTGCATTTCACAGTGCTCTCCAGTTAGCAAAGCCCGCCGAAAATGGTCTCATGCAATGCTATTGCCCATGGATGGCCACAAATACCTGGCTTTGTTTGTAATCAAAATCTTTACCAAGAACATGCTTCAAATAGTTCCTCTCAAAATCAATAATACAGAGAACACATTGTTGAATTACTCCTGCATCAAGAAAACAAGAATATTGAATAGGCCTCATATGGAGCAAGCACATCATCAAGTGATAGAAGTGTCAGAAATCATCCAGTGGTCTTTCGAGCCGGGTGATAAAAGTGGATGTCGATTAATGCATCCAGATAATTTCCAGACCAAGGTCCGCAAGATCAGGAGAGATTTTAAGAAAGTCTCAAACATAACATGTCAAGAGCCACCCCAGCTCGCCAGACTGGGGACTCTTTTAACCCAACCCTCAAAATCAACAAATAGGATTCAAGGAGTTGAGCAAAGACAGCAGGAACAGCCCCAGTCCACCGGAATGGGGAATTTTTCAAATCATCAACCCCCTCCTCAGAGAAAGTCAGTATTTTCTCGATTGGGGAAGAATCCTCAAGAGGAACGAAGAGCCAGATTATTAGGAGATTCTCTCCAAATTATGATTTATCAAGAAGTTCCTGAGGGATCGAATCAACAAAAGGCAATGTCTCATCAAAGACATGGAAGGAGAAAATATTGCAGGAATGCCGATAGGAGGGATTCAATGCATTATGCATCAATCAATGTCATCAATACCGTTGTTGCTGATCCACCATATGAGGCTCACTTAGAGGGATCAGATGAAGATACTCCTGTTCAAGAAGTTGTATGAACAGGCACAAATGAAGAAGGTGTGCATACACGAAATCAAAGGTTTACCCAAAATCTGGGTATTCCTTCAAATAACCCACTTCCCCCTCTCCAAAAGGGATCAAACAAAGGAAAGGGGAAGAATCAGGTTACATATCCTTCCTCTGGAGAAGGCCAATTGCTCTCACTAGAGAAAATATTTGCACAACATGAGGAAGAAATGAAGGAATTGAGGAGGTTGAATGCATAACTACTTCAGGGTAGTCTTCCTCCTAAACGTGCTGGAGCCAGCAAGTCAAGGGAGTTTGTTTCAGCCACTGAGTTGGATCAAAAATATCCTCATTTATCAGTACACCCTCACAGGTCTAATCCTACGGGTCAAGTGAAACAACAATTGGCAGTGCTTCCATAAGTTGCAGTATCAGCTGCCATACCTGTCCAAGCTCCAGTCATTGCACCTGTTCAGGTCCAAGCTCAACCGTATGTTTCTCAAAAGTTAATAACTACTATTGAGTCATTAACAGCTCGGTTGGAAGCTATAGAGGGAAATCATGCTCAGGTTCAACAATAAAATAGAGCTTACCCTTAATGGGTAGATGCAATCCCTCCCCCATCAAATTTTGGGAACCCTGTATTCCCTATTTTCAATGAATCAGGCGATCCTAAATAGTATTTGACACATTACGTGTCTTGTTGTGATCCTATGATGGGAACTCCGGAACAGCAAGAAGAAGTGAAACTCAGATGCTTCGTGCGAACCTTGCAAGGACCAGCCTTTGTCTGGTACACAAGCTTGAAATCCCGGTTAATTACCATATGGGAAGATCTCCGTCAACGATTTCTTCTTCAATTCAGCTCAACTTTTCCAAAGACAATATTTTTTGATCTTACAAACTGTAATCAAAGGGATAATGAAAGTGTCTCAGATTTCATTGATCACTGGAAGGGATTAACATATTCCCTAATCGTAGCACTCCCTCAGGAAGAATTATTGCCAATCTGTGTGGCAAATTTACGTGATGAGTTGCGCACACCACTGATCCCTGTGAAATACACAGGAGAGTTTCGAGACCTTACTTCAGTCGTTCAACAGATTGAAGATTATCTTATACCGACTAAGGCTAAATCTCATGTAATTCATTCAGCTCAATGAAGGAGAATGGGTAAAGCAGAGACTGCTAAGGTTATGCTTAAGCAAGCACATGTACCTGATTCTACTTCAAAACCTTCATCTTCTCGAAGGGCTCCACCTCCTAAGCATCAACAACAGAGGTCGTTTCATCAAGATAATCAAAAAGATCAAAGAAGAAAAAAATTTGAGGATTTGAAAAGCAAATTTTACTCTTTCTGAAATGAACAAGTTCCTGGTTATTTAATTTCGGCTCTGGAAAATAATCTGGTTCAATTGCCAAGGCCCAAGAGGTCAAACAAGGAAGGAGATGAAGACCGTCCCAATTATTGCCCATTTTATCAAATTTTGGGGCATCCCATCCAGGAGTGTTTTGTCTTCAAGGACCTCCAGCAAAAGATGGTCGAATTGGGACAAGTCAAACTGAAAGGTTCTTCAGCTTAGGTAGCATGTGTTACTGCTACAGTTCCAGAGGAGGAAGGTGAGTGGCAAGAAGTCAAATGCAAAAATGCACAAAAATATGATGATTGGATGGTCCAAAATGTGATCAACCGAACTCATGCTATTTTGCAAACATAATTGAAGAAACCAATTATGCATTCTACCATGAATGCCACAGCAAAACCCTCTTCATCAGAGAGAAAATACTCAAAGAAACGGCAAAATTCCAAGAAAGAGGAACAATCAGAAGAAGATGAGTATGTGTCAAATCATAATTTGTCTTCGACTCTAGCAGATTTCATGCCATCAACTTCGAAGCAATGGGCACAACCCCATCAAATGGAACAGCCTAAATTGGCTAGTCAAGCAGAGTCTTCATCGGATGAAGAGTTTATTTTCGGTTCTGTTAATATGATTCAATTAACAGATCCATATGCCAGTTGCAGTTTCAATTATGATGAGCCCGAATTCCCTATATCAAATAGAGGAATCCGAGGAAGTTCTAGAGGCTCAGGATACATGGGAAGACATGGATCTTTTAGAAGAAACTATTATAATTCTACCCCTGCTAGAACTGTGTACGCAACAGAAACTCGTGGCAGAGCCCTTCAGTGAGCTCAGCAAGAAAAAGCAAGTTCTTCTTCCAATAGCAAATTCAGTCCTGGCACAGTTATTCTGGAAGACTAGTTGAAGGTTCCATATTCTTCCTCACAGCAAGTAAATGGATCTAATCGGTCTAATCTTCTAAAACCATGAATATTGCCAACTCCTATCCCGATACAAGATGCATCAACTTCCAAAGCATCTGCTTCTAAGGCACCTGCTAAACCACATGTTCCTGTTGGGAAACACATACCTCTGGATCAAAAGTATGATGTATTGAAACACCTGGCCCAATTACTGGACAATTTATCAATTCTGGATGCTCTGAATTTATCAAAGGATCTTTAGGAAGCACTCATTGAGGCTTTGTCAAGTCCTCTGGAGTTTGAAACTGAAATTACTACAGCTGAAGTCTATCACATAGAGAATAATCCTGCAGAATGCCATGTGGCAATATCTTTTACTGATGAAGATGAATGTGATGTCGTGCATGGACATATTAGACCTTTGTACTTATCTGGCAAGGTCAATGGCATAGACATCCGAAGAGATTTCATTGATATTGGTTCAGGTGTCAACCTCATGCCCATTCATACACTTCGTCGATTGGGCCTCACAGAATCAGATTTATCTCCTTCTACCATGATGTTACAAGGATATGATAAAAATGAACAAGAACCACTGGGCAAAGCTACACTCAGAACTCAGTTTGGAGATCTTGTATCCAATTCAGATTTCATGGTTTTTGATCAAGACTCAGCCTTCAACATCTTTCTTGGAAGACCCTGACTACATCAACATGCAGTTATCCCTTCATCATACCATAAATGTCTCAAATATTTTTTCGATGGTCAAGTTGGGACATTTTATGGTGATAAGGCCATGTTCAAGACATGTGAGTCTCAATACATTGATGTAGAACTCTATCACATGAAGGGAAAGGATAAATCCACAACCAGGGAGATTACCAAAGTTAATGCTCCATATGGTTTGGAAAAGATTCCAGTAAATCCATTTGCTCATGTGAGTACAGATTATGTGTTTCCTATCAGTCAAATTGATTGGGTAGACCCAAATCAAAATACTCTTATGGAAATATCCATAATTTCAATTACGAAAATCAAGCCAGACAACATGGGAGAAACTGGTAACCCACCAGGCAATGATGAAAGCTAAAATGGAGATTTCTTTGTTTCATCTGCTGAAATCCAGCAAGTCTATACTTCGCCAACCATGCCAGAAGAAGTGATAGCAATGTCAGAGTTGAAGAATGATGTCGATTCTCAATCCATCATCTCCTCTTTAGTACCTAAGGAAGACCATTAATCATCAATGGGGTCAGAAATGGAAGCCTCTTCTTCAAGATGTTCAAATTTTAACATCTCTCTTAATCATGGAAATTTTGCTTCATCATCTACTATGCAAGTAGAAATTGAAGAAATAACACATGGTGAAGAAGAAAATGAAGATCTCAGAGATGCTCCTCCAGCATTTGAAGAGGGTATCTCTACCACTGTGGATGAACTCATAGAAATAAATATGGGTACAAAAGAAGATCCACGCCCACATTAATCAGTGCGGCCATGACTCTTGAAGAACAAGAGATGTATATTTCCTTTTTAAAGAAAAATCGAGACATATTTGCTTGGAATTATACAGAGATGCCCGGGCTTGATCCTGATGTTTCTACTCATCATTTGGGTTTACCAGAAGAGCATCAAGGATTTAAGCAAGCCGCGAGAAGAACACACCCAAATTATGCTTCCAAAATTGAAGCTGAAGTGGATAATCTTATCAAAGATAACTTCGTCAGAGAAGTTCAATATCCAAAGTGGTTGGATAATATTGTCCCTGTAAATAAGAAGAACAAACAGATTAGAGTTTGCATTGATTTCAGAGATCTTAATCGGTATTGTCCTAAGGCTGATTTCCCAGTTCCGATTACGGAACTTTTAATTTATGCAACGGATGGCTATGAAGCACTTTCATTCATGGATGGATATTCCGGTTATAATCAAATCTGAATGGCCCCAGAAGATTAGGAATCCACAGCCTTCAGATCCCCTCATAGTGTGTTTTTCTACCGGGTAATTCCCTTTGGCCTAAAGAATGCAGGTGCAACATATCAGCGTGCCATGCATCGTATCTTCAAACCCATTTTAGGGAAGTTTGTTGAATGTTATGTGGACGATTTGGTGGTCAAATCCAAAAAACGTTCTAATCACTTGTCTGATTTGGAATTCTTATTTCGCAAGCTTCGAAAACATAATTTGAAGATGAACCCCTTAAAATGTGCTTTTGGGGTAACCTCAGGAAACTTTCTTGGCTTTGTTATATGCCACTGTAGTATTGAAGTCGATCCTGAGAAGACCAAGTCAATTCGTGGTATGTCACCTCCTCGAAATTTGAAAGAATTAAGAGGACTTCAATGACACTTAGCCCATATTCGGCGTTTCATCACTAATTTGGCAGGAAAAAGTTTACCCTTCACCAAATTGATAAAGAAGGGAGTCACTTACCAGTGGATTGAAGAATGTAAAGAAGCATTCGATATTCTCAAGAAATACCTCTTGAGCCCACCGGTGCTTATGCCGCCTGTTGAAGGAAGTCCACTTATCCTTTACGTGACAGCCTTAGAGCGATCATTGGATGCCTTTCTTGCTCAGAAGAATGATGCTAGGAATGAAAACAATCTCTACTACCTCAGTCGGACTATGCTTGAAGCAGAAACTCGGTATTCAAGTATTGAGAAGTGCTACCTGGAATTAATCTTTGCAGTTCAGAAGTTGAGACACTACTTGAAACATCACGAGGTCCAATTGGTATCTCACAATAACCCGCTCAAATTCATCCTTAGTCGTCCAATGCTTACAGGACGTCTGGCAAGGTGGGCAGTTATTTTTCAACAATTCGACATTTAGTATATGTCTCAAAAGGAAAGAAAGGTCCAAGATCTAGGTGATTTCCTGGCTGAAAACCCTTAAGTGGAAGACACATCTTCAGATATTGAACTTCCTAATGAGAAAATCTTCTCTATTCAAGAAAGTCCTCAGGCATGGGAAATGTATTTTGATGGTGATTCCAGAAGTCCAACAGGGAGGAAAATGGAAAATCTTAAATTCAACAATGTTGTGTTAGGAATTGTGCTCATTTCTCCAGAAAAGGCAGTGTTACCTTATTCCTTCTTATTGTGGGAAGGTGGTACCAATAATGAAGCAGAATACCAAGTAATCATGGCAAGCTTGGAATTGGTGCTTCAAGCACAAGTAAATCACTTAAAGGTGAAAGGTGATTCAGACCTGGTAATCAAACAATTCAATGAGAATTATGCCATCAGAAAGGAAGAATTAATCCCTTTGTATGATTACGTCATAGAGTTAATGGTGGAATTCCCTTCAGATCCAACATTTTCTTATGTCCCAAGATCACAAAATGCTCAAGTTGATGCACTAGATAATATAGCCACATCTCTGGCAGGTCCAAATCGGGATGAGACAACCATCAGTATTGCCCACCGTCGTGCAATTTCACCTTATGTTCGAATCAAAACAGAGGAAATTAATGAAATTAGTCCCATTCCTGAACCGTATGGTCATACTACAGGATGGATGTCACCTATCAGGGAATACCTTCAAAATGGAACACTTCCACCTGATAGAGCCAAGAAAGAACAAATCTGGCGACGTGTGGTCAATTTTACTCTTTATGATATCCCAGATCACTTAGAGAAAATTCTCTACAAACATGGTTTTGATGGAGTTCTCTTCAGATGCATTGATGGTGAAGAGACAATGGTTGTCATGAAAGAAGTGCATGCAGGAGTCTGTGGTGCCCACCAGTCTGGACATAGACTGTCTGATCAGATTCGAAGGCTTGGATACTTTTGGCCTTCAATGATACAAGATTGTGTTGATTTTTCAAAGAAGTTTCATTCATGCCAAGTACATTCCAACTTAATTAATCAACCTCTGGAGTTGCTTCATACAGCTAAATACTGGTGTCCATTTTCCTCATGGGGAATGGATGTGGTGGGACCTTACCCTTCAGCTACGACCAAGAAGTTTAAGTATATTCTTACTACTAATGACTTCTTTTCCAAATGGGTAGAGGCAATACCTCTCAAAGAAGTCAGATCTAAATTCATTGTTAGCTTCATCAAGTCTAACATCATTACCAGATTTGGTGTCCCTCATACCATATTGACGGACAATGGCACCAACTTCTCTTCATCCAAGGTGAAGAATTTGTATCAATAATACAACATCAAATCCAACCATTCATCTCGGTATCATGCAGCGGCCAATGGACAGATAGAAGCCTTCAACAAGACTCTTTCCAATATACTGCAAAAGATGGTGGATAAAGATAAGAAGTCATGGCCTGATAAACTCTTTCATGCTTTATGGGCTTATCAGACTACCACCCGCACTACAACACGGTGAACTCCATATTCACTGGTATATGGAACGGAAGCCATATTTCCCATTGAAGTTCAACTACCCTCACTCAGAGTAGCCATTTGTGATCAGTCATCTATAGATGAACAATCTCAAAAGCAATTGAATGAATTGTAATGGTTAGATGAGAAAATATTGTGCACATTACACCACTTGGAAGTCTATCAGAATTGAATAGCACGAGCTTTCAACAAAAAAGTTTGTCTTAGTTCATTCACTCAGGGAGAATTGGTATTAGTTCTCAGAACTCCAATGATGCCAGGAAAGAAACCTCCCAAACTTGAGCCAAAATGGGAAGGACCTTACTCAATACATAGGGTCTACTCCAATAGAGCTTATTCATTAATCTCGATGGATGGATAACTCATCACTACTCCAACCAATGCCAGATTTTTGAAGAAGTATTTTGTATAAACACAAAATACATCATCAATAGTCTAGTATGACCTTAAACTACACCTTGGTCCGGTATGACCTTAAACTGCACCACTGTCCTGCATGACATTAAAACTGCACATCATGTCCAGACAACATGACATTAAACTATATCCCCTTCATCTTCCTTGATATATGACGTTAAACTATACAGAAACGGTCTATACATATGACCTTAAACTATTTGTATTACTTTCGTCCCACACGACGTTAAACTATGACGTCCTAACTACATGACTCTAAACTGTACAGAAGTCTCTTATGTCCAGCATGACGTTAAACTGCACCATCCAAGGTCAATGCATATGACTTTAAACTATTCGCACTTTCTTCCAACATGAATATATTGTGTCCCCCTTCATCTTCCTTTCTATATGACGTTAAACTATATAGAAGTCCCATATGTCCAACAAGATGTTAAACTGCATAACCGACAGTCCATGCATACGATCTTAAACTGTTGGCACTTATGTCCAACATGATGTTAAACTATATCGTCCCTTTTTCGTCCAACATGACGTTAAACTGTGAAAAATTCCCTAATACGTCCAACATGACGTTAAATGGTGTACTCTTTTGTCCTCACTGCATGACATTAAAATGCACAGTTCCCCTTTTGTCCAACATGACATCAAAACTGTATTGTCCCCATCATCCTAACTACATGACTCTAAACTATAAAAAAGCCCTTTAATACGTCCTACATGACATTAAAATATACTTTGTCCCTTCTACATGACACTAAACTATGCATCACCAATATTCCTAACTGAAAGACTTTAAACTGCATAGTCCCTTTATATGCCCTACATGACATTAAACTGTGCATCGTTAGGGTTGTTGCTACCTCTTGTTTCTCACACCGAGTATGACTCACGTGAGCTTAGAGCAAACTTCAACCATAACACTCTCTCTGGGCTACTAACCATGTGTAAGTCCCAATACTTTTTTTAGGTCGTTGTCCCAAAGAACAACTCGATCACTAATTCATTATTTAATTGAACTACGTGAACTTTGATCCTTGCCTTCTGGACTGGGTACGTAGGAAACCTCCCAAGGTTCAATCCCCAAACCAATTTCTTCACATCGGTTCACCTCCATCTCATATGATGTTGATTCACGAAACCGCCTCTAGAATCAATATCTTTACATTGGTTCACTTTCGTCCTTGCTATATGACGTTAAACTATACAACACTTTTGTACAGTATGACAATAAACTATAATATTCTTTGATACTCTCACCTGAGAGGGAATCATTATTTATATTGATTTTCAATCATGTTTCATTTCAAAAGACTATGTATAATACATGGAAATACCTGAACCTTTTATATTGGGTTAAACCATCATTGCACTAAAGTCCCCTTTCACCCTTCACATGTACAAACCAAATTTTTACAGAGGGTATTTCTAGAACTACGTGGGCTTGATTACCATCCTTATAAGATACGTAGGAATGTTCGAGTGTCCCTAGATTCTAGCCCCAAGCCTTTTGGGCCTATCCCCAAATTCCACTTTCAGTCCCTTGGCTGAAAAGTCCCCATGAAAGCACACACTGTGTATTTCTTATAATGGTCCGAGCTCTATGACCCTAAACTAAGATCTCCAATCCGTTTTCCCACATGATGTTAAACTATAGTTCAAGAACTACGTATGGCTTGATTCCCATCCTTACGGGATACATAGTGAAGTCCAACATTTCCATTCAAAACCCAGTCACAACATGATTATGGTTAGCATTGATCTGTGTATCTCTGCATACATTGGAAAATACCCATCTTTATGTGTCATAATCCTAACCTTAAATATTTTCAGATCTTCATAACCCTTTTCTTGACTTCTAGACAGAAAAATGTCAAACTTCTGAGAGTTCTTTTTCCTGAATATGCAGTACGTGCCCTTAGGTGGCCTTGCATAAATAGTCTCCATAGCAGATTTGTCAGCCAAAAGATACTATTATTTGACTATGCAACCAATGCCCTTAGGTGGCCCTGCATAATTCAACCCCCTAACGGGTTTTTCGGATACTGGTAACTTCATTCTTGGGAAAAAAGCCTCTTTTTTCCTTATTTGTCTTAAATGAAAATATGTAGGGATCCACAAAAAAGAGCCACCGTTAACATACTTGTCCCATATCCTTTTTCATGATCTGAAAGTATTCAAGTCTATGGTTTATATTCTTCTTCCCTACATTTGGGTCAGACATTCATAGGAGTGATATCCATCCAGTTCTTCGATAATCTTGTTTGGAAATATCTTCTCCATATTCAAGTACCCCTTTCAATACAGCAAACTCTATACTTTGGAAAATTTGAATCTCCATAAACTTTCACTAGATTTTTTCACTAGGAAAGTAAATTTCTGAGAGTTCTTTTGCCTGACTATGAAGCACGTGCCCTTAGGTGGCCTTGCATAAGTAGTCTACATAATGGACCTGTTAGCCAAAAGATGCTATTTATTTGACTATGCATCCAATTCCCTTAGGTGGCCCTGCATAATTCAACCCCCTAACAGGTTTGTTAAATAATGGTAACTTCATTATTGGGAACTACTTCTTCTAATTCCTTTTAGCACTTTTTCATATCATTCCTCATATTCAAATATTCTTAAGTCATAGTTTACACATTTTCCCTCATACTTGAGTATGGTAATATGTTTTCAGATGAATTGTCAAGGAATTGAGTCAATTCTAATTCATTCGGTCAAAGCTATTTCGACCTTAAACATTAGCCTCTTTAGTCCGACATGCATGACTTTAAACTGCCAGATTTCTTATTTCTTCTCACCTCAGAGTCGAATCCTCTTTTCTCTCCAGATCCAACTCTGAGGGGGGACTTTTGTTGACGCTCCTTTTGTCACAGAATCTAAATATTGGAAAAGGGGAATATCTTAGCTCAAAGTGATTCAACCTTTGGAAAAATATCAAAAACATTGACAAAGGAAGGAATAAGAAGAAAATTGCACAAGGGTCACGCAAGTTCTACAATGGTCGTGCAAGTATACTTGCACGTCGTAATGGTCACGCAAGTACACTTGCGCGCCGATGTTGGTCGCGCAAGTGACTTGCGTGTCCTAAGTGATAACTGCCCGAGGTCTTCTCCCGCCTATAAATACACTCAGTGGGCCCCCCATTTGAGGAGGAATTTTTCCAGAATTCAGATATAGAGCTCTGAATGCCCAAGTCTCTTCTTCGGGTCTTCCGAACACTTCCATGGTAATTCTTTACCTATAATGGAATGTCTAAACAAGTGGAGTAAGGTCTAAGTGTTATAATTCACTAACACTTGCGCGCCTAAGGTGTTTTACCCTTAAGGGAAATGAACATACTTGCACACCTCCTTACTTCTTCACCAAAACTTGCGCGCCTCTCTTCTGGAAGTACCTCAGGATAATTTTAAAGGCTTTGGTCAAGGATCGCCCAATTGTTACTCTACTGGTTAACAATCGCGCAAGAACCCATGTGTCGCGCAGGTATACCTGCATGACCAGGACTTGCGTGCCCACGCAGTACCTGTGCGCCTTCCAGGACTTGCGCTCCCCTGCCTTTTTGGGTGCCCTTCTTGCCCATTTCACCCCTCTTAGGCCATTCCACCTCTCCTATTCAAGATTAAATCTTCAAGACACTCTTCAAAGCCATTTATGGCATGATTTCTTGATTTGAATTCCTTATCTGAAAGGAAATTCGTGGAATATCTCTCAAAACCTAGTGATTTACACATATTTATGTCACTAAAGTT
Source organism: Viscum album (assembly GCA_963277665.1). Taxonomy (NCBI): domain Eukaryota; kingdom Viridiplantae; phylum Streptophyta; class Magnoliopsida; order Santalales; family Viscaceae; genus Viscum; species Viscum album. The sequence goes on along the minus strand of OY728129.1, from coordinate 1,868,866,248 downwards.
AGAGAGTTCATTCATTCAAACTCATCATTTAAGATGAGAGAATCATTAACCTAGGCCTCCTTTTCAGGAATAATCCCCAGTCATAATGCTCAAATCTGGGCATCCTCCTTAGGAATAAGCCCCAAGTCCTCACTAACCCGGGCCTCCTTTTCAGGATTAAGCCCCAATCTTAAAATTCCCAAATATGGGCATCCTCCATAGGAGTAATCCCCAACCATAATTCTCTTAACCTGGGCATCCTTTTCAAGAGTAAGCCCCAGTAATAATTCTCAAGATTGGGAATCCTCCTTAGGAATAAGCCCGAAGTCCTCATTAACTCGGGCCTCCTTTTTAGGAGTAAGTCCCAAGTCCTCATTAACCTGGGCCTCCTTTTCAGAAATAATCCCCAGTTTCAAATATGGGAATCCTCCTTAGGAGTAATCCCCAAGTCCCTTAAGTTTCTCTTATACGGTCTTAATTTACTTTTGATTTGGGCTTCCTTCTCAGGAGTAAAACCCAATCATAAGTCCCCTCCTAATTTGGGCCTCCTTTTCAGGAGTAAGCCCCAAGTTAGAGTATCCGAATCTCCATAAAGTACATATACCTTTATGGACCCTGTTCTGGATTTATTCCCTGAAGTAAATCTTAATCTTCATCTGTTTGGGCAGTCATGCATATATAAGCCCCACATCATTTCTTATGATTGCATCTTTCAGGGCACAATTGTCTGGTTTTTACCAATACCTCTTGTTTCTCACACCGATCATGGATCACATGAGCTTAGAGTGTAAAAGTAATTATGGAATCTTTCTTTGAGCCATCAATCATAAACATCATACTCCCTTACTTGAACTACGTGGGTTCTGATCCCTTTTCCAAAATAAAGGATACATAGGAAGCCCATCTGTGGGTACGATCCCAACTTTGAAATAATCCATGTCCTTATAAATGACAATAAACATCAAGTGCCCCACCGAGTGGCTTTAATACCGGTTTTTCCATCATAATGACCAAGTGAATTTTATGTATCAAAGGATACAATTGACTAAGAATCTCTAACAAATACAGATGATTCTCTATCAATGAAGAACCTCGAATACATATAAAATATTCTCTAAATTTCCTACATATCAATCATTGATTGTCATATCTAAATGAAAACACATTTTATACTTGGTAATGTAATAAGGATTCACGAACATAACTTAAATATTTAAAGAGAGTCCCGGAGTAGACAATAATTCCCCACAAAAAGGTGTGATGAGTCCTACCTCCCATCCTCTCGACCAATTCAAATTCCTAAGCCTCATTAGTCCACAACTAATGAGCACCTACCTTTGGAAAGTAGGTTCAAATGGATATAGAATCATTGGATGTTTCTAGTTCTACGAACAAACCCGTTAGAAACCGCTTGGAATGTTTTGAATCTTAAATCAATGAGATCATCCCCAATTCCAGAGGTAAAAATAGATATATAGATTCCTTCTAGTTTTTGAGAGATTTAAAAACCAAGGAAAAATTTTAACTCACCCATCATACTCATTTAAAACTCATATTTCAATAGATCTGCAAAGGAATCGGTTAAAGATTGATGAGTTGAACCAAATATAATGTCATAAACATAAATATGAACAATCAAAACATTTTTCTTGTATTTCTTTATAAAAATTATTGGATCTGCATTTCCCTTGACATAGTTATTTTGAAGAAAAAATCTTTTAAGTTTATCATACCAAGCTCGAGGGGCTTGTTTAAGTCCATACAGAGCTTTGGTAAGTCTAAAAACATGATCAGGATGTTTTGTATCTTCAAATATAGGAGGTTGTTCAAAACAAACTTCCTCTTGAACATAACTGTTAGGGAAATCACATTTCACATCCATTTAAAAAAGTTTGAAATTGAATAATGCTGCAAACGCAAGTAAAATACGAATAGATTCAAGTCTAGCTACTGGAGCATAGGTTTCTTCATAGTCTATTTCTTCTTGTTGATTATATCCTTTAGCAACTAATCTAGATTTATTTCTAACAATGATTCCATTTTCATCACACTTATTTCTGAAGACCCATTTTACTCCAATAACAGAAGTTTCCTTAGGTCTTTCAACCAAGTTACAGACTTTATTCCTTTCAAATTCAATTAGTTCATCTTGAATAGCTTTAATCTATTCATTATCACCTAAATCTTCATCAATTCTTTTTGGTTATAATTGGAAAAGGAATGCTAGATGTTTTACTTCATTTCTTAAGGAAATTATAGTCTTTATAGGTTGATTGAAATCACCAAAGATATTATCAATGGGATGATTCTTTAGAAACAACTGTTTTGGGTTTTGTAAAACATGTTCATCAACATAGGGTAGGAAATCTTCTGGGGTAAATGTTTCAGTAGTATCTTCTTGAACATTTTCCTTATCAGAATGATATTCTATCGAAGGTTGATAATCAGTTTTTGAAAAAACATCTGAAGATGTAGGTTGGGGTTATTTAAAAACAAAAGGATAAGTTTCATCAAATTTGACATGTACTATCTCTTCAACAGTACAAGTGTTTTTATTGAAAACTCTATATGCCTTAGAAATTGTGGAGTAGCCTAAGAAAATTCCTTCATCAGATTTTGGTGCACATTTATGTAGATTATATTTAGTATTCAGAATGAATATCTTGAAAACAAAAACCTTAAAGTAGGATATTCTAGGTTTTCAACCATTCCATAACTCATAAAAAGTTTTATTAAGAAAATTTCTAATCAAAACACGATTTATAGTATAACAAGCAGTACTTACAGCTTCAGCCCAAAAATGCTTGGATATAGAATACTCACTCAACATGGTTCTAGTTATCCCTTGAATAATTCTATTTCTTCTTTAAACAACACCATTCTGTTGAGGTGTTCTGGGTGCTGAGAAGTTGCGAGTAATACCTTTTCTACTAAAAAAAGTTTCAAAATCAGAATTTTGAAATTCTCCACCATGATCACTATGAATAGTTTTAAATGGAAGTATTTTATCATTTTTAACTTGGTCTCTAAAAGTTTTGAAATACGAGATGGCTTTAGACTTCTTTGTTAGAAAATAGACCCACATTAATCTAGTGTAATCATCAATGAGGAAAAATACATAATACTTGCCCCCAATGATTCCTATTTGTGTTGGACCAAAGAGATCCATATGCACTAGCTGTAATGCATCAGTAGTTGAGACTTCACCGACTGATTTAAAACCTGACTTGTGTTGCTTTCCATATTGACAAGGGTCACAAAATTTTGAATAATCGAATCTAAGATCTGGTAGATCCTTAACTAGTCCTTTCTTATAAATTTTGCATAAGTTCCAAAGGTTACAGTGTCCTAACCTTCTATGCCACAACCAAGAATAATCTTCCATTGCACTAAGGCAAGGTAATTCTTGGCTCCTAAGGTCTTCTAAGTTTAGTGTGTAAACATTCTCTTGCCTATTGGCAGAAAGAATAAATTCTTCCTTGTAATTTTGTACTTTGCACTTGTCATTCCTAAAATTCACAAGTTAGCCTTCATCACATAATTTACTTATGATAATGAGGCTATTCTTAAGACCCTTAACAAAGAAAACATTTGAAATCAATGTTTTTCCAAGAAGAACGATGTTACGTATACCAGTAATTTCTCCCTGAGCATTATTTACGAAAGTTACTTTTCCTCCTTTCATCTTGATAAACTTTTCAGAATAGTTTTTGTTACTAGTCTTATGCTGGGAACATCCACTATCCATGTACCACATATTGCTATTGATACTTTCCCTATTTTCCAAAAAATAAGAAAAAGTTATACTTTCAGAATCCAAACATTCTAGGATCTGAAATTGTTAGACAACAAAATTTTGGGTATCCACATTTTTTTAGAAAAATAAGCTGTATGAAACCCAAGATATTGAACTTTATTCAAGGAACAATTTTTATTCCAATGCCCACCACATTGATATTTAGTGCAAAAAGGTACTCTAGAAGGAACAAAATAGTTGTTTTTGAAAACCAATTTTTGGTTAGTATAACCTACTCCAGTAGTGTTTCCTTGAAGTTTAATTTGAGAATACATCTTGTCAAAATTTTCTTCCTAGAGGTAAAGTTTCCAATAAGCATCTTAAGAAAAAATATTTCAGATTTCAGTCTGATGACTAAATTCCTATCCTCAGGAATCATTTCCTTAGAGTTATATTTTTCCTCAAACACTTTTATCTCTAAAATAACATTCTTAAGATCTTTAAAATGTTCTTCGTTAACGGAATTTTCTTTCTCAAGGTCTTTAGAATATTTTTCTAAAAGCTATTCTTTATCTCTAAGATCTCTAGAAATATCTGAAATCTATTTTGTAAGAATTTCTTCCCTGGTATTTTCCTTGTCTAATTTCTTAGAAATTTTACAATTTCTTACTTCATGTAACTTGTAAAATCTATAAACTTCTTCATATGAAGGTATTTCTTCATTTTTTAAGGATGATGTATCTTCCTTGGAATTACTATTTTCCGAATAGTAATTCTTAACAAGAGATAAATTTGTTAAAGCCTCGGCAAAGTGTACCTTGTCCATAAGACATGTATTGGGGAAAGAATTAGTTGCAATAAATCCCATATTCTTTTATGATGATGAATCATATTCAGAAGATTCACTTTATGAAGATTCTCTACAGCTAGAACTTCAAGTATCATTATCTTTAAGGCTTTTCTTAGGCTTTGATCGATAGAATTTCTTCTTATTCCTTTCTGAATTCCTTTCCTTCTTTTCCTTCTTTTTCAACAAAGGAAAATCAGGTCTAATATGACCTGTTATTTTACATTCATAACAAGTAACTTCTCCATATTTCTTGTCTCTTTAGTCATTCTTCTTATACATATTCTGATGGTTCTTTTGAGCTTCAATCTTGTTCATTCTCTAAGCAAGATTAGCTAATTCATTCTCAGACTTTCCTGTGTCACTGGATTCTGACTGAATAATGACTTTCTTTTTCTTTGATCTAGTTTCAATTTCTGGAGTCTTGGATTTTATATGTTTAGAAGCGGTTGTAAAAGCAACTCCTCCATTCCCACTCTTCTTCTTAACATTTTCAGCATGTCTCTTCATTCTGGATTCATATAGAAGAAGAGTTCCAAACAACTCATCTAAGGAAATCTGAGTGACTTTCTTGTTCTCATCAATAGCTGTCCTCTTCGACTCCCATTCATTTGGAATTATATCTATGATCTTTTCTATAAGATCCTCATCATCCAAACCTTTTTCTCCCATAGATTTTAAGCTATTCATAATAGTCATAAACCTTTTTTGTACTTTGCTTATAGGTTCTCCATAAGGAAAGTTAAAGCTATGGTATTCAGCTCTCAAAATAGCTCTTCTTGTCTCTATGAATTTAGATGTACCAAAACTGTGTAACTTCAAGTTTCTTCCAGATACTGTTTGTAGCTTCACACGATGATATTTGACAATAGATGTTCCTAGTCATGGAACATAACAAAGTATTTCTGACTCTGAAGTTTTCCTGATATTCTGATTTCTACTGATTCGTAAAGGTTCTCAGTTCCTTATCTGGAATTTTATAATCTCCAGTCAGAATTAGATAGTTATCAACTCCATTATTGATAACAAAATTGTTCATCATATCTCTCCAGTACTCATAAACATTTCTATTGAAAATAGGAGGTCTGGTAGGATTTATATTTTCAATAGAACCACCATTTAAACCTTCCATCCTTAAGATAATATTTGGCAAAAAAACTTGTTAGTACTATGAGTTTGTAAAAATAAGAAAATATCCTAATAAAGGAAAATATATAACAAAATAAAAATGAATCCAAACTATGTGATCCCAAAAAACAGATTCTGAAAAAGTATGAATCCGGAAGTTCAATTCCGAGAATTCTCTTCTGAATCTAATCGTGAGATTAATTCAGATTGTACCAACGCTCTGATACCAATTGTGAGATGGTATGTGAGTGTGATATACTCTATAATAACAAATTCATGATCTAATATGTAAACATGAGATGCTAAAATGCAATAGGGGGGTGAATGGTAATTTTTAAAAATTCCTTTGGATATTTTAAAGATAGTTATGTTTAACAAGGTTAAACAAGATAATTCACAAGACCTCTAAGTTATAATAACTTTCTTGAATCCAGAAAAGTGATTATGGAAATGAAAAATGATGTTATTAATATTTTCATGACTTATTATATACTCCCTTTACTGATTTTATATGAAATGTGCATAATTTGTGTGAAATATTAATGTTTTAATATTAAGTATAATTTTTGAGCATTTTTAGAAGTAGTCCAATTAAGTCAGTTTACTATTTTATTTATAAATCTCCCCCTACTGATACCAATTGTTTGGTTCTTGTTTTTTAAGATTCCACTTTAAATATACAACATTTCTTCAGAAGGTACCATGATCCAATTCTGTAATTTGAAGGGTCATATGGTCCTCACAAACAGTACCAAAGAATTAGTGAAGAAACTGGAATATTCATGAAGATTGATTTACTTGGATCAATAAAGAGACCCAAATTAAATTTTTTTCCACCATAGTTTGGGGGACAATTTAAGGAGTCCAGGATAAAAATTTCAGAGCCCAACTCTAAGAACAAGGGGCCCAAATGAATCTTTGAAGTCCAGCCCACCATTCTGGCCAAGCAATAAAATCAGTATAGTATTCCTGACATATCTCATGATGAAAGAATACAATTGAGCTGATATTTTGCAGTGTGAAAGGGAGATATATACGACCGACTTTTTTGAATAAATAATTTGTCTTTGAAGGCATCATCTATTTCCAAAACCGTTTCACATTTTGGACTTCAAAAATACTGGATTGAAATGGACAGTTTAACTTTGTTTAATCAACTGGCCATATATTTCGATCATTAAGTCCAAATGACTCCCAATTTTGAGAGTAGACTTCCAACTATATTATATAAAACTTTTAATAATGATATTTCTTGAGATTTGGCTGTCGGAATAGCCAACATGGCGATGAAAGTGGAGGGACAGATTGAGAATGCAAACAGTCCACTCCTTGGGCTATAAATACTCTCCCCTTCTCTCCTTGAGATGGGTTGGCATTTCATAAGAGAGGAGATCATATTGGCACGACCAAAGCCTTTAAAAATGCTTGGGAGGACCTGAAATACTCATTTTTTCACTTTATAGACCTTTCCTCCTCTCTTTGTTTTCACTTACTTTCGTGTTCTTCGTTTTTGTAATCTTGTAATTCTCTTTCTTTGTAATTCTGTTTTAATGCAAGTTACTTCTTCAATATCTCTTATTGTAATCCACCTTCTGTAGTTTAATATTTATGTTCTTAAAATAGTTTAAATTCAGTTGAATACCCTTTCCTTCTTCTTCTTCCTCATTCAATCGAAAATCCATTTTTAATTTTCTTCATTGTTTGTGTGTGTGTTCGGCGCACTACTCTTTTCTTATCCCTTTCTTTTTCTTATCTTCTTAATTTATAATCATAATAATTATAACCAGATTATTAAACACCCAAATGTATGAGTAAATATCTCATTGGGGTGAGTTATAATTTAGTTATGATAAGTTATTGAGATCTTTTGCTCGATGAATATTCTTTGAATTAACATTGTGTATGTTGGACTTAACATGTCATGGATTAATGACTTGTTTTGTTTAACATGTGGTTTCCATGGATTATTGGAACCATAAATACACCACCATTAATAAGCTCTGATTGATATTATAACCTTAAGTTAAGTTAAGACTTGGATTAAAGACTTCACACTTAGGAATTCTAATCAACAATATCTTGTCACATGGGTGTTAATTTAATGCAATATAAAGCAAAGCTCAAGGATATCACAAGATTAAATACCTAATCATGAACTCACCCCAATCTTTACCAATTTGTTAAATCAATTATATTCAATAAATCATTTCAATTAATATTTGAAAACAAACCCCCCTAATCAAAATACAATCAACTAAAAACAAACGACTATTAGAAAGTATCATCACCGAGGATTCGACCCGAGTGCTGCTATACACATTAGCAGAGCACTGGAACTTTCACTGGTCGATAGGCAAAAATCGGCCATGCATTTCACATAGCGCCGTTGCCAGGTATGGTGCTTTATGTAGTCCTCAGTTTTTAGTTATTGTAAAAAAAATAAAAAAAAACAAAATTTAAAAAAAATTCGAAAAAAAACACAAAGAAAACCCATCTTCCTCTTAAAAATCATAAACTGAAAAAATACAAAGAAAAACCCATCTTCCTCTTTATTACAAAATCTTTCTGAATTCCCCTTAGCCTTCCAAACAATCCCTCATATTGTTTTGACCTTGAAATTGAGCGAACATATCGCCAACTTAGGAGGAACATAAGAGATAATAAAATAATTCAAGAACCAGTCCTTGTCCAACTAGTTGAATTAGAAATGGCCAATCATAGGGAACGAACACTTAAAGAACTCGATGCCCCTAATATGAATTACCAACCTCTTTGTATTCAATATCCAAAAATAGAGGCTGACTTTGAACTCAAATCGGGGTTGATTCATCTTCTTCGTCATTTCCATGGGCTAGCCGGTGAGGATCCACATCTTCACCTTAAAGAGTTCCAAGTAGTGTGCTCTACCATGAAGCCTCAAGGGGTTTCTGAAGAATAAATCAAACTCCAATCATTCCCTTTCTCCCTAGCTGACACTACTAAGTCATGGATCTACTACCTTCCTCTTGGTTCCACAACCACATGGAATGACATGAAGCGACTCTTCTCAGAGAAATTCTTTCCTACTTCTCGTACTGCTTCTATCCAAAAGGAAATAAGTGGTATCCGTCAGTTCCCAAGTGAATCACTCCATGAGTACTGGGAGAGATTCAAAATCTTGTTGCAATCTATCCACATCACCAAATCCCTAACCAACTCTTGATCCAACAATTTTATGAGGGGTTATTGGGTATGGAGAGAACTCTCATAGATGTCGCAAGTGGCGGTGCCCTTGTTGATAAAACTCCTACAGCTACAAGAGATATCATAAGTAACATGGATACAAACACACAACAATTACATACTCGAGAACATGCTCAAGTCAAAAAATCCCAAGATAATCAATCAATTAAGTCGAACAAGATGACTGAGTGGATGAGGGAACTTACAGGTCTTGTGCGACAACTAGCTATGGCTACCAAATCCCCAACCTCGTCTTCTCCATAGTCAATGTTTCTTGGACCTGTCAAAAACTGTGGAATCTGTAACTCTCCATCTCATCCAACTGACACATGTACACAACTTCAAGAGGATAAATCCAATTCATCTGGACCAATGGAGCTCAATACAGTATACGCTAAGCGAAACACCAATCCTCAACTATCAGGTTAGTTTTTTAGAAACTTCAACCGACCTCACTCTGAGCCCTTCTCTTCTTCCTATAACTAAGGCCTTATGTTTGGTAATCCCATATCTCATCCCACTCAATTCCCTCCTCAAAACCCACACCAATACCGATATGTTCAAGGTGGTGGTAACTTCCATCAACCTTATCCTTTTGTTACTCAACCTCAAAGGAACAATTCTCCTCCTGGATTCCATTATCCTAGTGAGCCTTCCCAATTCCAAAACCAATACAATCGATTTCCCAAGCACCAAAATCAAGGCAATCCCAATCCGGGACAAGCCTCTTCTTCCAAGAAACCATGGGAAAGTGTTGTTGAAGATCTTTCCTCCTTCACCTGTTCTAGCCTTAAAAACATTGAAACTCTAGGTCAACTTTCATCCCACCTGAGCCAGCAACAACAATCAAATTCTTCCCAACTCCCAGCTCAACCATTTCCCAACCCCATGGGTAATGTAAGTTCAATTGCTCTTAGATCAGGAAAGCAACTTTCTATGCCTCACGATAAATCCTCAAACCCTCCTTTGAATGTTGACCTAGAAAACGAAAATAAAAATAAAATTGAAAAGGAACCTGAATCCATTCCCTCACCTCTTTCCATTCCACTTAGGAATCCAATTCCTTTTCCTCAAGCTGTTTCTAAACCAAGGAAGTCCTTTGAACCTGATCCGGAATTGCTCGACATGTTTAGACGTGTTGAATTCAACATTCCCCTCGTAGATTCCATAAAACAAATTCCTAAGTATGCCATGTTTCTCAAGGAGTTGTGTACCCACAAGAGGCAACTTAGTACCTTCAAAAATGTTTCCACCCAGAAGTATATTCCCATAAAGTGCAAAAAACCAGGGACCTTTATGGTTCCATGCCAAATTGGATGTTCGAACTTTGATGATGCACTCATAGACCTAGGAGCCTCAATTAATGTCATGCCCAAATCCATATTATCCAACCTCGGTCTTGGTCTTTTACACCCAACGGGTGTTGTCATCCAGTTAGCCAATCGAAGCACAGCTAGTCCTAAGGGAATAATTGAGGATGTCCTTATCTGAGTTAACGATCTTATCTTCCCTGCTGATTTCTATGTCCTTGACATGGAAGGTGAGACGACCTCTTCTCGATCTCCCCTAATTATAGGCAGACCATTCCACATGACTGCGAGAACCAAGATTGATGTCCATTTAGGCATCTTATCCATGGAATTCGATGACCAACTGGTCAAGTTTGAAATTTTCCAAGCCATGTGATACCCATCTGAGGATCACTCTGCATTCTCAATTCATGATTCTAAGGACACTTCTAAGAATCAATCGAACCCCAATCCACCGTGTTCTTCATGTTCTAATGACAATGGATCTTGTGAAATCTGCACTATGATTAACCAAGTCATAAATGGTGATGTTGATGTGGACCTCTCATTCATAGACTCCATCAATCTAGAGGAACTTAAAAACTCTCTTGAATTCCACATCAATTCTGATCTCTACTGCTCCACCTTGGACAGTATTAAGGAAAACGAACCTGAAGCAACTGAAGTCCCTTCTTCCATTCCAGAGTTGTCTAGCCCAAAAGTGAAAGATGAGACTGATCTAAAACCTCTTCCTGCGGACCTGAAATATGCATTCCTCTTCCATGATCACTCATATCGTGTCATTATCTGTACCACACTTACTAAAATTGAGGAGTCCAAACTTGTTCAAGTGTTAGAGGGAAAAAAAGGCCTTAGGTTGGACCCTATATGACATACTAGGAATCAACCCTTCCCTTTTCATGCATCACATCCATCTTGAGGAGTCATCCAAACCAATTAGACAACCACAAATAATACACAATCCACTCATCCTTGAGGTAGTTAGGGAAGAGATCACCAAACTTCTTCAAGCTGGTATTATAAACCCAATTTCTGATAGTGAATGGGTTAGTCCAATTCAAGTTATAACTAAGAAGGGTGGGATAACTGTTGTCACAAATGAACATGGAGAGTTAGTCACAACTCGAGGGAAAAACAAATGGCGTGTGTGCATCGACTATAGAAAATTGAATGCTGAAACATGAAAAGATAACTAAACTCTTCCATTCCATGATCAAATTCTAGAAAGATTAGACGAAACGTCACACTATTACTTTCTTGATGGATACACCGACTATTTTCAAATCCCAATCTCACCTCAGGACCAAGAAAATACTACTTTCACATGCCCCTTTGGAACATATGCATATAGAAGGATGCCTTTTGGCCTTTGTAATGCTCCTACAACATTCCAGAGGTGTATGATGAGTATATTTTCATAATTCATTGAACACTGCATGGAAGTCTTCATGTATGACTTCACCATTTATGAAGAGTCATTTGAATCTTGTTTTAATTTTAACGCCCCGACCCTAGTTACCCAGAGTCGGTGCATTATTACATAACATTGGCATGATCACAAGAAAGATCAAATCTCGAAAGAACGATTGGTTTAGTAGCTATAACGACCCATACTTTACATACATTGTTAATACTTCGAAATTGAAGCACACTTATTACAACATATGACAAAACCACAAAGGACCGTATAGGTATAGTGTCTTTAGAAACTGGGAAACATAAACAACTGGTTCATAAATCTTCTACAGTGTCTCCCATTTGTTTCATCATATCTAGGGTCCCTTTTAGCATATTCTACTTAATATCCATCTTCCTGACCTGGGGAAAAGAAAACATAAAAGGGTGAGCTCAAATGCTCAGCAAGGGCAAATAAAGGAAATAAAAATCATATCATATCTTTATGAAAATCAAAACCTGCAAAAGAGATCATAATATCTTAACATGGAATAAATCATAGAAGTGAAAATGAGATCCCCATAATCATAACATAAAACTTGAAACTTTGTGTCATGCACACATAATCATGGAAAATCATTTCTTGTTAGTCATGACTCATTGCCAAGACTATCTTAGTGGACAAAGTCCCTTTCTGAACCGAGTTCACTCCTCGTTTCAGTCCTGTTTCACTGAACCGAAATAACCTTCCGTTCCAGCCATGTCTATCTCATGAGATATAAATCTTTACCCAATGCATTGGAGGGAGATATAGGTCCCACCCATCTTATAATGAATCCTTTCTTATGTGTGCCACATAATCATAAAACATACATCATCGCATAACACATGTAACAAAAATGGGATTCTTGAAACATCATGACATCATAAATCAATTCATATAAGATAATGGAATTCATAAAAATAATTCCATCACAACATGATCAAATCAATGTAATAATAGGGATAAAAACAGAACCCTTTATTATCTTAGATGGAAAATAATTTTGATAAAACACTTGAACTTCATTCTTGAGGAAAATATCCTTTCTTCTTCAAAAACATTTTTCCTTTCATAACATGTCATACAACTTTAAAATAAAAGAAGTTGATTAAAAATAAACTTGAAAACTTGTAAAGGAAGCTTCTTGGAAATAATGTTTTAAAAATCCATTCAAGCCGTATAAGTTAAAAAAAACATTCTTCGTACTTTTGTCGGAAAAGTCAAAAAGTACCTCGTATGAAAAACGACAAAAGATTCCTTTCATATCTTTTACAAAAAAACTTACCGAAGGGTAAAATTGGATATAAACTATTGTAGAAGGATGGAAATAATATTACATGTTGAGGGAACATGGATGTGGATGATAAAATACACCCCAGTAAATACTTACGAATAAACAATCTCGGATAAAAATGAGATTGTGATATTTCCCTTACCTTAGGTCCGATTTGCTTTGTTCGTGTCCGAAGCTCCTGTATAATGGTTTAAATAATGTTATTGACTTATTCCAGAATCATACATATTGATATGATATCATATATGGTCATATTATTAGCTTCTTGTTAGTAATATTTCATTGTTACTTGTTACTCGGGTCTTTATAACTTTTTGTTCTTATGCGTGTTTTGTCGAATAAATTCTTATTCTTTTCTTTAGGTTATAGATAATTCATTTCCATAATGGTATTAGTGTAGTATATACCATATTAATTCATTAAATTCATTTATATAATCATTATGAAATGAAGATCATGTAGAACGAGTCGCATCACATCGTGGAGACAGTATTCCGTACGTACGCACGAGTGATGATATCGTTCCTATGATCGTGGAATTGTATTGGAGTATATATATATATTATTTCAGTATCAATATTACTTCATAATAATCATATATAGTTACTTATTACACCATTATAACCGTCCTTGTAAGGTGATGGTGGAAAAATAGATTACACCACGGCGTGGAGACGGTATTCCGTACGTACGCACGCGCGGTGATTTCATTTTTCCGTAGGATGGATAGAAGGTGAATTAGGGTTGTTTCATATTTATAATAAAATATCAGTATGTAAGTAATACTGATGTTATTACTTTATCATGAAACAACTAAAGAAGAAGAAGTTGAAGAAGAATGAAATTGAAAAGATAGGTAATGGATATTACCTCTTCTTTGGAACGCCTCTTTGAATCCTCCACATAAGGAACTAAGATTGGTCTTTGGAGAAGACCAGGACCTCTAGGATTATTCTAGGGAAGTGGAGAGGAGAAAATGGCAGGGGTTGGCCAAGCTTGAGTGCTCAAATTGGTGTGAGGAGGAGGGGGAGGAGGTGCCCTTTTATAAGGGAGGAGAGGGGCACCTTAGGAATATCTCAAAATATTATTTTATATTAAAGTCAAAATCGGTTTATAATGGTTCCAAAGGGTCTTATTTCGAAGCTAAAGTGGGGATGGGTCAAAATCCTATCAACCAATAGGATTTAGACAAGTTTAGGGTATTATTTTAACCTTATCAATTAGATTTAACTCTAAGTTAATTAATTTAACTTTTACCGTGTCTTTTTGTTTTCTTTTACTATATGGTTAATACACTTACTATAACATGCCAAACGAACCCCAAATTGTTTATTATTAATATATATATCCTTAGCTAAGTCATTTGGCCGAACCTTAGATTTTTAGGAATAAAATAACAATTAATAATATAATATTTGATTTAAAAACTATTTTGTGTCAATTTTGACACTATTTGATATATGATTTTTGTGAAAGTCATAACAGAATTATATGTTCGAACCAAGTTGATTAAATCAACATTAATATATCATAGTAACCTAGAAAATTAGTGGAATTCATAAAAAGTCTTAAATTACATTTATTTTGGTATTTATATTATCAATTTTGTCAATATTTCATTAATAAGATAATTACTGCATCATCTTTGTGTCATAAATAAATTAAATTATTTGATGTCGAAAAATTACAAATAAAATATCATCATGTAGGAAATCTTTTTAGCTTTCTAATGAATATTTAAAATTGAATTTATCTTATGTATAACCCCATATTAAAAATGATTTACTTATTAAACATTGATTTTAACTATTTTAACCCTTCTTTAAATAAATTAATAATAAATGTCCTAATCTAATCCAAGTGGGCCTAAATGGTCATATTTTATTCCTAAGTTTGTTTTTCGTCGAATTACACTTGTCCAATAGAATTAGGACATGTGTTAGGGTAATATTAATATCATATTTACCCTTAGTTACCCTATTTACTATTAACCGCGGTAAAAAAAAGTAAAAAGTTACTATTCACCAAAAAATTATTTTTATCTCATTGAACCACATTTTACTTACTGATATCAACCGTGTCTGTCGGATTTTCGAAATTCCATTCACAGAAGCGGTAAAATTAAGTTTTATGCAAAATTCAGTTTTTAACCTACCACTTAGTGGTTTCACTATTCATCAAAAATTGAAAGTTTTCAGAAAAATACCAAAATTTCACCCTAGGCTAATTTCGATATTCTGAGTCCAAAAATGAAGTCCATTTTGAAAAATAAAATTTATAAAATTTCAAAAAGTGGTTATTACTATTCATAACGGCTAGTTTTAATAGCATATTGTTGTTTAGTGAAACTCGGTATTGCGTACGACGCAAGCTATCGAGGAAGGTCGCGATTGCGTGTAAAGCAAGCCAAGCAAGTGTTGTGTAGAAAAAGATCCCTTTGATGATTTATATAACATAAAAGTCTCAGGTGTTACATTCTACCCCCCTCAAAAAGAATTTCTCCCTCGAAATTCGTCACTTTGCAACAAACAGATGAGGATACTTCTCCCTCATCATATCCTCAAGCTCCCATGAAGCTTCTTCAAGTTGGTGGTTTCTCCATAAAACTTTCACCAAGCGAGTGGTCTTGTTTCGTAGGACTTTTTCGCTACGATCCAGAATCTCTATCGGCTGTTCTTCATAAGAAAGATCTTGCTCCAGCGGTACAACTTCTGAGCTGAGTACATGTGAAGGATCTGGTATGTACTTTCTCAGGAGAGATACATGGAACACATCGTGAACTTGAGAGAGATTCGGTGGAAGCGCCAATCGGTAAGCTACCTTCCCAACACGATCCAGTATTTCAAAAGGACCGATATATCTAGGGCTCAACTTCCCCATCTTTCCAAATCTCATAACCCTCTTCCAGGGAGATATTTTATCGCCCACTTCAAACTCTAGGTCTTTTCTTCGGTTGTCGGCATAACTTTTCTGTCGACTCTGAGCTGCTCTTATGTGTTGTTGAATAGATCTGACCTTTTCTGCCATTTCATCAACGAGATCAGGTCCTAATAGCTTTCTTTCCCCAACTTCATCCCAGCAAGTTGGAGTCCTGCATTTCTTTCCATAGAGAGCTTCATAAGGAGCCATCTGAATACTGGAGTGAAAGCTATTATTATAAGAAAATTCCACCAAAGGTAGGTGTTGATCCCAACCTCCTTTGAAATCCATAGAGCAAGCTCTCAACATATCTTCTAGGGTTTGAATTGTTCTCTCAGACTGACCGTCTGTCTGGGGATGATAAGCAGTGCTGAAACTCAACTCTGTATCCAGAGTATGCTGAAGACTTCGCCAGAACTTCGAGGTAAATCTCGGATCTCGATCAGATATAATAGAAAGTGGTACTCCATGCAATCTTACCACTTCCTTTACATATATCATGGCAAGCTGATCTAGAGAGAAATCCTCTCTAATAGCAATGAAGTGTGCAGACTTTGTAAGACGATCAAATATGACCCAGATAGCATTATTGCCTTTGGATGTTTTAGGAAGTCCTGTGACAAAGTCCATAGTGATGTTTTCCCATTTCCATTCGGGTATGTGTAATGGTTGTAACATCCCCTTAGACTTCTGACTCTCAGCTTTAACTTGTTGACAAACCAAGCATCGAGAGACATATTCAGCAACATCTCTTTTCATGCCATCCCACCAGAAGTACTCTTTCAGGTCCCTATACATCTTCGTGCTTCCAGGATGAATAGAGAATGATGAACTATGAGCCTCATCCAGCAGCTCATTCTTTAATTCGGGGATGGGAGGAACGCAAACCCGATTCCTGAACTTTATTATCCCATCACAATCAAGGTTGAATTCAGGAACATTTCTCACCTTCTTTTGTAACTCGACATCTTCTTTCTGTGCCTCTTTAATCTTCACATGTATAGATGGTTGAACATTCATTTGAGAAAGATAAGATTTTTCCCCTTCCCTTATAATTCCAAGATCCATCCTTTGTAAATCCATAAATATTGGATCTTTTGTGATCCTCATCATGGATAAACTAGCATGGTCTTGTCGACTTAATGCATCTGCCACCTTGTTTGCTTTCCCAGGGTGGTAATGGATTGAGCAGTCATAATCCTTAATCAGCTCCAACCATCTTCTTTGACGCGTATTCAACTCCTTTTGTGTGAAAATATACTTTAAACTTTTATGATCAGTATAAATATCACACCTTTCACCATAAAGGTAATGCCTCCAAATCTTTAATGCAAAGATTACCGCAGCCAACTCCAAATCATGTGTTGGGTAATTTTGCTCATGGATTTTCAACTGTCGTGAGGCATAAGCTATCACCATATCATTTTGCATAAGAACACACCCCTATCCCTTCTTGGATGCATCACTGTAGATCACAAACCTTTCTACACTACAAGGCAGTGTGAGCACAAGTGCACTGGATAACCTTCTTTTCAACTCCTTGAAATTCTCTTCACATTCCTCTGTCCAGACAAACTTAACTCCCTTCCGAGTCAACTTGGTGATTGGATTAGATAATCGTGAAAAATCTTTTACAAAACGTTGATAATATCCAGCCAAACCAAGAAAACTTCGGATCTCAGTTACTGTTGTTGGTCTTGACCATCTTTCGATAACCTCTGTTTTTGCTGGATCCACAGATATCCCCTCTTTTGAGATTATATGACCCAAAAATGCAACTTTTTGAAGCCAAAATTCACACTTGGTAAATTTGGCATAAAGCTTCTCCTTTCTCAGGGTATTCAATATAATTCTCAAGTGATCTTCATGCTCTTCCTTGCTCTTTGAATAGACAAGAATATCGTCTATAAAGACTACCACAAATTGATCAAGATAGTCTCTAAAGACTCTATTCATTAGATCCATGAAGATAGCAGGGGCATTAGTAAGACCAAATGGCATCACTATAAATTCATAGTGTCCATACCTTGTACGGAAAGCCGTCTTTGGTATATGCTCCCTTTTGACCCTTAATTGATGATACCCTGAACGAAGATCAATCTTGGAAAAGTATTGAGCTCCGCGTAGTTGGTCAAATAAGTCATCAATGTGTGGGAGATGATATTTGTTCTTGATAGTGATCTTGTTAAGTTCTCCAATGCAAAGTCTCATTGATCCATCTTTCTTCTTAACAAATAGAACAGGTGCTCCCCAAGGTGACGCACTAGGGCGTATGAATCCCTTATCAAGATTCTCTTGGAGTTGCTTCTTCAATTCCTGCAACTCAATTGGGGCCATTCTATAAGGTGTCTTTGAAATAGGCAAATCACCCGGTACGAGTTCTATTGAAAACTCAACTTCACGATTTGGTGGAAGACCTGGCAATTCCTCCGGAAAGACATCATCAAACTCCCGTACAATGGGCATATTCTTAATCGTGAGTTTCTCACCAACCATTTGAGATAAATAACCTTCATTTAGTGGAATCAATACCCATAAGATGGAAGAAATTTCCACTGGAAGGTTATGTTCATCCTTGCATTGATAGACGATCGTAGATTGATCTGGAATATGAAATGTGACTTCCCTTCTTTGGCAATCGATATGAGCTCCATGTAGAGAAAGCCAATCCATGCCAATAATCACATCAAATTCCACTAAAGGAAGGATCACAAGATTTGCAGGAAGCACTTTCCCACAAACTTTGATCGGAGAAGAATTATAAACTTTTGATGCGATTGATGTGCCATTAGGTGTTGTCACAGCTAACTCAACATCTAATTGTTGAGGTAATACGGTGATACCCTTAGAAAAGTCTTCAGAAATAAAAGAGTGGGTGGATCTAGAATCAAATAAAACATTTGCTACTTTAGAGTGGATGGTAAGTGTACCTTTCACCACATCGTTATCGTACTCCACATCGCTGATAGAAATTGCATGTGACTTTCCTTTTTCTTTAGCCTTAAGAGTTTGTTGACGTCGACCATCATCATCAACCCTTGGATTTGGGCATTGATTGGCATAATGCCCCATCTCCTTGCACTTCAAACATTGAAGTGTAGTAGGTTCATTCTGTGTATCCCTTCCTTTGTTTGCGTCATTAGACATCTTCTTCCCATTATCACGGCATTCAAATGCCCGATGACCTTCTTTTCCACATTTAAAACATTTACTTGTCCCTTTAAGACAACTCCCTCCATGTTTCTTTCCACACTTTGAGCATAAGGGAAAGTTCATCTTCTTTTCAGTGTGCTCTTTAGAGTTTCCTTTGAATTCCATCTTCCTCTTCTTATCAAACCCATGCGTCTGATGGGTTACTCCAATCTCCATCTCGACTTTGAGAGCACATCGAACGATTTCCTTGTAGATATTGAAGTCCCTTATGGCTAACGCCCTTCGAAGACTTGGTTTTAAGCCACTAAAGAATCGATCGATCTTACTCTCAGGTTGGATAATAATACCAGAAGCGTACCTTGCAAGTCTTGTAAAATTTGCTTCATAGGTACCAACAGATTCATCATCCCTTTTCTTCAGTTCAAGAAACTCTTTCTCCATCTTTGTTCAGAGAATACGAGGGAAGTACTTATTGAAAAATAAGTTCTTGAACTCATCCCATTCCATAGACTCAATTTCATCCCTTTGCCTCGTATTCTTAACAAGATTCCACCATTGATCAGCATCTCCTTCCAAACGATACACTGCTAGGATGACTTTATCATGTTCAGAACATTGAAGAACTGAAAATATCTTTTCAGTAGTACTAATCCATTGTTCAGCAACTAATGGATCAGTAGACCCGCTGAAAGAAGGTGGACGCTGCCTCATGAAGGATTCAACAGAATGTTTCTCCATCCTTTGCTCGTTTGGAAATCCTGCATGATTCATAGCTTGAGAAAGTTGTGTGAGCATGGCTACAAGATTTTTCATTCCAGCTCCCATATCGTTTGGTTGCTCAGGGGGACAATCATTGCATTGCCCATCACATTCCGCATTAACACGGTTCCTTCGGGTTCCAGCCATTGACTAAAACCAAGAAGAATAGTGTGAGCAACACTAATTATAATAGGAAACCACATAATTCAAGAATAAAATTTTCATGCTTAAGGTCTTATCCTAGGTTATTCAAGGCCATTTCTAAAACACTAAGATTGTGTTCTATGCTTAGACTTATCCTTAGGGTTCTTACTAAGGCTTTCACATCCTAGTTTCCAAAGGTTGACTATACCTTTCCTCTGATACCAACTATAACGGTCTGGAATTACTTCCAGTGGACTATAGTTGATACCTATCAGGGCACTCCATGGGCGGCTACACCCCCTGGGCGGGACACACCACCATCCCCAGTGGCAGCCATTTCCTCATGAAGCCCTTGGGCGGAGAGCCATGCTTCGTCCAACGCTCACATGTGAGAGTTCCCAAGGATCGGATACATTTCTACCTCCTTTGCCTCTGATACCAACTATAACGACCCATACTTTACATACATTGTTAATACTTCGAAATTGAAGCACACTTATTACAACATATGACAAAACCACAAAGGACCGTATAGGTATAGTGTCTTTAGAAACTGGGAAACATAAACAACTGGTTCATAAATCTTCTACAGTGTCTCCCATTTATTTCATCATATCTAGGGTCCCTTTTAGCATATTCTACTTAATATCCATCTTCCTGACCTGGGGAAAAGAAAACATAAAAGGGTGAGCTCAAATGCTCAGCAAGGGCAAATAAAGGAAATAAAAATCATATCATATCTTTATGAAAATCAAAACCTGCAAAAGAGATCATAATATCTTAACATGGAATAAATCATAGAAGTGAAAATGAGATCCCCATAATCATAACATAAAACTTGAAACTTTGTGGCATGCACACATAATCATGGAAAATCATTTCTTGTTAGTCATGACTCATTTCCAAGACTATCTTAGTGGACAAAGTCCCTTTCTGAACCGAGTTCACTCCTCGTTTCAGTCCTGTTTCACTGAACCGAAATAACCTTCCGTTCCAGTCATGTCTATCTCATGAGATATAAATCTTTACCCAATGCATTGGAGGGAGATATAGGTCCCACTCATCTTATAATGAATCCTTTCTTATGTGTGCCACATAATCATAAAACATACATCATCGCATAACACATGTAACAAAAATGGGATTCTTGAAACATCATGACATCATAAATCAATTCATATAAGATAATGGAATTCATAAAAATAATTCCATCACAACATGATCAAATCAATGTAATAATAGGGATAAAAACAGAACCCTTTATTATCTTAGATGGAAAATAATTTTGATAAAACACTTGAACTTCATTCTTGAGGAAAATATCCTTTCTTCTTCAAAAACATTTTTCCTTTCATAACATGTCATACAACTTTAAAATAAAAGAAGTTGATTAAAAATAAACTTGAAAACTTGTAAAGTAAGCTTCTTGGAAATAATGTTTTAAAAATCCATTCAAGCCGTATAAGTTAAAAAAAACATTCTTCGTACTTTTGTCGGAAAAGTCAAAAAGTACCTCGTATGAAAAACGACAAAAGATTCCTTTCATATCTTTTACAAAAAAACTTACCGAAGGGTAAAATTGGATATAAACTATTGTATAAGGATGGAAATAATATTACATGTTGAGGGAACATGGATGTGGATGATAAAATACACCCCAGTAAATACTTACGAATAAACAATCTCGGATAAAAATGAGATTGTGATATTTCCCTTACCTTAGGTCCGATTTGCTTTGTTCGTGTCCGAAGCTCCTGTATAATGGTTTAAATAATGTTATTGACTTATTACAGAATCATACATATTGATATGATATCATATATGGTCATATTATTAGCTTCTTGTTCGTAATATTTCATTGTTACTTGTTACTCGGGTCTTTATAACTTTTTGTTCTTATGCGTGTTTTGTCGAATAAATTCTTATTCTTATCTTTAGGTTATAGATAATTCATTTACAGAATGGTATTAGTGTAGTATATACCATATTCATTCATTCAATTCATTTATATAATCATTATGAAATGAAGATCATGTATAACGAGTCGCATCACATCGTGGAGACGGTATTCCGTACGTACGCACGAGTGATGATATCGTTCCTATGATCATGGAATTGTATTGGAGTATATATATATATTATTTCAGTATCAATATTACTTCATAATAATCATATATAGTTACTTATTACACCATTATAACCATCCTTGTAAGGTGATGGTGGAAAAATAGATTACACCACGGCGTGGAGACGGTATTCCGTACGTACGCACGCGCGGTGATTTCATTTTACCGTAGGATGGATAGAAGGTGAATTAGGGTTGTTTCATATTTATAATAACATATCAGTATGTAAGTAATACTGATGTTATTACTTTATCATTAAACAACTAAAGAAGAAGAAGTTGAAGAAGAAAGAAATTGAAAAGATCGGTAATGGATATTACCTCTTCTTTGGAACGCCTCTTTGAATCCTCCACATAAGGAACTAAGATTGGTCTTTGGAGAAGACCAGGAGCTCTATGATTATTCTAGGGAAGTGGAGAGGAGAACATGGCAGGGTTTGGCCGAGCTTGAGTGCTCAAATTGGTGTGAGGAGGAGGGGGAGGAGGTGCCCTTTTATAAGGGAGGAGAGGGGCACCTTAGGAATATCTCAAAATATTATTTTATATTAAAGTCAAAATCGATTTATAATGGTTCCAAAGGGTCTTATTTCAAAGCTAAAGTGGGGATGGGTCGCAATACTATCAACCAATAGGATTTAGACAAGTTTAGGGTATTATTGTAACCTTATCAATTAGATTTAACTCTAAGTTAATTAATTTAACTTTTACCGTGTCATTTTGTTTTCTTTCACTATATGGTTAATACACTTACTATAACATGCCAAACGAACCCCAAATTGTTTATTATTAATATATATATCCTTATCTAAGTCATTTGGCCGAACCTTAGATTTTTAGGAATAAAATAACAATTAATAATATAATATTTGATTTAAAAACTATTTTGTGTCAATTTTGACACTATTTGATATATGATATTTTTGAAAGTCATAACAGAATTATATGTTCGAACCAAGTTGATTAAATCGACATTAATATATCATAGTAACCTAGAAAATTAGTGGAATTCATAAAAAGTCTTAAATTACATTTATTTTGGTATATATATTATCAATTTTGTCAATATTTCATTAATAAGATAATTACTGCATCATCTTTGTGTCATAAATAAATTAAATTATTTGATGTCTAAAAATTACAAATAAAATATCATCATGTAGGAAATCGTTTTAGCTTTCTAATGAATATTTACAATTGAATTTATCTTATGTATAACCCCATATTAAAAATGATTTACTTATTAAACGTTGATTTTAACTATTTTAACCCTTCTTTAAATAAATTAATAATAAATGTCCTAATCTAATCCAAGTGGGCCTAAATGGTCATATTTTATTCCTAAGTTTGTTTTTGGTCGAATTACACTTGTCCAATAGAATTAGGACATGTGTTAGGGTAATATTAATATCATATTTACCCTTAGTTACCCTATTTACTATTAACCGCGGTAAAAAAAGTAAAAAGTTACTATTCACCAAAAAATTATTTTTATCTCATTGAACCACATTTTACTTACTGATATCAACCGTGTCTGTCGGATTTTCGAAATTCCATTCACAGAAGCGGTAAAATTAAGTTTTATGCAAAATTCAGTTTTTAACCTACCACTTAGTGGTTTCACTATTCATCAAAAATTGAAAGTTTTCAGAAAAATACCAAAATTTCACCCTAGGCGAATTTCGGTATTCTGAGTCCAAAAATGAAGTCCATTTTGAAAAATAAAATTTATAAAATTTCAAAAAGTGGTTATTACTATTCATAACGGCTAGTTTTAATAGCATATTGTTGTTTAGTGAAACTCGGTATTGCGTACGACGCAAGCTATCGAGGAAGGTCGCGATTGCGTGTAAAGCAAGCCAAGCAAGTGTTGTGTAGAAAAAGATCTCTTTGATGATTTATATAACATAAAAGTCTCGGGTGTTACAGTAGCCTTGGAAACACTATATATATTCATAAGTTTTACATTACATCATAAAACGAAAAACTACTAAAACAACATATTGTCTCCATAATCCACACTCATATCCCCACATAATATCCCTGCAGGTCATTCATAACTTACTTCTTCACTTCCTCGGAAAAATAAAACATAGAAAAGGGGTGAGCTCAAATGCCCAGTAAGGATAACAATATAGCGGAAACTTTCATAAATAAGAATAAACATTTAAGGCAATGTATAACTAAAACAAAAGCCTTTTAAACTTTAACTTCAACATAGTATGGCATAAATAAAATGAAATAATGCCATTTACTTATTCACATGGATATTCTACTAATCGAATAATCACATGCAATATCAATAACCACTTTCATAATGTTGGAATGCATAATGACAGACTATCATAACCACATAGTCAAGGCCTCGTGCCAAGACTACAAATAAGATTTTGTCAAGGCCTTGTGCCAAGACACTAGTTTGTCTCATGAGACCTACCGATGCATCGAGGAGCTATAGCGGGCTCCACCCGTCACATATTAAGTCCAATGCATTCCCATATGAAAAGGTTTAAACATAACATAAACATTCGTATTAAAACTAGCATACGAAATGTCAATAATTTCACCATAAACCATGAATGGTATATAAAAAAATAGCACATCCACAGTCAAACATATCACAAAACCTTCAATACAGTATAAAAGTTTTGTATCATAATATATCATCCTCAAATAAGCGTAAAATCCATTAAAGGATGTTGACATAGATGAAATCAAAACTCTTTTAAAGAAATATCTCTTTTTATTTTGAAATCATTTAAGAGACATATATTTATAAAATAAAACATTTTCTTTGAAAATATTCTTATAAGCTTGTAAGGGAAGCTTTGATGATTTTATAATGGACGAAAATAACCGCACCCGCCGTATAAGTTAAAAAAAACATTCTTATCTTAATTCTGTCGAAAAGGTTAAAAAGCACCTTGTTTGGAAAACGACGGAAAGATTCCCTTATAAACCTCTTATAAAAAGTCAAACAAGGGTATAAATGACTTTAACCCATATTCTTTTAAATGTTAAAATTTTTTGAAATACATTTTGAAGAAACATGGATGTGGATGATAACGAGATCCCAGTAGATTATTACGTATAAACAACCTCGGATAATGAAGAGATTGTGAAATAACCCTTAACAATTTGGTAACTTATGAAACATACAACCCATGAAAGAGGTATCATACAATGAATATGTAAATACACATAAATTAGATTGTATTACACAAATAATATAATTATGGGAAGTACATACACCACACAAAAGGTGATGGTGACAATATGGCATGAATCTCACGGGAATAAGGAGTGAGATGAAAACCCCTTACCATGTTAATCAACTGAGTAGTATGGAAAAAAGTTAATAACCACCAAATTATTTACAGAATAACATGAATATAAAGATAATCATGATAATATATATCAAATGCCAGTACACAATACACCACTTTCAATAATTTAGTGGCGAATAATGGAAATCTCATGGAATTGAATGTGAGATAAGAAAATCCCTTACCTTGAACTTTCCCTTAGTCGATGGTATGTTAACATCCTGTATAATAATTAAAACATCGTTATTAAATTATAAAATAATCATATACATCAATATGATATCATGATCTTTTAACATTGCTTTATTAATAATATCTTAGTATTATCGTCATTTCAGGTGATAATCGATTCGTTCTTCTTAAATGTTTGGTTACGTAAGACATGTTTGTAATGGATAGATTATATCTTATTCATAATCATAATGATATTAACATTATTTTTAACCCTAAAATGAGAATAAGACTCGAATGGATACGATGGGGGATGGATCTTATCGCGTTTGTGGAGACGGTAGTCCGTACGTACGCACGAGCGACAATATCATTCTTTTGATATTAAAATAATATATAAATGGATGTTATATCATATATACAGAATAATTAACATGTTATATTTATTCTTTACATGATTTTCACATCATTATTATACCCATCCAAATAATAATATATTGAATAACAATTACACCACGACGTGGAGACGGTATGTCGTACGTACGCACGTATGGTGACATGTTATTAAAAGGGTGGATAGAATACTGAATATGGTTGTACCATATTTATAATAACATCACATTATATGTGAGATACTGGAGTTATTATTTTAGAATGGTAAGAACAAAGAAAGAAGAAGTGGAAGAAGAAAGGAACTTGAAAAGGGGTGGTGAAAACATTACCTCTTCTTCGGGTTCTTCCTTTTGATTTGATCAAAAGGGATCCTTAGGTTGGCTTTCTGATCAAACTAAGGCCTCTCGGTTGTATTTAGGGAAGTTGGGAGAGTATTTGGGCAGAGTTTGGCCAAGCCATGTGGCTTGAGAGGTGTGAGGAATGAGTAGAAGTGGTCTCCTTTTATAAGGGAGAGGAGGGGCTCTTTAGGAAAGAGTGAAAGTATTACTTTATAATATAATTATATTCGGTTTATAATGGTCTAAATATCATTGAGGTCAAAGATACGATGACTCATTTTCTAAATAACATCAACTAATAAGAATTGGATAGGTTTTAGATAATATTTTAATCATTATAATCTTATTTATTTAAATGATTTATTAATGAGGTAAACATTGCATCATTATTGTTTCATTGATAATTTAAATTATTTGATCTCTAAAAATTATAAATAAAATATCATTATGTAGGAAATCTGTTTATCTTTCTAATGAATATTTATAATCGAAAATCCAACATGTATAACCCTATGTAAAAATTGTTCTTCTAAAAGATGTAAGCTTATGCCATTTTTATTTTTATTTTAACTTTATTAATATAATGTGTCCCTATCACATACAAGTGGCTCTAAGGGGTCCCCAAATCGACCCAAAGATGCCCATGGTCGGGTATGTGTCCACCAATAAGGTTAGGACACGTTTTAGGGTAATCTTGTATTATTATAATATTATTTTGTTAACCCTTATTTACCGGATTTACCCTTAACCATGGTAAATAAAATATTTACCGCAGTAATTATTCAAAATGTCTAAAAATAAAAGTTACCTATTTACACAATTTGAACATCCTGATTCCAAATATATAATCCATTTTCCTAAATTCAAAACACAGAAGTGGCAGAAATTAATTTAAAATTAATTCCCGCTGTCAAAACAAAAAGCGTGTTTTTAAGAGATAATAACTATCAAAAGATTGACACTTGTTTATGTTCGGTTTAATTGTAAAATTATGTCCAATGACCAACATTATATTAAATGATAAAAATATATTCTAAATATACTTTAAAACTACTAAAATACATAATTTATCACTATTAATTATTTTGATTAAAAAAGTTGTTTTTAATTAAAATTTAGTAATTTTCACTATTCATCAAAATATGAAAGTTATCCGAAATGTACCAAAATTTCACCTTAGGCTAAATTCGATATTATGAATCCAGAAATGAAGTCCATTTTAAAATATAAAATATATATAATTTCTAAAAGTAGGTATTACTATTCATAACGGCTTGTTTGATTGGTTGTGGTGTGTGTTAAAACTCAAGGTTGCGTACAACGCACGCTACTGTATTATTCAAAGAAAGCTTACCGTGAAAGCTTGGGATGTTTCATTTTAAATTTTTGATGTCCCAATTTAGTCAAAAAGTTTAAAATATTGTATTTAAAAAGGGTTCACTATTAAAAGTTGATAAAAGTGCAATACTGAAAATGAATTTGTTCTTGCATTATATCTAAGAAACTCATAATATGGATTCTAAAATTATAAGGATTATATAAAGTTTAAAATTTAGATAATACTATTCATAACCTCTTTTGAATGGCTTTTTTTTTGTAAGTCATGGTGTGATTGAACTCGGTGTTGCGTGTAGTGAAAGTTATTGAATTATTTTGAAGAAATAACACACTATGAAATCTTGGGGTGTTACATTCTCCCCTCCTTCAATAAATTGCATCCTCGCAATTTGAAATTGTTCTTCGAAAATAAAAGGTTGAAAATAGAAAATATATTTGTGGGAAAACCCACATCAGAAATTGGGTTACTAAAATTTAGTCTTAATATGAGGAAAAGTGAAATGAAAGGGTCACCACCAAATTATGATCTCGATTAGGAGAACATTGGTGGCAATTAGAGACATATAATTAGAGGAAAAACGTAAATATTTATAGGTAGTGATTGAGGTCATCAATCACAAACAAGTATAAAATTGAGGTCCTTAAATTCATCAATCTATGATGATTTGAAATACCATCGGTTCAACAAAACATAGGGTATTATGATAACACATTTTTGGCGTTTCAAAATATCTTAGTTGAAATCCCACATCGAAAAATGAATTAATGAGGCCTCTATTTAAAATAAAGAGTCGAAAGTATGAAGATTACCGAAAATAACACATACTAGGGTTCCATGTAGGAAAGTATGGATACGGAAGAAAAATCTAACCATCAATTATCTGATAGAGAGTGGTAGAGAACATGGCTATGAAAAGGCCAACAATCCCAAAGCCATAAATTAGTGATGATTTAAGGTACCATCTAGGAAAACATTTTTGTTCTAAGTTTCTTTTCTTTATATTGAGGAATTTATTTATGAGATTGGCTAAGATCATAAGGAGATATACTTACTTTATAATTAGAGTTTTATCCATTAATAAATTTCTACCACAAACTCATCTTTCACTCTAAAAGATAATAGAATGTAAAAGAATTATATTTACACTATTCGTATAGGGTTCCAAAATAAAAGAATTTATAATTCATCTATAAGATCTTTTAATAAAAACTACATTATTTAATCCAGGACATCTCGTGGGCTAGTGGTAGGTGATACACCCTTGTCGCCCTTCGGTTGCGGGTTCAAGTCTCACAGCCTTGCCGGACGCGACGGGTTGCCGCCCGACCTCCGGGTTGTCCTTTTATGGCAATCCAAAATAATCCAAACTAGAACTATCTAAAATACTTCTGTCCAAACTCACAGTCCAACATTTATAAGGAAGGTAAACATAATATAGATCCTTTTTACCCCGTAATAGCATTTGAATACCTTCACCATGTATTACCATATTCCTTATTGATTATATTCATGATCCCTTATTCCATATAGAATGCTGGATATACTTTATTAATCCAAAAATGTTTTAAACCCCGACAATGATGGAATATACAAATCATTAATCAGTTCCAAGGTAGTCAAGAATATCCAATATAATTTATCCAAAACAATCACATATTATTCCAAAATCACTACCTCAGTATCAGAACTATATCATGATTTATCATTCTGTCAACCATATATTTTCCAAAAATTTATCCTGCTATTGAGTCACTTTTCTTTGTTCCACACAATCTCATGTCCTTAATGAAATAGTACTGCAGTACAATCCTTATATACTCCATAATTATTATAACAAGTACATTGTTGATACAACAATAAATTGACATAATCAACATAAGAACTCTAATCATTCCTCTTCATCTGTGGTAGTATCATAACTTGATTATTATCCAATAACATCATTTACGGAATAGTCTGATGATTGGGACATAGGTTCGCGTAGTGTCCAAACTCCTTGCAAATGAAGCATTGAACATTTAAAAATGTTTTCTTACCCTTGCAGTCACGTACTTTGTGCCCTTTTCCTCCACACTTATAACAAACTCCCATTCCTTTCAGGCAAGTTCCAGGGTGTTTCTTTCCATAGTTACCACATATGGGAAAATTCTTCTTTTCCCTCTTCCCTTTATCCATCTTTCTCTCTTCCATCCTTTTCTTCTCTTGCTTCCCTTCAAATCCATAGGACTCAGTAAACTCTTTACTTATCTTATCAACACATGATATTATTTCTTCATATGATGATAATACATGGGAGACTATTTCTCTTATAAATTCTAGCTTAAGACCATGAAAGATATGATCCTTCCTTCTCTTTGGATCATGTGCATTTCTGGAGTTCTCATTCCTTCTACTGGGCGCCATTTCTAAACAATGGCATACACTAGATCAGTTTATGAATCAAAATACATAATCCCATACTTATAAAACACTTAACATAAATTGAAATATTTATGGATATAATCTATAATCATAAGAATGTTTTCTTTGAGGAAGTATATAATCATAATCTCTTCAAAATGATTTGTAAAGAAAATGAGAGTTATCCTAAGCAGATCCCCCGGGAGTGTCGTAACCAAGAGTGCAGCAAGGCCCGTTGTCGTGCACCAGTTCCCGTTCGAGTCTAGCTCAAAGCGGTGTTTTCGGGTTTTACCCCTAGGTACATCTGTTCCAGAGCCGCCTCTACCTGCTCGTATCCAGACAGGGATGTATTGCTCGGAAAACTCACAAAATATCTACAATACCAAAATTCTAGGAAGTTCTTCTATACTAATCCTCAAAGTTCATCTTAGGTCTACGTTCTCTAATCAGAGTTTATCTAAATCTAGCTTCCAAGGTTTGTAATAAACTTCCTCTGATACCAACTATAACGCCCCGACCCTAGTTACCCAGAGTCGGTGCATTATTACATAACATTGGCATGATCACAAGAAAGATCAAATCTCGAAAGACCGATTGGTTTAGTAGCCTTGGAAACACTAGATATATTCATAAGTTTTACATTACATCATAAAATGAAAAACTACTACAACAACATATTGTCTCCATAATCCACACTCATATCCCCACATAATATCCCTGCAGGTCATTCATAACTTACTTCTTCACTTCCTGGGAAAAATAAAAAAAAGAAAAGGGGTGAGCTCAAATGCCCAGTAAGGATAACAATATAGCGGAAACTTTCATAAATAAGAATAAACATTTAAGGCAATGTATAACTAAAACAAAAGCCTTTTAAACTTTAACTTCAACATAGTATGGCATAAATAAAATGAAATAATGCCATTTACTTATTCACATGGATATTATACTAATCGAATAATCACATGCAATATCAATAACCACTTTCATAATGTTGGAATGCATAATGCCAGACTATCATAACCACATAGTCAAGGACTCGTGCCAAGACTACAAATAAGATTTTGTCAAGGCCTTGTGCCAAGACACTAGTTTGTCTCATGAGACCTATCGATGCATCGAGGAGCTATAGCGGGCTCCACCCATCACATATTAAGTCCAATGCATTCCCATATGAAAAGGTTTAAACATAACATAAACATTCGTATTAAAACTAGCATACGAAATGTCAATAATTTCACCATAAACCATGAATGGTATATAAAAAAATAGCACATCCACAGTAAAACATATCACAAATCCTTCAATATATTATAAAAGTTTTGTATCAAAATATATCATCCTCAAATAAGCGTAAAATCCATTAAAGGATGTTGACATAGATGAAATAAAAACTCTTTTAAAGAAATATCTCTTTCTATTTTGAAATCATTTAAGAGACATATATTTATAAAATAAAACATTTTCTTTGAAAATATTCTTATAAGCTTGTAAGGGAAGCTTTGACGATTTTATAACGGCAGAAAATAACCGCACCCGCCGTATAAGTTAAAAAAAACATTCTTATCTTAATTCTGTCGAAAAGGTTAAAAAGCACCTTGTTTGGAAAACGACGGAAAGATTCCCTTATAAACCTCTTATAAAAAGTCAAACATGGGTATAAATGACTTTAACCCATATTATTTTAAATATTAAAAATGTTTTGAAATACATTTTGAAGAAACATGGATGTGGATGATAACGAGATCCCAGTAGATTATTACATATAAACAACCTCGGATAATGAAGAGATTGTGAAATAACCCTTAACAATTTGGTAACTTATGAAACATACAACCCATGAAAGAGGTTTCATACAATTAATATGTAAATACACATAAATTAGAGTGTATTACACAAATAATATAATTATGGCCAGTACATACACCACACAAAAGGTGATGGTGGCAATATGGCATGAATCTCACGGGAATAAGGAGTGAGACGAAAACCCCTTACCATGTTAATCAACTGAGTAGTATGGCCAAAAGTTAATAACCCCCAAATTATTTACAGAATAACATGAATATAAAGATAATCATGATAATATATATCAAATGCCAGTACACAATACACCACTTTCAATAATTTAGTGGCGAATAATGGAAATCTCACGGAATTAAATGTGAGATAAGAAAATCCATTACCTTGAACTTTCCCTTAGTCGATGGTATGTTAACCTCCTATATAATAATTAAAACATTGTTATTAAATTATACAATAATCATATACATCAATATGATATCATGATCGTTTAATATTGCTTTATTAATAATATCTTAGTATTATCGTCATTTCGGGTGATAATCGATTCGTTCTTCTTAAATGTTTGGTTACGTAAGACATGTTTGTAATGGATAAATTATATCTTATTCATAATCAGAATGATATTAAAATTATTTTTAACCCTAAAATGAGAATAAGACTTGAATGGATACGATGGAGAATGGATCTTATCGCGTTTGTGGAGACGGTAGTCCGTACGTACGCACGAGCGACAATATCATTCTTTTGATATTAAAATAATATATAAATGGATGTTATATCATATATACAGAATAATTAACATGTTATATTTATTCTTTACATGAGTTTCACATCATTATTATACCCATCCAAATAATAATATATTGAATAACAATTACACCACGACATGGAGACGGTAAGCCGTACGTACGCACATATGGTGACATGTTATTCAAAGGGTGGATAGAATACTGAATATGGTTGTACCATATTTATAATAACATCACAGTATATGTGAGATACTGGAGTTATTATTTTAGAATGGTAAGAACAAAGAAAGAAGAAGTGGAAGAAGAAAGGAACTTGAAAAGGGGTGGTGAAAACATTACCTCTTCTTCGGGTTCTTCCTTTTGATTTTATCAAAAGGGCTCATTAGGTTTGCTTTCTGATCAAACTAAGGCCTATAGGTTGTAGTGAGGGAAGTTGGGAGAGTATTTGGGCAGAGTTTGGCCGAGCCAAGTTGCTTGAGAGGTGTGAGGAATGAGTAGAAGTGGTCTCCTTTTATAAGGGAGAGGAGGGGCTCTTTAGGAAAGAGTGAAAGTATTACTTTATAATATAATTATATTCGGTTTATAATGGTCCAAAAATCATTGATGTCGAAGATAAGATGACTAATTTTCTAAATAACATCAACCAATAAGAATTGGGCAGGTTTTAGATAATATTTTAATCATTATAATCTTATTTATTTAAATGATTTATTAATGAGGTAAACATTGCATTATTATTGTGTCATTAATAATTTAAATTATTTGATGTCTAAAAATTATAAATGAAATATCATTATGTAGGAAATCTTTTTATCTTTATAATGAATATTTATAATCGAAAATCCAACATGTATAACCCTATGTAAAAATTGTTCTTCTAAAAGATGTAAGCTTATGCCATTTTTATTTTTATTTTAACTTTATTAATATAATGTGTCCCTACCACATACAAGTGGCTCTAAGGGGTCCCCAAATCGACCCAAGGATGCCCATGGTCGGGTATGTGTCCACCAATAAGGTTAGGACACGTTTTAGGGTAATTTTGTATTATTATAATATTATTTTGTTAACCCTTATTTACCGGATTTACCCTTAACCATGGTAAATAAAATATTTACCGCAGTAATTATTCAAAATGTCTAAAAATAAAAGTTACCTATTTACACAATTTGAACATCCTGATTCCAAATATGGAATCCATTTTCCTAAATTCAAAACACAGAAGTGGTAGAAATTAATTTAAAATTAATTCCCGATGTCAAAACAAAAAGCGTGTTTTTAAGAGATAATAACTATCAAAAGATTGACACTTGTTTATGTTCGGTTTAATTGTAAAATTATGTCCAATGACCAACATTATATTAAATGATAAAAATATATTCTAAATATACTTTAAAACTACTAAAATTCATAATTTATCACTATTAATTATTTTGATTAAAAAAGTTGTTTTTAATTAAAATTTAGTAATTTTCACTATTCATCAAAATATGAAAGTTATCTGAAATGTACCAAAATTTCACCTTAGGATAAATTCAATATTCTGAATCCAGAAATTAAGTCCATTTTAAAATATAAAATATATATAATTTTGAAAAGTAGGTATTACTATTCATAACGGCTTGTTTGATTGGTTGTGGTGTGTGTTAAAACTCAAGGTTGCGTACAACACACGCTACTGTATTATTCAAAGAAAGCATACCGTGGAAGCTTGGGATGTTTCATTTTAAATTTTTGATGTCCCCATTTAGTCAAAAAGTTTAAAATATTGTATTTAAAAAGGGTTCACTATTAAAAGTTGATAAAAGTGCAATACTGAAAATGAATTTGTTCTTGCATTATATCTAAGAAACTCATAATATGGATTCTAAAATTATAAGGATTATATAAAGTTTAGAATTTAGATAATACTATTCATAACCTCTTTTGAATGGCTTTTTTTTGTGTAAGTCATGGTGTGATTGAACTCGGTGTTGCGTGTAGTGCAAGTTATTGAATTATTTTGAAGAAATAACACACTATGAAATCTTGGGGTGTTACATTCTCCCCTCCTTCAATAAATTGCGTCCTCGCAATTTGAAATTTTTCTTCGAAAATAAAAGGTTGAAAATAGAAAATATATTTGTGGGAAAACCCACATCAGAAATTGGGTTACTAAAATTTAGTCTTAATATGAGGAAAAGAGAAATGAAAGGGTCACCACCAAATTATGATCTCGATTAGGAGAACATTGGTGGAAATTAGAGACATATAATTGGAGGAAAAATGTAAATATTTATAGGTAGTGATTGAGGTCATCAATCACAAACAAGTATAAAATTGAGGTCCTTAAATTCATCAATCTATGATGATTTGAAATACCATCGGTTCAACAAAACATAGGGTATTATAATAACACATTTTTGACGTTTCAAAATATCTTAGTTGAAATCCCACATCGAAAAATGAATTAATGAGGCCTCTATTTAAAATAAAGAGTCGAAAGTATGAAGATTACCGAAAATAACAAATACTAGGGTTCCATTTAGGAAAGTATGGATACGGAAGAAAAATCTAACCATCAATTATCTGATGGAGAGTGGTAGAGAACATGGCTATGAAAAGGCTAACAATCCCAAAGCCATAAATTAGTGATGATTTAAAGTACCATCTAGGAAAACATTTTTTTTCTAAGTTGCTTTTCTTAATATTGAGGAATTTATTTATGAGATTGGCTAAGATCATAAGGAGATATACTTACTTTATAATTAGAGTTTTATCCATTAATAAATTTCTACCACAAACTCATCTTTCACTCTAAAAGATAATAGAATGTAAAAGAATTCTATTTACACTATTCGTATAGGGTTCCAAAATAAACAAATTTATAATTCATCTATAAGATCCTTTAATAAAAACTACATTATTTAATCCAGGACATATCGTGGGCTAGTGGTAGGTGATACACCCTTGTCGCCCTTCGGTTGCGGGTTCAAGTCTCGCAGCCTTGCCGGACGCGACGGGTTGCCGCCCGACCTCCGGGTTGTCCTTTTATGGCAATCCAAAATAATCCAAACTAGAACTATCCAAAATACTTCTGTCCAAACTCACAGTCCAACATTTATAAGGAAGGTAAACATAATATAGATCTTTTTTACCCCGTAATAGCATATGAATACCTTCATCATGTATTACCATATTCCTTATTGATTATATTCATGATCCCTTATTCCATATAGAATGCTGGATATACTTCATTAATCCAAAAATGTTTTAAACCCCAACAATGATGGTATATACAAATCATTAATCAGTTCCAAGGTAGTCAAGAATATCCAATATAATTTATCCAAAACAATCACATATTATTCCAAAATCACTACCTCAGTATCAGAACTATATCATGATTTATCATTCTCTCAACCATATATTTTCCAAAAATTTATCCTGCTGTTGAGTCACTTTTCTTTGTTCCACACAATCTCAAGTCCTTAATGAAATAGTACTGCAGTACAATCCTTATATACTCCATAATTATTATAACAAGTACATTGTTGATACAACACTCAATTGACATAATCAACATAAGAACTCTAATCATTCCTCTTCATCTGTGGTAGTATCATAACTTGATTATTATCCAATAACATCATTTGTGGCATAGTCTGATGACTGGGACATAGGTTCGCGTAGTGTCCAAACTCCTTGCAAATGAAGCATTGAACATTTAAAACCGTTTTCTTACCCTTGCAGTCACTTACTTTGTGCCCTTTTCCTCCACACTTATAACAAACTCCCATTCCTTTCAGGCAAGTTCCAAGGTGTTTCTTTCCACAGTTACCACATATGGGAAAATTCTTCTTTTCCCTCTTCCCTTTATCCATCTTTCTCTCTTCCATCCTTTTCTTCTCTTGCTTCCCTTCAAAGCCATAGGTCTCAGTAAACTCTTTA
Source organism: Viscum album (assembly GCA_963277665.1). Lineage (NCBI taxonomy): Eukaryota > Viridiplantae > Streptophyta > Magnoliopsida > Santalales > Viscaceae > Viscum > Viscum album. The sequence continues at coordinate 1,868,829,745 of OY728129.1, read as the reverse complement.
CTTATCTTATCAACACATGATATTATTTCTTCATATGATGATAATACATGGGAGACTATTTCTCTTATAAATTCTAGCTTAAGACCATGAAAGATATGATCCTTCCTTCTCTTTGGATCATGTGCATTTCTGGAGTTCTCATTCCTTCTACTGGGCGCCATTTCTAAACAATGGCATACACTAGATCAGTTTATGAATCAAAATACATAATCCCATACTTATAAAACACTAAACATAAATTGAACTATTTATGGATATAATCTATAATCATAAGAATGTTTTCTTTGAGGAAGTATATACTCATAATCCCTTAAAAATGATTTGTAAAGAAAATGAGAGTTATCCTAAGCAGATCCCCCGGGAGTGTCGTAACCAAGAGTGCAGCAAGGCCCGTTGTCGTGCACCAGTTCCTGTTCGAGTCTAGCTCAAAGCGGTGTTTTCAGGTTTTACCCCTAGGTACATCTGTGCCAGTGCCACCTCTACCTGCTCGTATCCAGACAGGGATGTATTGCTCGGAAAACTCACAAAATCTCTACAATACCAAAATTCTAGGAAGTTCTTCTATACTAATCCTCAAAGTTTATCTTAGGTCTACGTGATCTAATCAGAGTTTATCTAAATCTAGCTTCCAAGGTTTGTACTAAACTTCCTCTGATACCAACTGTAACGCCCCGACCCTAGTTACCCAGAGTCGGTGCATTATTACATAACATTGGCATGATCACAAGAAAGATCAAATCTCGAAAGACCGATTGGTTTAGTATCCTTGGAAACACTAGATATATTAATAAGTTTTATATTACATCATAAAACGAAAAACTACTACAACAACATATTGTCTCCATAATCCACACTCATATCCCCACATAATATCCCTGCAGGTCATTCATAACTTACTTCTTCACTTCCTGGGAAAAATAAAACATAGAAAAGGGGTGAGCTCAAATGCCCAGTAAGGATAACAATATAGCGGAAACTTTCATAAATAAGAATAAACATTTAAGGCAATGTATAACTAAAACAAAAGCCTTTTAAACTTTAACTTTAACATAGTATGGCATAAATAAAATGAAATAATGCCATTTACTTATTCACATGGATATTCTACTAATCGAATAATCACATGCAATATCAATAACCACTTTCATAATGTTGGAATGCATAATGCCAGACTATCATAACCACATAGTCAAGGCCTCGTGCCAAGACTACAAATAAGATTTTGTCAAGGCCTTGTGCCAAGACACTAGTTTGTCTCATGAGACCTATCGATGCATCGAGGAGCTATAGCGGGCTCCACCCATCACATATTAAGTCCAATGCATTCCCATATGAAAAGGTTTAAACATAACATAAATATTCGTATTAAAACTAGTATACGAAATGTCAATACTTTCACCATAAACCATGAATGGTATATAAAAAAAATAGCACATACACAGTCAAACATATCACCAAACCTTCAATACAGTATAAAAGTTTTGTATCATAATATATCATCCTCAAATAAGCGTAAAATCTATTAAAGGATGTTGACATAGATGAAATCAAAACTCTTTTAAAGAAATATCTCTTTCTATTTTGAAATCATTTAAGAGACATATATTTATAAAATAAAACATTTTATTTGAAAATATTCTTATAAGCTTGCAAGGGAAGCTTTGATGATTTTATAACGGCAGAAAATAACCGCACCCGCCGTATAAGTTAAAAAAAAATTCTTATCTTAATTCTGTCGAAAAGGTTAAAAAGCACCATGTTTGGAAAACGACGGAAAGATTCCCTTATAAACCTCTTATAAAAAGTCAAACAAGGGTATAAATGACTTTAACCCATATTCTTTTAAATATTAAATTTTTTTTGAAATACATTTTGAAGAAACATGGATGTGGATGATAACGAGATCCCAGTAGATTATTACGTATAAACAACCTCGGATAATGAAGAGATTGTGAAATAACCCTTAACAATTTGGTAACTTATGAAACATACAACCCATGAAAGAGGTATCATACAATGAATATGTAAATACACATAAATTAGAGTGTATTACACAAATAATATAATTATGGGCAGTACATACACCACACAAAAGGTGATGGTGGCAATATGGCATGAATCTCACGGGAATAAGGAGTGAGATGAAAACCCCTTACCATGTTAATCAACTGAGTAGTATGGCCAAAAGTTAATAACCACCATATTATTTACAGAATAACATGAATATCAAGATAATCATGATAATATATATCAAATGCCAGTACACAATACACCACTTTCAATAATTTAGTGGCGAATAATGGAAATCTCACGGAATTGAATGTGAGATAAGAAAATACCTTACCTAGATCATTCCCTTAGTCGATGGTATGTTAACCTCCTATATAATAATTAAAACATTGTTATTAAATTATAAAATAATCATATACATCAATATGATATCATGATCTTTTAACATTGCTTTATTAATAATATCTTAGTATTATCGTCATTTCGGGTGATAATCGATTCGTTCTTCTTAAATGTTTGGTTACGTAAGAAATGTTTGTAATGGATAGATTATATATTATTCATAATCAGAATGATATTAACATTATTTTTAACCCTAAAATGAGAATAATACTTGAATGGATACGATGAAGGATGTATCTTATCGCGTTTGTGGAGACGGTAGTCCGTACGTACGCACGAGCGACAATATCATTCTTTTGATATTAAAATAATATATAAATGGATGTTATATCATATATAAAGAATAATTAACATGTTATATTTATTCTTTACATGATTTGCACATAATTATTATACCTATCCAAATAATAATATATTGAATAACAATTACACCACGACGTGGAGACGGTAAGCCGTACGTACGCACGTATGGTGACATGTTATTCAAAGGGTGGATAGAATACTGAATATGGTTGTACCATATTTATAATAACATCACAGTATATGTGATATACTTGAGTTATTATTTTATAATGGTAAGAACAAATAAAGAAGAAGTGGAAGAAGAAAGGAACTTGAAAAGGGGTGGTGAAAACATTACCTTTTCTTCGGGTTCTTCCTTTTGATTTGTTCAAAAGGGCTCCTTAGGTTGGCTTTCTGATCAAACTAAGGCCTCTAGGTTGTAGTGAGGGAAGTTGGGAGAGTATTTGGGCAGAGTTTGGCCAATCCAAGTGGCTTGAGAGGTGTGAGGAATGAGTAGAAGTGGTCTCCTTTTATAAGGGAGAGGAGGGGCTCTTTAGGAAAGAGTGAAAGTATAACTTTATAATATAATTATATTCGGTTTATAATGGTCCAAAAATCATTGAGGTCGATGATAAGATGACTCATTTTCTAAATAACATCAACCAATAAGAATTGGACAGGTTTTAGATAATATTTTAATCATTATAATCTTATTTATTTAAATGATTTATTAATGAGGTAAACATTGCATCATTATTGCGTCATTAATAATTTAAATTATTTGATGTCTAAAAATTTTAAATAAAATATCATTATGTAGGAAATCTTTTTATATTTCTAATGAATATTTATAATCGAAAATCCAACATGTATAACTCTATGTAAAAATTGTTCTTCTAAAAGATGTAAGCTTATGCCATTTTTATTTTTATTTTAACTTTATTAATATAATGTGTCCCTACCACATACAAGTGGCTCTAAGGGGTCCCCAAATCGACCCAAGGATGCCCATGGTCGGGTATGTGTCCACCAATAAGGTTAGGACACGTTTTAGGGTAATTTTGTATTATTATAATATTATTTTGTTAACCCTTATTTACTGGATTTACCCTTAACCATGGTAAATAAAATATTTACCGCAGTAATTATTCAAAATGTCTAAAAATAAAAGTTACCTATTTACACAATTTTAACATCCTGATTCCAAATATGGAATCCATTTTCCTAAATTCAAAACACAGAAGTGGCAGAAATTAATTTAAAATTAATTCCCGCTGTCAAAACAAAAAGCGTGTTTTTAAGAGATAATAACTATCAAAAGATTGACACTTGTTTATGTTCGGTTTAATTGTAAAATTATGTCCAATGACCAACATTATATTAAATGATAAAAATATATTCTAAATATACTTTAAAACTACTAAAATTCATAATTTATCACTATTAAGTATTTTGATTAAAAAAGTTATTTTTAATTAAAATTTAGTAATTTTCACTATTCATCAAAATATGAAAGTTATCCGAAATGTACCAAAATTTCACCTTAGGCTAAATTCAATATTCTGAATCCAGAAATGAAGTCCATTTTAAAATATAAAATATATATAATTTTTAAAAGTAGGTATTACTATTCATAACGGCTTGTTTGATTGGTTGTGGTGTGTGTTAAAACTCAAGGTTGCATACAACACACGCTACTGTATTATTCAAAGAAAGCGTACCGTGGAAGCTTGGGATGTTTCATTTTAAATTTTTGATGTCCCTATTTAGTCAAAAAGTTTAAAATATTGTATTTAAAAAGGGTTCACTATTAAAAGTTGATAAAAGTGCAATACTGAAAATGAATTTGTTCTTGCATTATATCTAAGAAACTCATAATATGGATTCTAAAATTATAAGGATTATATAAAGTTTAAAATTTAGATAATACTATTCATAACCTCTTTTTAATGGATTTTTTTTGTAAGTCATGGTGTGATTGAACTCAGTGTTGCGTGTAGTGCAAGTTATTGAATTATTTTGAAGAAATAACACACTATGAAATCCTGGGGTGTTACATTAATTCACTCGATATAGTCCTTCAAAAGTGTGTCAAGTGTAACCTTGTGTTAACTTTTGAAAAATGTCACTTCATGGTTGAAAATGGGATTGTTCTAGGGCACATAGTTTCAAAATTTGGTATTGAAGTCGATCCTGCCAAAATTGAAGTGATCCAATCACTTCCTGAACTCGACTCTGCTCGAGATATCCGTTCATTCCTCAGTCATGCTGGTTTCTATCGGCGATTCATCCATAACTTCAATAAGATTTCCCTCCCACCCACTCGGTTTCTCTAAAATGATGTCACTTTCCATTTTGATGAGGTTTGCAGGAGATCCTTCATTGAACTCAAAACTACTCTTACATCTTCCCTGATAATCCAACCGCCAGACTGGTCCTTACCCTTTGAGTTAATGTGTGATGCTTCTGATAGAGCCGTTGGTGCTGTTTTTGGTCAATGAAGAGAAAATATTCCTCATGTCATCTATTATGCCTCAAAAACATTGGATGAAACTCAATCTCACTACACTGTCACTGAAAAGGAACTTTTAGCAGTGGTTTTTGCCTTAGATAAATTCTGGACCTATCTCTTAGGTGCCAAAATCATAATATTCATAGACCATTCTGCTATAAAGTTCTTACTCAATAAAAGTGATTCCAAACTGAGGGTAATAATATGGATCCTAATGCTCCAAGAGTTTGACCTTGAAATCAAAGATAGACCAGGAAAAGAAAACCCTGTTGCTGATCACTTGAGTAAAATTTCTAATTCATCTCAATCTGAAATCATCGATCCTGAATTCCCCAATGAGCACCTTTCATCTCTCACTCCTAAAATACCATGGTATACCCCAATTTTAAATTACATGGTTTCTAGTGTTTTTCCTAAAAAGTTTTCTAATGAACAAAAAATTAAGTTGAAAAGTGATTCAAAATACTATTTTTGGGAAGAAAATAATCTTTGGAAAACGGGATCTGACATGGTAATAAGGAGATGTGTCGATGAAAATGAACATTCTTCCATTTTAGAATTTTTTCACTCACTTCCTGGAGGTGTCCACTTTGGACCACAAAGGACCTCCCGAAAGGTCCTAGAATTTGGATTCTTCTGGCCTTCACTCTTCAAGGACTCACATGAGTTCTGTCAATCATGTCCCACTTGCCAAAAGTTTGGCACAATTTCCAAGAGAAATGAAATGCCTTAAAAGCCTTTAATTTTCTGCGAGATCTTCGATGTTTGGGGCATCAATTTCGTGGGACCATTTCCCCTTTCCAATGGATTCTCATACATTCTTCTTACGGTCAATTATGTTTCAAGGTGGGTTGAGGCCAAACCCACTAGGAAGGATGATGATCATACTGTTAGTGAGTTCCTAAAGACCCACATCTTTCAAAGATTTGGCACACCACGTGCCTTGATCAGTGACTTAGGAACCCATTTTTGTAATAGAACCATGGAAGATATTCTGAAAAATAATGGGGTTTTACATAAAACTTCAACTGAATATCACCCACAAACAAATGGCATGGCTGAACTTTCTAATAGAGAAGTGAAAAGGGTACTTGATAGAATTTTAAAACCCACCAGAAAAGACTGGCCTGAAAGACTTTGTGGAGCACTTTGGCCTTATAGAACTGCCTATAAAACACCCATTGAGATGTATTATTTTAGGCTAGTTTTTGGTAAATCATTTCATTTTCCAGTTGAAATCAAACATAAGTAATTTTGGGCAGTGAAAACATGTAGTTTTGATCTTGAAAAATCTGGTGAAGAAAGATTGTTGCAATTGGCTGAACTGGAGGAGATTCGACTTGATTCTTATGAGAATTATAATCTTTACAAAGAAAAATCCAAGGAACTCCATGACAAACACATCCTGAGAAAGGTATTTCATGAAGGTGAAAAGGTAATGCTCTTCAATTCTCGATTTCGAGTTCACCCAGGTAATCTAAATTCTCATTGGGAAGTTCCTTATGTTATTACTAATGTTTACCCATTTGGTGAAGTGCAAGTCCAAGGCCCCTCTTCTAAAAGGAAATTCACAGTTAATGGACATCATTTAAAGCATCACCATGATGGGACTCACAATTCTAGATCCACATCAACTTCTATTGGATCCCCACCTTCTGTAGTCAACCCACCACCAGATGGAGACGACGACCCACCAAATACAAACCAGGGGGCACCTCTTTCCCTTTAACTCTCTCTATATCTCTTTCTCTCTCTACCTCTTTCTTCCTTTTCCTCTCTCTTTATTTTTTTTACCACTTTCTTTATCAAAACCTTTCTTTTTCACTTTCTATTCTGTGTGGGTATATCTTTATAAAAAAAACAAAAATATATAAAACCCTAAAAAACCAAAAAAAAACCAAGAAATCAATCACATAAAAAAATACAAAAAATTAAAGAGTCATGCTTACTCACCATAGAGTTTCGAAATTTTGTCCAACCATTTTGGGGAGATAACAGACATGTTTTCATCTCACAAATTTTGAATTTTCATCATGACTTTGGATAAAGAATTTGGTGTCAAAATTAACAAATTTTGAATGCTCAATTTTTGATTTGGAAAATGCTTTTCCCGAACCGTGAGGAACAACATTTTCTTTCATCCCAAGGCCACCTATGGCCATATTTTCAAAATGTGTGTGTTTCAACCTCATTTTTGAGTCTTGATTTTGTGGACCTTCGAGTTGAATTTCCTACCTTAGTGTGCATTAATATGATAGAGGCATTTTCTGAACCACATGAGAATCACAATAGCCAAATAGCTTCCCATTTCCATTACATTAATCCTCTTTTTGAAAGCCCCTTAGAGACTACAAAAACCTTTTCTTTGATAGCCACATTATAAGCCCAATACCTTTTCCCACCCAATAACAACATGGATTTTCATTGCATATTTTTTTGAAATTTATGTGTGGGGGGAATGGATTTCATTGTTTGGGTACCCTATTATTGATTTTCAACGAGTTATCATCTGCTTGAGGGAAAGAATCCATTTCAGTGTGGGGGAGAGTTTGTCATTCAATGTGTTTTGGGGAATGTGATGAACTTCCATTTATGTAATTTTGTAAATGTTTTTGACAAGTGTTCAAAAAAAATCAAAAATGATGAAAAAAAATCAATTTTTTTTGAAAAAATGGGTTCTGTCTTGGGTAGGTGAAAAATCACTCTTTCTAAACCTGTGATATTATTATAACTATTACAATCAGTGTCGTGAAGATATCAAACATGGGTTGGGATATGAGTGTGAGATCTGTTTCAAGGTCAACTTTCGAAGAAACAAATAAAGAAAATAAAAATAAAAAAAACACTTGCATTATATTCTTATATCATTGGGAGAAGTTTTGTGGTTTGTAAATATTCCATCTTCTTATCCCCTTCATATTTTCTTCCTCTATTGTGTCTTTATTCACACAATAATTCCCTTGTAAATATGTGTTTTCATTTCCTTCCATGTTTTATTTCTAAAAAAATGTGCATTGCTTTTTCTATGTTGGTGTTTAACCCCTCTTCTTCTCTATTGGACATTATATTCCTACCGTCCCATAGCCACAGAAAAACACCTTAAAAAGACCTCTTGATTCTTTTCACTTTGGATTGGGATTGGAATCTAAGATCTCTTTTCAAACTCTACGATTTTCTCTTTTGGTTGGTGAAAGAGTGATCCTCCACAAATGAATTTTATCATCTTGAGAGGTGTGAGTTTTGAGTGTCCACATTTTCCATTTATAAATTTGAGAATGAAAAAATGAATTAGTTTTGGAACATTTTCTCTGTAACAACTTGTAGTGGAATTCAAAATGGATGGGTGAAATAGTCTAAACCTCCCCTGATTGGAGAAAACAAAATTTTAATATTTGTTTGTGAGTGAAAATGATTTTGTCATGTTTTTATATTTGTTGCACATGAGGACATGCACAAAACTAAGTGTGGGGGATTTGATATTATTAATATTTTCATGACTTATTATATACTCCCTTTACTAATTTTATATGAAATGTGCATAATTTGTGTGAAATATTAATGTTTTATTATTAAGTATAATTTTTGAGCATTTTTAGAAGTAGTCCAATTGAGTCAGTTTACTATTTTATTTATAACTCTCACCCTACTAATCCCAACTATGTGGTTACTGTTTTTTAGGATTCCCCTTTAAATATAAAACATTTCTTCAGAAGGTACCATGAGCCAATTCTTCCATTTTAAGGGTTATATGGTCCTCACAAACAAGACCAAAGAATTTGTGAAGAAACTAGACTATTCATGAAGATTGATTTACTGGGATCAATACAGAATTCCAAATTACATTATTCTCCACTATAGTTTGGGGGACAATTTACGGAGTCCAGGATAAAAATTTCAGATCCCAACTCTAAGAAAAAGGGGCCCAAATGAATCTTTAAAATCCAGCCAACCATTCTGGACAAGAAATAAAATTAGTAAAGTATACATAACATATCTCATGATTTAAGAATCGAATCGAGCTGAGATTTTTCAGTGTGAAAGAGGATATAAAGACGGACGACCTTTTTGAAGAAATAATTCGGCTTTGAAGGCATCGTCCTATTCAAAAACCCTTTCACATTTTGGACTTCAAAAAGACTGGATTGAAATGGACAGTTTAACTTTGTTTAATGAACCAGCCATAACGTTTGATCCTTAACTCCAAATGACTCCAAATTTTGAGAGTAGTCGTCCAAACTTATTATATAAAACTTTGAATAAGAAGATATCTCGATATTCAGCTGTCTGGATAGGAAACTTGGCGATGAAATTGGAGGGAGAAATTGGGAATGCAAACATTCCACTCCTTGGGCTATAAATACTCTCCCCTTCTCTCCTTGAGAGGGGATGGCATTTCAGAAGAGAAGAGATCATATTGGCACGACCAAAGCCTTGAAAAGGCTTCGGAGGACCTTCCATACTCATGTTTTCACTTGAGAGACCTTTCCTCCTCTCTTTGTTTTCACTTACTTTCGTGTTCTTCGTTTTTGTAATCTTGTAATTCTCTTTCTTTGTAATTCTGTTTTAATGGAAGTTACCTCTTCAATATCTATTATTCTCATCCACCTTTTGTAGTTTAATATTTATGTTCTTAAAATAGTTTAAATTCAGTTGAATCCCCTTCCCTTCTTCTTCTTCCTCATTCAATCGGAAATCCATTTTTAATTTTCTTCATCGTTTGTGTGTGTGTTTGGCGCACTACTCATTTCTTATCCATTTATTTTTCTTCTCTTCTTAATTTATAATCACAATAATTTTAACCAGATTATTAAACACCCAAATGTCTGAGTAAATCTCTCATTGGGGTGAGTTATAGTTTAGGTATGTTAAGTGATTGATAGATTTTTCTTGATGAATATTCTTTGAATTAACATTGTGAATGTTGGACTTAACATGTCATGGATTAATGAATTGTTTTGTTTAACATGTGGTTTACATGGATTATTGGAACCATAAATACACCTCCATTAATAATCTCGGATTGAGATTATAACCTTAAGTTACGTTAAGTCTTGGATTAAAGCCTTAACACCTAGTAATTCTAAACAACATTATCTTGTGACATGGGTGTTAATTTAATGCAATATAAAGCAAAGCTCAAGGATATCACAAGCTTAACTACTTAATCATGAACTCACCCCAATATTTATCAATTTGTTAAATCAATTATAGTCAATCAATCATTTGAATTAATATATGCAAACAAACCCCCCTAATCAAAATAAAATCAACTAAAAACAAACGACCATTACAAAGTATCATCACCGATGATTCGACCCGAGTGCTACTATACACATTTGTAGAGCACCGGAACTTTGACCGGTCGATAGGTGACAATCAGCCTTGCATTTCAAATGGTGTCATTTCTGGGGATGGTGCTTTATGTATTCATTAGTTTCTTGTTATTTTAAAAAAATCCAAAAAAAACAAAATTTAAAAAAAATTGAAAAAAAACACAAAGAAAAACCCGTCTTTCTCTTAAAAATCATAAACTGAAAAAATACAAAGAAAAACATGTCTTCCTCTTTATTCAAAAATCTCTCTAAATGACCAGTAGCCTTCCAAACAATCCCTCAGATTTTTTTGACCTTAAAATTGAGTGAACACTTCGCCAACTTAGGAGGAGCATAAGAGATAATCAAATAATTCAAGAACCAGTCCTTGTCCAACCAGTTGAATTAGAAATGGCCAATCCTAGGGAACAAACACTTAAAGAACTCGCTGCCCATGATATTAATTACCAAACTCTTAGTATTAAATATCCAAACATAGAGTTTGACTTCAAACTCAAATCGGTTTTGATTCATCTTCTTCCTCGTTTCCACGGGCTAGCTGGTGAGGATCCACATCTTCACCTTAAAGAGTTCCAAGTAGTGTGCTCTACCATGAAGCATCAAGGGGTTTCTGAAGAACAAATCAAACTCAGAGAATTCCATTTCTCCATAGCTGACACTTCTAAGTCATGGCTCTACTACCTTCCTCCTGGTTCCATAACCACATGGAATGACATGAAGCGACTCTTCTTAGAGAAATTCTTTCCTGCTTCTTGTACTGCTTCTATCCGAAAGGAAATAAGTGGTATCCGTCAGTTCCCAATTGAATAACTCCATGAGTATTGGGAGAGATTCAAAAATCTTGTTGCAACCTGTCAACATCACCAAATCTCTAACCAACTCTTGATCCAATACTTTTATGAGAGGTTATTGTCTATGGAGAGAACTCTCATAGATGCCGCAAGTGGCGGTGCTCTTGTTGATAAAACTCCTATAGCTGCAAGAGATCTCATAAGTAACATGGCTGCAAAGACACAACAATTCCATACTCAAGCACATGATCATTTCAAACAATCCCAAGATAATCAATCAATTGAGCTGAACAAGATGACCGAGTGGATGAGTGAACTTACAGGTCTTGTGCGACAACTAGCTGTGGCTACCAAATCCCCAACCTCGTCTTCTCTACAATCAATATTTCCTGGACCTATCAAAAACTGGGGAATCTATAACTCTCCATCTCATCTAACTGACACATGTCCACAACTTCAAGAGGATCAATCCGATTCATCTGTACCAATGGAGCTCAATGTAGCATACGCTCAGCGAAAAACCAATCCTCAACTATCAGGTCAGTTTTTTAGAAACTTCAACCAACATCACTTTGAGCCCTTCTATTCTTCCTATAACCAAGGTCTTGGGTATGGTAATCACATATCTCATCCCCCTAAATTCCCTCCTCAAAACCCAAACCAATACCAATATGGTCAAGGTGGTGGTAACTTCCATCAACCTTTTCCTTTTGTTCCTCAACCTCAAAGGAACAATCCTCCTCCTGGATTCCATAATCCTAGTGAGCATTCCCAATTCCAAAACCAATACAATCGATTTCCCAAGCACCAAAATCAAGGCAATCCCAATCCTGAACAAGCCTCTTCTTCCAAGAAACCATGGGAAAGTGCTGTTGAATATCTTGCCTCCTTCACCTGTTCGAGCCTTAAAAGCATTGAAACTGTAGGTCAACCTGCATCCCACCTGAGCTAGCAACAACAATCAAATTCTTCCCAACTCCCAGTTCAACCATTTCCCAACCCCAAGGATAATGTAAGTGCAATTTCACTTAGATCAAGGAAGAAAATTTCTATGCCTCAAGAAAAATACTCAAACCCTCCTTTGAATGTTGACCTAGAAAACGAAAATAAAAAGAAACTGGAAAAGGAACCTGAATCCATTCCCTCACTACCTTCAATTCCACTTAGGAATCCAATTCCTTTTCCTCAAGCTGTTTCTAAACCAAGGAAGTCCTTTGAACCTGATCCTGAAATTCTCGACATGTTTAGACGTCTTGAAGTCAACATTCCCCTCTTAGATGCCATAAAACAAATTCCTAAGTATGCCAAGTTTCTCAAGGAGTTTTTTACCCACAAGAGGCAACTTAGGACCTTCGAAAATGTTTCCACCCAGCAGTCTATTCCCATAAAGTGCAAAGATCCAGGGAACTTTAGGGTTCCATGCCAAATTGGATGTTCGAACTTTGATGATGCACTCATAGACCTAGGAGCCTCAAATAATGCCATGCCCAAATCCATATTCTCCAACCTTGGTCTAGTTCCTTTACACCCAACGGGTGTTGTCATCCAGTTATCCAATCAAAGAACAGCTAGTCCCGAGGGAATAATTGAGGATGTCCTTGTCCGAGTTAATGATCTTATCTTCCATACTAATTTCTAGGTCCTTGACATGGAAGGTCAGATGACCTCTTCTCGATCTCCCCTAATTCTAGGAAGACCATTCCTTATGACTGTGAGAACCAAGATTGAGGTCCATTCAGGAATCTTATCCATGGAATTCAGTAACCAACTGGTCAAGTTTGACATTTTACAAGCCATGCGATACCCATCTGAGGATCACTCTGCATTATTAATTCATGCTTCTGAGGAAACTTCTAAGAGTCATTCAAACCCAAATCCACTGTGTTCTTCATGTTCTAATGAAAAAGGATCTTGTGAAATCTGCAATATGATTAACCAAGTCATAAATGGTGATGTTTATGTGGACCTCTCATTCATAGACTCCATCAATCTAGAGGAACTTGAAAACTCTCTTGAATTTTACATCAATTATGATCTCTACTGCTCCACCTTGGACAATATTAAGGAAAATGAACCTGAAGCAAAGAAGTCCCTTCATCCATTCCTGATTTGTCTATCCCAAAAGTGAAAGATGAGATTGATCAAAAACCTCTTCCTGCACACCTGAAATATGCATTCCTCTTTCATGATCACTCATATCCTGTCATTATCTCTGCCACACTTATTGAAACCGAGGAGTCCAAACTTGTTCAACTATTAGAGGAAAACAAAAAGGCCTTAGTTTGGACCCTAGATGACATACCAGGAATCAACCCTTCCCTTTGCATGCATCACATCCATCTTGAGGATTCATCCAAACCAATTAGACAACCACAAAGAAGACTCAATCCACTCATCCTTGATGTAGTTAGTGAAGATATCACCAAGCTTCTTCAAGCTGGTATTATCTACCCAATTTCTGATAGTGAATGGGTTAGTCCAATTCAAGTTGTACCTAATATGGGTGGGATAAATTTTGTCACAAATGAACATGGATAGGTAGTCACAACTCGAGTAAAAAAAATGGCGTGTGTGCATCGACTATAGAAAATTGAATGCTGAAACATGAAAAGATCACTACCCTCTTACATTCCTTGATCAAATGCTAGAAAGATTAGCCAGAAAGTCACACTATTGCTTTCTTGATGGATACACTGGCTATTTTCAAATCCCAATCCCACCTCAGGACCAAGAGAAGACTACTTTCACATTCCCCTTTGGAACATATGCTTATAGAAGAATGCATTTTGGCCTTTGTAATGCCCCTGCAACATTCTAGAGGTGTATGATGAATATCTTTTAAGAATTCATTGAACAGTACATGGAAGTCTTCATGGATGACTTCACCATTTATGGTGAGTCATTTGAATATTTTTTTAATTCACTCTATCTAGTCCTTCAAAAGTGTGTCAAGTGTAGCCTTGTGTTAAATTTTGAAAAATGTCACTTCATGGTTGTAAATGGGATTGTTCTAGGGCACATAGTTTCAAAAGATGGTATTGAAGTCGATCCTGCCAAAATTGAAGTGATCCAATCACTTCTTGAACCCAAATATGTTCGAGACATCCGTTCATTATTTGGTCATGCTGGTTTCTATCGGTGATTCGTCCATAACTTCAGTAAAATTGCCCTCCCACTCACTCGGTTGCTCCAAAATGATGTCACTTTCCATTTTGATGAGGTTTGCAGGAGATCCTTCGTTGAACTCAAAATGGATCATACATCTGACTCGGTAATCCAACCGCCAGATTGGTCTTTACCCTTTGAGTTAATGTGTGATGCTTCCGATAGAGCCGTTGGGGCTGTTCTTGGTCAAAGAAGAGAAATTATTCCTCATGTCATCTATTATGCCTCAAAAACATTGGATGAAACTCAATCTCACTACAATGTCACTGAAAATGAACTTTTAGCAGTGGTTTTTGCCTTAGATAAATTCTAGCCCTTTCTCTTAGGTGCCAAAATCATAATCTTCACAGACCATTATACTATAAAGTTCTTACTCAATAAAATTGATTCCAAACTGAGGCTAATAAGATGGATCCTAATGCTCTAAGAGTTTGACCTTGAAATCAAAGATAGAACAGGAAAGGAAAACACTGTTGCTTATCACTTGAGTAGAATTTCTAATTCTTCTCAATCTGAAATAATCGATCCTGAATTCCCCACTGAGAACCTTTCATCTCTCACTCCAAAAATACCATGGTATACCCCAATTGTAAATTACTTGGTTTCTGGTGTTTTTCCTGAAAAGTTTTCAAAAGAACAAAAAATGAAGTTGAAAAGTGATTCAAAATATTAATTTTGGAAAGAAAATAAACTTTGGAAAACTGGAGCTGACATGGTAATAAGAATATGTGTCGATGAAAATGAACATTCTTCCATATTAGAATTCTGTCACTCACTTCCCGGAGGTGGCCACTTTGGACCACAAAGGACCTCCCGAAAGGTCCTAGACTCTGGATTCTTCTGGACTTCACTCTTCAAGGACTCACATGAGTTCTGTCAATCATTTCCCACTTGCCCAAAGTTTGGCACAATTTCCAATAGAAATTAAATTCCCCAAAAGCCTTTAATTTTCTGCGAGATCTTGGATGTTTGGGGAATCGATTTCATGGGACCATTTCCCCATTCCAATGGATTCTCATACATTCTTCTTGAGGTCGATTATGTTTCAAGGTGGGTTGATGCCAAACCCACTAGGAAGGATGATGCTCATACTCTTAGTGAGTTCTTAAAGACCCACATCTTCCAAATATTTGGCACACCACGTGCCTTGATCAGTGACTTAGGAACCCATTTTTGTAATAGAACCGTGGAAGATCTTCTGAAAAATAATGGGGTTGTACATAAAACTTCAACTGCATATCACCCAAAAAAAATGGAATGGTTGAACTTTCTAATAGAGGAGTGAAAAGGGTACTTGAGAGAATTGTAAAACCCACCAGAAAAGACTGGCCTGAAAGACTTGGTGAAGCACTTTGGGCTTATCGAACTGCCTATAAAACACCCATTGAGATGTCTCCTTTTACGCTAGTTTTTGGTAAATCATGTCATTTTCTAGTTTAAATCCAACATAAGTCATTTTTGGAAGTAAAAACTTGTAATTTTGTTCTTGAAAAATATGGTGAAGAAATATTGTTGCATTTGGCTGAACTGGAGGAGCTTCGACTTGATTCTTATGAGAATTATAATCTCTACAAAGAAAAATCCAAGGCACTCCAAGAAAAACACATCCTGAGAAAGGTATTTCATGAAGGTGAAAATGTAATGCTCTTCAATTCTCGATTTCGGCTTCACCCAGGTAAGCTAAATTCTCATTGGGAAGGTCCTTTTGTTATTACTAATGTTTACCCATTTGGTGTAGTGCAAGTCCAAGACCCCTCTTCCAAAAGGACATTCACGGTTAATGGAAATCGTTTAAAGCATCAACATGATAGGACACACAATCCTAGATCCACATCAACATCCATTGGATCCCCTTCTTCTGTATTCAACCCACCACCGGATGGAGACGACAACCCACCAAATCCAAACCAGGGGGCACCTCTTTCCCTTGTACTCTCTCTATATCTCTTTCTCTCTCTACCTCTTTCTTCCTTTTCCTCTATCTTTAATTTTTTTACCACTTTCTTTATAAAAACCTTTCTTTTTCACTTTCTCTTTTGTGTGGGTGTATCTTTATAAAAAGACAAAAAAATATAAAAACCTAAAAAAATAAAACAAACCAAGAAAACAATCACTTAAAAAAAATACAAAAAATTAAAGTGTCATGCTTACTCACCATCTAGTATTGAAATTTTGTCCAACCATTTTTTGGAGATAACAGACATGTTTTCATCTCAAAAATTTTGTATTTTCATCATGACTTTGGATAAATAATTTTGTTTCAAAATTAACAAATTTTGAATGCTCAATTTTTGATTTGAAAATTTCTTTTCCCGAACCGTGAGGAACAAAATTTGCTTTCATGCCAAGGCCACCTATGGCCACCTTTTCAAAATGTGTGTTTTCACCCACATTTTTGAGTCTTGAGTTTGTGGACCTTCGAGCTGAATTTCCTGCCTTAGTGTGCATTAATATGATAGAGGCATTTTCTGAACCACATGAAAATCAGAATAGCCAAATAGCCTCCCATTTCCATTACATTAATCCTCCTTTTGAAAGCCCCATTGAGCCTACGAAATCCTTTTCTTTGATAGCCACATTAAAAACTGAATATCTTTTCCCAACAAATATCAACATGGATTTTTATTGCATATTTTTTTTTGAAATTTATGTGTGGGGGGAATGGATTTCATTGTTTGGGTACCCTATTATTGATTTTCAACGAGTTATCATCTGCTTGAGGGAAAGCATCCATTTCAGTGTGGGTGAGAGGTTGTCATTCTATGTGTTTTGGGGAATATAATGAACTTCCATTTATGTAATTTTGTAAATGTTTTTGACAAGTGTTGAAAAAAAATCAAAAATGATGAAAAAAATCAATTTTTTTTTGCAAAAATGGGTTGTGTCTTGGGTAGGTCAAAAATCACTCTTTCTCAACCTTTGATCTTGTTATAACTATTACAATTAGTGTCATGAAGAGATCAAACATGGGTTGCGATATGAGTGTGAGATCTGTTTCAAGGTCAACTTTCAAAAAAACAAACAAAGAAAAAAAAAGAAAAAAAAGAACACTTGCATTATATTCTTATATCATTGGAAGAAGTTTTGTGGTTTGTAAATATTTCATCTTCTTATCCCCTTAATATTTTATTCCTCTATTGTGTCTTTATTCACACAATCATTTCCTTGTAAATATGTGTTTTCATTTCCTTCCATGTTTTATTTCAAAAAAAATGTGCATTTCTTTTTCTATGTTGGTGTTTTACCCCTCTTCTTCTCTCTTGGACATTATATTCCTACCATACCATAGCCACAGAAAAACCCCTTAAAATGAACTCTTGATTATTTTTTACTTTGGATAGGGATTGGAAGCTGAGAGCTCTTTTTAAACTCTAAGATTTTCACTTTTGGTTGGTGAAAGAGTGAACCTCCACAAATGAATTTTATTATCTTGAGAGGTGTGAGTTTTGAGTGTCCACATTTTCCATTTCTAAATTTGAGCATGAAAAAATGAATAGGTTTTGGAACATTGTTTCTGTAACAACTTGTGGTGGAATTCAAAATGGATGAGTGAAATAGTCTAAACCTCCCCTGATTGGAGAAAACAAAATTTTAATATTTGTTGGTGAGTGAAAATGATTTTCTCATGTTTTTATATTTGTTGCACATGAGGACATGCAAAAATCTAAGTGTGGGGGAGTTGATTTTATTAATATTTCCATGACTTATTATATACTCCCTTTACTGATTTTATATGAAATTTGCATAATTTGTGTGAAATATTAATGTTTTAATATTAAGTATAATGTTTGACCTTTTTTAGAAGTAGTCCAATTGAGTCAGTTTACTATTTTATTTATACCTCACTCCCTACTGATCCAAATTGTGTGGTTTTGAATTTTTAGGATTCCCCTTTAAATATAAAACATTTCTTCAGAAGGTACCATGATCCAATTCTTCCATTTGAAGGGTAATATGGTCCTCACAAACAAGACCAAAGAATCTGTGAAGAAACTGGAATATTCATGAAGATTGATTTACTGGGCACATTACAGATTTCCAAATTACATTATTCTCCATCATAGTTCGGGGGACAATCGAAGGAGTCCAGGATAAAACTTTCAGATCCCAAATCTAAGAACAAGGGGCCCAAATGAAGCTTTTAAGTCCAGCCCACCATTCTGTATGAGAAATAAAATCAGTATAGTATGCCTGACATATATCATGATTTAAGAATTCAATGGAGCTGATAATTTACAGTGTGAAAGAAGAGATATAGATGGCCGACTTTTGTAAAGACCTGTAAATTTCAAGGAAATTTTTTTCTTAATTTTCTTTGGAATTTTACAAGAGCGCAGTTTCTAACGGCACCTGATTCCGAGGCCCGGTGTGCCCAGAATCATTTTCCGAAGATTGGCTCGGGTACGTTCAGTGAACGGGCGAGCGAGTTTTTCTAACTTTTGAACCGGTGCCCGGAATCGAATTCTTGAGGGCACCAATTAAATCGCAGCGCCGGTTTTCTCTTATAAACGCCTCTTCTGGAGTTGTGTTTGCTCGGGTGTGGTTTTTAATTTTCGGGCTTAAAGTTAAGAAATAAAATAATTTTGCGACAACTTTATTTTATTTCACTTAAGCCACTTGGAAGCCAATTGAAGCCACTTAAAGGCGGCTTGAACTGAGTTGAACTGGATAGGATGCTATCCAGAAATATCCTACCCCCTTGGTAGGATGTTTGTGAGGTGGGGCCCGCACGAGCCCCGCCGTTTCATTCCGCTAAGAAACGCACCCGTGAAAACCCATCTTAATGAAAGTCAACTGACGCGTTTTCTAAATTCTTAACAGACCATTTAATTGGGCGGTTTATTTCGTGAATTAAATGGCATGTTTCTTTCGTTGAATTAATTCAACGAATTAATTCAATCGTTTCTTAACCTGTTTTCGTGTGTTGGCATATTAATAAAATAAGACCAACCCAAAATCTTTGGAGAAGATTTGAGAGGATCCTTGTTTCTTCTTCTCCCTCGCGAAGAACGCGAAGAACGTGAAGAACGCGAAGAACGCCGAACCCGGAAATCGACGACGCTTCCGTCCGAGACGTCCTTCTCCGCCCCGATCTCCGATCACCGACCGTTGAGGTGAGTGATTTCGGGTTTCCTCACAAGGTTCCTTCCTTTTTGGTTTTAAACACAGATTTAATTATTTATAATTTAAATCTGTTGTTCTTGGTCCGTTGAGCTCGCCGACTCAACGACGGATTCCGCGACGACGCGACGCCTCCCCGCGACGACGCGATGATCCCTCTCTTCCGCGACGAGCTTTTCCGCGAAGAATGCCTGCGCGCGACGATCAACGAGGTAGGGATTTTATAATTTTGGAATACCCCACTTATATTCCCATGAACGTTCTTTAAAAATTAAAGAGCTGGTTTCAAATGATCAATTTTATTTTATTAAAATTGTCGGTTCATGTGTTGAACAATTTCTCCCGTTGTTTTTTTTATTATCTAACGCGGAGGGTGTGGGTCAAACGAACACGGCCCGACAACCCTCCGTCGTTCTTCGTGTTTTGCGGATTTGGCGGGCGACGATGGAACGTGCCGCAATGGGTGTTTGATGATCCCGCAGTAACGAACGGAACCCGGGAGGAACAACGGCGCAGACGGGAAGGAAAACGGGCCACCGGAGCGACTCCGGCGGCCCGCGGAAGCCGGTGGTGGCGCGGGTCGCCGGCGCGGCGGCGCCGGCGGCCGGAGGCGGCGGCACCCCGCGGGTGTCCAGCGCGACACCCAGCGGGTGCCGCGGGGTTGTCACGCGGCACCCCGCGGGTGTCCAGCGCGACACCCCGCGGGTGTCTGGCCGACACCCCGCGGGTGCCGCGGGAGTGTCACGCGGGGCGGCAGCTTTCCCCCGCGTCGGCCGCTCGGCCGCTCGGCCGAGCCGAGCCGGACCGGCCCTGGCCGGGCCGGGCCTGGCCAACTGGGTCGGACCCGACCCGGTTCGGGCCAACCAGGGGGGGTCGGGCCGGGTCGGCCCGGGCCCGGACCCCCCGTCTTCGGACAGACTTCGTTCAAATGACCGTATCTTGAACTAATGGCCTCCAAACGACCCGCCGTCAGTGGCAACGCGATCCTTGGATCGAGACGGTCATTTCTGTATATTGCACTCAAGGTTTCGGAATACTTTGAGTTCGGCCGGGTTGGTTCGTACACGAAACCAACCGGGCCCTCGGAGCGGAAACGCTCATATCTTGAGCCACGGACGTCCGATTGACGTGCCGTCAGCTTTGTTGAGTTCCTCTTTGTGAGACGGATCTTTTGGCACCCTCCGCCCGAGGTTTGGACGCAAGTGGAATACGGTTGGGTTGGTTTTTCCTTAAAAACCAACTGGGCCCCTGGGACGAAAAAGCCAATAACTCTCAGACCGGGCGTCCGATCGACGCGCCGTCTGTTGCGTTGAGTTCCTATTGACGATGCGGAACTTTTGGATACATCAACTCTGGACTTCGTGACAGTTGATGTATCAGCCTCTCGGCTCGTGGAGCGGACCCTCCCGAACGAGCTTGCTGTGTGCGGGAACCCTAGTGCTGGCTGAGACTGCTTCCTCGACGGCGACGACTGTGCAGAGATCCTCTGTGGACTCTGACGACGACCGTGCAGAGATCCTCATGGGACTGCGGCGACGACTGTGCAGAGATCCTTAGCGGACTGCGACGACTACTGGACTCAGCGATCCTACGTGGATCAGTGCTACAGGTCCTGCGTGGGCCCGGTCCTGTGTGGGCCCGATCCTGTACGGATCCGATCCTGTGTGGGTCAACACTTAGTGGTTCTGTGTGAGCCAACTCCTACAGGTCCTGCGTGGGACCGATCCTGTGTGGGTCTGATCCTGTGTGGGTCACTACAGAGATTAGTTACCTATCGATCCTTCGTGGGTCCGACGACTTATATGGATCAGAGATCATCTTTTCGTCATCCGAAGAAGTATACCTGTGTGAGCTGAATCTTGTGTTTCTCTCCTTTGTGGATTGTGTTGAGCTATCCTGTGCGGATTTACTGTTTACTCTCCTTTGTGGATTGTGTTGTTCTATCCTGCGTGGGTATGCGTTTTGCTTTCCTGTGTGGACTGGGTTGTGCTAGGGCTCGGACGTTAGAGCCGATCGGGGAATTGATGACTTAGGTATATGTATGGGAATATACCTAAGCCGTGTCAGATGTTACTTCGTGATTGTATCTCTCTTTCGTGGCTTATCCTTTGTGGATTTCGGGAGACCTTCGGGGGTCTCGGGATCCCTACTGAGTAGCTTATACTCACCCCTGCATGGGCTATGCCCGCACTTCGTGGTGTTGGTTGCAGACGACGGACAACGCTGATCGTGGAGGAGGCATGCAAAGCAGGACAGTACCTGGAGGTGGACCACTGGGCGGGACGTACTCGGAGCGGTTAGGTGGAACCGAGGAGTAGTGGAGGCTATCTGTACCCACCCTTCAGGTGGGACTTCCAGAGGACGGCTCGACGCTGCAGTTTTTCCTTTCAGTTGCTGTTTTTCCTTTCAGTTGTACTTTACAGTTCGGCTTGTATTTCCGGCCCCTTTTACTTTCAGCACAGCTTGTACAGTTTTTACTTAGTGTTTAATTTTCCGCTTGCTTACTCTGTGGTGCTTGTTTACTTTTCAAAGGCAATGCCTTCCCTTTTTGTTGGGATTTACGCCTTGTTGCTAGTCGCCAGCCCCTGGCCTATGGAAGGCGGGCTTGGGGTAGTCACGGCACGGGCCCCGAGGACGGGTCGTGACAAATTGGTATCATAGGGGTCGGTTCTACCGCAGAATCTGATCCTTCTTCTATGTGAAGAAATAGTGTTTAGCGTATTAAGTGTGGTTATCAGTCCAGGGAGTCCAGTGTTGGTGCGGCGGCCGACGTATCCATACACCAGGACCCTGACTTCTGGTTTCCGACTTAATGCATGAAAATATTGATTGCATGTGTGTTTCAAGTTTTCATTGTGATTACTTGTGTCAGCTCACCAGGTATACTGTTCTGACCATGGTGAACTTGTTTCCTTTTCAGGATGGTATGACGACAGCAGCCAGCTAGGGTTCCTAGAGTAGTGCGCGATGACAGCCCGCCGAGCGACGAGGCCTCGGTACAGGGCCCGTTGACAGCAGAGGCACCGGCGGTACCTTTACCCGCCGAGCCACCGATGCTTCCAGCACTGGAAGCTGACGACGCATGACGCCTCGGAGCTCTGCACGAGTTCCAGCGCCAGCGACCACCCAGGTTCCGTGGGGAGTCGGACCCCCAGGCAGCCGAGGACTGGCTGGAGGCAGTCGTCCGAGTTTTCAGGCTAGTGAGGACACCAGCAGACCACATGGTGATCCTCGCGGCGAGCCTACTGCACGCAGTAGCCAGACGCTGGTGGAGCCTGATGCTCCAGGTACACGATGAGGCCACCCTCATCTAGACGGACTTCGAGAGCCTCTTCCGCTCAGAGTTCATCCCGACCACCCTCCGTGCGGTGCGCTTCCAGGAGCTTCTTCAGCTGCGGCAGGGCAGCTTGACGGTCGCTCAGTATGCGGCGAGGTTCATCGACCTTTCTCAGTACTCGATAGACATGGTACGAGACCCCTTCTTCTGGGCCCGGACCTTCGAGCAGGGTTTGAGACACGAGATCAGGGCATCGCTGATCTCCCTCAGCATCCCGACCCAGGCAGGAGTACTGGAGAGAGCCCTCCTGATCGAGAGCTTCCTGGCTGAGTCCACAGCGAGACCTACCGCAGGGCGGCAGATAGCGGAGTATTCGGCAGCTGGTAGCTGACGGATGACTCAGGGTTCCAGGCGGACCAGAACTCCCGGAAGGCGACCTCGGGACACTGGCTCAGCAGTGCAGGGCACCCAGCCCGGATCCATTCTTCCTAGAGGAAGGTAGTGCTACGAGTGCGGCGGGCGGGGCCACATGGCTCGTGACTGCCCGACCCGTCGTACCGAGGGTCAGCAGACGGTGGAGGGACCACCTAGACAGAGGCAGAGGGTCGACTGTGGCGGTCCGCAGGGAGAAGGCAGACGAGGCAGAGGAGCTGGCCGAGCAACAGGTGGTGGGCGACGCTTTGAGGCTCTGCCACCACCACCACCAGGAGGCCCGCCCCGACCACAGGGAGCTGGCGGGCAGAGACAGGCTCAGCTCCAGGCAGCGGAGGCCTACGACCACGGTGCACCAGAGATGATTCTAGGTACGATATATGTCTATTCCACCCTTGTTGCAGTTCTGATAGACACAGGGGCGAGTCACTCTTTCATAGCCACTGCCCTTGTTCGGAACTCGGAGATTCCGACAGAGCCGTTGGCTCGATCCTTACGGCTAGAGACTCCTACGAGAGCAGACTCGATGATTACGCACTGGTGCCGGCAGTGTGAGCTTACTCTAGGAGGCGAGAGCTTCGGCTGGGATCTTCTTGTAGCAGCGTCGAGGCCTTACGACGTCATCTTGGGCATGGATTGGTTATCTACGGTCCATGCTCAGATTGACTGCATTAGGCGCAAGGTGCGATGTGTGCGCACCAACGGGAGCAGGTTCACCTTCACCGGCGAGAAGGGAGCCTTAGAAGCACAGGATGGACTCACGCAGAGGAGAGGTCAGCCCATCACTCATCAGTTGGCTAGCCTCATCCTGGGAGCAGTTGACGTGCGGAGTCCCAGTTTTCCTGCAGTGGTGGATCAGTACGCAGACGTCTTTCCCAACGACGTTCCAGGACTACCTCCTCGCAGAGAGGTAGACTTTTATATTGACCTGTACCCCGAGACAGCCCCGATATCCACTCCAGCATATCGGATGGCCCACGCTGAGCTTCGAGAGCTGCGGGTACAGTTGGAGGACTTGTAGGGCAAGGGGTTCATCCGACCCAGTGTTTCGCCCTGGGCTTCCCCGATTTTGTTCGCCAACAAGGCGGACGGGAGCTTGCGACTGTATGTTGATTATCATCGCCTGAATCAGGTGACAGTGAGGAACAAGTATCCGCTACCCAGGATTGATGACCTCTTCGACCTGCTCAAGGGAGCACGGTGGTTCTCGAAGATAGACCTCAGGTTAGGCTATCATCAGCTTAGAGTTCGAGACGAGGATGTGCAGAAGATGGACTTCAGGTGTCGGTATGGCCACTATGAGTTCTTGGTTATGCCTTTCCGCGTGACCAACGCTCCAGCAGTGTTCATGAGCCTCATGAACAGGATCTTCCAGCCATACCTCGATCGATTTTTCGTGGTCTTCATCGACGACATTTTGGTGTACTCGACAACGGAGGAGGAGCACGCCTACCACCTGCGTGTTGTACTAGAAACACTCCGAGAGCACCAGCTTTATGGAAAGCTCTCGAAGTGTCAGTTCTGGTTATGTGAGGTCCACTTCTTGGGGCACGTCATTTCTGAGGCGGTAGTTGCAGTGGATCCCGCGAAGATTGAGGCAGTGCTAGCTTGGGAGCCACCCAAGAGCGTGACAGAGGTGCGGAGTTTCTTGGGCCTAGCCGGATACTATCGGAGATTTGTGCCGGACTTCTCCAGAGTTGCGGCCCCACTCTCAGCATTGACGAAGAAGGGGAAACCCTTCGTGTGGTCAGACAGATGTCAGCAGAGCTTCCAGGAGCTGAGGCAGAGGTTGACCAGCGCACCTATCTTGAGGTTGCCTGAGGAGGGAGTTGGATACGTAGTCTACTGCGATGCATCAGGGACCGGACTCGGGTGTGTCCTGATGCAGGAGCGGGCCGTGATTGCCTACAAATCACATCATTTGAGGCCTCATGAGCAGAACTACGCTACCCATGACTTGGAGTTGGCAGCAGTGGTCTTTGCCCTGAAGACATGGCGACACTATCTGATGGGTGAGCGCTTCACAGTCTTTTCTGACCACCAGAGTCTCAGGTACATCTTCTCTCAGAAGGACCTGAACCTGAGACAGCGACGATGGCTCGAGTTCCTCCAGGACTATGACTTTGAGATATTCTATACTCCTGGGAAGGGGAACGTGGTGGCTGATGCCCTCAGTAGGAGGACGGGAATCCAACTACTTGAGGAGGCGACAGAGCAGCTATCCACTTTGAAGATATCCTTCATGGATAGAGACGGAGAAGCCTTCCTTCAGTCTCTCATAGTCTCTCCTCCACTTCTTCAGCGGGTCAGAGAGGCACATCGTGGGGACGTTGACTGTGAGACACGGCGTGCACAGATATCCTCGGGACAGGCACCTGATGGTTTCTCCCTTGGAGCAGAGCACGATGTCCTTTTTAGAGGGCGTACCTTGGTACCAGTCGCTTTACGAGAGGAGGTGCTGAGAGCGTATCACACTTCTCCTTTGGCGGTACATCCTGGAGTGGCGAAGATGTACCAGGATCTCAGACGACAGCACTGGTGGCCGGGCATGAAGAAGGTTGTGGCAGAGTTCGTTTCACGGTGCCTCACCTGCCAGCAGGTGAAGGCAGAGCATCAGGTACCAGCAGGCTTGGTACAGCCCTTGGAGGTCCCGGAGTGGAAGTGGGACGGGATATCTATGGACTTTGTGACTGGACTTCCACGCACTTCCAAGAGGTCACGACTCCATTTGGGTGATTGTTGACCGACTCACCAAGTTGGCACACTTCCTACCCATCCGAGAGCAGGGATCAGTGGAGAGCTTGGGGCGTCTCTACATTCAGGAGATTGTACGACTTCACGGTGTTCCATTGACTATCGTCTCCGATCGGGACGCTCATTTTACTTCCCGGCTTTGGAAGGGGTTGCAGGAGGCGTTCGGGACGCGACTACGTCTGAGCACCGCCTTTCACCCTCAGACAGATGGTCAGACGGAGAGGACTATTCAGACTCTTGAGGACATGCTCCGCGCATGTGTCCTCAACTTTGGTCGCATCTGGGAGGACCACCTACCCTTGGTAGAGTTTGCGTACAACAACAGCTACCACTCCACCATCGGGATGGCACCCTACGAGGCGTTGTACGGCAGGCCTTGCAGATCCCCTTTGTGCTGGACAGACCCTGGGGAGTCAGCACTTGTGGGACCAGAGATGGTCCGGGCCACGACAGAGAAGGTACAAGTCATCCAGGAGCGGATGAGGACAGCACAGAGCCGACAGAAGTCATATGCTGACAGGAGGCGAAGGCCACTAGAGTTCGAGGATGGCGACCACGTCTTCTTGCGGGTCTCACCTCGACGTGGTTTGAGGAGATTTGGCCGAGGCGGCAAGTTGTATCCACGCTTCATCGGACCCTTCCAGGTCCTCAGCAGGGTTGGAGAGGTGGCTTATCGTCTGGCTCTGCCACCTCAGTTGCACCGGGTGCACGACGTCTTCCACGTATCCCAGCTGAGGAGATACGTGCACGACCCGACACACATCATTGACTATGGGGAGATAGACGTGGATGATGGAGCGACTTTTGCGGAGGTCCCAGTCGAGATAGAGGATCGACAGGAGCGAGTGCTACGTGGGTGATCGATTCCTCTTGTGCGCATCAGATGGCAGCACGGGAACCTCCAGGAGAGCACTTGGGAGCGGGAGGCTCAGATGCGTGCTCAGTACCCACATTTGTTTCCCTAGTTTTTGATGTATCTTTACGGGGACGTAAAGTCCTGAGGTGGGAGTAATGTAAAGACTCGTAAATTTCAAGGAAATTTTTTTCTTAATTTTCTTTGGAATTTTACAAGAGCGCAGTTTCTGACGGAACCTGATTCCGAGGCCCAGTGTGCCCGGAATCATTTTCTGAAGATTGGCTCGGGTACGTTCAGTGAACGGGCGAGTGAGTTTTTCTAACTTTTGAACCAGTGCCCGGAATCTAATTCTGAGGGCACCAATGAAATCGCAGCGCCGGTTTTCTCTTAGAAACGCCTCTTCCAGAGTTGCGTTTGCTCGGGTGTGGTTTTTAATTTTCGGGCTTAAAGTTAAGAAATAAAATAATTTTGCGACAACTTTATTTTATATCACTTAAGCCACTTGGAAGCCACTTGAAGCCACTTAAAGGCGGCTTGAACTGAGTTGAACTGGATAGGATGCTATCCAGAAATATCCTACCCCCTTGG
This sequence comes from Viscum album, assembly GCA_963277665.1. NCBI lineage: Eukaryota > Viridiplantae > Streptophyta > Magnoliopsida > Santalales > Viscaceae > Viscum > Viscum album. The sequence continues at coordinate 1,868,802,222 of OY728129.1, read as the reverse complement.
TAGGATATTTGTGAGGTGGGGCCCACACGAGCCCCGCCGTTTCTTTCCGCTAAGAAACGCACCCGTGAAAACCCATATTAATGAAAGTCAACTGACGCGTTTTCTAAATTTTTAACAGACAATTTAATTGGGCGGTTTATTTCGTGAATTAAATGGCCTGTTTCTTTCGTTGAATTAATTCAACGAATTAATTCAATCGTTTCTTAACCTGTTTTCGTGTGTTGGCATATTAATAAAATAAGACCAATCCAAAATCTTTGGAGAAGATTTGAGAGAATCCTTGTTTCTTCTTCTCCCTCGCGAAGAACGCGAAGAACGCGAAGAACACGAAGAACGCCGAACCCAGAAATCGACGACGCTTCCGTCTGAGACGTCCTTCTCCGCCCCGATCTCCGATCACCGACCGTTGAGGTGAGTGATTTTGGCTTTCCTCACAAGGTTCCTTACTTTTTGGTTTTCAACACAGATTTAATTATTTATAATTTAAATCTGTTGTTCTTGGTCCGTTGAGCTCGCCGACTCAACGCCGGATTCTGCGACGACGTGACGCCTCCCTGCGATGACGCGACGATCCCTCTCTTCCGCGACGAGATTTTCCGCGAAGAACGCCCGCGCGCGACGATCAACGAGGTAGGGATTTTATAATTTTGGAATACCCCTCTTATATTCCCGTGAACATTCTTTAAAAATTAAAGAGCCGGTTTCAAATGATCAATTTTATTTTATTAAAATTGTCGGTTCATGTGTTGAACAATTTCTCCCGTTGTTTTTTTATTATCTAACACGGAGGGTGCGGGTCAAACGAACACGGCCCGACAACCCTCTGTCATTCTTCGTGTTTTGCGGATTTGGCGGGCGACGACGGAACGTGCCACAACGGGTGTTTGATGATCCCGCAGTAAAGAACGGAACCCGGGAGGAACAACGGCGCAGACGGGAAGGAAAACGGGCCACCAGAGCGACTCCAGCGGCCCGCGGAAGCCGGTGGTGGCGCGGGTCGCCGGCGCGGCGGCGCCGCCGGCCGGAGGCGGCGGCACCCCGCGGGTGCCGCGGGTGTCTAGCGCGACACCCCGCTGGTGCCGTGGGGTTGTCACGCGGCACCCCGCGGGTGTCCAGGGCGACACCCCGCGGGTGCCGCAGGGTTGTCACGCGACACCCCGCAGGTGTCTGGCCGACACCCCGCGGGTGCCGCGGGAGTGTCACGCGGGGCGGCGGCTTTCCCCCGCGTCGGCCGCTCGGCCGAGCCGAGCCGGACCGGCCCTGGCCGGGCCGGGCCGGGCCAACCAGGGGGGGTCGGGTCGGGTCGGCCCGGGCCCGGACCCCCCGTCTTCGGACAGACTTCGTTCAAATGGACGTATCTTGAACTATGGGCCTCCAAACGACCCGCCGTCAGCGGAAACACGATCCTTGGATCGAGACGGTCGTTTCGGTATATTGCACTCAAGGTTTCGGAATACTTTGAGTTCGGCCGGGTTGGTTCGTACACGAAACCAACCGGGCCCTCGGAGCGGAAACGCTCATATCTTGAGCCACGGACGTCCGATTGACGTGCCGTCATCTTTGTTGAGTTCCTCTTTGTGAGACGAATCTTTTGGCACCCTCCGCCCGAGGTTTGGACGCAGGTGGAGTATGGTTGGGTTGGTTTTTCCTTAAAAACCAACCGGGCCCCTGGGACGAAAAAGCCAATAACTCTCAGACTGGGCGTCCGATCGACGGGCCGTCTGTTGCGTTGAGTTCCTGTTGACGATGCGGAACTTTTGGATACATCAACTCTGGACTTCATGACAATTGATGTATCAGCCTCTCGGCTCGTGGAGCGGACCCTCCCGAACGAGCTTGCTGTGTGCGGGAACCCTAGTGCTGGCTGCGACTGCTTCCTCGACGACGATGACTGTGCAGAGATCCTCCGTGGACTCCGACGACGACCGTGCAGAGATCCTCAGTGGACTGCGGCGACGACTGTGCAGAGATCCTCAGCGAACTGCGACGACTACTGCACTCAGCGATCCTACGTGGATCAGTGCTACAGGTCCTGCGTGGGCCCGGTCCTGTGTGGGCCTGATCCTGTACGGATCCGATCCTGTGTGGGTCAACACTCAGCGGTTCTGTGTGAGCCAACTCCTACAGGTCCTGCGTGGGCCTGATCCTGTGTGGGTCCGATCCTGTGTGGGTCACTGCAGAGATTAGTTACCTATCGATCCTTCGTGGGTCCGACGACTTATATGGATCAGAGATCATCTTTTCGTCATCTGAAGAAGTATAACTGTGTGAGTTGAATCTTGTGTTTCTCTCCTTTGTGGATTGTGTTGAGCTATCCTGTGTGGATTTACTGTTTACTCTCCTTTGTGGATTGTGTTGTTCTATCCTACGTGGGTATGCATTTTGCTTTCCTGTGTGGACTGGGTTGTGCTAGGGCTTGGACGTTGGAGCCAATCGGGGAATTGATGACTTAGGTATATGTATGGGCATATACCTAAGCCGTGTCAGATGTTACTTCGTGATTGTATCTCCCCTTCGTGGCTTATCCTTTGTGGATTTCGGGAGACCTTCGGGGGTCTCGGGGTCCCTACTGAGTATCTTATACTCACCCCTGCACGGGCTATACCCGCACTTCGTGGTGTTGGTTGCAGACGACGGACTGCGCTGATCGTGGAGGAGGCGTGCGGAGCAGGACAATACTTGGAGGTGGACCACTGGGCGGGACGTACTCGGAGCGGTTAGGTGGACCCGAGGAGCAGTGGAGGCTATCTGTACCCACCCTTCAGGTGGGACTTCCAGAGGACGGCTCGACGCTGCAGTTTTTCCTTTCAGTTGTTGTTTTTCCTTTCAGTTGTACTTTACAGTTGGGATTGTATTTCCGGCCCCTTTTACATTCAGCACAGCTTGTACAGTTTTTACTTAGTGTTTACTTTTCCTTTTTCTTACTCTGTGGTGCTTGTTTACTTTTCAAAGGCAATGCCTTCCCTTTTTGTTGGGATTTACGCCTTGGTGCTAGTCGCCAGCCCCTGGCCTATGGAAGGCGGGCTTGGGGTAGTCACGACACGGGCCCCGAGGACAGGTCATGACAACTTTGTTGAAGAAATAATTCGTCTTTAAAAGCATATTCCTATTCCAAAACCCTTTCACATTTTGGACTTCAAAAGACTCGATTGAAATGGACAGTTTAACTGTGTTTAATCAACCAGCCATAACATTTTCTCCTTAAGTCCAAATGACTCCACATTTTTTGAGTAGTCGGAAAACTTTATTATCTACAACTTCGAATAAGGAGAGTTTTCGAGATTCGGCTGTCTGAATAGCCAACTTGGCGATGAAAATGGAGGGACAGATTGGGAATGCAACCAGTCCACTCCTTGGGCTATAAATACTCCCCCCTTCTCTTTTTAATAGGGGTTGGCATTTCAGAAGAGAGGAGATCATATTGGCATGAAAAAAGCCTTGAAAAAGTCTTTAGAGGACCTTCTATGCTCATTTTTTCACTTGAGAGACCTTTCCTCCTCTCTTTGTTTTCACTTACTTTCTTGTTCTTCGTTTTTGTAATCTTGTAATTCTCTTTCTTTGTAATTCTGTTTTAATGCAAGTTACTTCTTCAATATCTCTTATTCTCATCAACCTTATGTAGTTTAATATTTATGTTTTTAAAATAGTTTAAATTCAGTTTAATACCCTTCCCTTATTCTTCTTCCCCATTTAATCAAAAATTCATTTTTAATTTTCTTCATCAATTATGTGTGTGTTCGGCGCACTACTCTTTTCTTATCCCTTTCTTTTTCTTCTCTTCTTAATTTATAATCATAATAATTATAACCAGATTATTAAACACCCAAATTTCTGAGTAAATATCTCATTGGGGTGAGTTATAATTTAGGTATGTTAAGTGATTGAGAGATTTTTCTCGATGAATATTCTTTGAATTAACATTGTGTATGTTGGACTTAACATGTCATGAATTAATGATTTATTTTGTTTAACATGTGGTTTCCATGGATTATTGGAACCATAAATACACCACCATTAATAATCTATGATTGAGATTATAACCTTAAGTTAAGTTAAGTCTTGGATTAAAGCCTTAACACTTAGGAATTCTAATCAACATCATCTTGTGACATGGGTGTTAATTTAATGCAATATAAAGCAAAGCTCAAGGATATCACAAGCTTAAATACCTAATCATAAACTCACCCCAATCTTTATCAATTTTTTATATAAATTATATTCAATCAATCATTTCAATTATGCTCTGCAAAGAAACCCCCATAATCAAAATACAATCAACTAAAAACAAATGACTATTACAAAGTATCATCACCGAGGATTCGACTCGAGTGCTGCTATAGACATTAGCAGAGCACCCGAACATTGACTGGTCGATATGCGACAATCAGCTGTGAGATTCAAAACTTAACAAAAGTTTACAACAACTAAGATTCTACCTTAAAGTGTATAGAATCTTACTAAATCAGAGTATAAGTATGAGTAAGTATAAGAAAGTTATACTTTCCTCAATAATACAAATGTAGCGAAAAAATTGAAACGAAACAAGTAACAAGTAGTAAATCTTTTAACCCAAATTGAAGGGTATCCAACAACCTTGGATAAAGGTCCCTTGATTTATACTTTCAAGAAAGTCCGTCTTACCCACACCAAGGTAAGCCCTCGATACGAAGATCGGAGTCTGTTTTGATATCTCCACAAGCCCTCAACTATCAGGTAGTTGACACCTCTGTCTTCCTATCCCCAGAAGTCCTCGATTATACACAGCAACAGTCGGAGTCGCATGAAGCAAATATGCACAATGAAATGTTTGAACAATCCATTCATACTTTCTGCACGAAGATTGAGAGTTTATAAGAGCCTCTCTCTATAGAAATCACTTCAACAACATGTAAGCACAGTTTTCAAAGATGTTGTCAAGTGTTCTGAACTCTTTCAAATGAGATCCTATTTATAGGCACAACTCCAACGGTCATCTCCCTCCTCCAACAGTCATATTTTTCCTTGAATTTCAGAGGGACCTGTACACATATCACTCAAACAATGATTAGTGAGTAACTAAAAGCATGACATCATTTTATTACTAAAAAAGTGTAAGCATAACCAAAATCTGATATTCAGAATGTAAGTAAATATGAATGTTCGGAGTCTAACCAAAAATTGATTTCAGAGTCTATAATACAAAGATGTTCAGATTATGTTTTCTAGAAATTCAGAACCCGAATTCTGTAGAATTACAGAGTCTGTATTTCAAAGAAATTCAGAGTCCGGATTCAGAAGAATTTGGAACCTAAACTTACAAAGTTCGGAGTCGGAGTTCATGAGAATTCGGAGTCAGAAATCATAGGAGTTTGGAGTCTAAATTCAGAGAACTCGAAGTCAAAACTCAGAGAAGTTCTTATCCATAATTCGTAATCATAATTTTGATTCAGAACTCAGAGAAGTTCATATCTAGAATTTGTATTCAGAATTCGGAGTTAGAACTCAGAGAAGTTCGTATCCAGAATTCGTCTTCTGAATTCAGAGTCAGAAATCATAAGAGTTGGTAACCATAATTCTGATTCATAATTCGGAGTCAGAACTCAGAAGATTTCATAACCAGAATTATGAGAATTCGGATCCTAAAATAGAATGCTTCATATCAAGGTAATTATAGGATTCCGAGGTTTTGGTTTCAATCCGATTTTTACACTTATAAAATTTATGATACGAACAATTAAATCTAGGTAAGGTTAAATTTCATTGGGTATGGAAATTTTCCTTAAGAATTAAAACAAGGGGTAAAAAGAGTTTTTCCTTGAAATAAGGTGTTTGTTATTTTCAAAACAAGAAGAAATGGTAAAGTCATAAGGAAACCTTATTGACTTAACAATCTCCCCCAAGAATGAAGGAATGGAAAATTTATAAGGAAAACATTATTGACTCAACATAATTTTATAGTTAGTACATATATACAAATTGATATATACATGTGTTTTACATACTAAAATAGAATAATTACTTATTCATAAACTATATACAAGGTAATTTCCATTGATAACAAGTGGTATCAAAAGGTAATAGTAGTTACTATATATAATCAGAAACTTGAGATACTATGATAATAATAATAAACATATATCTTATAGAATAGATACATAATTATGTTAGGACATGGTTAATGTCTATTTTTTAGGTTTCGGGGGCTCATAATCAATTATAATTCTTCTTAAGAAGTTTTTACTTCATTATATTGGGCATAAGAGATCATAAGGATATACCCACTAAAAGATTGACCATAATTTTGGGTGTCATTGGATGATCCTATCTATTAACATGTTTATTTTTATCTCTACATGAGATCATTATTAATGTATATCATTTGATAATTTAATTTTATGTAAGAATAAAACCCTCAAATTTATGTTCATGTTGATATATATTGTGATAGTTGAGTCATTGGTGGTATGACACTGAATGAATGATCAATAAAGGATTTTTCACTCCAATGTAGAGGAACATATATCATGGTCTTAGTTTAATATGATGGAAAAACCTTTATTAAATCTATATACATGGACGAAGGATGAACATATATCAAGTATAATCATATAAATAATAAATAATGGTTGTAAATATGGTAAAATAATATATGCATCATACCTTAGGATATATCAAGGGAAAAAGGTATTACATCACACAAACAATGTTTATTGGATGGTTTTCATTGATATTATTTGGCCTTATCTGTTTAATATACTTGATTCATTACCCAAAATATTTTCTTAGTATTTGAATGACACTCAAAACCATTGAGATAAGTTCCTAGAGGGTTGCACTCAAAGAACATTCAAAGGTTTGTGAATATCTAAAGAACAGAGTTTAAGAAATAGTGGGTCACGTAATATTGGTTCTATTATAATTCGGTAATGAATGATCATAATAAAATAAAGAAATTAAAATATTATCTAAGTTTATCACAATTTATATTTAATTTATTAATTCAATATACTCTTCTGTTATTATGTGAATACAAGATAATATCTCATGAATGTGTAATTGATATTCAATATTCATTAAATAATTTATGGGTGAACCAAGTTGAGATAATGTCTTACATTTTCTCATCTAACACAATTTAGATCTTAAAATATTGTTAGGATATTTTTTTTAATTTTTTGACATGTTCTCAAGGTAATTGGTTTTATTTAGGGATGAATTAGAAGGTTAAAATAATTAAAAGAAAATGTACAATTCTAATAAGTTTAACCTACCTATATAATTCAAAATTATTAAAAAATTAAATAGGTTTATTTACATAATGGACTTGAGAGACTATTTCTCATAATGTATAATTTATAGAGTGAGAAATAGTAGATTGGGGAACCTCAATCCATGAATTCCCTATATAATCAATGATACAATGCTTCAATTAATGTGAGTACGTCAAAATAGCCTTCATTTCTCCTTGACCACACTCGACGTGAAAATATCAATGCACCAAAATCATTTTGAATACATGTTAATGTTTTAGATGGTTTCAATTTTGGTTCCTTCGATCAATGATCATTGATGATGAGTGAAACCCTCATATATCTTCAAATCGAACAAGGTATATGTTTCATTTATGTTTTAATTCTTATTTAAACTGAAACATATTCTAGGGTTTATCATTAGGTACTCTAGAATAAGATGAAATGTTTTAAATATATCCTTTAGAAAATGTTTTTTACAAAATTCGATGATTTCCCAGATCATACGATACAAATAAGTGGTATCAAAGTGATCGTGTGTTTACCTAAGTCATAATTACAAATTTCTATTAAATTCAATTGGAGGGTATCAACACGATACCAAATGTTACTAAATAAACTTATATAAGAGGATTGATGACTGAAATAAAAAAAATATAAGATAGATTTTTTTATCATATAACCCAAAATAGATTTATGTTTTCACCCAGGGTGAGTAGAATCTTGGCTCCCAAATAGTGGTGCATTTATCTTGATAACTAGTGGGGATAGGGTGTAGGTTATTTCTTATCACAAAAAGATAAAAAAAGAGGTGAGTGGCTTACATCTCCTGTGTTAAAAATCCTCCGGAATTTATTAAAAGTAGACCTATGCAATTATATCCCTAAACACAGGAGAACTAATTTTATTTATTTATTTTTGAAAATTAGTGTTGATTGCATGTAACTTGCCATGCTACACTCCTCATACGGTGCATAGTCCAACACTTAATTGGATGTCCAGCTAGGCCGGCTTGACCCATGTTTTCCTTGCAGACCCAGTTAAGGTATGAAACCCCTCTTGGCTATATTTGAAGAGACTAGGGGGCTTAAATCCATGAAACCAATCCCAAAATTATGTAAGAAATATGAATAATTTTATTAAAACTTTTATGGGGCCATTTGAAAAGTAGATCATGAGTTAAATTCACTTTTATTTATTTAAATAAATAAAAAATTCAATCATATAGAAAATGTTTCAAATTTAATTTCATTGTGATGGTTTAACGAATATAGATTGATCCAAAGCTAGAACGATTAATATATGTTTTTATAGTAAATAAATAAATAATTTATTTATTTCAACATGGAATCATTATAATAATTAATTAATAAATTTAAATATTTACATCTCCCCTCAACCTCATTATATGTATAGGGTCCAACATGTCCATGAGAGTATTTATTCATCTGTATCTCATATCCTTAAGAGCCCCTCACCCATGGGTGAGTATCACTCTTTAATGAAGATGAAAAAATGAGACATGGTTTGTTCCACATCGTAGTGGAGAACTAGAAAGTAGTCAGATACAATGGATGAGGGGATCACTACAAATCCATCCAAACATAACTCAAGTAGTTACTCCTAGTATCTCGGTTGATCAATCAAATTCTTGATTGATAAACCATTACAAATAGCGTATGATCATTCCATTTATATTATCATATGAATGGATTATTATTTATAATTATGTATAATTATATGAGATATTGTAGAATGTTAAAAAAAATTCTTAGAAAAAAAAAACTTACACATGATGAATGTAACACCCCAAGATTCCACGGTACGTTTCCCTTTGAATAATACAATAGCTTGTGTTGTACGCAACTTTGAGTTCAAACACACCACAACCAATCAAACTAGCATTTATGAATAGTAATACCCAATTTTTAAAAGTTTATAAATTCGATCTTTCAAAATGGACTTCATTTTTGGATTCAGAATATCGAAATTAACTTAGGGTGATTTTTTTGTATTTTTCTGAAAACTTTCAATTTTTGATGAATAGTAAAATAACACTGCGTTATTTGTTAAAACCGACTTTTTATTTAAATAATTTGTTATTTTATTTAAATTTATTTTAGGTTAAAATAGATACACAATACCTATATAAGTTCAATGTAATTCATGGGAGTCATTTTATAATAAGTTTAGATATATAAAAAGTTTATTGAATTTTTTACCGTCTTTTACCCACCTCCAAAGAGCATTTGCAAATTTGCATAAAACAGAATTTTACCGCTTCTGTGAGTTGAATTGCAGAAATCCGAGAGACACAGTTGACATCAGTAAGTAAAATTTTGTTCAATAAGATGAAAATAATTTTTGGTGAACAGTAACTTTTTACTTTTATTTACCACGGCTAAAAGTAAATAAGGTAATTAAGGGTAAAAATGATATTATAATTACCCTAACGCATGCCCTAATTCTATTGGATAAGTCTAATTCGACCAAAAACAACCTTATGAATAAACTATGATCCGTTGTGGTTCACTTGGATTAGATGTTGACATTTATTATTATTTTATTTAAAGAAGAGTTAAAAGAGTTAAATTCAAAGTAAAATAACTAAACCATTTTTAATATATGGTAAAACACAATATAAATTCGACTATAAATATTAATTAGAAAGATTAAAAATATTTCCTACATAATTGTATTTTATTTATAATTTTTAGACAATAAATAATTTAATTTATTTATGACACAATGATGATGAAGTAATTACCTTACTAATAAAAGATTAAAATAATTGATATTATAAATTCCAAAATAAATGAAATTTTAGACTTTTGATAAGTTACAGTAATTTTATAGGTTAATATGAAATGTTTGGTTTGATTCAATAAATTTCATTAGAATTAATAATTCTCTTATGAGTTTAACAAAAACAAATTCCAAATAGTGTCAAAATTGATATAAAATAGTTTTTAAAACAAAAACTATATTATTTGTTGATATAATATTACGAAAAATCTAAGGTTTGGAAAAAGGGATTAAATAATATTATATATGTCATTAATGAACCACTTTAGGTTCTATTGTAAGTTTAGAGTATGTTTATTAACCATATAGTGTAAGAGTACAAGAAGACATGGTAAAAGATAAACTATTTAACTAAGAGTTAAATCTAAAAGATAAGGTTAATATGGTGATCTAAAATTGTCTAAAACCTATTGTTTGAGAGTATTGAGACCCATAACCACCTAAATCTCTAAATAAATTCATTTTTATCCATTAAAACCTAATTTTATTGTATAATAAATTAATACTTTAATCGTTTGCTAAAGTGACCCTCACCCCTCTTATAAAAGGAAACTTCTCCTTCTCTCATAATCACATCTCCAAAGCAATTTGACTCGGCCAAACCCTACCAAAATATCCTCCCAAATTACATAAATTCAACATAGAGTCCTTACTTGGATCATAAATCCCACCCAAGGAGCCCTTTTGATCAACTCAAAAGGAAACACCCGAAGAACAGGTAATAATTTCACCACCCTCTGTCAAGTTCTTTTCTTCTTCCACTTCCTCTTTCTTTGTTATTACCATACCAAAATAATAACTCCAGTATATTATACATACTGTAATTTTATTATAAATATGGAACAACCATATTCATTATTCTATCCATCTTATTAATGATAATGTCACCATGCGTGCGTGTGTACGACTTATAGTCTCCACGCCGTGGTGTAATTTGTTATTCAAAACAATGTTATTTGGATTGATATAATGATGAGTAATATGTAAGTAAATAATGAAAATAACATGATAATGTTTCTGTAAAATTATTATACCATCCAATTCCACACCTTTTAATAATTAGGGAAATGATATCCTCACTCGTGTGTACGTACGGATTATCGTCTCCACGACGCAATGAGATTCATTTCCAGGATCACAATTCAATGATGATTATACAAATATATATTATTAATAAGTATGTAACATATGACATAATAATGGTACGATATATATATATATATATATGTATGTATGTATGTATCTGTGTACATACATATATCTTATTCACTTACATCCATTCAATAAGATATGAAAGCAGAAACAACATTTATGCGTACGTATGACCTACCGTCTCCAAAAATGGTGTTTTCCATTTCATATATCTATCTATTATAAATATTTATATTATAAATATATATTATATATAAATCAAGTCTATATTTTGGAATCATTTAAATCGTGATCTAAATGATACGATCAAGAATAACAGGGTAAAACACGGATGATAAAGAAAGCGATTGTTACCAGAAATGTTAATTTAACATGGAAATCTCTATTAAATGGGTAGTATAAAGTCATAAATGAATCATGTATAATATAATAAATATTGATATGGTTCTGTTATAATTTAATAACATAATATGGTCATTATATATAAGGTTAAGCGTACCTTCGACCAAAGGAAAGGGCAATGTAAGGGTTAATACTACAATCTCTTTACTTATCCGAGGTTGTTAATACGTAAGTATCTACTAGGACTTCTTTATCATCCACATCCATGTTTTCTTAAAAATGTAAATCAAAACATTTTTACTATTTACTATACTATGGTTCAAAGTCATTTATACCCTTATTTTACCATATATGTTTTGAAAGGAATCTTTCCGTCGTTTTCCAAACAAGGTACTTTAAGACATTTTCGACAAAATTAAGGTAAGAATGTATTTTTTTAACTTATATGGAGGGTGAGGCTATTTTTCCCCATTATATCATCATCGAAGCTTACCATACAATCTACTAAGAATATTTTCAAAATAAATATTTTCTTTTATATTATTTTACTTTTAAATTATTTAAAAATAGAAAGAGATATTTCTCTAAAAAGTTTTGATTTCATTTTTGTCAACATCCTTTGATGGATTTTAAGCTTGGTTGAAGTTGATTAATTATGATACAAAACTCCCATATTGTATATAAGTTTTTGTGATATGTTTGAATGTGGATGTGTTATTTTGACACTATTCATGGTTTATGGATAAGTTATTAACATTTGGTATGCAATTTTTAATACAAATGTTTATGTTATGTTTAATCCTTTTCATATGAGGAATGCATTGGACTTAGTAGGTGACAAGTGGAGCCCACTATAGCTCATTGATTCATTGGTACATTTCATGTGACAAACTAGTGTCTTGGCACAAAGCCTTGACAAAATCTTATTTGTAGTCTTGGCACAAGGCCTTGAATATGTGGTTATGAAGTCTTGAATTACACATTTCATCATTATGAAAGTGGCTATTGATATTGCATGTGATTATTCGACTATTAGAATATCCATGTGAATAAGTAAATGGAATTATTTGATTTTATATTTTCCATAGTATGCTAATGTTTAAGTTTAAAAGGATTTTGTTTCAGTCTTATACATTTCCTTAAATGTTTATGCTTATTTATGAAAGTTTCCTCTATATTGTTATCCTTACTGAGCATCTGAGCTCACCCCTTTATATGTTTTATTTTTCCATGGATGTGAAGAATTATTTTATGGTTGAACTATAGGGATTAGGATAAGGATATTAGTGTGTTAAAAATGGAAAAAATGTTGTTGTTTTTTGTCATTTTATAATGTAATGTAATGTTCAGGTATGTAATCTATTTTCCAAGACTGCTAAACTGATCGGTCCATTGGGAATTGATTCCTTGTAATCATTCCAACGTTATGTATTAATGCACTGACTTTTGGTAGCTGGGTTCGGGGGCGTTAAAATGAATGTTCTCTATTTATGAATGGTTAATTTATGAGTATGATCACATATTAATAATTAGAATAAATAAAAATAAATTTATGTGACTTATAAAAACAAAAACAAATCCCAATAAATTTTATATTAGGTGCCTTCCATCACTTGAATTTGAGCAAAACCATATTTATGGGGAACTTGTAAGACATAGTTGAGAATTCCTTCAACTATTAGGGAGTTCTTATGAATGTTTTTGGTTGAAATAACTAAATGTTTCTGAAAGAGCACTGTCGTGGGAGCCCTCAAATGATTAATGTGATTTTGGGGTACTTAGGTGCAGCAGAGTGGCTGACCAAGGTCATCTCTCAAAGGAGGAAGTGAATTTAACAACTTATTAAAGGTATTATAAAAATAAAATAAACGAGAATAAAATAAAAACACTACTTTAAAGGATTGGGGTTTTTTATAGTTTATGAATCTAGAAGAAGTTTTCTGGAAGAAGATTGTATTTTGTTTTGTTTTTAGTTTTGAAATGAATTTCGATTAAAATGACACAATAAGAAGATGTTTTTTAGACAATATTTAAAAGGAGTAATAGATCTAACTCTAAATATTAAATAATTTATTATTAATTATCATTTAAATTAATATTCACTTAATTATGATCCCTTAATTTGTTAAAACCCAAACCCTACGAGAATTAACTTTACCACGAAGATGAAGTGAATTTAACGTTAGGCTAACTTCAGAACACGCAATCGCAGCACCCTGCTTTGATTGTTGTTCTAAGGATAGATTATGGTCAGTGGTTAATTATAGAACATATCCATTCTAGAAATGAGGATGAATTGTGTTTAGGGATTATATTTGAACTCTACAAATTTATCCCGTGTGGTCTTGTATTACCGATTAAGATTAAGCTCTCACAATTTACACAAAATCCCGATCTCACGTGTTTTTGTGTTAATTGTTCAATTGCTTGATTAGTTTCTTGTAATTTAAAAACACAATTCATGGATCATATTTTTCGAATTACAATAGCTCATTGATTCAAAATAATTAAATGAAGAGGGTAGAAGATAGATCGATTACTAAAAGACTACTCTTCCATGGGTGGCGTAATCATCGTAGAAGCGTTTTGCATGTGCAAAGGTTTATAATGGGTATAACCCAATAACGCTTCTACTCAAGAATTCCAGACCAAATAGGAAGATTAAGAGAAGAAGAAATTTAAACAAAACAGAAGAAAAGAGAATAAATAAAATAAGAACAAAGAAGTTTATTACACAAAAAAAATCATTACAACATGAAGGAGAAGAAGAAGGCTTCGATGAGGGGATCCTTGCTTCAAGAGCTAACCCTCTTACAATGGTTGTAGAATTTGGGTGAAACAAATTCTCCTCTACCTCCAATATCCTAATTCACGTCCCCAACCCCTCCAAATGTGAAAAACTCCAATTTATAGAGGGGATGGGAGGAGATGTTACAAGTGGTTTCAAGTGTGAATGTGGAAATTCGGCCAAATATTTTATTCCATCTTGAGCCGCCCATTTGACCTCCAAAACGCGTGAATGGACCAGCCTTCCATAAGCAGTATTTGTGCCAAATCATGACCCCAATATGTACTCAAAATTGGGGCTCAATCCAAGCCCTGATGAAGAATATATGGCCTAAATACAGAACCCATGTTCATTCTACCGAGTCCAGCCCACCATTGGATTAATGACCCATTGACTCCATCAAAATGCACTCCTTATCTCTAGGGTCCTGAATTAAAGTTGTATAACATTACGTTAGGAACATTTTTACAAAATATCAAATTCAAATAATAAATATAAAAATATTTATCTTCAAAATACTACAGTGCACTATTAAGGGTAAAACTGGAATTTTCACCAAATTTTCAAATGAATGATCAAATCCCAAATATTTTATAAATAAACACATTTAACACAATGTGAGGAAATTATTTCATTTATTATCAATAAAATATTCAAAAAAATATTGTTTTATCAACTCCCCCACACTTACCCTTTTTCACTCCTGAGCAAAATCTAATATCAAGTAAACATCATTATCAAATAAAAACCAATTTTAAAACGCATATCTTTGAGATCAAACAATTACACACCGAGAAACAAAAGATATCATGCCTCATAGAAAACCATTATTTCAAGTAATTCATTTATATCATTCAATATATTTCCACTTTATTTATCCTCCCATGCACAAAACACTTACCTCACTTGAATTTTCTCTTATCACACAAATGCCATTTTTTTTGCAATGTCTTTCTCATCCAAACTCATACAAGGGTCTCCATAGGTTTGATAAATTCATGCATCGCCACCCAATGTGAGTCAAGGATGTATGTTTATCATGAGGTCTTTTCAGGGTTGTTTTGTGGCTTTCGGTTGGTAGGATTAAGATGTGAAAAACTATGAGGCTGAATGAGGAGGGCTTGACTCTTTTTTTGAAGAAAAATTGAATTAATCTATTTTTCACTTAAATATGGTCTTCTCCTCAATCCCCATAGTATCAATTCAGCTCCATCATCATGAAAAGTCATGAAAAGTTTACACCATTAATCATTTCAACATAAAAAATGTCAATATTCTCAAACATGATTTTCTTGAAAGCTCCCGATGGGCACAACATTCCACCTCAATTAGAAGCTCCAGAAAAGGCACAACTTTCAATATAATTACTTTCTTCAGCAGAAAACACATCTTTTATGAATTTAGTTTTTCACCCAAAGTATCACAGAATGTGGTGGTACAACAAAAGATAGATTCCCCCACACTTAAGCACAACTAGATTATGCAATTTCACTTCAAGAGTTGGTTGGATAGGGAAAATTGGCTTGTAATGTGGATAACCTAACAGGCTATGGATGGATTATAAGGGATAAAAGGATTAAATATTCAAGGTAGGCCATTATAAAAAAGGATTATTTGAAATAGGGGCTTTAATACCAAACAAATGCCTCAATCATTTGAACATAAGTACCTCAAACCCTCATGATTTGACAGGAATAGATCAAATTATGGTTAAATAAAGCATGGTTTGGTTCTATCAAGAATTGAGGTGAATGTAAAGAATATGAAAATAATGGTTCAGAAGCCTCACACGAAAGTGATTTCAAATATAAAGACAGTGATATGTGGCATGGGATTCAAAATTCAGTGTACCTTTCATGAAATTACTAAATATTTGAACTTGAAACAAAGTAATTTTCAGCATTTATTTAAGCTCAGTTTCATGGGATAAATTTTTTCACTCATTGATATGCATTTCAAAATTGTGATGAGAATCATTTTAGCTCAAAAATATAAAAAACACAAAGAAAATTGAAAAAATAAACACAAAAAATTTCAAAAAACACACAATTGTTTTGTTTGTTTTTTTTAAACAGGAAAAAAATAGAAATTAGTAAACTAAAAGGTTCCCTCCCCCACACTTAAAATATTACATTGTACTCAATGTGAACCCATGAGATGATATATGCACATGAAATGCAGAATTTTTAAATATGACAAATAATATAAAAGTGAAAGGGTTAGGAACAACCTGATGTGCTCAAGTGATGATGGGGTCATGTAGTGTGATAAAATCCACTGCATCATTAGGAAGTCCCTCAATGTATCTCTTCAAACGTTGCCCATTGACTGTAAAGCTCCTTCCATTGTCCTCTTGTGTGATCTCCACTACACCATAATGAAAAAAATTAGTCACAACATAAGGACCTAACCATCTGGAATGCAACTTACCAGGCATCAGCTTTAGTCGTGAACTATAGAGAAGGACTTTCTCTCCAACATAAAACTCCCTTTGTTGGATCATTTTGTCATGAGATGCTTTTGATCTTTCCTTGTAGAGCCTTGAGTTCTCATATGATGATAGTAAAATCTCCTCAAGCTCTTAAATTTGCAACTTCCTTTGGATTCCAGCGTGGGCCAAATCCATGTTGCATTTTTTTATAGCTCAATATGCCTGATGCTCAACTTCCACTGGGAGATGACATGATTTCCCAAAAACAATCCGAAATGGGGACATACCAATGGGGGTCTTGTATGCTGTCCTATAAGCCCACAATGCATCATCCAAGCACTTTCTCCAATCTTTCCTATTTGGCTGTAGAGTTTTCTCTAAGATTTGTTTCAACTCACGATTTGAAACCACAGCCTGGCCATTTGTTTGGGGGTGGTATGGTGTTGATGTTTTGTGTGTCATCCCATACTTTCGAAGGAGGGAAGAAAAATTACTATTGCAAAAGTGTGTCCCTTGGTCACTAATGATATCCTTTGGTACTCCAAACCTACAGAAAATCTGTGCTTTGACAAAGTCCACAACAACATTAGAATCGTCAGTCTTGGTGGCCTTGGCCTCCACCCATTTACTCACATAATCAACAGAAACCAAAATATACAAAAATCCAAATGAACTAGGAAAAGGACCCATAAAATCAATACCCCATACATCAAAAATCTCATAGAATAATATGGGTTGTTTGGGAATATCATGTCTCTTAGAAATGTTCCCAGTGTGTTGGAAATGAGAGCATGACTTACAAAACACATGGGCATCATGGAATAATCTAGGCCAATATAATCCAGAGTCCAAAACCTTCCTAGATGTCCGTTGGGGTCCAAAGTGTCCACCACAAGCAAGTGTATGACATAAATGCAAAACAAACTCAAACTCATGATCGGGAACACACCTCCTAATGACTTCATCACTACACATACGCCATAGGTAAGGATCATCCCACAAATAAAACCTAGACTCACTTTTTAATTTTTGGACTTGATGTTTCTTTAAATTTGCAGGGATTTCAGAGGCAACAATTTAGTTCACTAAATCAGCATACCAAAGATGCGTACCTGAGATGGAATAAAGATGCTCATCGGGAAAAGTGTCCCGAAGTGGTACCTGGTCCAAGGTGTCATCCTGTAGTGTGTGAGTAAGCCTACTCATGTGGTCCGCCACCAAATTCTCTGACCCCTTCTTGTCCTTTATCTCAAGTTCAAACTCTTGAAGAAGGAGCATCCAATAGATAAGTCATGGCTTTGCATCTGGCTTCTTCAGGAGGTACCTCAAAGCTGCATGGTCAGAAAAAACAACTACTTTAGATCCCAATAAAGATGAACGGAATTTATCTAAAGAAAATATGATAGCAAGAAAGTTTTTTTCCGTGGTTGTGTAGTTTGATTGGTCTGAATCCAGTGTCCTTGATGCATAGATGATCACATGTGAACGTCCTTCCACCCTCTGAGATAAGACAGCTCCAACCGTGAAGTTGGAGGCGTCACACATAAGCTCAAATAGAAGGTCCCACCACGGGGGCTGTATGATTGGTGGAGTGGTCAGACACTTCTTCATCTCATAAAATGATACCCTGTATGAATCATCAAAATAGAAGTCAATATCTTTTTGAAGCAATCGAGATAAGGGTAGAGCGATCTTACCAAAATCTCTGATGAAACATCGATAAAATCCAGCATGTCCAAGGAATGATCGAACATCATGCACACATGTAGGATATGTGAGGGATGAAATAATGTCTACCTTAGATTTATCAACTTCAATGCCATGTTATGAGACTATATGACCTAAGACAATTCCCTTTTCGACCATGAAATGACATTTTTCAAAATTTAAGACCAGATTCTTCTCAATACAACGATGCAACACATCACCCAAACTAGAGATACATTCATCAAATGAGGACCCATAAACTGTAAAATCATCCATAATTACCTCCATGCAAGTCTTAGTGAAATCTGAGAAAATACTCACCATGCATCTCTAGAAGGTACATGGGGCATTGCAAAGTCCAAATGGAATCCTTCAGTAAGCAAAGGTACTGAATGGGCAGGTGAATGTCATCTTCTCCTGGTCCTCTACTGCAATGGGAACCTGAAAATAGCTAGAAAATCCATCCAAGAAACAATAGTGTGTCTTCCCAGCTAGTCTCTCAAGCATCTGATCAATAAATGGGAGGGGGAAATGGTCTTTGCAAGTGGAATGATTTAGTTTCCTATAATCAATACACACACACCAACTATTTTGTACCCTAATTGGAACTAATTCATATTTCTCATTTTTAACAACAGTAACACCAGTTTTCTTAGGTACAACCTGGACAGGGCTAACCCATTGTGAGTCAGAAATAGGGTAAATTATACCTGCCTTGAGAAAATTTTCAACCTCTTTTTTAACAACCTTTAGAAGGGTTCGATTGAGTCTCCTTTGTGGTTGCCTCACCAGTTTATCCCCATCCTCCAAGATAATCCTATGCATGAAAATGGATGGGCTAATACCTGATATGTCTGCCAATGTCCAACCAATTTCCCTAATGTTATCTTTCAAAAGATTCAAAAGTTTTTCTTCATGTTCAAAAGAGAGATTGTTAGCAATGATAACAGGTAATATATCACCACTCATCAGGTATGCATATTTAAGATTTGGGGGCAATGGCATGAGTTCCAATGTAGGGGGGTGATGTATAGATGGAGAAATTGATGCAACAGACATATCTACACAATGAACATCAGTATCAGAATAAAAATCATCACAATTAGAAAATAATGCATCAAATCCATCAGCGTACTCAACATCCATGTCATAATTAGAGTTCACATGATCAAAATCAGAATATGATTCCATTTCAAAATCAAATCGTAGAGAGTATTGTTCCTTAGAAACGGGTGTGGAAGTACTCTTAGACATCAAACTAGAACCAATACTCATAATCTCCCTAAGCATAGGACAATCCAATTACATGGTGTTTTTACTTGGTGGTTCAAAATGGGAGATAACAAAATCAGAATGGTCCTCTGAGGGGTACTTCATGGATTCCATGACATTAAATACCGCAACTTCATCTCCAAACTCCATGGAAAGTGTACCCTCATTGACATTTATGATAGTTTTTGCAGTTTTGAGGAAGGGACTACCTAAGATAGTTGGGGAATGAGAACTTACCTGATCATCCTCTATGTCAAGCATGTTGAAATCTGCTGGAAAGATCATGTCTCTTACCCGGATAAGTACATCCTCAAGAACTCCCGCTGGATATGTTGTAGCTCTATTTGCCAACTTCACCACTACTCTTGTTGGATTCAACTCACCAACCTGTAAAGAAGAGAATACAGAGTGAGGCATCACATTTATTGAAGCTCTTAAATCACAAAGAGCATCAGAGAAGTGCAACTCCCCTATGGTACATGGGATGGTAAATGTCCTGTGATCCTTGCACTTTGTTGGCATTTCTAGAGTTGGTGTAATGAGTGCTGATACATTCCTTCCAAGGTTGATCCTCTCATTTCCCTTGAGCCCTCTTCGATTCGTACAAAGTTCTTTTAAGAATTTTGCATACCATAGAATTTTCTTAATGGCTTCAAGTATATGAATGTTGATCTCCACATGCTTGAATGTATCCAAAACCTCCTTTTACATAGCTTCTTCAGCCATCTTCTTGGTTTGAACAACCCTATTGGGAAAAGGAAGGGGTTTAGAAGGAAAATCATCAATCTTTTTCTTACCTTTATCTTTCTAATTGGATTTCTCATCAGTTAGTTTGGAATGCAGCTTCTCCGGAGTTGAGGTGAATCCCGGTGGAATGGTAGGTACATATGTATTGTTCATTTGCTTCCCACTTCTCAATGTGATGGCATTGACATTCCCATTCGGATTTGGACTGGGTTGGGAAGGTAGATTTCCAGAATTCTTACTCACAAGTTCATGGAGGGCGGTGGCAATCTGGCTCATTTGAGTATTCAACTCCCTCAGCTCCGAACTTTGACTCTTCATATCATTCTGTAGATTAAGAACAATTTGCTTCAAAAGATCATCAGTATTAGAATCTACCTTTGGTGGAGGATTCCCTTGTTGCTGACTTATTGATGTTTGAGCTTCAAATCTCCTTTGGGGTTGTTGGAAACCCTGTTGGTAAGGTGGAGGATGCTGGAAGTTTGGTTGAAAAGGGGGCCTTTGTTGTTGTCCAGAGCCATACCTCATGTCTGATTGATCTTTCCACCCTTGGTTGTATGTTGGAGCAAATGAATCAAACTTATTTTGGGGATATGGTTGTTGTTGCTACTGAAATGGTCTCCCTGGGAATACTGCTGCGCAATCCTCTGTCTCTTGTAGTTGTGGGCAACAGTCAGTTGGGTGGCTTGTCTTAGTGCAAATGCCACAAGGCCTTGAAGGAGGGGGTAGAGATTTCTTTTGTGCCAAAGCAATTTTCCTCACCATAGTTTTCAATTCTTCTAACTTGGTATCAATCAAATGACTCTCAATAAAAGAAGGACTTACCTGATGTACTCCCCTGATATGTGGTGTACCTCAATCACCAAATTGTTGGGAATTTTGGTCCATATTGTTGATCAATGTACGTGAGCCTGCTAGTGTATTTTCCACCAATTCTCCTCTAGCTACAGCATCCATCACGCTCCTCTCCATGGGTGTGAGTCCTTTATAGAAGTATTGGATGAGGAGTTGCTCACTGATTTGGTGATGCGGATAGCTTGCGCACAACTTCTTGAATCTCTCGCAATACTCATACATTGACTCCCCTTGTGCTTGCTTGATCCATGAGATCTCCTTATGAATGGAAGTGGTCCTTGATGCTGGAAAAAATCTCTGCAATAAAAGACGTTTCAAATCGTTCCAACAAGTTACATCTTCGGGTTGTCAATAATACATCCAATCTTTCTCAGCTCCATCAAGTGAGAATGGGAATGCTCTTAATTTGATTTGGTCTTCAGATACATTTCTTGGTTTCAAGGTTTAGCAAACCATATTAAATTCTTTCAAATGTTTATTGGGATCCTCACCAGAGAGGCCATGAAACTCTGGAAGTAAGTGAATTAACTCGGATTTCAGTTCAAAGTCCGATTCGAGATTTGGGTATGCAATACAATTTGGTTGATAATTAATATCAGGTGCATCCAATTCTCGAATGGTTATATTAAGTTCATTTCCATTATTTTCAGCCATTGGATCTTCTTTTATGTTTTAATTTGAATAACTTCCAATTCCAATGTTACCAGAATATTGGAATTCACCAACTGGTTGAATATTGAAACCTCTTGTAGAGTGAGAGTGTCTGATTCATGCCCTAAGGCTACGTCCAATCTCAGGGTCAAGATCTAAGAGATCTTTGGGATTAGTTCGTGTCATAAATCAAATAAAAATTAAAAGAAAGAAAGTATACCATAGTAAAATAAAAATTATAAGTTTGACTTGATGGTCCAAAAAGAAGTAGAAGGAAATAAAAGAAGAGGAAAAAAATAAGATTGGGTAAAGACGGAAGAAAGAAGAGAGGAAGATAATTAAAATGTAAAATAAAATAAATACCTCTAATTGGTTGAAATAATTACTTGCCTCTCCTGCAACAACGCCAATTTTAAAGAGTGCTATCGTGGGCTCCCTCAAATGATTAATGTGATTTTGGGGTACTTAGGTGTAGCAGAGTGACTGACCAAGGTCGTCTCTCAAAGGAGGAAGTGAATTTAACAACTTATTAAAGGTATTCTAAAAATAAAATAAAATACAATAAAATAAAAACACTACTTTAAAGGATTGGGTTTTTTTTATAGTTTATGAATCTAGAAGAAGTTTGCTGGAATAATATTGTATATGTTTTTGTTTTTAGTTTTGAAATGAATTTCGATTAAAATGACACAACAAGAAGATGTTTTTTTAGAAAATATTTAAAAGGCATAATCGATATAACACAACCTATTCAATCATTTATTAATCATTATCATTTAAATTAATAATCACTTAATTATGATCCCTTAATTTGTTAAATCACAAACCCTACGAGAAAAACTTTACCACGAAGATGAAGTGAATTTAACCTTAGGCTAACTTCGGAACACACAATCGCAGCACCCTGCTTTGATTGTTGTTCTAAGGATAGCTTATGGTTAATGGTTAATTATAGCACATATCCATTCTGGAAATGAGGATGAATTTTTTTAGGGATTATATTTGAACCCTACAAATTTATCCCGTGTGGTCTTGTATTACTGATTAAGATTACGCTCTCACAATTTACACAAAATCCAGACCTCGTGTGTTTTTGTGTTAATTGTTCAAATGCTTGCTTAGTTTCTTTTAATTTAAAAACACAATTCAAGGATCATATTATGTGAATTACAGTAGCTCATTGATTCAAAATAATTAAATTAAGAGGGTAGAAGATAGATCGATTACTAAAAGACTACTCTTCCATGGGTGGCGTAATCATCATAGAAGCGTTTTTCATGTGCAAAGGTTTATAATGGGTATAACCCAATAACACTTCTACTCAGGAATTATAGACCAAAGAGTAAGATTAAGAGAAGAAGAAATTTAAACAAAACATAATAAAAGAGAAAAAATAAAAGAAGAAAAAAGAAGTTTATTACACAAACAAAATCATTACAACATGAAGGAGAAGAAGAAGGCTTTGATGAGGGGATCCTTGCTTCAAGAGCTACCCCTCTTACAATGGTTGGAGAATTTGGGTGAAACAAATTCTCCTCTACCTCCAATATCCTAATTCACTTCCCCAACCCCTCAAAATGAGAAAAACTCCAATTTATAGAGGGGAGGAGAGGAGAGGTTACAAGTGGTTTCAAGTGTGAATGTGGAAATTCGGCCAAATATTTTATTCCAACTTTCACCACCAATTTGACCTCCCAAACACGTGAAGTGACCGGCTTTCCAGAATCATTATTTGTGCCCAATCATGTCCCCGAGCGTTCCTCAAAATTTGGGCTCAATCCAAGCCTTGATGAAGAATATATTTCCAAAATACAGAATCCATGTCCATTCTACCGAGTCCAGCTCACCATTGGATAAATGACCCATTTACTCCATCCAAATGCACTCTTTAGCTCTAGTGTCCTGCATGAAAGTTTTATAAAATTAAGTTAGTAACATTGTTACAAAATTTCAAATTAAAATAATAAATATAAAAATATTTATCTTCGAAATATTACAGTGCACTATTAAGGGTAAAACTAGAATTTTCACCAAATTTTCAAATGAATGATCAAATCCCAAATATTATATAAATAAACATATTTAACATAATGTGAGGAAATTATTTCATTTATTATCAATAAAATATTCAAAAAAATAGTGTTTTATCTGTTTCTTCAAAGAAATAACCATTTTTGACTTATTACAATTTCATTGGAAAGGAATTGAGTGAATCATGTTATTATTTAAATAATTTTAGACTTCACTCAATAGTTTAGGGAGGAATGATTCAATGTATTTGTCTAAAAAAAATTCAACTTTAAACTCCCTATGTTTTAACATAGAACTATAATAGACTATGAATAGATGATTTAGAGGTTCCTTGCAACTATAATATTCAACTGAATGAATATTATGAATGTATCAGTTATGGAATACTAGTTTTTGTTAAAATTAAACATGATATTTAAATAGTACTTAATAAATAATTTTAATTATATTATTAATAAATACAAAGTAATAATATGCTACATTTAATCACATTAGAGAAAATTTTATCCACTTATAACTTAATTCTATTATGATTGATTTGTGATAAAAAACTATCTTCACTCTTAATAACCTCAATAAGTGTCATAGGATCATGTTCATAGAACTTTATTGAGAAATGAAGTTTGATGTGCCAGAGTTTCATGTTATTAATGTGCCCCCTCAGAGAATAAGTGTGGTATAAAATGATACTTTTAAAAATTATATGGTTGATTCAGTAGATGTGTAGAAAAAAATGTTTTTATAAATGTCCAATGAATTGTAGAAAATATATGGGTTTGAGGATACATGAAAGATGATAAATAAAATCCATAAATTATAACATAATAGATAAAGAATATTATTATATGTGGTCATAGGAACAAAATATATGTGTAGGCTTGCAGTGGTGAACCTTGTTGTACATCATGTACTCATTGTGATTGGGTACATTGATAGACAAGATTACCTTGGGTTTATGCTAAACCAAGAGTTAGAAACTGATATCTTATATGTTTCTTTACCACTAAGTTTTTAAATCATCATTATTAATTACAATATCAAACAAGATGAATTAGTCACTTCCAGGTCTGATATCTTTAATTCACCATGCAGACGAGGATATAATGAACATAATCACTTTAGTCCTTATAGTTAACAAGATAAAGAAGGTCAAGGAAAATTTATTAAAATTAAACCAAAGAAAAAATAAACCCATTCATCACCCCTAAAAAAATATAAAGATATATAATGAGGAAAATCTATATAAAGAATTCTACATTGCACGAGGCAGTGAAGGCCACTAGAAGATAAAATGCATATCAAGGAAGAAGAAGAATGGTGATACTTCCTATTAAGTTTTATTTTCAATGAATGTAATTTATCTAATTATATAGGTTTGATATTTGATATAACATTTAACTCACACATTTTTATTCAAATAAAGTAACAAAATAGATTTAAGAAGACTACATAGAATTTGGTGCACCTATGAGAAAAAAATGGCGCCAGACTGGCAACATTTATAGTTTGGGATTATTATTTTACTTTTTCCAATGGTATTGTTCTTATATTAAATAATTTTCAATTATACCATAAATTATCAAAAACATTATATATATGTTGAGTATATATAATATAGTATTTCATTTCATTCTTCATAATAAATGTTGTCTCTTTCATAAGGATGAATTCTTTTTTAGTATGACACATCTTAACAACATCTTATGTATACATGAACCTAAAAAAATAGTTTTGGAAATCTATAAAACATATTATGAGAATGAATCATATCATACATATATATGGATATTCAGGAGAGTTTATGTAAATGAAAAACATTTTCATTAGATTCATGAAGATTTTAATTTTAAAAATATTGAGATGAAATCATCTTATTTATACCACACTTGTTTACAAGGAAAAATGAAGAATACACCATTCCATAGGAAGGGTGAAAGTGCTATAAATCTAATGGAATTGATTCATCCTAATGTATATAGTCCATTCATAGTAAATTTCTCAGGTAATTTTTCTCATAGTATTACTTTTATAAATTACTTTAGTAGATATGGATATTTCTACTATACAAGGTCTAAGTAAGATTTATTTAATTTGTTCATGAAATATCATAATGAAGTGGAGAATAAACTTGGTATGAAAATTAATAAACTTTTCTAAGGAAGTGGTGGATATATGTTAATCATGAATTTATCGATCACTTGATGGAGTTTGGGATAATATCCTAACTCAATCCTATATATACACCTTAGTGTAATGTTGTTTGTGACATGAGTAATTATACCTTTTAAGACATGGTTTGATTGGTGATGAGTCATAGGATTCCTCTATTATACGTATTGGAAGTGTACTATAGAAAATGGTATACACACTTAACCGAGTATCAACTAGAGGGATATATGGAATTGCGTACGAGTTATGGTATGAAAATAAACATGGTACTTAAAAAATATTTGTGTAAAGATATGAGGTGTTTATCAAACAATACCAAATGAAAAACTACAATATTGAAGAAAAAAGTGCATTTTATAGGTTATCTTAAAGAAAACAAAGGATATTACCTATATAACACATCATAGAGAATGATCACTATGGAAAGACATGCCATGTATCTAGAAAGAAAACACATTTACAATGGAAATTGTAGGATCATGATTAACTTCAGTGAATTTAGTACTTCAGATTCATAAGAGTTGGTATAGAACAAAAACCACCAGGGAGAGTTAGAGAAGAAAAATTACCCAAGATACAAATAATGATATTACTAAAATGGAGTTTAGAGACCTGTAGATATATAATTTTCTTATCATTGAGTTTAGTGAAATATTAATCAATACTAATAATGAAACTATAAACTAAATGGACATAATAAATGGAATAGATGATACTGAATGATAAAAACCAATTATTTCTAAAATGGAATCCATGTTCCAAAACCAAGTTTGAAATTTTTAGACTAACTATATGATTTAAAACCTATTAGGTGTACATGGATATTTAATAAAAAGATATAAATAAATGGAAATATAAATACCTAAAAAAGATGATTTGTTGAGAAGGGTGTTAGAAAACAAAAATGAATTAATTATCATGAAACCTTATCACTAGTCACCCTGATAAACTCTATCAGAATATGTCTTTTACATATAACATTTGATAATTTTGATATTTGAAAAATGGAAGTTAAAATTGATTTTCAGAAAGGGTTGTTTGTTGAATATATCTATATAAAAGAACCCAAAGGGTTTATAATGTTGAAGAGCGCCCATAAATTATGAAATCTAAATATATAAATTTATAGGTAAAAAAGGTTTTACAATCATGGAATGTTCATTTTGATGAGGGCATAAGAAAATTCTGATTCATTAAAAATGAAACCAATACATGTGTTAATAATAATATTAGTGGGAGTGACATTATTTTACTTAGATTATATGTTTATGGGATATTATTAGTTATAAATGAAGTATAAGGCTTAGAGTAATTAAAAACATTGTTATATAAATGATTCTCAATGAAAAAATTAGGTGAATCCCTCTACATTAAAAAGATCAAGATCTATCAAGATACATATCAAAGGATAATGGGTCATAGTCAAAGTATATACATTGACCAGTTAATCAAAATGTATAACGGATTAATTCAGGAGGGGATTTATATCAATTATATATAGAATTAATCTCTCCAATAAACTATGTCTACAAACATAAGATGAGGTAAAAAGTGAGTAGATACTTTATGCTTATATAGTGGGTTATATCATATATTTCTTTCTATTTACTATATTTAATATTTCTAATTCTTAATATATGGTTGGAAGATATTAGGGTAATCATGGAGATATGAATTGTGTAGAAGTTAAAAATATCCAAAATTACTTGTTTCATACAAATTATATGTTCATAGTGTATGGTGGATATGGTGGTATAGTATTGAGGTGATATACCGATGCTATCTTGTAGGTAGATCATTATGAAATTAAATCATGTAATGTGTTGTTATATTACTTGAATAGTGATTAAATGAGAAAAAGAGTCTTGAAGAATCCTGTAGATTCTCATTCAATAATAAAATATGACTATTTAGTATCTTTTGATGTAGCATTGGATTTAGTTCTGAAATGATTATTTTTTAGATCTCAATGTTTCAACTAATAGTTCATTTTTTTTATTATAGTATACTATAGTAATATTATAGTGGTGATAATTTCTAAGGATCCCATGTCACACTATAAGAAAACAAATTTCCAACGGAAGTTTCTTCTCTTTACTGGTTTTACTCAAAGTGGTGAATTTATTCTAAGTATAGTATCCATTGAGGAAAACTTTGTAGACCCCCTAAAGAAATCGATATCTAAATAGAATATTTATTCTCATAATAGATATTAAAGAATGTGAGTTGTTAAAATTTTGAACTAGTGAAAGTGGGAGTGTTTTAATAGTGGGTGTATGAGACCAAACTCCCGTGTCTACCATTTATTGTCATTTAATGCATAAAACATGATATATAAATATGTTTTACTAAATATAATATCATAATTATTTATAAATATATAATTAATATGGTAATTTACATGGATTAAATGTTACAGTAAAAGGTTATAATAGTTCCCAGCTATAATGAGAACCTTGAGATACTATAACTATAATCTTAAGAATATTTCATATGATCTATATATGTTATTCTCATAAGAAACCAATGATGTTTGTCTATCTAGTTATGAAAACTCATAATCATTGAGAATTTTTCTAATGGAGTTTATGGATTTCAAGTAACATAGATCATGATGACCAACTGACTAATAATAACATCACATGTTTTGGGGGTTATTGGATTTTTCCCTCTATGAATGTGTGTAATGGCCTCTCAACTACAGATCATTATCATTGTTTACCATTTGATTATTTAATTTTAGGAAAGAATAAAACCAAGACATATATGATTATGGTAGGGTAACCTATGTTAGGCGTGTCATTGATGACATGATATTGGTTTAATGATTAAGAAAAGACTGGTTTTTTTATAATATTAAAATACATCTCAAAAAAATTAGAATCAAATGGGAGTACCTTTATTAAATCCGTGGATATTGTAGAAAGAGTCAAGTCCTTCTAGTATGGTTGTATATTGAATAAATAAATAATTTAGTGTGACAAAAGATATGAATATGAATTTGTGAGATACCATGATACAAAGAGATTATGTTACAAAATGTGTGTTTATAAAAATGTGTCTCTATTATGAAATTACCACAAATCTTTATGGGCCTTGATGTGTTTCTAGTCACAAATCCTTGTTTGTGATTGACACTCACTAATATCGAGATTAATGCTTAGAGTCTAACACATAAAGTTTATTAACAAGTTTATCCAATTATAATGAATTAGAGTATAGGTAATGGTGGGACCCATGATAGATTTGGGTATTCTACTAGTTCAAATTATCACTATAAAATAAATAAACTCAATATTATTCAAGTTTAAAGTAGTAACTTTTGAATTTATTAATTTAATTTATTAAAAAGTTATTAAGTGGATGTAAAAAACATTTTTTTTTGAAAAAATAGGCACTGTTCATGGTATGTTAAATATTTTATTAGAGAAACGAGTCAAGATAATGAGTTTTTATTAATCATGCAACATAATTTAGATGATAAAATAAATTTATTTTATCCTTGTTATAATTGTGACCTATTTGCTAGGTCATCGATATTATTTCTGGATTAGTTTTATAGATAACTTATAAAGGATTAAAATTTTATTTTATTAAGTTTTACCTACTAATTAACAGTAAAATAAAGCCCAAATTTGATAATACAATTTATTTTTTGAATTTAAGATCCTCACACTCCCTCCAAATTCATAGAGTGAGAAAGATGAGGTTGGAGTAACCCGATCCAAAAAACATCTTCACGGATCAAATAAATAGTGCTCTAATGATTATTAGTATGATGAAGGAACCATAATTTATCCATGATATCACCTATATCCCGAATATTGATGTTCTAAAATTTATTCTAAGTGTTTGGGGATGATCTTGAGGGTTTTAACATCCGTTCCTTTGAGAAACGATCCATCAAAATTAGTGTAACACACTTACATATTCAAATATAATGAGGTATAAATTTGATTAATTTTTTAATTATTTTTTAAATTACATGAAATATTTAGGTTGATATTAAGTTACCCCATACATGAATATGAAATATTGATGTTTATATAGTGAAAAGGATTATTTTTACCTGCTTCCATGATTTTTCTCAATAACGAATATCATAATTTAAAAACGCCCATAAGCCTATACAACATCTGCTAAGTGCTAATGGTCATCACTACAAGATGGAAAAAATATTAACGGAACTATATAAAACTTCAGACCATATCTAAACATCAATAGAAAATTTAACCGTTCAACAAATCAATAATGAAAAAAATTGAAATCTTCACATCCTCTTGTTTCCTTGAAAGAAATTACTATAATTTTACTCAATGAAAAACAAAAACAAATAAACAATCCATAATGAAAATTGCGGTGTTTTGATTATTTAAATTAAATTTACAAGTGAATTTAACAACACTAAAAATAATGGTGTTGGAAACTCTAAGAAACACCTTATAAAAAACTCTCCAAATCATATAACTCATAAGTTTTTCCATATTAGTCTTATCTTCAAGGAATATTTTCTCAAATTTCAATGAAAATTATAATAATGTAACCAAGTGACTCATTTAATGTAATAAAATTATTTTAAAAATTCTTATCCATTTTTAGAGCATCGTATATCAAAAAAAAAATTTTATCCCATATACGATAAGATGAATAAAATGTTTATTTAATTGGTGTAATATCAATTTGGTTTGATCTAAATCCATTTAATCAATGTCAAATAAATCACTAGTCATTCATGATAGATATATTCCCTAAATACATATACATATGATGTGTATATGCTAATATCTCAATGTACTATAACATATATACCCTAACACATCCCCATGGATAAAATATAAATTACACGATCTATTGGTGTATCCCCTAGACACCCAAGGATACAACTACATTCTAAGGGACTCACAATATCATCAGGGGATGATAAAACTTTTTTTTATGACACAACATATAGTAGAATAACTTATATAGAAAAATATAAATATAAGGAATCTTAAAAACCAGAAAAAACCTCCATGATGGTGTGACACATGTAAAAAGTCTTATAGACAAATTGTTAGAGCTTTTATAGGATGGAAACATAATTTTTGGTAAACAAATGCTAGCTGTGAAATTTTATACCCATAATTTCAATAAATGACACATCCTATATCCTTGTCACCCATATTGATTGATAAACTGTAGTAAACTGATACTATTTGTTTCATGATGACTTTCACTTATCAACTTTGATATGATCATAATTCCATTGATCTTTGATGCATCTCTTATACTCCTTTGTCAGGTAAAAAATTACATGGGTTTAAAAATATCATTGAGGGAAGGTTTAACCTTACAAGTAGAATAATATGTGGTGGGAGAAATATTATAGAACAATATAAACATAATAAATTATAAAAAATATACCAAACTCTAATAATGTAACATAATAGTAGTAGTAGTATTAGGGAGAATAATAATAATTATTATAAAAATATTCTGAGATACAATGTCCAATAATGTATCCAAATAATAAATGACCAATGGAATCAAAATGGATGATAAGATTCCAAAACATGAAACTACACCATGCTCCTCTCCACAACCACTATCCAGTTCCCACCTATATCTACAATGTAAAAAAAATGATGTTTCCTTTCTAGAAAAGTAAGAGATCTTCCCCTTACTTGAATCTTAATGAAAAACATATTTGTTTATATTTAGATACTTTTTAATGGGGGAGCCTATAAAACCTTTAGAAAACCATCTCTAAATAATTCCCACTCACACTATTGTAACAAAAACATTCTGCACATATTTTATATAAAATAATAGAAAATAATCTAAGAAATTTAAAATTATATAGTTGAAATAATAAAAAATTTGAAACCCATGAAATGCCTCAAAACATATACTTAGGTATCCATGTAACTAACCCATTACATCACCCATAAAATATGCCCTCTAAACAAACTAAAATCATAGATAGAAACTCATCCCACTTGATCCTAATCATCACCAATCATTACCATCCAATATGACTAATAAAGTAAAATTTATTGTGAAGTTAATAACAATAGGGACTCATCTATATAAATTATAAATTCACAATAATTCATGTTTATTCCAAGTTCATACACAATAAATTATATTATTTTAAAACCAAAAAATAATTTATGAATTAAACTATACATATTTTGGACTTCACACACATCCATTATATAAAATAATAATCCATAATTAGTGAACACTTTATAAATAATTTATCAAAAAATTATAATCAATAAACACCATAATTTAAATTTAAAAACAATTAGACTTTGAGTTTATATCTTAAAGAGAGTGAAAAAGAAACCACTAACCTGAAACAAGGTTCATAAAGAAGGAAATTTCCCCCAAAATTCTTTATTCATAATTTCACAATCCTCCAACGGTGAATAAAAAATAAAACCACATAAACAACCCTAAACAAGATATCCACAAATGATAGAATTATGTATAGGTTTATCCCAAAGTAAAATGGGAAGATAGTATAGTAGAAGAAGAAACATGAGTCTTAACTTTGATCCGTAGGATAAACAATCCAAGGTTTAGAGGAGGAGATCTATAGTTAAGAGGGTCACCAAAAGCATCCAAAAAATATATTATGTTAAAGAGATTTAGAAAAGAGAATAAATTTCAGTCTTTATGGTCCAACTTTAATGTATTTCTAATGTCATGGATGGTTTAATGAGATGGTGTGGGAAGCCATGAACCAATCATATAGTCATAACTGTATGTAATTTAGGGTCACATAGTTTGGATATCTAGTATGTCAAATTCTTCACCAATAATTTAAATCACCACTACAAAATAATAATATAAGGCCACACAAGTATTGTATTGTTTAAAAAAACTATGTGATAAGTGTGTACTAAGTAAGTGACCAAAATTTAGTTTCTCATGGTTACTTAAGAGTCCCACAAGTTTTCTCCTATCCTAATTCCAAATTTGTACCCTTTAATAAACCACAAAATATCTAAAGATATTTTGAAACATCCAAAAACAAACCCAAATATCTTTAAAGTAATAATGGAAATAATAAAACAGGGAAAATAACTCAAATTGAGAGTGTTATAGTGAGATTTCAATATATCATGTTTTAATAAATTTAGAAAATAAGGCATATAGTATGTGTGGTTTGGGAATATCATTTAGTTTTATATAAGTTATATCATAGTCATTTCCTTCACCCGCCATTTTATATGATATGGCTATATAGTATTCCATGGAATATTGAAGGTGAATATTTAATTTCAAAGAATATGAATCTCTTCCATCGAATATCATTAATATATGTTTTATATGATATATTATTTTAGAGGGTCATTTGAATTCATCCATATGATGAGTTAATAATTGGACAAAGTAATTACTATTATGTTTTATTTCATTATAATTATATTTATGATGGATTATTGAGTCTTATAAAGGGATATCATACCACAGAGAATATGTATGCGAGTTTTCCCAACCATTGGATAGATATCCCTTCTATATGAAAATATGTTCAATCTTAATCCATTTCCTTCAGAGGGACTATCAAACCATGGATGTTAGGATGATCCAACCCAAGTATTGTGTGATTTAGGTCAAATAATTACTACTAAAGGAGGTATTCTATAAATTCAATATATATATATATATATGATGTTCATTAGATCATATCATTTATTAATATTGTTTTTAGTAATATTGTATGACATGTATTAATGTTATAACCATAGAGTATGTGTCTTGGACTTATTAATAATTTATGATGAGGTTTTTTTCTAGAGTATAAGTTATTGGATTTTTTGATAGTATATTTTTAAAAAACATAGGAAGACATTTTATATTTTCTTATGTGAGTATGTTCATAGTTGAACATGGAAACACTTTCACTTATAGAGAAAAAGAATGTGAAAACTGTATTGATATATTTTTCAAGGTCATTGAAGTGATGTGATTTTATTTGGAGATTGATGAAGTTGAAATGAAATTCTTGGAAAGAAATTCTAGACCATATTCTAGAATAATTAATTAAAAATTAGGTGAGTTATAATAGGGCACAATTTGAATGGAGGTGAAGCTTGAAAAAT
This sequence comes from Viscum album, assembly GCA_963277665.1. NCBI lineage: Eukaryota > Viridiplantae > Streptophyta > Magnoliopsida > Santalales > Viscaceae > Viscum > Viscum album. The sequence goes on along the minus strand of OY728129.1, from coordinate 1,868,767,950 downwards.
GGAAAATTATTTTTTATAAAACATTTATTCAGAATATTAAGGTTGTTTCTTTAAATATTGAAGAGAGTGGTTTCACACAAGAAAATCAACTATGTGATGATGAATATAGAGAAACACAAGGCTTATTAAAGTCTTAATTATGGTATTTTTAATTATCATATTGGTTATTATTACTTTATAAAATCAATAGATTTTGGTTAGAGACCACATTAGAGGTGGCCATGACATGAAGAAACTTCAACACAATCTTTCGTCTCGACCAATTTGAAATGGTCTATGCTGTATCATAGTGGTTTTTTTGTAATGATGGTCAAGTGGAATTCAATAACTATGGATATGTGAATATACTTACATCAAATATGAAAAGATACACTATAATAGGATTTATCATATATGATGTTGATAAGAGACCATAGTGGAATTCATGTGTTTCAACATGAAGAAAATTACAATAAATTTCATTTTTAATAGTTATTTAGAGACCTCCATGAAATATTGGATAGTTATATTGAAACTTATGAAGATTATTATGATTGATGGATTACAACATTTGGTGAAACATGTGATGATATTCTGAATAATTAAATTAAATTTAATTGATTAAAATTAATGATTTTATTGTTGGTATATTGCAATGTTGTGATGAAAAATGTAAAACTATGGTGGTGATGAAAAAGATAAGATCACATTATGGTAAGTAATAACACATCATGAACTGGTAGTTTCTAGATTACCTGGTAGTTTTGATGGGAATTTAATATTTTAATATATATATCAAGAATTTAAGAAATAATTTATACTATTATTCACCTAATAACCTAACTAAATTCATGTGGTACACCTGATAAGATTATTAAAAATGGGAGAAGTGGGATTGATCCCAACACTCAAATAAAAGGGTCAAATCCTACGAACCAATGAAACTACTTGTAGTAGTACATAAAAATTGGTATATTAGTATATTTAAATATCTAATTCATAGAAAATATAAGAGTCGGATCTTGAGAAAATTGAATATTTGAAATCGAGAAAGGAAGAAAGAACAAAAATACAACATCTATTTAGTGAATAAGTAAGGAAACATGATAATTCCAATTTTGAATTGTCATCTTATAGATGAAGAAGGTGTTGTTTCTATTAAATTTTGAAAGACATAGACTCAACCCTCACATAGTGGAGTTGATATTGCATATAATTAATGAATGAGAATACATATATGTGATATTTAATAGAGAATCATATATGATGAAATGAGGCAAGAAGAGTCTCATGCTGAATGGAGATAGACTACCATATCTTTAAATTGATAAATAATACCCACAAGTTGGTAAACTTCCAAATATTTTTCTTTCAGTGGTGTACGTATTTACAAGAAAATGGATTACTATTGTAATGATTATTTCAAAAAACAACTACAATACATATAATTAATAGTGTTATTTTGGGGTATGTTTAAGCACTATCATCATATACCCCATAGACCTAGCCCTCAATAGTGAACTATAAAAAATTCTTTACACTGTGAATTCATTACATTTGGAATTCACTTCCTTTTTTTCTGTGATTAATGCATGTGATAATACAATATTAAACATCTTTACTCTGAAATAGTAACAAATTTAAAAAATACTAGGTGACTTAAGAATATAAATAGAGATGTTTTGAATCATTATACACCCTGATTGGCCATTGTTTATGGGTTCTTTAGATAAATTTTGGTATTATAGTCAAATGATTTTAATTTTATATTCAATATCTATATTAGTTTATATTATTTCCAAAAATCGAGTCAATGCTAAAGCCTTAATTTCTTATTGTATCTATTAATGTCAATTGGAATAATGAAAATATTATCTTCTTAAAATATTGTGGTGAGGCATTCTTATATTAAGAACTTCAACATGCTAATTTCATCAAGATTAGTTAAATAATTAAAGATAAACTGTTAGAAAAAAATAATTAGAATAACAATATTTATAGAAGTAGTTAAGAGAACCTCTCATTGTGAAATGTATTTATTAATATAGAAGAATCTTGGTATTATATATGATAAATTAGTGGGAGTATAAAAATTTGAAAAAAATTCTTCAAGATATTACTAGAAAATTTATTTTAATAAAAAACCAATGAATGAAGTTGATATGAAGTACTTATTTCAAAAGTCATGAAGAATAAGAATAGGAAGAAGGATTTTATGAAGGATGACTCTCAAAATTGGTTTAATTATTATAATTATATTATTTAATATGATTCTAATAATTTTTTGTAAGATTCTTAAAAATATAAAAAATTCAGATTCCTACTTGAATGTTAGAGAAAATAGTTACTTCATGAAAGTAGTGTCAACGACCTTTATATATCAATCCTATGAATGTTTATAGAACATCAAAAAGGAGACCCATAAAATAAATGAACTTGTGGAACAATTAGAATTTTTTAATGAAGTGGACCTTGAATTCATTGGTGAGTTGTACTTAGGGGAAAAAGGCTAATGAGATTAGATGTGGCATTTAATATTGATATTATGTAGATGTCTGCAAAGACAAAATGCCAAAGTGATATTGTTAAAGACATTTACTAGGATATTAATATGTTGATGGTCATAGAGAATTCATTGAGTGAATGGGTCATACCTCCCATGATATAACTTTGATAGAGTAGAGTATTTATGAATAAATTCACCTCTATACTAAAGAAGATGACTAGCAAATTGAAGGGGAAGAATGAGAAGATCAAGGACATTGAGGATAGTATTAAAATCTACAATGAAAGGAAGAGTATCCCTTACATTCCAGTATCAAAAAAATAGATAATTAAAATAGTAAAATATAGAACCATTATATAAATAGATTATATTTGATAAAATTTTACATAATCAATAATAAAATTAAGGTAACTAAAAAGTGTTTTTTGTTTGGACAGATGAGACACGTGATGAGTGTGTTTCTAGAGGCATAATGACTCAATAGTGAAAGAAAAACTAGCTTATCATCATATTTTTTAAGAAATGTCTAAAAAATTTATAAATTCAATAGGATATGTTTTATATATTCTAACCATGAACATATAAAAATATAATCAAAAATTGAAGGAGATAAATATTTAATAAGGAAAAATTATCTTCCTAAGGAATAAATTGAAAAAACGTACCCTAAAAAGAAATATTTTAAAATAAATAATCAAAATATAGTTTTTAAGGAGGATAATAAAGTAAAATGAATGTTTTATTGAGAACCATTGAAGAGATACTCATAGTATCCAACTTAAAAATAAAAAAATAGAAGAGAAATAAGGAATTTTCTCTCGTTTTGACGTAAGGGGATATGAAGGACTCAACCAAAATGAGGAAGGAAAATGTGTTTTTGATGTCCATTGAAATTGATAAACATGAATCATACTTAATTGGATTCGTCCATTACATTATAAATATTAAAATCAATACCATGGGAGAGATTCTTATATAGATAAAAAAGCATGCAAGGAATGCACCAGTGTTGCATTAAAAAAAGTGGACTGCATAAGTGCAGAATGTATCACACTGAGAAAAGAGCATAAAACTATAAAGGAAGAATATTATTATACCTCAATAGTGGTTTCTAATAGAGATTCTTGAAAATTAAAATTTTAATTTCATCGAATAATATTTAAAAACATGGTTTAGTTCACTATGTCCATCCACAATCCCAACCTGATGATATCAAACTTATCCCTCCATTAATTGAATTAAATGATTATAAATTTTATTTGATGTGATTGATAATTAAAGGGGATATATTATCCAAGGGGTTGATGTTATTATAGAGAACATGTATGTTAGATAAATAGAGATAAATGTAATAAGAAGAGTCAAGAGTCTCATAGATCCAATTTGGTACCAATTATAAATAATTGGATTTAAGGACTTAGTCATACTTAATAAGGGGTTCCAATAAACAATGATGGTTTTTAATAATTAGATGAATATTTCATCCTATTATAGATAAAGACAAATAATTTGGGTTCAGATCTATATTTAATGATATTTCAATGGTATATTTGAAATATTTATGGTATCAAGACACCATTGGAGATCAAAATGTGAAATCATATGACCTCATTATATGTATCTAATAATTTAAATAATTAAATATATCTAGATAAGAAGTATAAGTGACCATATATCTCATTCCTATATATTTATATACTAAACAATTTTGTATCCGGTGACTATTTTGAAGGATTATAGAAGTATTTAGAAGAAAATATCATTAATAAAAACTAGTTCACAATGTGAGAAATTATATAATATTGGAATGACGTGATAAAAAATTTTAGGGGAAGTTGGTGATTATAATTCAATGTTTGTAGAATTTTCTAATAAATAAGCAACCATGTGAATATGATAAGTACATAGATATCAAGCGGTACCACATGTTTATTACACACTATTGATATCATTTGGTTCATTATATAATAAGACTCACAAATTTTATGATTTTTGGAATATTAAATGATATATTTATGGTTGTGTAACTGAGATAACATGATTTTAAAAATTTGAAGAAATTCTAGGCAGGTTTCATATATTTAATACATGTGAGTATCATAGTATTAGGGTATTTCTTGACAAATCAATTCCAGGTGGTGATTTCACTCATTTAAGTATTTTTAGAAATTGTACATGAGTTTTTATGAAATGTTTTGAATATTTTAATATTTATGACCATACCCCTATACATGTTTAAATATATAGGGGGTGAATATTTAAAGGTAAATCTGGATAAAATCTAAAAAGGGGGAGAGAATTCACTAGAAAAATATAAAATATAATAACCATTATACTTTTAATGTTAAATTTGGTGTAAAGGTAAGAAGGATACCATATGGGATTATATGATAAACAGAGGAAATTGAAAAGAAAGATAGGGATTTTAAAACCCTTTTCTATTTAGTAATAATACAAGAGTGGAAGAATGCATCATAAATCCTGGTACATGATGATTTATTGTAGTGTTTTTAATAAAATACAAATAGGGTATAATGTTTTAACCAAATATATTCTTTTGGATTTTTTGAAAATAGATTATGTGTTGGATGTTATAGAATAAGTTTTTGAATTAATTTATATTTTGATATTACATGACATGGGTAGAAATTATAGACTTGGTTAAGATAATATGTTTATTAGAGTACACATAAGCACTTTCACTTGTGAAATAATAAAAAAATACACCTTTATTCATATTACATTCAAGGTCATGGATAATTTGTGATATGATTTATAGAAGTTGATGTTATAATGATATGGATTGATGTAAAGGATGAATTATATTTTTGAAGTAGTGGGAATAAACCATAGAGCAAGGAAATAGGCTTGGATAAGAATTTAGTTAATGGTAGAGAAATGGAAAATTTATTTTTTGTAACAATTTTATTCAAGATAATAAGGTTTTGTACTTTATGTTTTGAGGAGAGTTATTCCAAACAGTTGAATTAAATAAGTTTTGAAGAATAAAGATAATAATATTACTTATGTGAGTCTTATGTATGGTTCATTCCAGAACCTTTTAAAAAATCTTACTTTTCTAAATATATATTTTTGGGTGACACACTATATCATAGGTGTCCATTTCATGATGAATGATTGGAAAATTTTGGTAGAACTACCAACTTAAAGTGGACAATGTCATAACGTAGAGGATTTTTCACATTGATGGTTAAGAAACATATAGTGAATCTCGATATTTGGAGCTATTATCAGTATGGAAGAATTTAAATTCCACTATAACATTTTTTAAAATAATAGGGGACCATGAAACTAGAAACATGTTGCATCAAAAATAAAGATAAGGTGAATTTGTTTCCCACAAGTTTTTTATATACCTACATGCTGAAGAGGATGTTTCTTTCATAAACTATTTAGATAAATATGAAGTTCATGCTCCAACATATTGGTGCGTATTTATGGTTATGTTGTTTCACAAAATTTGATTCTGAGTGTGGTTGAGAATTTATGACCATTCAAAATAGAATAATATACAATTCCATAATTAGTTCAAAGGATTAGTGGGTTTTAAGAAAAAAACCATGAAATTTATTAGAATTGAGGTGATGTTATTCAATATAAACAGTTTTTATAATTGCTTAACTAAATACAATATCATTAAGGGGAATTAAATGACTTAGAAATGATGAGAAGTAGAAGATCACACCAGGGCAGGGAAGACCACACCATGAATATGTATTTACCAAATTACTTTTAATTTTTTATGCTAAAGTAGGATGAGTAAATTTGGATCAAGATATAAGGGATTAATTTTGATTAACTTTCACATAATTACCACACTAAATTCATGTGGTACAAATGGAATGATTAATGAAAAACAGGAGGTAGAAAGATCCCTACCATTGAATCAAAGGTTTCAGTTACTATAATTTTATAAAACCACATGTATATATTCTGTACTAAATAATTATACTAATTTTTTGAAATATCTGATTTTTATAAAGGAGAAGATAGAGATCCTGATCATATTTACATATAAAAATTTTTGAAAAGAAGAAATGTGGACACTCTTATATTTGGTTTATGAAGAGGGAAGGAAAAGTGGTAATTTAAATTCAAAATAATCTACATCAGAAAGAATAAGATGTTTCTACTATTTGATAGTGAATGTCAAAGACACAACAATCAATTTTTTTGTGTGCAATTATAAGTTATGTTGAAAGGTGTATCAAATAAATAATAATAATTCATGTGAAGTATACTTCTAAACCAAGATATACTAATAGGTCCTTGAATAATTTATGATGATCCACAAGTTTATATACTATCCAAGACTTATGTTAATTTAGTGTATAGAGATAAAATAATATATAGTTCCCCAGAATCAACAATTAAAATTTCCAAAACATATAATGTCATGAAAAGTATTTCATGAAATTTTGTGTTATGTTGACACACTATTGGTCTATAATATATAGATGTAGGCCCTACTTATGAACCAATTAAAATACCTGTTTCTTGTGCATGCATTACATTTTTTATTCACTGTGTGATTTGAGTAAGAGAAAACACGAAATTAAACATATTTATACTGACATGGTAATAATATAGAAAATATATACATGAAATAAAAATATTTTTTAGAATAATTGTGCCCCTTGATTTATCCCCCTCTCAAGATTCCTCATGTCTACTTAGTTCTAATAATAATTTAAAGGGGCATTCCACGGATTTATTTAATCAATATCATAAGGTATGTTATATAATAACTAGAAAGTACTGTACTATGGAATTATAATGTTAATTAGTTAACATTAAATTATTCTATGTGGGATAAAATGAATAATCCTTTTATAAGATGAATCATGATTTTGGTTGTTTTATCCAAAAAATGAATGCATGGATCGACACCATTCCATCCATGTAAGATAAATCCTTTCATGTTTGGTGGTTCCATGGCTCAAGCACTGAGGGTCCGGATAGAAAATCACATTCTCTAGTTTTCACGTAGGGTGCTAGTGCTTGTGGAAGGAACAAAATGGGTATCTTCATGATGGGGTGGCCTATTCAGAATGTGAAATCCTATTTAGAATTGAAAGTTTCTCATTGATTTGGTTTGGGATCTTAGTACCTAGATGGAGGTTCCCACACTTCACCAAATTATTCATAAAACACCATATCCCCCTCCTACCACCCGATCCACTATGAGTAAATGGGTTTGGTGGAATACTCCCCATCGCGGTTTTAAACTCAACACCGAAAATACACGTGTCGCAAGAGTCATGCGAGGAGGGGGTCATGTGAGTAGGGGGTCTCGTTTGTGACATAAACGGTTCTGTCATCCTGGTATATTCTTCTCGGTTGGTCACTGGCACCTCTCTTCTTGAATAGGTGAAGTCTATGCTTACTGGTCTCAGTGTCTGTAGGGAAAGGGGATTGGATCTTGTAGAGGTGGAAACCGATTCCATTCTTGTCTCCAACACCCTCCAGGGTCATAGCATTATTCCTTGGTCCATTGAGTATGTAATTCAAAACTATCGTGCTATCCTAGGCATCCACACCAAAGTGTCCCATACTTGGAGGGATGGAAATAAATCAGCAGATTTCCTAGCCACGCTTGATATCTCCATATTGGAGGACCTTCTTTTTCATAACCCTCAATGATTGAAACCAACGGGGATTAACATTATTAGAGGTTATTCCCTCAACCTCCAACATTTTAGACCCCCATAGTCATGTTCCCATTGTCCTTCATTTGTGTCCCTTGTATACTCCACTTCTTCTCTTTGAATAAAAATTTTCATGATAATGATGGATGGATAAATGACATTAACTTATGAATTTTAATGAATGTGTAAATACATGTCCTGAGGAGTGTCCTTGGGGATTATATAAATAGTCATATGTCAATTGAAATAGATTTTGAGAATTTTGATATTCTCTCTCTCCATTTATTTCTCTCCGTCATTCATTTTTGAAATCTTATATACTAGTATATGTTAAAGGAGTTAGTGCCCTGCCAAAATAGTTTGTGTGATTCGTCCAACCCATGAATGCCCCATAGAAGATGGTTATCTTTTTTCTATATATCTACGATCTTATTCAAGCACAACATATAAATACAAAGTAATATCTTATTGGTAAGAGGTATGAAAAATAATATTTTATCTATTATTTAATGGTTTTTTATTTTCATGCATGGTATATTTGGGACTATGAGTTTCTAATTTTATTTTTTATATAGTTTATGTGATAATCTATCACTGTAAACCCTGAAGTGGCAACAAATCTTTACTATTCCATTTGATTCATTGAATCATATTCTAAAAAAGAATAATGTATGTTATATGTCTTTGTTAATGGATGTCATTAAAGATGAATTATATGGGATATAATAAGTAACAAAATTGATAATTTCTTTATTTTTTTCAATATATAATATAATATGATATATCTGATTCATAGTGTATGATTGTGATCAATATTCATCAAAACAAATTGTATGAAATATATAATATGATATAATTTATATTATTTCATATGATTATCAGGCACTGGTCCTTTATAAAATGACTTATTGTATGTTATGATAACTATGGGTTCTACATTCTTTTGACACATAGCTTACTTAATATAACCCATTTTCAAAACTATCTTGGGATTAGAGTTTCATGATATTAACACTGATTATTCCTACATAGGTTATCCATAGTCTTTGATAACACCATGCACTGAGTAATTTCTATGAAGTATTGGGGTTAATCCTACAATGGTGTATGTCCTTAAGAGTTTAATCTCATACATTGTAGTATTATGCACATTATGTCCATGTTTTGTAGATTATTCGTACATAATATATCCTTATATGAGATTATATATCATTGTAAATGTTAGTAAGGAACATTAATTTGTATTGATACATGACCTTTCTATGATCTATTACAAAATAAGGCATGTTGTTAAAAACAACACATATAGGAAAAAATATTTTTTATAGATTTTCAAATATGATATAATTAAAATGGTTTATAAAATGTTTATATATAATAATAAAATTTATTTCAGGATATTTATTAATTTGTAATTTTTATCATAAATTAATTAATTATATATTTATTATAGTTAATTATATAATTTTTTTGAAACATTCAATAAATAAATATCCACAAATATTAATTGTTAATATAGAAATACCATCTTCAAATTATATTAAATTAATAGTAATTTAGATATAAATGGTTTATATGGGAATTATATAGTACTTTATAATGTTTTTATCAATTTCAAGACAAAATAAAAATATAAATATGTTTATATTTAAACTGACAAGGTCTAGTTTTATAAAATGGAGGGTTAGGGGGTATTATTGAATAATTTTATTTTGAATTCATTTAATTTTAAGGATAATTTTTAATATATTGAAGTATTCTCATCTCATTAGTTATTATCTCACCTTTTCCCAGATGCAAGTAGGTAAAATCACACAAAACACATGATTTTCATGGTTTTTCCTCAGTGAAGGGGAATATTCCTTGTTATCACAAGCTTTTCATCTCAATCATAGATTCTCTATTATGATGGAATGAAAAACCAAATGGGTAGGAGTCATCTTAGACTCTATGGTACCTGAAAAACAATCACAACGTCACACAATGATACACAACATCCCACTTTATCATCCAACATTACATCAAATAGTTCATACTACCTTAGAGAGTCATTAGTTCTCAAAAGTAGAACAACCTCTCTCTAGTTCATATTTCCTCATGCAGTATTCATTCCTAATAACTATAATTATGATCTTTATACTAGAACCACCATCTCTTCAACAATACCATAGAACTTCCGATGTAATTTTTGAATCATTTTACCTATTAATATATTAGATAGTTATCCTTGTTCTCTTTAAAGTCCTTCAACACTAATATTCTATTGAATAAGAACAATAGTATTTGTTCACATTCTATCTCAATGAAAATGGTATCATAGGTACCAAAAAAATACCAGCATTATCTCTCTCCTTCTTAGAACCCATGACACATTAACTCTCTTATTTGTGAATGAAATTATGTTTTCATTATTCTCACTCATTTGATTAAAAAGTTTTTCTTTCTTCCTTATGGTAGTTTAATTCAATTTATTCTTTGATATAATGAATAACTCCAAGAATTAATTGTATTTTAATTATATCTCTTTGATATACAAAAATTTTATTCTTTTTCAATATAGTATTAGGTTTTATTCCTCACATTATACCTTTCTTCCCTTCTAATATTTTTTTACCATTATTGAATCATGATTATTTGGTTTCTATATTTGAATTTTAGAATGTCCATGATATTCTATGACTAACAATATTCTCATAAAAACTCATTTAATATATTTAAAAATTATTTTTCAATCCCCTATTAAAATATATATTGAATTTATGATATTTTTATCTTCAAACTATCTATAAAATATATGAAATTTAAATTAATTATGCATCATCATGATAAAATACAAAGTAATGATATTTAAATTCTCTTTAAAACATGGGAAAAACCCAATTCATACTTACATGGCTTCATTGTATAATAATCATCTCCATGATGTAGAGGTTTCATCCCAAATTATTATCTTGAATCAAAAATAATTTTCTTGGTTGTGATGTTTGAAATAATGAAGTCCAATTCTTTGCATCTGAATCGATTTCAATAGAAATTAACAAATAGGTGAATGAACGACATGTAGACACTTCATAAGGTTTAATGAACCTTATGCTTTTAAATTACCCTTAGAGAATTTCTTTTTTACCTTTATGATTTGTAAAATGATTCATAATAAATCAATTTTTACCCTTCCAGTCTCTCCATGACCACCATTATGGTATTCAATAATGTTTTTATGAAATTCTATGTCAATTTTACAAATATGATAATGAATATTATAGCCCTTAATTTTTCATATTATTATTCTACTTATACATATTGAATACTGGATAACCCTTATAGAAATATAAACAAACCTTATGAAATATAGGGTCTTTAATACATAACCACATTTTATTCTATAATATTGATCTATAGTTCCATTATTTTCTAATTAAATTCTAAGTAAATTGAATCCAACATATCATCTTCTAAACCATTCCAATTTATTTCAAAACATCATACAAAAACCATTATCAATAATTTCATTATCTTTGATTCTCATTATCCTTTGGATGGAAACCTTAACTAAAAAATTTATGATTTTTATTTAATGTTTTATCATTAATATTTCCAAAAAACTAAAAAATCAATATATGTATGAATCTATAGTATATATAAGATACCTCAGTCTTTATTTCTTTTATATTACATTAAGAATAACTCAAAATTCCTAATATGTTAATGATACCTTTATGAAATATATACAGGGAGATATCTAAAGGGAGTAATAGTTTCTTCATCATAATGTTTTCATAACGGATGTAAACCACCTTCATTTTCCATTAATATTTATAATGGAATCACCTCTATTTATCTTAACCACATGGTGACATTTCTTAACAATATTGATAAAAAACAAAACTTTATAATCTAAAATCCATTTTAGGTACATCAATCTCACCCTGTGGATTTTTTTACAATTCATATTTCATTTATAAAGTCAATATTATTATCCAATTTATTGATAATAAATGAGAAATATGAATTTAAAGGGATATATTATTATCCAACCTTCATGATTCATCCATGATCTTTAGGAAAAATAAATCTTTATATTTTCTTCATATTTTTTACTAGATTCAAAACATTGAGAGATGGATGGGTCATCGTATATATGAGGAATGAACCTTTAGTTAGAAAACTATAACTATTTTTGGGATAACTAATTATTGAAAAAAGAGTGAATAACCAAAATAACAAACCTATCCATAAATATTTCCAACATGTGATACACCTTTAGATTTTTCATTTTTGAGAATATACAAGAAGAGTTATCAAGAAATGTGTAACTTGAACTCATCTTCCCCAAACACACCATAAATTTCAAATACATTATTATTCCCCCTTGATTTTATCTTTCACATCAACCATTACCCCCCTTAATAGATAGATTTGATATAATATAAATCAAGGATAGGAGAAAGGATTTCATACACAATCTTTTAAATCTATTTCGAATGTAGAAATTTATACCAATTAATGTTTTTTTCTAGATTCCTTATTATATTCACCCTTAAGGGATTTACTTTATCTTATATTCATCATGTTAAGACATGTAATCCATGAGGAACACCACCAGATATTGTACAACATTCACTACAATCATTTGTCTCCACCTTAATTTCATCTCTTTCAACCCCCTACTTGTAAATAAAAGTAAATAACTAGAAAAAGGAATAAGAAGGGGTTTTGTTTCTTTTTAGATAATCTAAGATAAGATCTATTTATATACCAAAAAAATTTCTTCTCTATTTCTCCACAATCTTGATAACTATTTATTCCCACGCTTCTTACTTTTTGAGATCCAGGTTTACTTCAATAACATGGATTCCTTTCCATCTTAAAATTTTCATTTATGTTGAGTTGGACTTCTAATCTATACTAATAAACCAAATGGTTATAATTTTTTCATTTACATTAACATTATTTAGAATTTATTATTTTGATGAAAAAATGTTATGAAATTTTTGGAAACATTATCTTATTTCTAACACCATCAACAATAATTTTCAAGAACTCTTAGTTTATCCTTTTCAGATAGCATCTCTTGAAATTCATGGTTTTATTCATATGAAATAACCCATTTTAATCTATAACAGTCACTTTATTTTACTTTATATATCTTTATAGACATTACTAATTTGGGTTTCCAAATAATAAGGAACTCATTCCCATCATACTCGGTTATCATGGAGTTTTCACTTGGTTTATTTATAAATTTTCGGTTTCCCTTATTAGGAAACTCCCTCAACTCTTCTATTGGAATTTCAACCACATGAAGAATACCCTAATCCCTTTAATATATTTTAACCTTTTTGAATTTTTCTTTCACCATTCAATAATAAATGAAAAGGATGTTTATTTATTTGATTATTTGTTAAACATTTAATTTCAATAAATTTAATAATTTAAATATTATAGATAAACACTAACCTCAAACATGGGTTATCAAGAAGAAAATCACAACAAAACATGTAGATATAGCCTTTCATAGCCCTATTATAGTTGAATTTAACTAAAATTTCTTCATAAAAAATCCTAAAAATAATATTTATGCTTCAAAATCGTGGATTATGATTTATTATAATGTAAAATTAGAAGAGAATGAATGAGAATAAGAAACATAGTCTTGAAAATAATCACTATATAAAACACAGTATGATTTTAATAAAGAAGAACTACAAAGTGAATAGAATAAGATAAACCCCTATAAAATCTCTGATTTACAAGAGATATATCTAAGAGAGAAAATATGAGTGCTTAAAGTGGTTGGTTTTGGTAAAAATATAATTTTCAAGTCTTTAAAGTTATGAAATTTATAGATACATGGTTTGGGAAACTATGCTCCAACTATGTGGGATTCACTATATAAAATATAGGGTCACATAGTTTGGATACTCTATTTTAAAAACTATACACCAACCATGAAAATCACTAATAAAAAAAATTTAAAATCCCACACAATTAATACATGGATTAACCAAACTATATTACAACTATATACTTATATAGAGACCCCTATATATTTTTTCATTGTTACCTAGGGTTTCACAATGTTTCTTCTAACACAGTTCCAACTTTTCACCCTTCAATAACTCCCAAAATATTATTAAACCCTCCAAAATTCATCAAAAACAAACATCACTCTCTTTAAATTTTAAAAATAACTAATAAATCATAAAAAATACCTCAAATCGAGACTATTATAATATGATATTTCAATGTTATACTGTAAGGAATTTAGAAACCAAGTAATGTAGTTTTCATGACTTATGAATACAATTGAATATGATATAAGTGATGTAACAGTAACTACCTTTTACTAACTTTTGTATGATGTGGTTATATATTACTACAATAATTATATTGTATAATTTATTAAATAAGTTCAAAATAGAATAGTTAAATGTTTGATTCAATTCCACTGAAAATAAATAATATATGTTTTTTAAATGAAATATTAGAGAGGACTACTTCAATTCATTCATATACTGAATTCATAATTAGAAGTACTATTTAATCTAACATTATGAAATGTAAAGAGTAAATGAATTCTGTCTTGCTGAGGATTATAAAATGAGGCATTACCCCTAAGTATTGTAATGTGAGCTTGCCTAAGATTAGGTTGAATCTCTCTTTCATTTGATTCTCCCTTCATTTTTTCCTTTTCATAGATAGGTATTATCCTACCATATATGTAATGATTATCTCACCCAATAATTAAGAGCTTTATATAAAATCTTTGATACTAAATTAAATATCCCCTAAATCCCACTAATATATGGTTTTAAATAGACTATATCATATATCACAATTGGTGTGAGTCATATGGTATGACATGAAACAATTTTCCAAAGGGGCTATGGGTTCGTCTTTTCAAAAATAGTTGATGAGGTTGTGTACTAGTGTACGAGTTATTGGATTTTTTGATATTGTGATATTTGAAAATAACGTCAAACATTGTAAATATGGCTATATGTGGATTTTTATGGGATTAAATGGAAGTAATTACATTTTTGGAGAAATAAAAGAATATGCCTTGATCGATATATCTATCAGGGTTATATAAATAATGTTATTTGATTTATAAATATTTTAAGTTGAAATGAGATTAATGTATGTGAAATATTTATTAGGTTAATGAAGTATCATGCTCAAATCATGGAACATGAAAAAATATTATTCTATGAATTGATCAAGTGTTTAGAAAATGGAAAAGTTCTTTTTTGAATGAAATTTATTCTAGAGCGTAATGTTTTATTATTTACATATTGTAGAGAGTGGGTACACACATGAAACTCCAATAAGTTTTAATAAATAAAGTTATATGTTAAATGATTCTAATTATTAATTATGGGTTATTCGAGTTCGATGTAATACTTCTTAAATTGTCGAATCACGATTTTTGGGATATATGAAACAATATAGTTTTCCACACAATAATGAATGTTTTATAATGTTTAGTTACTCTACCAACCTAATGAGGTCCATTCTATAAAACATTGTATTATTCATATTGATAATTATGATGATTTTAGTGACTATGGGTAAATGTATTTTCTCACACTATAGAGGCAAAACCATGCCACAATAATCCCTAGCATATGGGAAGCTAATGACAAACCACACTGTTAGATAGATATTTCACCAAAATAAAAATTGTGGTGAATTTTAGTCTCCATAGTTTTTTGATGACCACTAAATTATAAATAATATTTGAACCAAAACTTAACAAGCGTTGATTTATTAAAGAACAAAAATATTTGATGAAACATTTTATGAAATTTATAAGTATTAAAGTGTTGTTATTTACTGAGAATTCAATATTTTATTGTTTTACTAAATGCTTTCTATTGAATTGGAATCCCATAACATGGTGAATCTGAAATGAATAATATGACACCATGTTATGGAGGACCACAATATGTATAGATAATATATGGATTACGAGGTAGTTTTATTGGAATTTAAAATGAGGAATTATTGAATGATAATTTAAGAATTATTTTTTCATTAATATTCACATGATAACCCCCCAAAATTAATTTTTTACACCCATCATGATAATTTAATATTAGGGTATTGGGGATTTATATATACCCTAAAATCAAAGGGTTTAGTTTTGGGAATCCTTTAAAACTGCTTGTAGCTGTTTTGTAATTTTATAGTATGAATACAATGAATTATCTAATTTAGTGGTTGGAGAAGAGGGAGAGACAATGAATGTTTATATATTTGAAAATGATAAGGGTATAAAGAATGAAACTAATAAATCTATATGATGAAGAACAAATGCATAAATATAATTCATGTTTGAAATTATCATCATCCATTAGAGGAAGTTTTTATTTCTATAACATTTCCAAATACATAGAATCAACCCCCATATTTAGGATTTTATCTCATATATAATTATAGAAGAGAAATGATGCTTTTAAAAATTCAAAAATTCATCAAATAAAGATAAATTATTGATGAAAATAGAGTCTCATGTTGAATAGAGGTGGGACAACATGCCTTTAAACTGATGAAGGAGTGCCCCAAGTCTATAAATTTACAAATATAATTCTTAAATTGGTGGATATATTAATAGGAAAGTGGAGTTCCTTAGATCGAAAATTATTCTTTTGGAATTCAATTGTAATATATGCAATGAATAGTCTTATTTTAGGGTATGCTAACAAACTATTAGAAAAGTACCCTTGAACATAGAATTAAGTGAATAATTATGTAGAATCCCTATACAATGTGCATCATTTAATTTCCATATTTACTTATTCAGGGTGATTTACACAAGAGGTAAAATATGAGTAATTGTATTAATGATTGAACTGTTATAAGATTTAGAAGGGAAAGGGAACACTAGAATATAAATAATTTTTTTTAAATCATTAGGTACAATTATTTTATCCATATCTCGGGGTTCCATATATATATTATAGTATTATATCTAAAATGTTTTGAGTTAATGTTCAACCACTATATCTATTTTGATTTTTTGAACAAAATATATTTATGATGAACACTCTATTTTTTATAACAAAATATGTTGGATGAAATAGTGAAATTATTTTGTTTCTACTGGCCTATGGAAAGGAGTTATTGGGTTATATTCTTCAATATTTAAATTTAATGAAGAACAATGAAATATTTGGTGATTAAAGGATATAAGAAACATTTGGAAGATCATTCTATAATGAAGTTATTAAGTATGGATCTCATTATAATATATCATTAGATTTGTGGAATCTTTTTAATCTCATAATGAGAAATTAGTTTGAGAAAAGAATTTGGAAAAACATATTTTAAGAGATAACTATAAACTTGATTATATTAAGAAACTATTGAATAAGGTTAATGATGAATGCAAAATGTTAAAAGGAAAGAATAATAATAATATAAAGAAGGATCCTAATAATGTAGGATCTCTAATTGTGATGAACTATTACAATTTTACTATTAAATTTGATTCTAATAATGTTTTACAAGATTATTGAAAATAAATAATATTATATTAATCCATGATAGTTTGAGAGATATATCAATTAATTAAATAAGTCTTAATGAAAGAAATTAATAAATAATGTGTGTTCATTTTTAAAATGGAAGATATAATGTTTTTGGTGGATTCTCCATTATACACGTGGCTTATAATATCTGCGTTTAAAATAGTCGATCCAATTTATTCATCAATATAGTTAATTTTGAATAGATGTTCTCTTGTGATTGAGTTGTATTTTTTAACATGTATGCGAGGAAAAAAATGTAATGTGAAAGTTGGTGTTTTTAGGATTATTGTATACTAGTTGGATGATGTGTTTGATTAAACATCTTTTATTTGTGATGATTGTCGAGAAATTCATAATTCTTAAAACATGTGAAAGTAATTTTTGATGAATGTACATTATTTATACCAATATATATAGGAGATTTTTGAATGGAAATGTTAAAATATGTTTGAAGAGTTAGGAGGACTATGCAATATTTTATTATTATATGAGGCCACCTTAATAAAATGACCGGTTTAATTAATTATGTGTTTATAAATAATAATATTAATTTTTAAATAATGGATTTAATCATTGAGTTGGAATATATTTTATTTCTATGGCTTGGGATTTTTCAATGAGAATTATCAACCATTTTTATAATATTTTACCTAAAACATTTGGCCAAGCTTAAGCATTGAATATCAAAGAAAAGATAGACTTCACAAATTAGCCATACTCAAAGGAATGTTGAGCCCTATACACTGTATAGGATCATCATCAGGTGTTGTTTGAATGAATGGTTAATATGGACCATGGATACCAAGAAAATATAGAATCAACAGGCTAGCCAAGCTCAATGGATGACTATGTATTTTCCCACATGAAGGAGCTTCGCTGGGAGTAGTGTGCATAAATAGTGCGAAAAGAGATTGGCTATAGTATAGAGTGTCCATGGTGAAAAATCAGAAACAATTTTGTGTAGATTATTAATGAAAATTGTAAAACAAAATATAATTGTGATAGCGGAGACTCAATTGTGGGGTTTCTATCTAACATTTAATGAAGTGGGATCACATTGAGACTAAACCTTGTAAATCATTCTGTTTAATGCATTTTATTTACTGCATTATATGGTAGAGGCCATGATAGAAAAAAATAGTGGGTATAGGATTTAACCTACCACATAGGTTGAATTAAATGAGAATATTAATAAAATAAAATGAGGTGAAATTTTCACCCTTACCCCCTATTAGTGATCTCACAATAATTCGGCCTGTATATCAATAAAAAATATTTCCTGTTTTTCTGAAACATAATTTAGAGAAGTGGTTTAAAAATTTAAAATGGAAAGTTTAGATACTAATTTTTAGCATAAGGTAGATAATATAGAGAATATGATTATATCTTCATTACAGTCAATGTTTTTTTATATAAAGATACAGTTTGAGGGTGTATGAACCCTCTACCTCTTGTTTCATATCCTACTCCTCCTCCTTTAACCAAATATCTTAATCCTCCACCTCCTACCCCAAAAGTCCCCATCTACTAAAATTTATATGTTGATGATCCAAAATATAATAGTATATCATATGAGATCATACATTATATTGGTGATACCATACATCATCAGTAGTTGGAGAATGATCATCTTTGGGTAAAAATACATGATCTTATAGATTCCACGTGTAGAGTACCATTCCCTACTAATGAGGTTTATAAAATTGGAAAAAGTATTTTTTATTCTTTCTATTATATATCTAAATTTTTTTAATAGTTTTCCGTTGAGGTTTTCATAAATTATTTCAATTAGTTTTTATTTTTGATAAATTTGGTTAAAATTTTAAAGTTGAAGGCATTTTTTATAGAAAGCAAGAACACGTTGAGAGACCAATAACTTTGTATCCTATTTACAAAGGAATTTACATATCATCATCATATAAATTTATGCATATGGTCACCTATGAAAATATAATTTCTTCTATCATCTTTAGGTGTGATATAATAGTGATAATTTATATGTGGTATATCATGGAGTGGGTATCTGTTGAAATGTTTAGTCTCACAGTGATGAAAATCCTTCCAATATATGTCGATTGTCATATTTACTTCATCAGAATTAAATTTATATAAATTTATATTAATTAATTATATCATTTATCTTTATAAACGTTTCATTCGGCATTAAATTAGATTGTATCTCAGGTTTAATTCATTTCTATTTTATAAAGATACTTGATATAATGAATTACTTTATTTTTATGTAGTACAATTTGGTAAATAAATAAAATTTTAATTTCAATTGGAAACATAATTTGAAATAGAAATATCACAAAAAACATATATTCATTGAATGATAATATTATGTTAGAAGATTTATGTATGAAATAATAACTTCTATGATAGTTATAAGGCTCAAAATGTTTAGATTTTGTTATAACATTTCCTTTTATTTATATTGAAATTATATGGAAAATAAATTTTGAATAATTTTCATCATAATTTTAACAGATTTTATAATCCTAAATTATACACTGAAAATTGGTTGAGTCATATTCAGGGAGTATGTGTAGATTGTATCTCAGGTTTAATTCATTTCTATTTTATATAGATTTTAAGAGACTCTACATTTTTTATAAAGTGGGTGGAATCTAAAACCATTTGTAATCAAAATACATGTTCTAAAATGGTACACTATTAAAATGTTTTCTTTATTTGGTGCTTCTACTTTTTACACCTTTAGGTTGGGACATTGTATTATAAATTAAAATTCTATTGATTTTTTGTTTTATGTTAGTTATGAAATTACCGATGTAAAGAATTTGTATCTCACATTAGTTAAGAAAAAAATGACTTGATATGTTAATTTTATCAACTTTTAATTTAAATAATCTATATGAAACACACATTTTATGTTAGTTATTAAAAAACTGACATTAAATTTCCATATTTTAGGGAATTGTTTACATTGGTTTTAAAATTAACTGACATATTTTTTTTATAGAGCTTATAAAGACTAATGAAATAACCATATTATTATATCACTTTTAATTATGTCTATAAATAAAGAAAATTAAAAACTAAAAGAAAATAATGACAAAAACCCCTTTGATCACTAGTGATTGCTTACGGTGAACAAGGGAACTTTGATCCCTGAAAAGGGGATAATGGTCAAACCAGATCAATAACATCTATACATTATGTGCATTATTTATAAACAATGAATTCCTTTATCCCATCATTTTATTAATGTGTCCTCATGAAATAATATAATAATTCATGTTTCTCTTAACCCATCAATCTTTCAGAATCATTTCTATTTAATAACCCCTTCACCATATTGGTGTAAACATTGTATATTCATTGAAATATCACTTGCATATGTTTTGAGCATTAGAGATAGCTCAAAAATCATCACAAATTAAATGAGTTTTGTTTTATCAACCAAATTATTCAATGAATCCCTAAAACCCCCTAATCAACATAATTATCTTTATTTTTACTTCTCCATATTATTATTGATATTAAAAAAACATTATCACTTCAATGATTCAATTGATAATTAACATGTTTGATGAATAGATTTCATAGAACATTCTCGCAACAAATATTCCATGCCCCATATATAAAGGTAAATCTCGTTAAAATATTATATAAACATTTTCAAAAGTTATTATTCATCTTCCATGAATATATTTCATTGAAACTTCATCCAAGAACACACCATTCTCTTAAATATTCATGGGGGAATCAATTTTTTTTATTTATAATAATATTTCAAAACATTATTGGAATCAAATTTAAAAATAGAATCAGAAAATATCACCTCATTGTAGAGTCCATATTCCATAGATCCTTCCACCCATTATAATTATTTTTTTTCTTTAAGACATAATGCAGTCTACATAAACATTTTTAACTAGTTTCTTATTTAAATCAGTTTTATAATCATCTCATGTAGTGTGTTTTTCATCCTACTTTACTCCAACGAATTTGAAATATATAATATCACGATTATTACACATCATGAAAGATATATCACAATGATAGTATCTCTTAGGTATATCACTATATAATGATTTTCTAAAGATACTGTGAATCCATACATCACAAATTATTTCACCGAGCATCATTAATCCAATATCTCGAAGAAAATACAATAATAAATACTTCCTAAAACCTTGTAGGAACATAAGAATTTCAATATCCCCACATATGAAATTTGTTCCTATAAAAAGTAGAGGCATAAATATAAACTCTAAGCATGCAATAAATACAGATGCACACACACACACACACAAATATATATATTAAACGTAAAATCAAAACCTTTAATCTATAATACCATTGTAGATCTATGGTTCCCTAAGAGATAGGGTGAATTTGGTTACATAGTGATTAAAACACTTTATCTTTTTATTCTTAAGTTCCCCTACCTTTTAAATCTTATTACTAAATCAATGGAAATATATGTTCTATTTATTTTTTATCCATAGACAATCACACTGAATAATCATGGGAATGTATAAAGTAAAGTATGGAAAAGACACATGGGGTTTACTTGGTTCACCAATAAATGATATGTTCAAGGATCATATGATAGTAATGTTTTAATGAAACAACCTTACCTAAGAGAAACACACTAGTTCCCAAAGCATGTTCTCTACATGAACTCAAACACGCCTCCCCATACTCTAGAAGTCTCTGACTAGTAGAGGTGGTATAAAATGTATGATAGGGAGACTATACCCTCCTTATCAAAGTAATTTACATCAAAAATAAAATGAGATAACAATAGAAGAAATATAATTGATAATCATAAAGGACCCACATCACATGAAAATTTCAAAATAGTGGAAACAACCAATGAAAAAGAAGTAAACATGTCATGCCATACAAGTGTTAATTTTCTAATGAAATCCCAAAATAAGACACACTGATATCTCCCATTGGGTATTGACATCATGTACGCTTACATCATCCATGCCCCTTCCTGAATACCAACTTAGCCATCTAACATAGGGCTGTTTCCATTATCCTGTCCTGTAAACATTAAGTATACTCAAGTATCGATCAGTTATATGAGGAGGGTGTGAGTAAACTCAGTGGACCACCACCACCAACATCTAAAAAAATATACATTCTATAACAGTGTATGCAATTGTATAAACAACAAAATATGAATAATAAATTAAACATGCTTCACATTTACTTAATTCTTTTATAAAGCATACCTACTATGGCATATTCTTGGTATTAATCATATACCAATATGGATTTTACATTTTTATCAATTATGGGCTTACATTATTCAAATAATTCCATTTCATATCGATACCATGGATTATACATCCAAGTATCATTTCATAAACATGTAATGGGGGCCTAGAGCTAGTGTGTTCCACTATGTGTGTATTTGGAGTATCAACCCATAACCCACAACCCATTGACCTATCACCTATATTCCACGGTGGCCTAAAGCATCAGTATAGAACCTTGTGATTATTTTGAGCATCAGTCCGTGACCCAAAACTAATTATTAACATTTTACATTCATGCAAACATATATATATATATATATATATATATATAAATATATATTATGGTTCACAATCATATCACATCTATCGACCATTCTCATATGGTGCACCATTACATTTATCAAACAACATCATGCTTCTCTACTTTTATCATAAGGTATAACATGAGAAAACCATAATTTATTCATTTATCATCATGTAACACATAACTAATTATCCTTTCAAGGTTATGTCAATTCCCCCTTTAACTCACATTAATATACATTCAAAAATGATTTATTTTAATTCCATAATCCTATAATTTCCCATTCTTGTTTCATTTATCATCATTTTAGGGTAATATTTACACCCAATGGTTTTATATCAAGCTCATTCTCATAATATATAATGGGTCCAATGAGATTCTTTAAGGGTGTCACTATTTCATTGAAACCACCTCATATTTTTTATTTATAAGAAATTTCAAAATGTGGTAACACATCAATAAAACTAAAATACCAAGACCATGCTCAAGAATATGGGAATTAACAATTATACCACCTACCTTATGGTTGTTTATGAACTCTCACAAAACCATAGTCCTCATTTAAATGTATAATTAATGAGATCACAAAAGTAAATTAGATCATGGATCCCAAAATGGGATCAAGATCTTACAAAACATGATCCATTATAACCTAGATCCATACCATCAAAAATGAATAATTTCATCCCTCTCAAATGGGAGAGAAATAATTGAGAGTTAGGAATATAAATTATGAAGAGATCACTTATCTAAGAGGACTCAATCCTTATACTTGATCTTTGATTCATCATGAAAGGTGTTTGGAGAGCCTAGGAATCCTCTTGGGTGTCTCCAAGAGTGAAGGAATTTGTGTTAGGGAATAATAGGGTGATTATTGAAATAAACCAACTACTCCATAATTTTAATTAAAAATTTAGGTGTTTAAAAACAAACGTGCACGGTTTCCTAGACATGGTTCACAATTAGAAAAAACACACGCCCAAACTATGCACCCATACTATCTGTGGTGCACATTTTGGTTTGGGTGGATGCATGGTTTGAAAAAAAATTGACAAATTTTCCATCCCTTTTTATCCCATGGTGCATTATTTTTTTTTGGTCACACAATTTGGACAAACCATGTGCCAAATATGCACTACCCAAAATCCCACAAAAATTCACAAAAACACACCCAAACTCAACCAAGGAAAGCCCCAAAAAATAAGAACTCAGAACAAGGGGAAAACATTATCGAAAAAAATTATGAGACATCTTTATAAAGGTCTGTATCTTACATTCTCCCAACCATATAATAGATCATCCTCGAGCTGCACTTTTAAACATCACCAAGCTTCTGAGGTGAAAGGGTCAGAAACCGATGACCGCATATCTACTTCCCTCTAAAATGATTCCTCCTGAAAACAACCATGCTTCTACAACAGACGGATCAAGAATACAATCATTCTATGAAATACTTTCTCATTTCAATCCATAAAATGAATTGAGATTTCCTCAAGGGACACATCATCCTTATGATCAACATCATCAACATCAGTCACATGAGAAGGGTCAGGGTGATAGTGAAGAAGATATGACACATGGGAGACATCATGCATAACACTATAACTTTTTGGAAGATACAATCGATATGAAACAAATGTGATCCTCTTCGTAATCTCAAACAGTTTGGTAAACCTGGGCACCAACATTCCCTACCTTTGAATCTGACAGTGGCTTAATCCAGGAGACACCCAAAGGAATAAATGATGACACAACATAAACTAAAGTGGTCAAAAGTTACAACTAGAATAATAATTTTATCTACTTTGTGCTAAATAAAGTCATTTCTGAACCAACTAAACATGTTCATTCATTTCCTACATGAGACTCGATCCCAAAAACTCTGAATGTATCACCTCTATCCATCATAGATTTGATCATCATATCCTACCAAAAAGATCCTCATATTATAAAATATAAATTGTTTCTAGAGAACTATTTTTACGGGAAAACTATACCACTTCCTAGTTATTACATGAGAATCAATGAAAGTATAGGACATAGGCTCAAAACATATCCTCCAACACCTAAATAGTGTACCCAGATTTCCCATATGTATGTGGGTGAAAAATATACTCATAAAAACATGATTACCAACTTCCTTTTACAATATTTTCTAGAATAATTAATTAAAATTATGATCACGATCCAAAATAGTACTCCATGACACTTTGTGAAAATACATTATCTCTCAAACATACATTTCACCCAACTGATCAACCATGAATGATTCCCTAATGGGTAATAAATGATCTACATTCATAAACGTATCCACAATCAACCAAATTGGGCCATTATTATATGGAATCCTTGGAATACCTACCATAAATTCAATGGTAACACAATTCCACTTCTATTCCGAGATGGACATATTTTGTAATAAACATATAGGTCGTTGATGGTAAAGATTCATTGGCAGATAGGTGTAACATAGTGTCCCAAAACCTGTGATTTATTTATTCATTCCTGGACACCAATATTTCCTATCACGGTCATGGAGCATTTTTGTATAACCAAGATGAAATTCCCACTTCTATCCATGGAACTCATGCAACATCACCTCTCCTATACAAGTAGGCACGAAAAGACTACCACATATGTAGATAAATTCATTTTCCTCATTAGACCATTAAAAAGGTGACTCCTCACATTCTAGGCTTTCCCTTAAGGCCAACACTCTAGACCCTCATAATGCCTTTCTTTGATTAGGTTCATAAGTGTAGACTAAACTGATTAGGACACGAGTGTCATCTATGTCTATCCCTACCAAATCACTATATGCATATCATAAAACAATTCCATCAACCTCAACTAAGAGTTAGACTCCTAAACTATATGATTCTATTTCTTTTTACTCAAAGTGTTTTCAATACAGTTTCCATTTCCATGTGTATATGATAGCACAAAATAAAATGATCACATATATTCAAAACAACGCATCTAAAATAGATTTTAATATCATCGTGAAAATATGTACCATAATGTTTTTTGGAAATTAAACAAAATAAAACCATTTCTAAATTGGTAATGCTTCCAAAAATTTAAGGCATGAACAACTGTAGAAAACATGAGATCGTGTGTAGGGTAATTATACTCATGAGGAATCAGCTTTTGCAACCCATACACCAAATATTTATCTCCCAACATAATAAATTCTCTAATAATAACCTTCTATGCATCATAGAACACAATATAATCCTCACCCAGCTTAGTTAGGATCAATATTGGAGTGCTAGTCAAACAATTCTTCAACTCATGGAAGGAATCTTCACATGATCAATGACATTTTAACTTGATACCCTTCATTGTCCGTATTGAAATTGGGGTTGCTAAATGGGAAATGAACTTGATGAATCTCCAATAATAACCCCACAAAACAAAAAAAAACTTTGAATATCAAAAATATTCTTAGGATGCTCCCAAGAAATGACTACCTTTATGTTCTCTGGGTCCACCATCAGATCTTCCTATGAGGTGATGTAACCTCAGATATATAACCTTTCAATCCATAAAATTAAAATAGATTTCTCAGTGTAGATCTGATGGTCTATCCTTGTACTTATGACGACATTAATAAGTTAGGCATGATCATCATGAGACTTAGAGTACACCAAGATGTCATCCACCAAAACAACCACTAAATGATCTAGGTACGAGTGGAATATTTGGTTCATTGATGAACTAAATACACCTAAAGTGTTCACTAGCCCAAAATAAATTATGGTGAACTCAAATAGTCTATACCTTCTTCTAAAATTTTCCCTCAATATATCATAAGTTATCACTATCAGTTGATAATACCCTAAACTCATTTCAATCTTGGAGAAAACACAAGAACCTCTGAACTGGTAAAAGATATCATCATTATGTGGAAGAGGATACCAATTCATAATTGTCATCTAATTCAACTTCCTATAATCAAAACATAG
The DNA here is from genome assembly GCA_963277665.1 of Viscum album. Taxonomy (NCBI): domain Eukaryota; kingdom Viridiplantae; phylum Streptophyta; class Magnoliopsida; order Santalales; family Viscaceae; genus Viscum; species Viscum album. The sequence goes on along the minus strand of OY728129.1, from coordinate 1,868,740,751 downwards.
ACACCACACCCCATCACCCTTGTTAGAAAATAAAACTGAAGAACCCCAAGGTGCAATACTCAAATGGAAAGATCTGTTATCCATCAACTCTTCCAACTAAGTCTTAAACTCATGAAACTATATTGGTTCAAATATGTAAGGTGGAATATAAATTGGTTTATCACTTTCCATGATCTCAATTTTAATATCAAAATCCCTATTAGGTGGAAGCACTGTGAAATATATTGAAAAAAAATCATGAAACTGATCCAATAAAGTTGGAAAGGTACTGCACTTCCCATACCCATCATCCAACAAAAAAATCTCAATGTGGGTGGTTATTTCCCTCATTTTTTAATGAACCGTCCCTACAAAGCCAGCCTGAATATCCCATTCTCCTTGATGAACATATATGTTTCCCTTAGGAGGTTTAAAGGATACTCCCTTAAGGTAAAACTTGATCTGTGATCGGTAGAATGATAGCCGGTCCATAACTAGAATCAATTCAAATCTTGGAATATCAAGTACATACAGATCCCAAAGGAAACATTACTCACAAAATTTGAGAGGACTCCTTTTACATAGACTAACTTCCTTCAAACACAATCCTAATTATGTTTTGATCATCATAACCCCAAAAAAAAATTCCATCATCATACTCAAACCATTAACCAGTTGAGTATATATAAAATAATGTGAGGTTACTATATGAAAAAAAGTTATAGAAATCAAAGAATTTATAAAAAATGTATATCTAAACATCGATGGCCCGACCTCGCAATCTAAAATTGTAGGCTGAACTACATTCAACTTCCCTATACCTCTACACCACACTCTGGTATGAGTCCCCAATGTTGCACTACCCCACTGATATTGATTTTCTTTCCCTAATGTACCATGATCCCCATGTTGTATGATATGACTAGTAAAACTCCAACTTACTATATTGTGTGAGGGGGAAGACCCCCTTCCAGTACTCTAGCTTTGTATTGGTCCCCTAACATTTAACAACTACCAAGGGTTCCTATAGTACTTCTATAAGTTCCCCATATTGTTGAAATCTTGGAACTATACTAGTGGTTGGGAAAACTGGTTAAAAATGTGACTTGACCTACTGAAATTATGTAAATACACTCAACTACTGCCCTGGGTAACTGATCCTTCCCTTGGTATACTTTGTTTGCGACATATTTGGTGACAGTTATCATAATTATTCTTCCTACATTAATAAGGAACACCTACTTTCCATCCATTAGAAACAACAGACCCTACACTAAAACCCTCCTTTAGTTTCCCCTTAGAAATGAGAGCCAGATCCACCACCTCAGTAAACTTATTCAACCTAAATATATTTACTTGGGACTTAATATCACATTTATGTCTACCCTATAAATGTCTCTCCTGTACTACCTCATCCTCTATTAACATTAGGAAGAAACATTTCAACTCTGTAAAGTGACCATTATAGTCCATTGATGACAAGTTTCCCTTGGAGAACCACATAATCCCTTCTTCTTTCCTCAGTGTAAAGGCTTCATGGAAAAAATATTGTAATAACTTCTTATGGAAGTCCTTCTATACTATACCCACCAACTACTCATCATAATCCGGAATATCCAACCTGAACATCATTGATACTTGAAACATATATGCATCTTAATTGACTCTATTATTTTCATGAGACTCCAAATGATCTATGATAGTCAGGATAGACTCAATGCATAACTCAGCTGACTTAGGACCACTATCTCTAGTGAAATTTTGAGGGTGTTACTACAGTAACTCCTGATTCAGATCAGGCATATTCTACACATCCTGATCTGGTTCTCTTACCTTGAACTTCAGAAATCGATTGTAGTTTTCATAGAAATTCTCTCTGGTGCCCTCACCCATAACTATTGAGGTTCTTGTCCAGCTATCGGAGGCACATTTCTAGTAATATCCTCCTGTCCTCCTATCAAAAAACATATTCTAAGATTTATATCTCCAAAATTCAAATCACATGTCTTAGGACATATAAGACATCATTAAAACATTTACACAAGATATATTCATGTATGTCCATAACAGGTCAACCCATATAGTCAACGCTACGGTATAAACCTTGACACTGGAACTACCCTCAACCATATCTAACCTTGGCCATGGCTAACATAGTTTAAAAAACTTTCATAATTTAGTTTCTCATTATAAATAAATTTTTAAACCCACATATATTTACAACATTTTTAGATCTTTTAGTAATTATTAATTAATAAATAGACACTATTCCTTTTAAAGCTCCCATGTAATGTAAAACATTTTTCATGTCCCATAGGCCACTCATACCATTCTTTACATTAATTATAAAATCGTTTCAAGTCACATAATTCTTTGATTGCTTAAAATGATTCATGTATAATAAAATCTTGTTTCATTCTAGGCCATGGGGAAAATCTCAAAAAAAAAACATGACACCACAAGTGAATCACCAAAGGTAAAATAACATTCCACTATAAAAATTTACATCATGAACAATAATTCTGAGCATCGGTACTTGGGTTTCCCCAAATACACAGGTTTGGGAACTCCCATGCATGAGCTCATGAAAAAATCCCAACATATCCTATCCAATTTCATATATTTCCCAAAGAGTAAAAGTGAACCAAAAGGAAAAGAAAAATTTCCCTAATACCATTTTGTAATGCCCCAACCCGGGTGACACATCTATGTGCCCTTATCTGGGTTTCCACATGACCTCAAGTGTACCTCCCCATATCCTGGAGGATTTTGAATAGTATTGATGGTCTAAAATGTATTTTGGGGAGACTATAACCTTTAATCAATGTATGTCACGCTTTAAATAAAATACGATAATATAGGAAGTAACATAGTTGATAATCATAAAGTACCAACATTACATGAATATATCATAACAATGAAAATGACCAATGCCAAAGTGGTAAATATGTAATGTCATATAAGTATCAATTGTCTAATGAAGTGCCATTATAAGTCAAACTAAAAAATCCCAGTGGATCTAAAAATAATTTGTAGTTCCCACATTCATTGTCTATCCTAAATCCCAACATATCCAAGTAACATAAGTCTCCTTCCCTAATCATGTCCTATAAACATGATGTCTATTTGGGTACCAATTGATAACCCAACCAGGGTGTGAGAAAAACTCAGTAGGCCACCACCAATGATTTCTAAATTAATATCTATTATATAACATTATATTTAGTTGTATAAATAATTAAATATAGTGAATAAATTAAATGAGTTTCACATTAAATTAATTTATTAATGAACCATACCTTATATGAACCATGTTGGGTCTGAATCATATACCAATAGGGACTTTAAAATTTTCTAAATCGTGGTCTTTCATTATTCAAATAATTCTTGTTTATATCATGCCTTGGAGCGTCAATATCAGTACCATTTCACTCACATTAATGGGGGCCAAGAGTAATAGTCTAAAACCCCATGGGTATCTAGTGAATTAGTCCCTAAACCAAAACTCATTGATCAAACACATATATTACTTGGAGTCCTTGAGAATCATTCTAGAACCATTTTGGTATTTGGATAATTTTTCTCTGACCCAAACACAATTTTCACATTTCATATTCATATAAATATATCATGGTTCATATTAATATCACATTTATCTACCATTCTCAACATGGTTCATCATTCTATTTTTGGAACACAACATGGTTTTTTACTTTTATCACAATCTAAAACATTATAAAACCAAAATTCATTCATTCATCATCATGTATTAAACAACTAATTAACCTTTCAAGGTTAATCTTATTCCTCATTTAAATCCAATTAAAAAACATTCATCAATAATTTAGTTTAATCCCATAACCTCATTAATTCACATTCTCATTCCATTTATCATCATTTTAGGGTAATAGGCACACTGCATAGAATTCCATCAAGCCTATTCACATAATCTCTAATGGGGCCAATAAGATCCGGGAAGGGGCTCACAATTTAATAGAAACAGATTCAAAATTTTAATTTATTAGAAATACCACAATGGTGTAATAAGATGATAAAATTGTAATCACAAGATAAATTTCAAGATAAGAAGAATTATAAATTATACCACTTACCTTAGGGTTGTTGATGAATTCTCGCCAAATCATAGTCCTCAATTCGATGCATAATGACCGAGATCACAATAGAAAAGAAGATCTAGGATCAAAACCTCAGATAAAGACCCAATAGAACAAGATACATTAAAACCTAGGTACATACCATTATCAATGGAATATTTTGTCCCTATTTAAAGATATAGAAAGGAAAGAGAGAGGGAAATATAAATAATTAAGATATCACTTACTGGGGAGGTGTTGATTTTCCTCTAGATATTCAATTCACTAAGAACAGAGTTTGGAGGGCATAGTAATCCTCTCGGGGTCCTATAAGAGTGAAGGAATTAATATTAGTCTGTAATAGGGTGTGTAGGGATATAAACAAGGTGGATTTATGATTTTTTTATTAAAACTTTGCATGTTTAATAATCCATGTGCATGGTTTCTTAAACAAACCAGACTCATAGAGAAACTGTGTGCTCTATCCGTGCACCCCTACTATCTAGGCTTCACAGTTTGCAGTGGGTGGTTTCATGGCTTGATAAAATTTCCACTAACTATGTAAACACTCTTTGTCCCATGGTGCATAGTTTTCTGGGGTTGGGTGCATGGTTTTGGAAAACCATGCACCGACCATACACTACCCAAAATCCAACCCAAATCTACCAAAACTCACTCATACTCAATTAAAGAAATCCCTAACCAAAATACAATAAAAAAAGGGTATAAGATTACCTGAAAATGAGTAAATGAAATCTAAATAAAGGCTGGGATCTTATAGTTTAGATAACTCAAAATACAACAATATATTTCACATCAAACAATAGGTTTCAAAATGAATCACTATCAATTTATTTAAATCCCTATTACTAAAAATCTATGCACCAAATTTTGACATGTATTGGATAATTTATTTTCTTTTGGGTGTTCTTTAATATTTTAAATATATTTTGGGACACCTCTTCTCAACATGATAGTTGACTTTAATCAATCGTTTCACTTTATTAGATGCTTTTTTGAACTTCACTTCACTACACTCTCCATCCTCAATTCCAAATGTGATCATCTCCTCAATATGAGGGTTGAGTCTATATATTTCAGAATTTAACATCAAAAGAACTTATTCTTCTAGAGAATGATAATATTAAACTATAATTATAATATATCCTTCCTTATTCACAAAATAGATGTATCTATGTCATTCTATCTCAACTTCTCAATTTCATATATAATAATAACATGACCCTCTATTTGATATACTTATTCTGAATGAAATATTTTAATGTATTAATATTCTAAAATTTTAAAACTACTACAAGAAGTATTATAATCTTCTGAAACATTATTCATTTGGTTTGAGTATTGAGATTTATCCCCATTCTCTAAATTTTCTACGTTCATTCAAGGTGTAGAACATGAATTTAGTGAGCTTATCTTGTTAATATTTATCCAAATTAAACATTACATCACAAGGAATATGTCCTCCCTTTATGTTCCTATCAAAATAACTAGTTAATCTAGAAATGAACTATTCATTTCATATTCTTTCCAACAATAGTGTAATGTTATATTTCTCATATTCACCATGGAATACAATTCCTATTCAAGACACACCATTTAGTTGAACAATTATATCTTTAATTCTCACTATATAACCCCACTTTAATTCTTCAAAATATCATAGAAAGTTTCTTAAAATAAGCTCTATCATAGAATATCTTACGTTTGATAACTTATGTTGCAAACATTATTTAAAGTATATACATCTTCAAATAGCTAGTTTAACTGAAATTGATCTCAAGTTTCATTGTGGTGTAACAGTTTTCTTACAAAATCTTAATATAAAAGTTTAATATAATCCAAATCCTATTGTTGTTCTACTTTTAATCCATGATTTTAGTGGATCCATATCTCCAGATTCTATAAATACACCTATTGATCAATAAGAAGTAGCCTATGTTTTACAGTGTGGGACTCATCAAATTGGTACAACTACTGAACTTTTATGAACATTTATTCCAATGCAGCCACCTATGTTGTAGAATATATCCCAATAATCAATATTTGGTAAATTTAAAAGCTTTACATAGTACATTAATAAACCACACTTAAGGAATTAATGAGTATTACAGTTATCATTATTCATCACCACATTGATTATTGTTATTTGTGTACCAACTCTCCAAAAGATTTAATTAATAAAAGCTTATAGTCCTGAAAAAAATTATTCCACCAAAATGAATTTACATTTTTTAAGATTCACGTACATTCACATCATGATATGTTACCTCAAACTATGATTGGTTCATGATAATTTTAGATTATAATATATATTTCACATCAAGTCATTTAATTTCAACTTCAACCATCTATAAAAAAATCAAATCATTTTCATTACATTTATAGACATATAAATCAAGGTACATCATTTATATTTCTAAAAAAATGTAACAGATTTAAATTTATCCCATCAACAATCTCTCATAACCACATCTACAATGTCTGACCTTGTTTTTTAGTATTACATTATTAATAAATATAACATCTAATACCATTGTACAAAACCCCTTCAATTATTTTTGAAAAATACAACACATATCTCCTTGGGTTGTAATATTTATACATGTCAAACCATATTAATTACATCAATTATGATATATGACATGTTATAATTCAAATCATGTATTCATGTTCTTTAGATAATATCTCCATTATCATCCATGATTTGAAATAAATCACTTAACTCTTGGGTGATATCATTGTCAAATTAATGGTATGCTAGTATGTCATTATGAAAATGAAAAATAATGAAAATAGATTCAGTCAGAAGTGAGATTTAACCATGTCATAGAAAAATATTTAGACCAATCCCCATGGGTACTTCATACTTGTATAAACCTCAAAATGAAATCATTAATGTACTCTTTACATTTCATTATAGAGAAGTAATTGGTTCTTATAAGTATGCATTCATTATATGAATTCATATTAATGATCCTCTCTAATATTTAATCTTATAAAAAATTTATTAATTATTTTAAATGGATTTTACTCATATGTAACAGTTAAATGTTCTCTTAATTTAAATAAATACATTATAATTAATTCTATAAAATATTTTCATATCATATACAATGATATGATAAAAAAGTGATTATGATATCACTTTCATCAAATTAAATGATATGCCCAAAAATTTCACACTACATTAATTGGTTGTTAAATGTAATATATTATGACATAGAAATATCATAATATAACACCACAAGTTTGTAATATTTTTTATTCTATTATTTCATTTTAATATCTAATGAGACTGGGTTTTTTTATTTTTGGAGAGTTTTAAAAAAAAATTAGGGGTTATATAAGGGATCACAGTAGGGAAAACAATTGAAGACACATTGTGGGACATCCAAGTAACATTGAAAAACATAATTAGGGTCTCAATGTATGCACACACTTACTGTACTGTTTGGGTAAACCATTTGGAAACCATATGAACTTGTAAAATTAATTTTTTATAGATATTAAAGTCTTTGTACCTATTTCTCAAACAATTCTATCAAACCATGAAATCGAGGATTTTATATAGTGAATCCTACAATATTGGATCACCGTTCCACAAACTATGTACCTAAAGATTTTGTAGCTTCTAAAAGGTTTGAAAATTAGGTTTTTTTTACCAAAAACCTCCCATTTAAAAACAAATATTTCCTCTCATGTTTACATCCCTCAAACATAATATCTATTTAGGAAATTTTAGTGATCCTTTTCACTCTATAGTTCCCCCTTCTACAAATCATGGCGTGTTTATCCTTGGGATTAATGGTTAGACTCCCATTTCTCATCCCCCATATTGTCTTATAACATTCTATGGGAAAAAACCATAATATAATTTTTTTCATTCCAACATATATTATATAATTTTTATGTGGTTTTAGTTATAATTCACCATAATATTATTTTGAAAGGACGAATATAAGAGTTGTAGTGTGATTACCTTCTCGATGACTCTTGTTTACGGTAGTTTATTTACATATCATATTTAAAATATTAAATTTAATGAAATTTAATTTTTATATAAATAAAAAAAGGAATAAACATCCATTTAATTTATCATTTAATGGATAAATAAAAACATTGAAAAGTAATAAATCCATAAAAATGATAAGAGAATTGGTCTGGTGGTTATCATTCTAGAAGAAGACTTGATAGAGTACTCTAAGAAGGGTAGAATTTTTTTTAATCCATCAATGTTGAAACTCTATTAAAATAGAGTATGATAGGAAGGAGTGTATGTCTATTTGTCCGGCATAATTAAAAATGACATGAATGATGGAAAATTTACAAGAATTATTATGTTCTAAATTAAAATAGGTAATTTTTTTATGAATAAAACCCTAGATTTCATGGGAGGCTATCTAAAAAATGGTTACCCAATAGTCCATGAGGATATTTATTAAATGTGTAATCAATATGGTCATGTTTCTAAACATTTTATAATAGTCTTTATAGAAAGATAATAAATGATAGGAAAGGTGAACTTTAAAGTTAAAATTTAATTGGTTACAAGTGGTTTATTATAAGAGATAAAAAATCTTATTTGACAAAAATGAATAGATAATGAAAGCATACAATCCATGATATCCAATGGAACTAATATTTGTAAAATCATGGAGTGTAGGAATGAATAGTTACCAATAATATTAAACCATGAAAAATAAAATTATTGGTTTGAGAAATAGACCTAATCCCTACGAAATTATGTTGATAAAATTAATTAGTTCCTAGATTAGTGTAAATAATTTTGTACAACAAGTGGGGGGATCCATTAGGGATTGCATGACCATCCATGAAGAAGAAAAGATGATGTAAATACATTAAAGGTAAAATTTAATAGAGAATCCAAATAAATTTAATTATATTATACAAAGATATAATACTTATATATATTAAGAAGATAAATTATGAAAAATACTTCCAGATCTTTGTTTTGGATATGATCATATCAATTTATAAAGAATTATAGTAATGGGTGATGTGAAAGATAAAATTAAGGGAGTGAAACAACCTTGTATTTGAATGTTTTTATGTGTTAATTGATTATTTATTCATTATAAACATTTCTTAATAAATAATCTATTGTAATCTAGAAAATGATAAATTTGAAGTGGCATCACATATTAAAAAAACTAATGGATTTCATTGTTATCTTTGTTATTCTCTATTCTTTTCTACAATGGGTTACCCAAAATAGACATATAGTTTACAAAAAAAAGCCTCATTACCAATATATTTTTGGTGTTATCATTATCTCAATGTATAAAATATATATATACCTGTGAAAAAATATTGAGAAGAAGTTGTTTAAAGGATCATGGAGGAAGCGTGATGCTGATATAAAAGTACAACAATTTAAATTCATCATTTTCTTATATTAACAATATGAGGGAGATGAACATTGACTTTATATTTGAAATGTGAATTGAAAATAAATCCATATGTGGAGATTGATATACCCCCAATGGATTTATAATGTAGAAATTTTATTTTTTATCAATAATTTTATGGAATGTCAATGTTTGGTGAGGGTAATTAATGAGATGCCATTATAAATGGTAAATGATAATGAAGATAATATAATTCTATTATGAATTAATGGTAATGAAAAATCAACTATTACCATCATTTATTTGGATATACATATTCCAAGAATTTAGCCATTACATGAAGAAAACATTTTAGCTTGAAGTTACTAACACCACCTAAAGGATCTTGAGCTTCAAGACTAATGAAATAATTTATAAGAGGTTTGGTATGATGTTTTGTGATAATTCAAAATGGTTTAAAAGGAAACAAGATATATTGAAGAAGGAATTAATTTATATAAGAAATTATTTAATTATAGATCTATCATATAGAATTAAAATTGACAAATCTTGATGATCATGTATTTTATATGGCATCTTCCAATATTTATAAGGCTTTTGAATAATTATATACCTTTTAGTAGAAATTTAATATAACTAATTAAAAACCATAAGTATCATTACCAAAACTATAAGGATTACTTGAAATTCTATAAATATAATTATGAAAAAACATATGGGTTATCAATGAGAAACTAGACGGGTAATTTTTTTTTATGGATCATTTTAAAAATCATAAGAAATAAAAAAAAAATTATAAGGTTCATTTTAAACCAAAAGTGTCATCCATCCTTATGAAGAGTCTATGTGCGTGTCATTCACCTGTTAGATAACTTTTAGTGACACATATATGAACCCATAATTTTAATACATAGAGATTACATCTTAATAGATGAATATTAATTACATAATGTTATTATCCTTTTCATAAACATAAAGGTCTCATGAATTTGGAAATGTGGATACATAAAAAATTAGTTCACAATAGATATACCTCATCTCCCGTTACATATTTCATAACTTGAAACCTTCTTAGATATATCATACGTAAACCCATTATTCATAAATTGGGTAAAGGAAATATAAGAAAGATTGATCTTAGATACTGAATAATTGTGAACAAGGAAGATATCAATTACTAGTTAAAAATTACATGAGCATAAGGGTTTGAGAACTTGAGGATAACATTTGAAAATAATAACCATAATATCATAGTTTATATTATTGAGTCATGGAATAAATCTTGGAAATTCATAATAAATTAATCATATGTGTATCAATTAACAAGAGCCATGATATCTTAACATTATCATAAAATATAAGTTTGTGGCAGATACATAATTATAGAAAATTATTTCTTTAGTAAATGTTCACTTTCAAGACTTTAATAATGGATTAGGTTCACTACCCATTACATCTTATCCTTAATCAAGGTTCACTCACAAGACTACCATGGTGAATAGATCCCCACATTGAATTGGGTCCACTCCCCTTATTATCTCATGAGATATCTATCTTTATGTAATATACTAGAGAATTGTATAATTCTAGGACCACTAGTCACAAAATGAAAATAATTTATACATTCCACAGGATCATAAAAAAATCATCTTATAATTACCCCTTGGAAATGAATCAAGTTTCATAAAAATTTCATCAATTCATCATATCACAACTCATGGAAAAGAAGGGGGTTTCATAAATTTTTCATCATAACTTAATTGAACCATGGGAATGAAATAAGTTTATAGATTCATATTTAAGGAATCATCAACATAATCCATCAAAATAATGAATTTGGATGGTGTCATTAGATCAAATACCTAGTATAGAATAATTAATATCAAAGTATTTTATCATAGATCAAAAACATGTTTAAATGATCACTGGATCATTTCTTGAGAAAAACAACCTTTTCACTCTAAAGTTACTTATTAAAAATCTTAAATTTGAAAAAATATTAAGGAATACACATTCTGTGAAAATAAACATGGAGACATGTGAAGGAATATTCAAATAACTGAGTGGTCAAGGAAGTGGGAAATTTCATTCATGCTGTGTATGTTTAAACAAATATTTCTTTCACATTTTCTATAAAAAAAATCAGAAGCACCTCGTTCATTAAATGATAAGGGAATCACTTTTGAAATATTTTGTAAAAAATAAATCATGGATAAAAACTAACTTCATATAAACATAAAATAATATTCAAAACATTCTTGAATGAATTATTATAAAACATGGTTTTGTAAGAAAAACAATTTTCATCTAAACAGAGAAATAAAGTTGGTTTTCTTTAAAAACACACATTCAGTCCCGTAAGTTATGAAGAGAAAAAAATAAAGGGAAACATGTAATATCCAGATTTAATATAGGATAATAAATTTAATTGGATTATTGATAGGTAGATCTTATAATTTAATAATTGAAAACATTATGATAATAACTCCCGATAAAAAATGGGATTTTAACATAAACCACTTACCTTATTTTTTAATTTCTCTGAAACTGATTTTATTTCACGTATGAAAAATTAAAATTTTATTATACTTCTATAACAGATTTATTTAAATACTAATATTTTCATATTTTATCCACATATAATATTTTTACACCCATGGATTAATAATTCCTTATAAAATGATCATTTCAAAGTTTTATCTATTTCATTTTTCATGGTAATCTTGGTTTGGTAGTTCTGATCCTTATACTTTGGTCAGGTTTACATCATATACAAAATTTTATTCTTCATATAAATATAAAATATGATAATATATATATATATATATATATTCATCCACAAAAGGAAATTATTAAGAAATGATTTGCACAATTACCAGAGATGGTAGGGCATTCATATGCTTGAATGTTGTTATAACTTTTTATGGAATGTAAAGAAATAAAGTTAAAGAATAATTCAAAATTAAATTATAATTATTTTAGTATATGTATCTCATATATTCATCATTTCAATTTATTTCAATCCATATAAAGAAAAAATAAAAAACTAATCACATCTCTTCATGGAGGTGCTAGTCCACACATGTGCCCAAGCGATGTTATCATTTTCCTAAGGATTGTAAAGTATAAAGGTAGATATGATATTGAAATTATATAAGTATAATTATGATATTATTAACATGTATAAAAATTAAATTTATCATAATAACTTTATATGAAATATGGTGATGGAAAATGGATTGTATTGTTATGTGGAGGTGATAGTCCATACGTACGCACGAGTGATACACTCACATCCTTTTTTAATGTGAAAGAGGATTAATAATGGTGGTAACATAATCATAATATAATATAATTATATTTAGGATACTATTTATATTATTTTATGATGAATACCATGGATATAGAGGCGTTAGAATAAAAATTAATTTTAATGAGGTCGGGCAGGATGATTACCTCTCCTTCAGTTGGCCCCCTTTAGATTATTTCTCATGAACCCTTTTAGTGGTATTTAAAACCAAAAAACTCTCTAATTTGTGGATAGGTATATTTAGAGGGGAGTTTTTCATCTATAAGTCTCAAAATAGTGTAAATAAAGAACCAAGGGGTGTCCTATTATAAACAGGGGAGAGGACACAGTTGGAATTTCTTAAAAGATTATGATATAATAAAGTCACACTGATGTAAAATTCCTCCAAATGGATAGTGATTCAGTGGCCAGATAGGATATGGTACAAATACGTCCATAAAATATGATTCATACATGTTTAATTTTCAAACTTAACCTTATCTCTTGTTTTTAGTCCCCTATATATATATATATATGTTTTAACCTTAACCATGGTGAATTATTTTACTGATTTTACAATTATTTATCACCAAAATATAAAGTGGAATCATTAAAAAAATTTACATTATGATTCATTATATGGAATCAATTTGATCTAATTAAATTTATATATGTGTAACAATTTAATTTAAAGGTAATTCCACAAAACATGATGAAAACTTGTTTTCATAGAATTTTTTTCTTATATATAAAAAGTGTTTATACCGAAAGAAATTACCAAAAAAATTCTTGTGATATTAACTGTATTATTAATAATATAAGTTTAATGACGTTAATTTGACAAAAAATTCAAAAATATAAAATTTTAAATTATTTTAATGAAAACAATACGTTTCAATAAACATTTGTATTTTTAACTATTCATAAAAAATGGATCTTTCCAGAAAATTATAAAAACATCACTATAGATAATTTTTACATGATGATTTTAAAAATGAATTTTCTTTGTTTAGGAATATTTTATAAAATTGGTAGGAATTAATTATATTATTTTCTCACAAAAATTTATAAAAACCATTTCTGAGGAAAAATGTTTTTGAATAGATATAATCACTTTAGTGAAAATTGAGTACATATTTATTAATATATTTTATTTATCAAAATACATTATATGTATTTTTTTGAATTCATTTATTACTATTCATTCATCCAAATTAATGGCTAGGTCATAATGGAGTACTATATTACGGTTCATTTAAACTCGAGGTTCCATTTACTGCAAGCTATTGAATAAATTTTATTTGAAGAGAAATATATCATAAAATACCAGGGCTTTACATTCTACCCCCTTAAATGAATTTCCCCTCTCAAAATTGCATTACACTTATATAAATAAATGAGGATATGTCTGTTTCATAACTTCATCTAGTTAACATGTTGATTATTCATATTTCTGATTATCTAGAGAACTTTAGCCAGATGAGTAGTCTTGTTCCATATCATATTATCTATATAATAAAATATTTGTATTGATTTTTATTTATAGGAAAGATCATTATTTAGTGGTATAAACTATAAGTTTATTATAAGTTAAGGACCAATTATGTACTGCCACCTGAGAGATAAGTGGAACACATCGTAAACTTGAGAGTGGTTTGGAGGGAACACCAAGAGATAAGCCATTATCCCTACTCGATGAATAATCTTGAGGGGATAATATACCTAGTGCTCAAATTTTCATTCACTCTGAATATCATAACCTTTTTTCATGGTAAAATTTATATTAATACAGTATCATTAACTTTGAATTCTATATTTCTCCAATGATTGTCACCGTACACTTTTTATTGAATCTGAGTTGCATTGATGTGATACTGAATGTAACTGAATTGTTCTGAAATTTCCTTCACTAGATCAAGTACCATTAGATTTTTTTCTCCAACATCATCCCATCACATTTGATTTATACAGTTATTTCCATATAGGGATTCAAAAGGATTCATTTAAATGTTTGGGTGAAATATATGGTTGTAATAAAACTCAATTAGAGGATGGTGTTGACCCCAACCAACTTTTAAATCTATAGAACATGATATCTGAATATATTATAGGGTTTGAATAGTTCTCTTAGACTTACCATCTATCTGAAGAAGATAAGCAGTACTGTAACTCAAAATTGTATTCATATCTTGCTAAGGATTGCATTATAACTTTGATGTAAACCTTAGACCCTGAAATAATTAAATAGAGTGTGGTACTACTTGAAACCACAATGCTTCCTTAATGTATATTATATAAAGTTGATCAAGAGAGAAATATTTTCTGATATTAATGAATTTCAATGAATTCATAATGTGATCGAATGCAACCAAAATGGTATTTGGACATTAGATATTTTGGGGAGTCTGATTAATAAATCCATGGTAATGTTTTCTAATTCCCATTAATGTATAGGTAAGGGTTGTAACATGACCTTTAAATTTTGTTAGTCAACCTCAACTTAATGACATACTAATAACCTAGATACATACTCTAGAATATATCTCTTCATGTTATCCCACAATAAATACTATTTTTCTTCTCTATATATCATTATACTTCCAAGATGAATATAGAATGATGAACTATGAGTTTCATTCATTAGCTCCTTCTTCAAGTCTGGTATTGGTAGGACACATAAATGGTTATTGAACCTTATAATTCCTTATAAATTAAGGTCAAAATCTATAAAACTTACACATTTTTTAGTTCTACATGATCCTTTTTTATCACTTAATATTTACTTGAAAAAATGGTTGAACAATAATTTGAGAAATATTAGCTTTATCCCATTCCATTAAAATTTCTAGATACACCCTTTGAAATTCAATAAATATTAGATCTTTTGTGGTCCTCAACATAGACAAGCTGGCATGATCTTTTTGAACTAGAGTATCTACCACTTTTGTATTTCCCATAGTGGTTATGTATTGAGTAATGAAAATATTTAATAAACTCCTAGCACCATCTCTAGAACATATTCAACTATTCCTATGTGAATATATAATTTAATTTTTTTTATCATCATATATGTCACCCTTTTAAGAATAAATATAATTAGCCTATATACGAAATGAAAAAATCACCACATCTAACTCAAAATCATGATTATGGTAATGTTACTCACAAAACATCAATTATTTTGAGTCATACACTATAACCATATCATTATTCAAGAGTAGACATCCCAATACCTTTTTTGATGCATCAATATAGAACAAAAACAATTTTACACTATAGGGTAGTGTAAGAATAGGTGTACCGACTGACCTACATTTTCAGTTCCTTGATATTTCATCACATTCAATTTTACAAAGGGACATTGCTCCATTTTATGTTAATAAGGTGAGTGGGTAATACATCAATGAGAACTTGTATACAAATATTCGATGATATCTATCCAAAACAAGAAAACTATAGATCTCAGTCATAGTGGTTGGTTTGGTAAAATGTTCAATAACTTATGTCTTTGATGGATCCACTGATATACCCTCACATGAGATTATAGGACCCAAAAATAAAAAAAAAATTAGCTAAAAAAATATTTTGTAATTATTTCATACAGCTTCTCATTCTTTAGGGTCATCATAACAATATTCAAATGATCTTCATACTATTATTTACTATTTAAATATATAAGAATATCATATATAAAGACTAACAAAAAATGATCCTGGTAATATTTATTGACTCTGTTCATTAAACCTATGAAGTTAACAATGGCATTAGTGAGACCAAATTGAATCACTATAAATTCATAGTTTCCATACTTTATACAGAATGTTGGGTTGGGAATATCATCACTTTATCCCTCAACTGATAGTATCCAAATAAAAGTTAAATCATGTAAAAATATTTATCACCTCATATTTGGTCCAAAAAAGAATCAATATGGGATATATGATACTTATTCATGATTATAATCTTATTCAGTTCTAGATAATCAATACAGAGTCACATTGATAAATCATTCTTCATAATAAAAAGAATAGGTGCACCCCATAATGATTCACTTGGATTAATGAATCCATTTTCAATATTCTGTTTGAACTTCTTATTCAATTTCCAAAACACAATAGGGGCCATTATATATGGAGTCTATGAAATTGGTTTATCCCCAGGTATGAGTTCCATTGAATGGTAAACTTCACAATTCATTGGGAGAATATGAAATTATTCTAGAAAAATATGAACAAAATCCCATACAATAGGAATATCTTTGATGTTGAATTTCTCCCCTACCATTTGAGATAACCACCCATTCTGAATGGGAACCAAGACACATATATTGGATGAAATTTCCATTTGATGTTCATATTTATCATGTCACCAATATTTGATCATATATTGGTTTGGAATGTAAAATTTAACCTCCCTCCAATGTAAATTTACATGGGATTTATATAAATAAAGATAATATATTCATGGAATAACATAAAATTAAATTATTGTGAGAATAACAATATTTAAATGAATCAAATTCCCATAAACTTGATTCAGTGAAGAATCATAGAATTCATATATGATCATCATACCATTAAGAGTTTTTATGTGAATTCATTATTTAATCATTAGTGAATTGAATTAATATTCCTAGAAACATTTCGTGATAAAAGGGATTTCATATAACTAATATCAAATAATTTACTTATATATTTGAGAATAAACATCACCCCCTAAACATAATCATTTTATCTTAAATCCCTTACTAAAACCAAAATTGTTAACTTGACCATCATGCATCATTAATCAGGGCGATCAATCATGAAAAAACACTTAAAGGATATCTAAATCATGTCACCCACTTTTCAATATATGACACCATTGATAGAACATAGTATATACACCATAAATATCTATTCAAATTCTTCATAATGTTTTGTATATACAATATGAATTAACCAAAGAATATCCCACAAGAGCGTTAAAATAGGCTCACAGTAGGGGAACGCTCATCATGCACCATAATGATGGTCAAGATTATCTTGACCATATATTTGTAGGGTTATTAGTCCTAGATGTATTTTTTTTAAAAAATAAAATCCACATGTATTATCTAGACATGGATGTTTTTATTGGGAAACCAAACTTCTTTATTTAACATAATGTAGGACAATTTTCTATAAATAGAATTATCCTAAGGGTTATCACTAATTTTTTCTAATCCTAGTTTCAAAAGTTACCTAAAAATTATTTTTTACCAACTATAGTGACCCATACTTTTCTTAAATAGATATTACATATTAACAAATGAATATTAATTACATAATATTGATATCCATTCAATAACCTTAAATTCTTTGAGAATTTAGAAATTTGGATACATAAAAATGTGGTTTATAAAAGATCTACATGATCTCCCACTAATGATGGGTTGGATTCATGGTGAGGGGTTATTTGGTGTGGTTAAATCCTTACCAAGTTTAACTTCGTAATATAGAGGCTTTGTAATCATACTGTCTCCATGTATGAAGAGATAAGCAGAAAAGGGATTTCTATTGTCTCCAAATGTTCCTGCTGCCGTGTGACCAAAGTGGATTCAACATTCCACCTATTATTTGAGGGAGAATGGGCTACCTATTTCTAGGATTTTTTCAAAGACTTAAAAGGAATGTATGTGTAGGTTTTATCCAAAGATTAATACCTCCAGGATTGGTGTGGGTTGGCAGACACTGAGCACGAGCGGAATTCATGAGAAATGCTATTTGTAACCAGATGTTGGGACTTATGGACTACATGTAACATGCACATACATGATGGAATCTTTAGCTCCATCATGACCTAGAGGGAAATAGAGAAGTACCTAGTAGTTTATCTCGTGACACTGATCAAATGGGGAGGTCAGTCTCCCTCTCTTCGGCGACTATTGGCTAGTAGAAGATTCAACTTAACCTATCCATCGGTGATTTCTCACGATATTTAGGTTCACTGAAACTCTCCTGGATCAGGACCTTAATAGAATGTTGATTGTTCTTTTATGAATGGTTGTATGAGGGTTGGAGGAAGTTTTTTTGACCAGTAGGGGTTAGTGTTCTTCACCTTTAGTGTATTGTTTGGATAGGATGATTCCCTCATAGCGGAGGGTACCACATTTCTCAAGGGTTTGGAATTGTGCAGATCTCATGGATTGCTTATTCACCACGTGGAAACTGACTCTATGGTTCTCATCATATCTATTAAAGGTACATAAAACACTCCCTAGGTGATCATTTATTTACTTCGTAACTGCAAGAGTATTCTTCCTGATAACATCATTTTTTCTCACACATGGGGAGAAGGTAATAAAGTCATAGACTTCCTATCAAAATGGGATTCACCTACTGACCCTTGTATTATTTTTAATAGTATTCGATCACTAAAGAGTGTGTTATCCAAGTTCTCGGTGATTCTTTATTTTTTCATTATTTTAGATCACCTTGACTATTTTCAGGCCTTGGCCCCCTTTTTATCTCATAATAAAAATTCTCGACATTGGATGGGTGGGTGAGCTCAAATGGCCTGTATGGGTAAGCAAGGGAGATATCAATGCTCATTTAAACATTGAATGAGAATAAGGATACAAGAACTTGAGAATAATATTTGAAAACCATACTAGACATATCAAATATCTAAATCTTTAATCATATAAAATATTATGGTCATACATATGACATGAATCATAAAATAATCAAAGAACATGAGCCATGAGATCCTAACATTGACATAAAACCTAAATTTGTGCATACACATAACCATAGAAAATCATTTCTTTAGGCCCATCTATCACACAATTAATATCATACATATATGTTCCACCAGATCATAAAGTGTTCTTAATATCATAACCCATTGAAATAAATGTGTTTTAAAATACATTCATCATTTTATCATAGAACAACCCATTCAATAGAAATGTTTTTCATAAAGTCTCATCATAACATAATTAACCCATGGGAAAGTAAATTGTTTAATAGAATCCTCATTAAGTCATCATCTTTATAATCCATCGAAAGAATGAAATTGGATGACATCATTGTATAATATTCCTATGAAATAATAAGCAACATTGAAGGATTTTATGATATATTAAAAATCCTTTAAAATATTATTGGAACATTCTTGAAGAAAATACCCTTTTCCATTTAAAATCACTTACTTAAAAAATACAATTTTCCTAATATTAAGAAAAACATTTTCTTTGAAAATAACCTTGGATACTTTTATAGGAAGATTCAATGCATTGAGTGTTCATGATGGTGGAAAGTTCCATTCATTCGCAGTACATTAAAATAATGATTCATTATACATTTATGGAAATATTTCTGAAGTAACCCATTCAGAAAATGATTAGAAGATTCCAGTTATTTTTTTTAAAATCATTCATGTGTAAAAGTAACTTCTTAAAACTAAAGTATAATATTATAAACTTTATTGAAAACTAGTTTGGAATCTATGGATACATATGAAAAAGAATTTTCGACAATATAGAGAAATAAAATATCTTTTAACTAAAAATATTATTTTAGTATCTCATGTTCGTAAAAAGAAGAAAATGAAATAAAGACATTTAATAACCAGAAATTATTATAGGATAGGGCTATTCCTGTGATTCATGATATTTATAACATAAAATTTCATAATAAAAACCTAATCATAAACAATGCCGATAAATAATGATATTGTAGCATAAATCAATTACCTCGAGTATGAATTTCTTAAAAAACATTAACAACATGTATAATAATTAAAATTTATTATAATTATATACTATGTTCATGTACATACTTAATATAATATAATACACAATTATAAAATTTCAACACCCATTTTTAGTAATTCCTTTTTAAAATATTCGTTTCTAGGTGTTAACTATTTTGTTTTTCATGAGAATTTGGGTTTGATAGTATTTTCCCTTGTAATTTGATCATGTTATAATAAACATTATAATTTTAATAATGATATAAATATTATATATTTTATTTATTATTTATTTAGATTCATCCATAAAAGGTTTAGAAGGAAAAATTAATTACATCTCTTATAGAGATGGTAGGTTGTATGAACACATAAACGATGTTTTCACTTTTTGACGGATGGACCAAAAGAAAGGTGAATAACAAATAACCTTCAAAAAATAATCTATATATCACATATATCATATATATCATATATATAATACATAATTATTAAATATTTCCTTATTACCATCCATGTAATGTGGAAATGAAAAACGATTCACATCACTTTGTCAAGGTGGTAGTCCACATGTACGCACGATCGACATTATCATTTTCCAAAGGATTAGATGGTTAGATGGTGGATATGATATTAGAATTATAGATGAATAATTATGTGATAAATATATTTTATAATTATAAAAACAACCATAATAACCATTCAGGAGGGATGGTGATTGAAAATGAATTGCATCACTATGTGGAGGCGGTAGTCTACAAGTATGAAAAAGTGATACATTAACTTCCCATTTGATTGAAAATAAGGATAATAATGGTGGTTAAATAATCATAATGAAATTTAAGAAGTTTATGGAAAATAAATTTTAAATTTTATGATGAATTACATAGATTTAGAGGAGGTATAAAAATAAGTAATTTGAATGAGGTCGGGTGGGATAATTACCTGTCATTCATTTACCCTCCTCTAGACTATTTCTCAAGGAGACTTATAATAGTATTATAAAAATTATAAAACAAATAATTAGAGTTTATGGGATTTTCTAATATAATTGATTAAGATTTTTCTATATTCAATTCTCAATGTTGTGTAAAGATGATAAAGGATGAGTGTCCTTTTATAATCCGGGGAGAGGAAAGACATAAAATTTCATAAAAGATTAAAATATAATATGGTCACACTCAATAATATTACTCAAAATGGATATATATTCAAATCTTGGGTGTTTTGAGGTCAAACTATGGTGATAAAAAAGGATTTATACATTTTTAA
The DNA here is from genome assembly GCA_963277665.1 of Viscum album. Lineage (NCBI taxonomy): Eukaryota > Viridiplantae > Streptophyta > Magnoliopsida > Santalales > Viscaceae > Viscum > Viscum album. The sequence continues at coordinate 1,868,719,014 of OY728129.1, read as the reverse complement.
TTGGATAAAAGACCCTTATCTCTTGGTTTAACACTCAGTAAACTCATCTTAACCTTAAATATAGTGATTTTTTACAGGTTTTACTATTAATTTCAACAAAAAATTAAAGTGACCTCATTAGAAAAATTATAAATTATGTTTATAAAAATGGAATACATTTTATCTAATTTAATTCTGTAAAGTGTAATTATTTAATTTAATTTTATACCCACAAAACCTGAAAAAATGCCATTTTATGGAAAAATGTTTTCTAAAGGATAAAATGTTTTTATACCAAAACCCAACATAAAATTATTTCTAAGGGCCTAAATTATATTATTAATAATATAACTACAAAAATTTTACTTTTAAAAAAAATAAAGTGGTTGTTTTTAAATTCTTTTAAAAAATAGATTTCAATAAAAATCTGAATTTTTCACTTTTCACCAAAAAATAAATCTTTTTTTTTTGAAAAGTCTCAATATTTAAATTTAAGATAATTTTAAAATGATGGTTTAAAAAAAGAAAATAATTTTTTAAATAAATTTTCTAATATAAGAATCAATTAATTATAAAATGTTATTATAAAAAACAATAGAAACCATTTTTGAGGAAAAATTTTACTTTTCAAACCTATAATGACATTACAAAAAATTGAGAACTTATTTGTCAATATATTTTATTTATATAAAACTTTTATACATATTTTTATGACAATTAAATTAGTAATCTTCATTCCTACGATTTAATGTCTAGGTTATAACAATTTACTATATTACAATTCATATAGACTCATGGATGCATGTACCGTAGGCCATCAATGAGATTTTATTTAAAGAGAAATATATCATAAAATCTTGGGGGTTTACAACATTGATTTAGATTCATGGAACTTGTCATAATTTTTTGAAACATCATAATCAATCAGGTAAATTTTTCTTCATCCAAAGAATTTGAGATGAAATATTGACATCATGTAGATGTTTATATTATTATGAATCTATATAAGGATGTATTGAGTTTATTCCAAATTAAAAATTAAAGCTAAAAACATGAATTGGAATGGTTACATGATTATATGAAAATTATTTAAATTTCAAGGATTTTGGGGTGCACTTTAAGAATGATTAACTCAAGTTTCCTAGAGTTATAGATTGGTTGTTGACTAGGATTTTTTTAATGTGGTTAAGTGAGTTTGATTTATAAGATTCATAGACACTAAAATATTGGAGTTTTAATAATTCAAATATGGGAACAATATAATCAACATTCTACACATTCTTACATAATTTATATAGAGGAGAACAATATATGGTGAGGTATATAACATGATAATATGTTAAAAGAATAAAATATTTTTCTATAAAAGAGAGATAATCCCAATACTATTAATAATATAAGATATTATCTATATCGAATAATAATGATAATTTTACTACACTAAGGAAGAAAATAAAACTTCTAAATTGAAGGAGATTTGGAGGAGAACCAGATTTCATTTAGAAGGAATAGAGCTTTCATATGAAGTAATTTGAGATGGTGACTAACACTACTTCTATTATATCAGTACTTATAATAACATTATCATTATGAGAGAATGTAAATAAATATTATGGTCTTTATTCAAACAAATATTATTAGGTAAAGACTTCAAAGAGAACAAAGATAATATTCTATTATATTAGAAGACCTAAGGGATCAAAAACTTGTTTGGAGGTTGTCCACGACCTTTGAATAACTAGTGGTTCTATTACAAATAACTTCATTCGGGTTGTGACACCCACTATGTAACTATAAATATTATTTTATATAATTTTACGATTCCATGGTTTGTTCACCCTAAAACTTGTTTTTTTTAGTTTTTCCTTGAGAGAACAGTTAAGATAGATTGTTCGAAGGAAACCATGTCTCCACCCCTATGTTTCTACAAAATACCCTTATATATAGTTCATTTTGAATTCATGTGGTTTGGGTTACATGGGAGGGTAATGTGTTTTGAAAAAACCTTGCATGTCCTAGGATAAAGCATGTAGGTATATGGTGAGTAGGGACTAAGGAACTATCATGACCCCCTCCCTCCAAATATTCCCCTCCTGATATAGAAATGATGTAAGAGAGATAATGACCCCTGATTCCCACCTCTAGTAGACCATAGGGTGGGGAACGTCACCAAGGGTATAAAAATCTCACAAAAAATGGGTGGCATTACCCTTTTTATAGAAATACGATTGGGAGATAAAATGGTCACTCCCAAAAAACTCCAAGCACTATATATAAAGTAAAACAAAAATCCATCCCACATTCATCTTCAAAAATAAAACGTCAAGAAATAAATTAAAACTATAGAGTAATTACCAAAAGAACAAAGATAAGATGCAATATACAAACTATCCCAACTTCTAAGCTAGTAAGGTCTAGTACTGTCCACGTAATCCTGCTTGAAACCTGAAAACGGTTTTATATAAATAGGGTGAGCATACAAGTATAATCAATAGGAATGATAAAGTCCCCCATGCACAAATGGGATAAGAATACTAATTCCCCTCTATGAAAATAGTAGAAACCAATCGCCCCTAACAGTGAATACTAACCATCCCATCCTCTCCAAGTCACACTCACCCAAAAATACAAGTAATGGAAAGTAATATAGTAAGCACATCAATGTTTTGTGTACCCCTGACTGCTTCCCAATGGTTAAATGATCATACACAAAGGGAAAACAGTCTTGGTTCTACCATAATATTTTATAAGCCCTATATCACAACCTTCCCACACACAACTGGGCCTTAGAGCTAGTCCCACAACCTGGAAAAAAAGCTCACCACATCCCACCTGCACACACCTAGGCCACAACCACACCACAAACGACCTTCAAATACCAAGGCCTCATCCTGAAAAAAACTAGGAATGCATAACACATCTCATCCATAAGACACCTGGGCCTCATAACCACACCACAACCTACCTAAAGGGTCTTGGGCTACTAATTCCTAGAAGAAGGAGAAGAGAGGAGCCAATAACCATCCATCCATCTTCCCACCAAGATGTTGGGAAGACACCCTCCACCATGAAAATGGGGATGTTGACACATAGTTATAAACTTTGGTGGGATTATTTTAGAAATACAAAGAAAGTACAAGTATATATATATAGGCACCAAACACTCAACCCAACCTATGGGTTTTTCCAGAAACACCACCAGACCTCAAAACCCCCTTTGCTGCTACCTCTAAATTCATGACCACATCAACCATAAAATACTCAAATTCATAACCCAAACCCATACATTTAACCAATTATAATTTTTATTAAAACATTTAATTTATTAATTCCATACCTACCTAGAAAACTACCAACCAAATCATGTAAAAAAACATACCGAGCATAAAACCCAAAAGGGAGAAGAACCATAGTAAACTAACCCAATTACAATTTCCTCCAAATTTATAACACATTCATTATATAACATACCAATCCCTAGTACGTGGTGAAGCTTTCTATATTTTATTAATGTAGAAGCACCCATACCAAACACTGCTGACATCATTCTTGAAAGTAATTCCACCCAAGACCATCCTTCTCAATAGAGTAAACCCCCAGTTCAAGGCCTTACCCATCCACACACAGAAACTTAGACCCACTTCACAAAACTTAAATTAAAACCATCCTTGATAGCCTAGCTGAATAATGCTTCTAATTACCCACTAAACAGATAACAACACAACCCGATCACATCCACTCTATGAAACACTTACCATCCACTCTACAACCAAACAAACCCTTAACTAGATATTTCTATCACACCACCCGAACCACCCCTCATCACACAACCATGACCAAAAACCTACTACAACACAAGTGAGAAAAAGACTGAACACAACACACATCCACATGAAACAAGGAAGGGTGTATTCATCTTTATCAAACACTTAATCTTTAATTCCACATTGATAATTCAGGGGTGATCGCTGAAGGTGTATAATAATGGGGAATCAATTTATTTAACTGAATATACAGGCTAAATAAGACATTCATATTTACATCCATTCAATAGAAGATCAACAAAGAAACATTCATAAGTCAGTATAGGTGTGAAAATAGAGACTACCAAGGACAATGATTTTCAAAATTCATATAACCAATACAATTCATAATGTAGATCAAAATAATAGATGAAAAAAAATTATCATCATCATCTTTTTTCTAGACTCGCATTTATTAATTCTTAACCGGTTCAATTATCTCCATCTTCATCATATTCCCTACCCCTCATTGATCTTAATTAAATTTATATTCAACTATATTCCGAAGGATACATCATACACCCACCCCTTATGATACACAATTAAAAGAGATATGAAGGGATCCCTACTTAGAAGAACAGCCAATCAGTAATTCCTCCTTGTGCCAAAACAGGGGGTACACGAGGCACGAGAGAAATGAGATCCAGGGGTGCAACGTAGACTCATGGATCCTCTGGGGAGAATGTCTTAGGGAAACCTGGTGGAAAGGGTAGAAGGAAACATACATAGAAGAAAGGGTATCAACTTTTGAAATACCAGATCCAATATGAACATAATGAAGTGGTTTTAAAATCCATTAAAGGTGGGTCTTGATCAAGGCCAAGTGTCTTGGATGTTTATGAGCCTTAGGATTTTAGAAAATTCAATAGTAGAATTTATGGCCATTTAAATGGATTAAAATTCTCTGAAATATGGGTTTTAACCTATTTTACATCAAATAAAACATTAAAGGTGAGAATCTGGAAAAAATGTGGAAAACATAAATTTTGACAAACTGTTGTAATTGAATCACCATTGAGTGAGTCACTAATGTGAGCTACTAGTGATTATCTACCATTCAGTGACCTACCATTTGGTTAGTCACCATTTTGTGACCTTCCATTCAGTGAACTGTCATTTGGTGACATACCATTCGGCGAGTCATCGTTTGGTGAACTACTGTTTGGTGACCTACCATTCAGGGGGTCACCATTTGTTGACCGACCGTTCAGTGAGTCACCATTCTGTGATCTACCACTGGATGAATCAATATTAGATGAACCACCCTTGAAAACCACCATTTTGAGTCACCAGTCTTAACTCCCCATAAGTGACCTACCATTGGAAAAAATGGAATTTTGGAAAACTCTATAAATGGGTCACCATTATCTCCAGAACACCTCAAACACTAGATTTTCAAAAAATAATGGATCGGGGAGGTCCAGTCCATTACACCAGATACGTCTCAAACTATTATCTCCCTCAATAATCCAACACCAAACCCAAAGGAATGAGCGGTCTAAATAACCACCCCATAATATACCTCTCTGGGATCTTTCTACACTTCAAAAACCCCTAACAACCAAACACTTCAAAGTAAAATGATTATCCCCTCTGTTTTGATCAAAAGATAGAGTTAAACCTTGACATTGAAGAACAAATCCTCTGACATCTTATAACCCAACTAACTAGAGGACACACCTCACAAGAATGAAAACCACACTATTCAAACACACGAATGAGGGAATTCATTCCTAAATGTCAAGATATTATCTACTTTTGGTGGAACTAACTCACCCACATGGGTTTAATAGAATCTTCATTAATGAATCTAGATTATTAATCAAGTCCGCCCCTCTTCATATGCCTAGATTTTATCACACATTAAGGAACAAGGAAGTAACTCATCTCATAGAAAACAAGATTCAAGCATCACACTACAAAGAAAAAGAGAATAAGGAAAAACTCAAAACAAAACTGGGTACTGAGCACACATCTTCATTTCTCACTCCCAAGTATTCTATTCCAAGAAACCATGCCTCCACAACACATGAAACAAAGGAATGGTCCATCCATAAACAAACTTCTCTTGAAAATATTGGATCTCCACTTGTCACTCATAGACATCACATCATCCTCGATGTCCAACTCCCACCATTCAATGACATGGGAGTCATCATGTAGATGCTGAACAAATTGGGTGATGTGAAAGTCTTGTGGATATTCTCTAACCATTATGGCAATTCCAACCATTAAGCCACTTTTCCAACTCTCCCAACCACCTCTATGTGTTCGATGAACCCGGGAGAAAGCTTACTCCCTTCACCAACCCTTTAATGCCCATGTTGAGGGGAAAACTTCAAGAACGTGTGGTCCCCAACCTCTAAATCCAAGGGCCTCCTCATGCAATTGGAATACGAATTATACCAGTCTTGTGTTGATTTCATCCTCTCACAAACAATATGAACCATCTCTGTTATGCTATACACTACCATGGGACTTAGATAAATTGTTCCCCCTACCTCTATCCAACACAAAGGTGAATGACACAGTCTTCCATATAAATCTTCAAACAGATCCATACTTATGGAAGAGAGATTGATATTATTGTATTCAAACTCTTCTAAGGGAAAGTGTCACACCCAAGACCCAAACAACTCTAAGATTCATCCCTATAGCATGTCCTCAAATGTCTGGATGGTCATCTCTTTCTTCCCATCTGTCTGAGGGTGGAAAGTAGTGATGCTGTGTAGATGGGTGCCAAAATCATGATGCAATACACTCCAGACTTGTGAGGTAAATTGTGTATCCCAATTTGATACAATGGAAGTCAAAATTCCATGCATCCACACCACCTCATCCACATACCTCTTGGCCAATGCATCCACAGTGAATGACTTCTTAACCACTAAAAAGTGGGCCAAATTCATCAGTTGATCCACTACTACCCAGATCGCATCATAGAATCCCTAATCCCTGGGTATCCCTATGATGAAATACATCGATATTTCATCCCACTTAAACTCAGTGACATATAAGGGCTTCATCAAACTAATATGGGCATGGTGCATAGCCTTCACCTACTAGAAAACTAGGCACTTTTCCACAATCTCCACCATTTTCTGCTTTATCCAGGGCCACCAAAATTTCTCCCTCAAGCCATGGTACATCATGGAAACCCCTAGATTCATCGATAAGGTTGATATATGAATTTCATGGAGGAATAATTCACACATAACAACTGAAACAAACAACTTCTCGTGAAACAAAATTTGATTTTGACCATCCTCTAATCATCCTTCATGGGCATCAACATGGTCAACGCGATCGTGAATCACCTATACCTCTAAGTCTACCCAATGTGACTCTTCCACATACTACATTATAGAAAACTACACCATAATCTGAAACAAATATCCTCTTCCACCATTCCTTCGTGCATCTAAGTGCAAGGTAGTAAACTCCTCCATATCCTTCCAAGCATTTGTAGTTTCCCAAAAACCTCCTTCTGCAACTTCAGGCTCAAGAATCAACCATGAAATTCCCATTTACAGAGGTGTAAGATATCTCTAAAATAGTAATCCTAGAGAAAATACATCCACATCTACTATCATAGGTTTAGATCACACTAGTAAAAGATATACCTCAAGCTCTTGTGATCTGTGAAGACAACAAATCGCTCCCCAATAATGTAATGTCGCCACAAATTTTGTGCGAATATGACTCCTACTAGATCCAAGTCATCGGTGGAAAAGTTATGCTCATGGGGATGTAATTTCCTAGACCCATAATATATCAATAATGTCTATTGTATCAGCATATATCCCAAGACCAAACAGGAAGCATCACAAAAGACCTTGAATAAAACCCCTTCCTCTGGAAACCAGAGCACCAGATTACTTACCAACATCCCATTTAGGTAGCTTAATTCATCCTAACACTACCCATTACACACAAAGGTTTGGTCATTCCTAGTCAAATACATTAATTAATCTGAAATTTGGAAGAAATTGTGTACAAATATCTGGTAATATCTTTCTTGAATGAGAAAATTGTTAACCTTTGCAACATTCTTGGGTGCTTTCCAAGAATAAACTACTTTTACATTTGACATATCCACTACTACACCCTTTTGTGACACCACATCCTTAAGGAAGTGCACCACTCACACCCAAAACATCTACTTGGACAACTTACTATAGAGCTCGTAGCATCGAAGAACCTACAAGATGGTCTTGAGATTCTCGATATTCTTATCCATCGACATTGAGTAGATCTGGATGTCATCGACGAATACGATGAAGATCGGGCCCAAAAGTTCGTAAAAATAGAGTTCATGGGCCCCATGAACATGGATGGTGCATTTTTAACACCAATTTTCATAACCATGAACTCGAACTACCCATACCTGCACCTGAAAGTAGTCTTTGGGATGTTACCCTCCTTCACCCTCAACTGGTGATACCCAGAACGTAGATCAATCCTAGAAAACGAACCTAATCCTCTCAACTAGTTGAAACTATTTTTTATCGTTGGGAAAGGGTGGCCGTCCTTGACTGTCACTTGGTTCAACCTCTAATAGTCTATGCCAAAACTCAAAACACCCTTTTCCTTCTTCACAAACAAGACCGAAGCACCAAACGACAACGCACTAGGCCGAATGAATCCCTTATTCATCAGGTCGTCAATCTGAATTATTAGCTCCTGCAACTTAGAAGGTTCCATATGATAAGGAACCCTCAAAATTGGAGATGCATGAGACTGTAGGTATATCTCAAACTCGACATGACGTCGAGGGGGCAGAGTTACAAAATTTTTAGGAAAGACATCCGTGAACTCCCTAACAACTATGGGATCCTCCACCGTCTCATCATCCACTGATTCCACTAACATCTTGGCCAACAAGGAAACAAGGTGCTCTACACACCGTCTGCCAACATGAAAACTCCACTCACCAACAAAGGCCACACTATGGTAATCTATGTCTTAAAACATGACTCTACTTTAGAATCAATCAATAACATCATGCACATGATAAAAGCATGGACTGGGAAGAGAGGAGGGCATCCTCGTGGCAAGGGTGGGAGATTACCTTACCACAGCACGAGTACCCGCTCGAGACCCGGGTGAACTCTTTTTCTGTTTATGATGTTCCTTTATGGTTCTGTTTTGTAGCCCTGGAATTTGAATGCTCTTTTTTCATTTCAATAAATAGGCCAGCGCCTAAACCTTTAAAAAAAAAGACATATGTGGCCCCATCATTATTCTACATCCCCGACATACATCAAACTAGATGGTCTAACCTCTGATTGGTGTACTTACCACCAGGGTAATAGAGAGTCTCTCTATGACTAATCCCAAAGAATGGGTTAGACAGAGTGGAAAAAAGGAGTGTGAAGATCCTAAATCAAACTAAGATAAAGAAAGAGTACTGAAAAAACTGATCATACCTATAATGACATCTGGCCCTGTAAGAACCGCTACCTTTGCAGCTTGAAACTGACCACGCCTAGTTCCTCTGCCCATATGCTGAAAACTCCACATTGACCATGCCCGGGTTGAGCTCCTTGTAGAATACCCTCAAGACGAACTCCACCTGATTGGTCTCCCCTCATTGGATCATGGGATTGCTAACCCTGCTACTGTGACGACCTGACTGACAACTTTTGTTGAGGTGGGCACTCAACCTCAGCACCACCACCATACTGAGCTTGAACAGCCACTAGGCACTGACTCTGTAGATGACACGAGCTCCAAAAGTGAACCACCACAGTCCCAAGTTCACAGAAAAAGCTTGAAGACCTAAAGGTCGAAAAGAGAACTGCTATGTTTGACTCCCCACTGGACAAATCCTAGAATTTCTTAGGGAATTAGAACTACTACTAATACCCTTTCACATAGAAGGACCCTTATGGCTTCCCTCTCATGGTAGGCATCCTCACGATGTTATGCACTCAATTAACTCCACCTTCTTCTGGACCTTCAAGTGTGTAGGCAAGGTGAAGGGAGTAACCACGTACTGGAGAGAAGGATGGAGTTCCTCCTTAGTGAATTTCACATGAGACTCCCCATATAGAAAAATATCTAAGGAAAAATAAAGGATATCCTCGAAATTGATCCCAATATTCCTTACCGACATACACCCTTACTAGAAGGAGAGTAAATATTGTCCCTTATAAGAAATCATGATTGATGAAAATAATTCAACTTGGAACTCCTTCTTGAAATCAACCAAAAGAATGTCAGCCTCCTTCCTCGGGCCGAGGTACAACATCCACCACTGATGCATAGATCCCCTCATCTAACTAACTTCCAATGGAAGCTGGTTTTCAATTAGATCCCATATCATGTTGAAGGTGATCTCAAGATCCTCAAGCTTTCTCTCTGTCTCTGTATCTAAGACACTTCCCTCATACTTTCCCAAGGACTGACACTAGAAATCATGTAACATTATCTAAAACTAGTTTACCTCATACATTGGATCAACCCTCTGTCGATCAACCAGATCAGTCTGTCGATCCTCAACTTCCTGAGCCACATGTGGGTGACCACTTTCTTCCCTACCTGAAAGGTAAATAAGGAAATCCCAAGACTGTGTTGTATATAATTTTATTTAAGATTCATTTCAACTCATTCAAAGCATTAATTATTTCATATTACTCAAAACCCACAAAATTCAGATAGTAACACAAGTCATTATGAGGAACATACCTTTCCTTGGGTCTCTACCCTACAAACGGTGTATGTTTACTTGGTCATTCAATTGGCTCAGATTCCTTGCATAAGATCATAGGAGGGGACCTATAATCCAATGTCCTAGCTAGTCTTCCTTGGAATATGTCATACACCAGGGTCACCTAACACTATTTCCCTACGAACCCATGAAATCCTCACTATTCCTTACCCCAAAATCCATCCTATATACCAACCATCACCTCTAATACCATTTTCTCAGGACCCCTCAAACCCAATATGCCCCAACTGATCTAGAAATGAAGGAAGAAATATAATAACCCCCATGTCCCATATCCAATAGCCCCAGGGGTGGAGAACAACACCAAAGGTATCCAAATCTCACAAAAATATGGGAGGAATTACCCTTTTATAGAAATAAAATCATGAGATAAGATGGTCAATCCTAAACAACTCCATGCACTGTATATAAAGTAAAACAAAAATCCACCCCACATGCACATAGAAAAATAAAAGTGCTAGAAGTACAATAAAACTCCACAGTAAGTACCAAAAGAACAAATTTATGAAGTGACACGAAAACTATCCCCACTTCTGAGAAAGTAAGGTCCAGCACAGTCCATATAATCCTCTTGGAAATCTGAAAATAATTTTTTATATGTAGGGTGTTCATACAAGTATAATCAGTAGGAAATCCAAAGTCCATCCTGCATATGTGGGAGAATCATACTATTTCCCCTATGAGAAAATAACAGAAACCAATATCACCTAATAAGGTATACTATCCATTCCAACCTTACCAAGGAATGATCACAAAATAACGCATGTCATGGAAAGTAATATAGTAATCACATTGATTTTTTGGGTACCCCGCACCACATTTCACTAGTTAAATCCTCATACCCTAACAAAAAACATGCTATCACTACTAATCTCTTCCACAATCCCCTATCACAACTTTACTACAGACACCTGGGCCTCAGAGTTAGTCCCACAACCTGGGAAAACGAAGCTCACCACATCCCACCCACAAACACCTAGGCCACATGCACACCACAACCTACCCACAAAAACTTGGGCCTCATCATGAAAACACCTAGGAAGCACAAAACATCTCATCCCTAAGACAACTAGGAATGTAAAACTCATTTGCAAACACCTGGGCATCACAACCACACAAAAACCTTCCTGAAGTGTCTTGGGATACCAATTTATAAAAGAGGGAGCAGAGAAAAGACAATAATCAGCCATCTATCCACCCACTGGGATGTTGGGAAGACACCCTCCCCATTGGAACATTGTGGTCAACTAAGGTGGGGTTCATATATAAATCACAAGAAAGTATATGTATATATATATAGGTAGCAAACACTCATCCCAAAAAATGGGTTTTTCCATACAAACAACCATCCCAAAAAATTCAACTATTTATTCAATTATCATTCTTTATTAAAAAAATTCAATTATTTATTCAATCCTTACCCAGGACACTACCAAACATAGCACATAACAATCCATACTCTCTATAAAACGCACAAGAAAGAAGAACCATGGTAAACTAACACACTTCACATTTCCTCCCCATTTTACACTAATTCATTCTATAACATACCAATCCCTAGTATGAGGTAATTCTTTTTTCATTTTATTAATGGAGAAGAACCCATACCAACCGCTTCCAACATCATTCTTCGTATTCATTCATACCAAGACCATCCTCCTCATTAGATTAAACCCCAAACTTGCTACCATACCCATCCACACAACAAAATAAATCCCCACTATGCAACAATTCCATTACACCCATCCTCAGCGGCCCATCTTTATAACACTTCTCATTCCCCCATGAACACATAATAGCACAACCTGATCACATCCCCATTTTGAAACACTTCACATCCACTCCACAACCAAAAAACCTCAACCAGATATTTACATCACACCACCCAAACCACCCTCATCACACAACCATTCCCATGACCCTGCTATAGAACAAGTCAGAAAACAACCACACATAGAGCATAACCACATGAAATAAGCCAGGGAGTATTCATATTTAACCAACACTCAATATTTCATTCCATTTTGATAATTCAAGGGTGATCATACAAGGTGTATAATCCTAGGGAATCCATTTATTTAACCCAATATATGTGGTTAATCATATTTTTAAATTTACAACCATTCAACAGAAGATAGAAAATATGAATTCATAGGAAAATATAGGTGCACAAACATAGACCACCAATGACAATGATTTTTAGAATTCATACAACCAATATAATTCAAAACGTGGATAAAAATAACATATGAAACAAAATGATCATCATCATAATCTTCCCTTCCCCTCATTTATTACTTCATAACTAGTTTGATTATCCAAATCTTCATCATCTTCCCTACCAATCATTTATCTCTGTTAAATTTAGATTCAATTGTATTCACAAGGATACACCGTATACCTCACCTTCATGATACAAAATTAAAATATTGACAAAGGGATCCCTAAATAGATGAAGAGATGATCATCAATTATTACTTGATCTAAAATAGGGGGTAGCAAGGCCCTAGGGAAACAAAATCCATGGGTATAACACAGACTCACGACTCCTTAGGGAAGAAGGTTTTAGGGATGCCCAGCAGCGAGGGTAGAATGAAACATACAAGGAAGAAATCTTCTTTTATGTAGAAAGTCCAAAACCTATAACAGTGGAATGAAATAGTTTTCAAATCCATTAACGGAGGATCTTAACCAATACCATGTGGAATGTCCATTTAGGATCCTCTATATTTTAGAAAAGGCAATGATATGTCTTATGGAACTTCAAATTGATTCAAAATCTCTTAAATATGTTTTTAAACCCATTTTACATCAAATAACACATTAAAGGGGTGAATCTAGTAAAACATGGGAAAAAAGAAATTTTGAAAAACTTTTAGAATTGAGTCATCATTGGGAGAGTCACTGATGTGAGCTACCAGTGGTGAGTCACCATTTGGTGAGTCACCGTTCACTGACCTACCATTCAGTGAGTTGCTGTTCGGTGAAATATAGTTCAGTAAGTCTCCCTTCAGGGAGTCAACGTTCAGAAACCAACTATTCAGTGAGTAATTATTTGATGAAATATGCTTCATTGAGTCACTGTTTGGTGACTTACCCTTTGGCAAGTTATCGTTTAGTGAGCTACCGCTGGACGAATCACCATTGGATGAACCATCGGTGCAACCCACCATTGCAAACCAGTCCTGAGTCACCATCAATGATATAATGTTCAAAAATCTAAAATTATGAAAAAATCCCAAAATAAGGCACTATTATCTCTAGAACACCTCAGAAACTGGATTTCCACAAAGTAATGGACTGGGGTGGTCTGATCCATTACATGCACACTTCTTGTACAGGGTTAGGTAATCCAAGAAATAAGTGTATGAATCTTCTCTATAGTGTGTGAGTGTCCTTTTTCATGATCAAACCATAGACCATCCATCTTTTCTTCCCTAACAAGAAATTATGTGTGTTAGTTATTTTCTAGATATTTCCATGTACATGGTTGACACATAGTTTGGAACACTATGCAACTAAACCATGATTCCTAGCCAGTTTGGTTAAAATGTGAATTTTCCCTTGTCCTCTATTCATTTTTAATATTATAACCTTATATTATCTCCACCTCACATGTGTACTCCTAGTGCCTCCACCTTATGAGATTCCTTTATCCTCCTTTAATTTAGGTGATCCATACCCATGGATTCATGTATAAACTTACATGGTGTGTCTCTCTAAACCTCTCCCTCTCTACTATTTTTCCACCCCCTTATTTTCTCTTTTCCAATAAACCGTAAGAATCATGTTGTATGATATTAGGGTTTGGGTTGGTTTGAATCATGGGGATCTGTTATGTAGAGTGTGTAGAGGGAACATCATCACTTGTGTGAGTGTTCACCATCATAGTTATAGATTTCGGCATGATCCCTATTGAATCAGGGTATGTATTTTGTTTTTTCTCTGTCTATTACATTACTTTTAGATGTTATAAAATGGATTTACAATATAAATTATTCCCTTATGTATGACTAATTAGGGTATTACTTCATATAATAGTGATTTTTAACCTTTACATGCGACAAGATTCCATACGAAGTGCTTATGAAAATTACCAATTATTTTTGAAGAATTATTTTGGTTTTGAAGGTGGTGGTGAGAACCAGTTTGATGTTTTATAAAAAAGATTCTAGAGTTAAAATGGATTGAAAAGAATGATTTTGGGTGTTTTGAATATTCATATAATTTTTAATATGAGTTTTGAGTTTTGAAGTGGTGATTCAACACTTTTGAGACATTTGAAAACCCTTTTTATAACATTGTTTTGTTTTTACATCAATGTATTATGTTGTTTAAGGCATTTGATATTTATTAATGAGTTAGTTGATTTAAAAAATGAAGTGTTATTCTCTATGTATTATATTTTTGAACTCATTTTTCATTTGAATATTTTAAAAGGTGTTTTAAAAAGGGAATAGTGAGTTCACATTTATTTCGAAAGTTTTTTTTAAATTTTCCTCAAGAGTGGATTGAGATGTATTTTTTGAAAGTTGAAATAGATTGGAATTCCAACCATATTTTTAAGTGATGATCTGTTTTGAATTTAATGAAAAATGAGTTTTCATAATGCTGTTTTATCCTCTTGGGATCCTTGTGGAAATTGTATTCTCGTGGTGGCTTATGATCCCACAAGGGGTGGATTATCCTTGATGCATTAAATACAAAGATCATATTTTTAGATTATGGGGTTTTTCATTAGAGGTAATGGGGGTGATACATGAGTTATTTTAAAGTGTTTAATCCTTTAGTTAAGAATTGTTTGGTTGTGAACACCTCCTTGGAATTATAATGGAAGGCCTTAAGAAATGGGGTATGTGCCTTGGGTAGTTGATTTCATGACCTAGGTTAGTGATTAGGATCGTTGAACAAGAATTGAGAGTGCTCCAAAAGGGGACTTTCCCTCTAATTAGAGTGTGTTAATTAGAGTTTTTGGGATTTAGAGAGACATATTGGGGACTGAGAGAGGCCAGAGTAGACCCAATGAGCCTCTAAATGTTTGCAGCTATGTCAAGTTATATATGGACCTATGGTAATTCTAAGTAACACTAGCACCTATTAAAGACCATTTTTTAGATCTATGATTATCTGATCCTTTTTAGGATCACTTTGGACTTTATCTTGTGTATTCATTTCATCCAAAATATCAGGAATTAGTTTTTGCACATATGTTCTTATACTTGCCCATATTGTACAAATTCACAAAGTTGTGCCTAAGTATGTTTTTTCATCCTTATTTTTTGGTTTACTTTTCAAATTATTGAAAATGGATTTTCAAATGTTTTTAAAAATGGAAAATTAAATTCATGGTTTTATAGTGTTTTCATATTGTTTTGATATTGATTTTTAAAAGCATTTTTAAATGATAAAGTAGAGATTGTTATTTACAACTATGAGTTTTTGTGGGTTTCTAAGACATGGTTTTTGGATTATGTTCAAATTTTTACGAAAAATGTATTTTTTCAAGAATGGTTTTGAAACTTATGTGAGATTGGGAAACCTATTTAGTCTTGAAATGTTTCATTGAAAAGGGATGTTTATGAAATAGATATAAACTGGGACTCTAAAACAATTTTGGTAAAAGAGGTTTGGCTGAAAAAAATGTTTCCAAGAAATTTATTTCATTTAATGAAAATCTAGGAGAAGAGGTTAATCATATTTTGATGTGTTTTTTTATTTTTTAAAGCCTTATGGAAAATGATTATTTTATATTCTAATTAAAAATATAATTTTTAGGATTTTTTTGTAAAAGTGAATACCTAGATTTAGTAGGATGTGGTGACTAAATATTACTTTATTTGATTCTAATATTTTACATGTTCATGTTTGTTCTAGTTTTTATCAATTATTTTGGACCTTACATAATGGTTGTATTGTTTGAAAGTTACTGTGGGTAATGTCATTGATCATTGGAGATGGTCTGAGTATTTTATTTCAATCATGTTTTTCGTATTGGATGGATTGACCAACATATTTTATTCTCTTTCTTGTGTGTTTATGTTTCCAAAAAGTTCTTAATTATATGTATATACTTTGTGTCATGTCTAGATGTTTATTTTTATTTATTTCAAGTTTCCTGTTTATTAATTTTATTTCCACTGCTAATGTTTTGTCTATATTGGAGGGATAAATCATTGAAAAGGTTTATCCTATGATTCCCACACACTAGTTGTTTACTAGTGGGGATGATGTACACACTTTGGGCCATGTGGTGGACTGGTTGAGAGGAGGGTGAGATGGAACCATAGGATCATTCATTAAAAATTTGTATCAAATCCTAGGTTCTTTGTGGGGAATTGGTTTGAAAGGTCCTCCTATTATTTTGGGCTGTTAGTGGATTATAGATTAGGTTTTTGGGACTTATTAGGTAGGTGTATGGAGAGTGCGCGAGCTTTTTCTAGTCATGAACCTTGAATTTCCTTGGGCAGTTGGGGTTTTCCATTGATTCTAGTTTTTTGTTTGATTGCATTATTGGATTATTGTTTTATGCCTATGGTAGTGGTGTGTTGATCCTTATTGGTATGGATTATGTTTGTTTGTTTATTGTTTTTGATGTTTTAGATGGTGATATTGAATGAAGTTAGGGCATTTTGTTGGTTCATAGGGCCTAATAATGCATGTGACAATAAAATGCTTGATTCTAGACACACATTGGGAACTAATGCATGATTGGGATGTAGACAAGAAACATATGTTCATGTAGGGTGTAGTTCTATATCTAATATAGTTTCTCTATTTACACCACATAACCCTTGTATTTCCAAATGTGTGTTGATTAAACAGGATATGAGTCATGGTTGGTCTTGTGATATGTTAGCATTGTTGGTTTTTTTATTGAGGCTTTTGTTTGGTCATTGTCATGTTGTTTGTGCATGTGATGTGAAAATTCTATTTTTGTGTGTGAAAAATGGATTTCATGAGAAATATGTTTTCAGTTTTAAAAAAACTCATTATGTATCATTTATAAATAAATAACCTTGGATTTTATAAAATCTTTGCACCTGTTAAATTCGTTTGGAATTTTGAAATTGTTTATAAGTGTGACTGGTTTTATAATCAAGTGTCCATAGTTTTCTAAAGGATGTGTTTCCAAATTTAAGGAAAACTAGTGATTTACAAATTGATTTTTTATAGTTGGAATGGTTTAAAAAGGTTAATTTATTTATGTAGTTTTAAAACACGAGTGTGTGGTTTATTATGAAACCCAAAAAGGTATTTTGATTTTAAATCACATTGGTTTTGGTTTTTAAATTAGTATCGGAAATTTTTTAAAATTTACCAATTTAGGTTTGTTCTTGGTGTTTGAATTTGTAAAATGGGTTCCATGTTGTTTTTAATGAAATAAGGTTCAATGTTAATGATGGCTTAGTTTTCAAAATGGAATTTTTTAGACCCTTTTAAAATCTATGTGTTTTAAAAAGGGAGTTTTCTTTTCTCTAAATGGATTTTTTTGTATTATTAGTTGTGTTGTTTTGCAAAAATTGATATTATTTTAGGGACATGACCATTTTATGGTCTATATTCGACATTACCTAAGGTAAGTACCTAAAAAAGGTTTAGTGTGGAGTCAAGTGTTTATCTTAGGGGTTCTTTATCCTTCCATTTAACCCTTTTGAGACAATGAATTTGGTAACATATGTGGTTTCCTGCTTTGAGAGCGGTTCTTGGAATTTATTTGTGGTAGTTCTAATTTAGTGTCGAACTTGGAGATTATTGTGTCTAGTGGTTTTGAATCGTGAACCTCAGTTTGATGGTTGGATCTATTAGGATCGACCTTTTTGTAGTCTCTTGTATGATACCACACTTGAGGATTATTTCATGAAACTTTTTGGTTATGTTTGATATTTTATGTGTGAGTACTCATCTCTAGGTGCATCCTTAAGGTGTTAGGTTGTGTCATTTGTGGATAATAAACCATTTTTGAATATATACCCATTGAATTTAGAGTAGTTTTTTGTTGGAGGAGGAATTGGTCAAGTGTTTCTTAGGTTTTTATTTGGTTTCTCATTCTGGGTGGTTTTCCTTTTGGAAATTGTTCATGTCTCATTGCTTGATTCCCATTGTTTCGCTTGTATAGTGTATACCATGGGATGATTTGTTTTCACTAGTTTTGTCATGTGAAGAACCTGAGGTGCATATCAGGGTATTTGGTGGTGTAGTTCTTTTTTTGTTGGGATGTGGATGCCCCCACACTATATATTCAATTGGAACTATCATGGGATAATGTTCCAGGTAATTGGGTTTAGGAACCCTCACATGATTGATGCAACAATTAGTTTAGTTCCATGTCATTTCATAGTGAGGAATGTATCATGTTACTACACTCCATGGTTTTTGAAACCATGGGATTGGTGCTCCAGTCACATTATCCATTGGAATGTTTCATGGAGTAGTGATCTCCTTGTGGTTTTGAACTAGTTTCTTGTGATTGGATTCAACCAGTGGAGTTTAGTAAATGCCCTTTGGAGATTTTAAGAACATAGTTTTTCAGTGAATAGCTATTGTCTTGTGGAAAGAAGATACCATTTATTCCACCATTTTGGTTTATTTTTAAACAGTGGAGATTTTGGTGTTCGGTCTCCTTGTCTTATAGTTTTTCATTGTTTGATATTTGTTCGAGTTTGTTCGAGGGAGCCAGATTGCTTGAGGATTATTTTTTCCTTAGAAGCTTCTCTAGAAAATTTCCCACTTTTCCCTCTAATTTCACTTGATACATGATAGGGGAATAAAGTTACATGTTTTGGATTTTATGACAACACAGGTTAATAAAATGTTTATTTTATATTATTTTAGAAGTACAAGGTTCATTTTATGATTCCCTGGTGTTTTGTCAGAAAACTTGGAAAATTTGAGTTTTCCTTTAAGATAATAGTCATGGTTCCCAATTCAAAGTAATCCATGTGGACAACCTTATGTGGATCCTTTAAATCCTTATTTTCAGCTCATTTTGAACACACGGATTGGGTTTCATGGGCAGCACATGGGTTGCGACCAAACAATGTGAGTATTTGGGGAAAGTGTGGGGGTATTTGGTGAGTATGGAATAAGGTATACGACTTGAGAATTGTTAGGTAAACCACCTGACATGTATATAGATCATATATAGAGTTTTTCAGTTCCATTTGTAATGACTGAATGACTATTTTTCCAACCATGTAGTAGTTCAGAGAAACTGTATGGGTAGGTTTTTATCTTAGTAATTCCATGCACAAGGTTGTAACATGTTTTGGAAAACCATGTGTCCAAATGGTGTGGCCTAACTAAATTCATCAAAAAGTGAATTATAACTTTTTTCATCTTCATTTTTAGACTTCCAACCCCCTATTATCTTCCCTCTTACATGAATATAGCTTCTCCCTAGGATCTTTCTTCCTTATCCATCAAATTTTTAAGTAATTCTTCTTGTATTCAAGTATAAAGTTCTTTGGTATGTCCCTATAATCCTCCCTCTCTCTATTCTATTTTTTTACTTTACCTTTGAGTAAAGTTCTCCCATGAACCCTAATAATCAAAAGGGATGATTTTTGTGTCTTTGTTTGTTTGAAACTTGGGTATTATTTCATGTAGAGGTTGTAGAGGTAACATATTTTCTTATGAGAGTGTTTTCCATCATAAGTGAAAACTTTAAACATGATCTATGTTGAATTGGGGTAGCTTCTTATTTTTCATCACTATATATTACATTAATTTAATTTATTAATGTTTTAAAATGGTTTGAATTTATACATTATACCCATATATATGACCCATGTGGGTCAAATATGATATATAATTGATTTTTAACCTTGGCATGGGTTTGGGATTCCATGATATGTGTGTGTAAAAATTAAAAATTGGTTATTAATGAACAATTTTGGTATTAAAGGTGGCAGTGAGCACTGATTTGATATTTTAAATAAATTATTATTGTGTAAAAATGGATTCAAAACTAAGAGTTTGGATTTTATAAAAAATGTTATAAAATTTAACATGAGTTGTTAGAATTTTTGGGGATAGTTAAGCATTGTGAGCTTTTCGAAAAAAATTCTATAGCCTCGTTTTTTTACATCAAAGGTTTAGGGTGTTCAAATATTTGAGTTTTCCAAATGATCTGCTTGATTACCAAAGGATATGTTTTCCCTAGTGGATTTTATATTGAAACACATTGTTGTTTTCAATGTTTTTAAAGATTTTTTAAAGAGAGAAGATGGATTTCTGGTTCGAGTTTCAAAATTATTTTTATTAAATGGGTCTAAAAAATTGTATTGATATTGACTATATAAAATGATAAATGGATTTTTTTCTCCTAATGTTTTTAATTGATGCCCTATTTTTCATTTTTTGAAAAATGACTTTCTTAATGGCATGAGTCTCTCTTGATCCCCTTTTGAACCATGCATGATTTTAGTGGCCCATTATCCCATAAGGGGAAGTTTATATTTGATTCATTGTATATGTAACATATATTTTTTAATCATGGGTATATTTCTTAATATGATATGAGAGGTGATGAAAAAGTTATTTTAAGATGTTAAATCCTTTAGTTTATGAGTATTTGATTGTGCAGACCTCCTTTGAATTGTCTTGGAAGGTCTTGGGACATGGGGTAGGTGACTTTGGGGATTAATACCCATAAATTGGTTATTGATTTGGATTTCACCCCCAGGAACAAGATATCCCATATAAGGGGATGTTCCCCTTGATTCAAGTGTGCTTATTAGAGATTGTGGTCAGATAGAGCCCCAGTGGGGATCGAGAGAGCCCATTAAAGACTATAATGACCCCAATTGTTATAAATAAAGTTCCCCTTTTGATTTAATTAATTGTCTTATTATATAATATGGTTATAAAAAACACATGAACTTATTTTGTTTTATTATATCCAATTTGATTTAAAATACCAATAATAATCATTACCTTTGATTATATAGCTGTTGAACATTGATCACATGATTAATATAAATATAGGGTTTTAACAAATCCAATTGACATAAACAAACAAAGATATTACCTCAACAAGTAGGATCATACCCTATGAAACCCATTTATCAGACCTTCCGAGGGAGATTAAATCACTGAGATTTTCCCTTGACCAATCCTAAACTGAGATCCAACAACATAAGCAGGAGCGAAACCTTTTATTGTAGAAGTTCAAGCTCATTGAGACCGTGGCCCAAACCATGTACGCAAAACCACCACATGATTGTCTCATCATCTCCCACCTCACTCTTGGGGAGTTTTCTCATCTATTAAAGTGATATGTATCAAGAACCTATAAAAATGAGTATGTACATTATGTTGTATAAAATAATGAATATATTTTCATCCGATTGTGTTTTATTTTAATATTGATATAATAAGACACAAATTGTATTTTTGTGTAATATTCAAATTCCATCAAGGCATTAAATTTTCATAAATTAATGGATTTTTGAAATAAATAATATTTTAATAAAATATTATTATGTTTATTTTATATAAATGATCATTTAATTTTTATGAATCCAAATGTTATTTTAAAAAAGTTTCAAAATAAATTATTGTCAAAAAAACCCATCATATCTCAATAAATGTCGAATATATTTGAAAAGTTAAAATTCATATATATAAAAAATTATTTTGATAAAATGAATATTAGTTTTGGAATCAAAGTGTAGAAATTATTCAATGGTGATTTTTTTCATAATTTTCCGAGACATTCGAATTTTTGGGTATAAAATTATACACCATATTTATTTACCTTATGTATTATGACATCATAATGACCCAAAAGTGATGTAATAAATACTATAAAAGGGTATCCATAAACAAATATATGTTTTCCCTTCAAAATAATGTGATTCAATATTTATTTTATTGAATTTATAAAGTTATTATGAATCCACCAAAACCATTAATATATTTTAAGGTTTTAAAATCATTTCATTATGTGTATGTCTCACCTCTACATAAGAAAGAGAATTATTTTATTAATTTCCAACTTGGGCCATATAAAATATTCAGAAGAACTCCCATTTTTCATAAATCATGGGAAAACCCATGGGATGGTTTGTGGTTTTGGTTATTTTTTTATGTAGATTCGAAAACCTAAATAATACTGAAATCCCCCTCATATACTATATAATCCCAACAAAACTCTCATTTATCTTCACTAAAACACCTTGAAGAACATCCAAAATCTATACTCTAATCTCTATAGTCTTCTGAAGGTGCTCCAGGCTCTCAAGAATCCCCTCCCAAGAATGTTGAGTCATATAATCACTTATGAGATTTCCCTATTCTCATTTACATTCAAGCACTTATTTTATGATATGTCTCTTAAATTTGATTTTCTTATGTTGGGATATGATGTTTCATATCCCAATTACTTTCCACTAAATATATAAATGATTATATCCCCCTTTCAATCTCATTAATCCTCCCATGATCCTTTATGTACACCAGTTACCATGCCAAAATATATATAGGATTCTTTTCTTTATTCAAGTACCTTCATTAAATTGTGCCTTATATTTCCAATTTATAATGTTAGGATATTTTTTTTCCATGCCTATATTTATGATAATTTTATTTAAAAATTATGAGCTACCCCTTTCCCTCTCATCCACCCATTTTATTAATTTTTAAGCGACATCGTCATGCTGTCAAAATTTGACTATGATTCTCCATATTGTAACAATTATGTAGTGAATATCATACCCATTTCCAATAAATGATATTAACCTTTATAAAAATATAATTATTTATTTGGGAATTATGTATATATTCTACACTCCTTTATCATGGAATAAAATATTATTATGAATGAATCCATGTTGTATGATCTATGTGGAAAACTTAAACATGAGAAAGAAATGAATGTGACAGGTGAGTCTGGAATTATATAACACTCCAAGGCATTTGGTAATGTGTAGTATCATGATATGTCATGTTGGGATAGGGATCTACCCTGATTAATTTAAGTAACTTTTTCCTTCATGATGTTGTCGTAGTTATCCTTGACCTATGATTATGTTGTAGTGTTTTATGTTGTTTCCACATTTAGCATTCTATATCATGCCTTATTATTCATGTTCATTTTATGCCCCATTGATATTCCTATTGTTTAAAAAATATTTTATTCATCATGTTATGTATTTTCTATTACCTTAGTGGGATTTATAGCGCACTATTTTCTTATTTATGTGCCTCGGTTATACCATACAGTTTTATGTTCTTGGAATATTATGATCATGTCAAGGAATTTTTCAAAAATATTCTTATATCGCATGTTATAAGTTGTTATGTAATGTACCTAATTCCAAAATACACTAGAATTATTGATCTTTAGGGTCATAATAAGTGTACTATTTTGTTACAAATCATGTATTCATGTGTTATAAAGGGAATGGTTGTTACAATGACCTAGTCTACCTCTAAATGTTTTTGCTACGTCAAGTTCTATATAAAACCTAGGTAATTATATGTCATTTTTTGTTCCCATTGGATCCCATTTTTTAGTTCCATGAAACTAGGATCCATTTTTAAATTGCATAATGTATTTATATTATATATTTATTGTATCCCATGTTTCTCGTATTAGTACATGATCTTCTTATTATCCTTATTGTATGACTTTACATAGTGGTACCGAACTATTTTCTTCCTTCCTTATTTGATTGGTTTATATTTCAAATGTTTTGAAAAGTGATTTAGAATGATTTCTAAAAAAGGAAAATTGAATGTGTGGTTTAAAGGTTTTTCAAATTGTATTGATAATGAGTTTGAAAGGTGTTCTCAAATTACAATGTAGATACAATTTGTTTTTGAAACTCTAAGTGTGTGTGTGTTGGTTTTGAAAACATAGTTTTAGGCTGATGAAAATAGTCTTAGGAATATTTTAGTTTTTCAATAATGATATGGAAAACTATGTAAAATAAGAAAACTCCAGAGTTTTGAAATGTGTTTTTTAAAAGGGGTGTTTATGAAATGATTTTAAAATGATTTCTGGTGAAGATATATTGTCCCAGATAAAAAATGTTTCACAAGTGATTGTTTTCATTTAATGAAAATCCTAAAAAAAATATATTTAACACATTTTTTATGTTTTTTTATTTTTTATTTACTTATGGAAAAGTTTTATTTTATATTGTATTATAAACTAGTATTTTTAATATGTTATATAAAATTTTCTTATAAAATTAGGCATGTTTTGGGGACCTACCGGTCTTTTAGTTCACCCATATATTTTATAGATTTATGTTCATTCAACATATTTTTTATTTATTTAGAACTTTAAGTAAGGACTTATAGTTGGACTGGGATAGTGGGTCTTGTGTTGGCTTGTTGGAGCTGGTCTAGGAAAGTTCTTTCAATTGACTTTTTTCTATCATCCTATTAGCACATTTTCTTTTATGAAATGGATTATGTGTTTATGATTACACTATATATATATATATATTAGTTTTATATTTTTTGGATTATTGGTTTTAATTATTTCCATTAAATTTTTTATTTCTTTTATTTATGCATCTTATTTATTTTCCATGTAAGACAGATAAACAATTCCCATGGATTATCCTTTGATGCCCAAGAACAAGTATCCATCCCATGGGGATTAGGATTTCCCTTTGGGCCATGTGGTAGACTATTTCAGGATCCAGGTAGGATGGTATTCCAGGAATATTCTTTATACACAAGTTGTGAGGACGGAAGACTAAATAAGGTAGTATAATCTTATGAGAGTTTGTTCTATTTTTAGGAACTGAATATTGTGTGAGGTGAAATAAACTATCTAATAAAATACCAGGATATACGGTGGGATGTTTTGTAGAATGATATGGGTTGTTGTTGTGTGCAATGAATCATAGGGTCTTGGGTTATTCCTACCATTTTGTTTCCACTTGCACACATAATGGAAAATCTGGGAACATAGTTAATAACCGATCACATCAAGGAGTGGGAACTCATATTGAGGCCAAACCATGATAATTTTGTTTTATTATTTATAATTTTACCTACTTTTATATAGGGAAGTGTGAGATAATAAAGAAAAATATGATCAGGCTTTAATAGGTCACAATGGATGATTTAAAATATAAGAAACCACAAGAGAAAGTTATCAGTTGTTCACCCCTCTCAATCTGTGTGATACAACCAAACCTTGGGACTTCAAATATAAAAATATTTAAAATTTGGTCTTATTTTTTAATTAATAATCTTTATAAATTACAATATAATCTCTATATAAACCATTTATATATAAATTACCTATCATGCTAAATAATTTTAAAAACATATTTCTATATTAATAATAAATAATCATAGATATTTATGTATTACATTTTTCAAAAACATCTTTATAATTAATTATAAAAGACATATATTTAATTAATTAATAAAAACGTATATAATATTTAAATATCAAAAAAAATTAGGTGCCTCCCTCTAATTTACTATCATATATTAGCTCATGTGAGACTAAACTCAACAGCAAGAACCAATTTAAAAATAATTTACATATGTCGGCCCTAAAATGCCTAACATTAACACTACACTACATGATATTAAACCTATAAGGCTAAGAACCTGAATAGGATTAACCCCAATAATTTGTAGAAATAACTTAGTGCAATGTGCTACCACAACTTATGACCAACCTATATAGGATTATTCCAAACCATTATCACACAGTGCTAATCACATGTTATGATAGAATTTGTGTCATATTAACCAAGAACTATACCGGAATAACCCATCACCCACAATTATCTTGACTTATAATTGGTCATTCCATAGGATACTAGGGCCTGTTAATCATATGTTATTATATATTCCATATTATATCAATAAATTAAATCATGTTATAGTAACCTCAATAGAAAAACCATAAAATACAACTAGGATATATCATATGTAACATTAAATTATAAAAAATAGTGAAATTAATTGTGTCTCGACCTATGATATACCATATAATATGTCATGAAACAAAAATTAAAAAAACAATTATAAGTCATTTTGAATTACTACCATTATTATTTCATGTATGAAATGGAATAGTGAAACTTTGATACAACTATTGGGATCCTAAGGATATATTTACACTTAATATAATTATTAGAAACAAGTTAAAAACTAATAATCCAATATATACCTTGTATAAAAACCTAAAACCATGAAAAAACACTAGTTTTCATACCTTGAACATATGTGATATTATATTTTTTTTATCCACCAAGCTTAAAGAAGATGAAGAATAATCCATAAAATCACATCCTTTCGCTATAGTGGATCCTTGGGTAGGCTGAATCATCTAAACAGGTTGTGTAGGAAAAAATTTCCATCATGGTATACTGGTATCTTAGATTGTAATAAAGAACAATGGACATAGATATAGGATGAGGGAGAATATCAAAATGATCAAATTCTATTTTCATAGCCTTAATAATATTTATATATGCCATAGTGACACTCATAGGGTCATGTACTAACTCATGCATTACAACTCATAAGTTAATGTCTTTTAGTTATTCATACAGTCATCGTATTGATTCATCAACCACTAAAATGGTTCATATTTTGAAAAAAAATCTTGATAACCAGCATAGAGTAATTGATTCATAATCTTACATCATTCCAATTCTATACAACTATAATGTATTATTATTAACAAAAATTATGATATCTATTAAAGAAATATATAAAATATTCCTTATCATTAATATGGGATAAAATTCCTATGTCAGTAGGAAAACGTTCAATGTTATTCTCTCTCTTACATCGATCAAAATGAATAAATAAGTGAATGAAAAAATTGTTATGCAAGAACATGAAACAAGTATTTCACTTAGATCACCACTATGGACCACATCAACTGATAATTCACCAGTGGTGTATCAAATTTACATAAAATATTACCATACACTCTACATGTTACAATAAATTTTAGAAATATGTACTATCAATATTCAAGAGCACCCGATTATTTTTTAATTGTGCACTACTTTAACAAAATTCATCGATAGTTTAGAGTGTTTTGGATCAGTTGTAATAGTTTATATACATGTTGTGTTTTATTTGAATATCTTGAGATGTTACTTTCATCATTTATTATTTTTTGACACTCCTTGAACACCACTTCATGGGAAACACCCTATATGTGGGGGAAAACTAAATTTCATTCACAGCATAACAAAAAAACATATTCTTCTTCCAGATGAAGATAATTCTAAACTGGAATTTTTGAGTTACCTTCCTTCATCAAAAATCAGATATAGTTGTGTTGTTCTTTCATCATCTCTCAATTTATGATACTGAAATAGGTTTAGGTTCTCTCTCTTATCCTTCCTCTAAATTGGATATTTCAACTCATTTAGATACTATTTTTTAGAACTACTACATGTTTTTTTATAATAGTAAAACAATCCATAACCTTGAATCAATGGTTATAATTGATCCTCCCTATCCTGATTTTAGATAATAATTCTAGACATACCATGTGAATTTAGTATGTCTATCAAGTTCCCATTAGTAAAAATTAATCTGTAATATATTGATCTAAATGTATTTTTTTAAATTCCCATTAAAACAATCATGTAATCTAGAAACTATATATTTTTAGCATGGTCTTTTTATTACAACACAATTTTATCCTTCTCATCGTTATTGTTTCATAGAATTACCCTTAAAAGTAGTGTTTTTTTATAAAATGGTATTCATAACTAATTCCAAATTACTTCTCATTCATTATTTTAAACTTGTGACTTGTATCATAGATTCTTCTTATTCTTCAAAAAATTATGAAATAGTATATTATTCGATGGTGTAAAGTTATATAGTCTCAAAATAAATCAAATTCACATTTGGTAAAAAACATAATCTTCAAGGAACACCAATATATTTTGGCATGGATTCCATATTTCTCTTGGTAGTTTGTGGAGTATTCATCCTCATTAGAATATAGGTCTCAAAATAACTTGTGTGACTAAAATTAACCTATACATTCATTGCAATGCAATATGTGTCTTATATTTTTGTTTCTTATAATCTACCCAAATGATAAATCCTATGGATTCATGGAATATACTTGATAGTGTGTGTAAATTATGATCTCTAAAATAACTAAAACTATGCTAACCATCATTATGAAAAATAGTTTATGTGATGACATGGACCAATCTAAACTAGAATAACTTTTAATATTTTCCAAATTGTTTTCATGACATGGTCATCTATGCTATAATGTGTAAAAATCATGTTTTTAAAATGACATAAGTTATTCAAGGGAGTTTAATGACCAATACTTAATACTTTCACCTGTATTATGTTTATTTGTATTGTTACACATGTAGTTAATATTGAGATATTGACCAAGTCTCCTAAAAATATAAATAATAGAATCTTCTGCTCCTGAATTAAAGTCATTAAAAAATCGACATTTCCATTTTTCTAAATTCATCTACACTCCCATCATGGTTTGTTTACTTTCTACATGGTTTATTATTACTACATCTAAAATATAATCTATCATTTTCATCTGTCCATCTCATTTAACCGTAACCTTATATAAAAAAAATAGATAATTCCAATAACCTTGATAGATATATTAATCAAGGTGTCTCTTTGTATTAATTCACAAGTGAAAGTTCTTCCATTTACTTATATAAACATTCTTACAAAACCATTTTTCTAATTTATACCCAAGTCTTTTAATTCCAAACTATTTATAAATCAAACAACACGTAGTCCAAAAATAAAACCACATAATCTATTGCTAATTAATCAATAACACGACCACTCTTGTTGAACAATTATCACCACATTTAAATTTTATTTATAATACTACCATAAATGATTCTATACCCAAAATTATGATACATTCAACTTACTCCCCAATGATAATAAAAAGAAAAGGGTCTTCAATTCCATGACTTAATTTTCAAGATTCCCCCTTTCTCGTAAAATCCAATAGAGGTTCATTCATAACTTTACATACACATTGATATTTATAATTGAAAGTTTATTCTCATAAATATTAAGTTTTTAAATTATATTCCTCCATTTTTAGGTTTTCTCATGAATTTAATTCTACTTTTACCCTTCTAAATCATTGAACATCCCTAGGGTTACATTTATAATATTTTATGTATTCAAGCCTTTTTATTGCAAGCTCAGATACACATTCCTATAATATTCCAATTTTTTAATTAACCACTTGGAATTTAAGGAATAAAAAAAACTCTAATCCTAATGAATTATAAATTAGTATATAAAAAGTTTCTCAGTTAAAAATTTCAATGAAATTCATGTCACTCACTTACTTTCAATAAATGATAGTCTTTTGAAATTTAACAATATATGATACATCTTATGATGTCCATAATCCTTATAGAAAACTATATTTGAATAATCAATAAAGAATAATGTATGTGATCCATTGTTGACACCTTCCAAATAAGCATAGGGAAAATCAAAAAGGAATGAATACCTGAATATGGGTGTTATCCTCCCTACAAAAGCAAGGAAAAAGAGGATGGTCAAAGACTAGCGGATCGCTTGAGCCTCTAAAGGTTTAGAGATCACGTGACCATTTCAAGGTCATGTGAAGTATCCACATGTGGAGAATAACCCACGAGAAGTATAACATAGTCTACTTCGACAACATTTCTAGATCTTGAGAAGCCCCTCAGACAACTGAATGAGAGCCCACAAGCCGCATGGTTTTTCATTGGAAACTACTTGATAAACCATCTAAAATACTTAAAAAATAAAGAGAAAAACATTCCAAAGAGGGGGACCCCCAATGGTCATGAATCTCATGCACCAAATCATCATTGTTAGGAATAAAATATCTTAATGATATCCAAGAAATAATAGAAGAACTCCCAACCTTCACCACATAAAATGGTGGAGATAAATTGTTGGAGGAAAGTGGTGTTCGCAATTACTGAAGGACATGAGATGCACCCCAAAAGACAAGGCAGGTACCTAGTGACATGTCAACCTCATCCTATGAAACCCCTTGGATTTTCAAACTCTCCATGTGGAAGTCCCCAGGTGTGTTCAGTCAACTCCATGGTGGTCAAGGGATATATGGATGGTTTTTCTATAAAATGATTTCTCATTATCCATATGACCATATTATTCATGTGAGACATCATAAAAAATCAAGTAAAAATAATAGATATTACTCATCCCATCTCACATGACTCGTATACTTTGTAAAATAATACAATGGAGATATATAGGGAGGAGGAAAGTGATGTCCTCTATCACTAAAAGAGATGCAACATACCCCTAGAAACCCGCAAGGCACTGTGATACCTTGACGACATTTCCGACTCATCTCATGAAAGTCCATTTTCTTGTCATAATCACCATGAAAAGTTCCCCATGAAACACCATGTAAATCTAAGGATGAACTAATAAAATTTTTAATGGAATGATCATACAACCCCATATGTCCCATATTAGTAACACAACACACCACTAAAAAATAAAATAAATACCCTCGACCACACACATAAAATTTTGCACGACTCCCAACTGTTATCACATCAAAAAAAGGGGATCAGAAGGGAGGTGGCAAGTGGTACTCATGGTCACTGAAGGGAATATGATGCACACCCATGACATTATCCTATGAGACCCAAATAGAAGTCACCCATGGTCTCATCAGTGTCACCCATCATATACACATATCTTACGAGGACCCTAGGAATTATAAACATGACAACCTGGAGGTCCATAGACACTTCCTACTGATCAAACAAGTCTTTAATAATTGGAAAGTAATACGATAAAGATAGTGTTGATGGAGGAGACTCGCGATCAATGAAAATAATGCGATGTTACTTAAGCAGTCCATGACATAGCCTCATAAAACAGCACGACACTAGGCCCCTTCACCAGATCCATCATGGACTCATGCTAGATACGCCTCGCAAACCAAAGAGTATATGGGGTGGCGAGTCATATGAATTCCCCTCCCCCACATGAAGAAAGGGTTCCGTTCTTGATGTCTATTATGCCCACCAGACATTTCGACTCTGTAGGATTTAGTTATCGACATCATCAGACTTCCTGAAATGATCATGCTTCTAGAATGCTTTTCGTTGGGTAATATACTAGGGGGAATCTAGAATAGTCATGTTCTAGACATAAAACAATTTGTGTGATCGTTCATATATCTCTTTAATGGCCTCTGGTGGGTTATGCGGAAGACATACCAAAAGCCAACTAGATCATATGAGATTTAAGACCACTTAAATTGAATAAACTGAGGTATTCACAATGAAAGGGTGAGAACCAAGACTCAGAGTGGAAGGATCAAGAAGATGACTTGATCAATAGACCCCTCGAGCTTCACATGTTTCATCCAAATACATACGACTGTACTAGGTTGCATTTCCCAAATCTCACAACACCCCTTCAACATGTCATCTGGGACACATAGAATACTACATACATTTTAGTACAAGTCACAAAGTTCCCCCGAAAAAACCAATTTGATCTTCTAAACCCCCGGGGTCCATCGAACATGATTTGTGACACCCTATGGACACATCACCTGACACATATAACGACTTCAACTCATGTTAGCTGAGTCTTGCGAAAGAACTTGGACATGACATCTAACCCCTTATGGTACACTTCGGGAATGTCGGTTGAGACTCGTGATTCCCTACAAACATGTCAGCCAGGTTTCGTGATGTCTCTCAGAGGTGTAATCCAATATATGAAAAACCCCTTGACTATGCCACATTGACTCTAGCGACACCCCCATATGTGTCGAGGAAAATCATGCAATGGATCCCAGGAAAAGTCAGTTGGTTCATGCGTTACCCTCTAGACAAGGAAGCTAAGTCATCTAGGGTAACCTCAATGTGTAAACCCTAAAAAATCTATACTATGTGAACTTTTATTCCCACTATAATTGGGATACAAATTATTCCTTTTTATGGCTGGAGATCTATACCAAATATCCCAGGTACTATCCCAATACACACTTCCCATTTCCATATTCCATGAGGCTGGTCATTATATCCCCCTTATTTCTCTCCCTAAGCATAAATCATGTGATATTATAGGAATGAAACGAACACCTCACTAGAATCATAAATCTCCTCAATCTTGGAAATCCTTAGTGTATAATCCCCAACATAAATGGAACTACGATGAATAAGATTCCTTCCATATTCAGGATACGTAGGACACCTCTCCCTAATGTTTGAGCTCCATATCGATTACTAAGGAAAATTTGGATATCTAAACCACTTCATCCAAAAAATGGAATTTATCACTTGTAACCCCTTTTCTCCCACAACAAGCCGGGCTCATGTAGTCTTAGAGAATCACACTGGTCATTTCATCTTCACCATATATCTTAGGGTCGTATGGATGGCTTTTTTATGTAATCCCTAGTATTAACCAAACTATGATGACTCTGATTTCGGTCATAACTAGGATACGTAGGATGTCTCCCTGAGACTTGAGCTTAGATATGTGGAGTCTCAGTACCCAAACATAATTCAATCTACATGATATATTAAACTTCTTGGGTTAAATGAACTATGTGGGTTTTGATTCCTATAACAATCAGGATATGTAGGATGCCTCATACTGGCTCAATCCTATCCCAAAAATATTAATAACCTTCTCATGTGGGGGATTATTATGAAACACTTGGTTATACAACATCATCATATTAGAAACCACATATTACAAAACAATGATGAAGAACCTCTGATATATACAAATGGACTCACCCAAGAGATCCCAGTCTTTTTCATATAAAGGGGAATAAACCTATAGTCATTTTTTATTGTAACTAGACATGAATTGGGATTATGTATAGATTCATGAACATGTAATAAATCTATATGAGAGTCTCTAAGTAAGCACAAATTCCCCCAAAATGGTGTGATGAGCCCAACCTCCCATCTTGTTGCCCAATGCGAGTCCCCAAGAGTTATTGGACCTAGAAATCTAGATAATCGACAACCTTTTGAAAGCATGTCCATACCCATCTATGGATAATGGAAAAAATTGGATGTTTCTAGGGAATAATAAAAAAATGGTAGAACCAATATGTGTGATTGATAGAGGCCATAAAGCACCCCTCCATCAAATCTTTAATGGAAATACCATTCTATGTTCCTGACCAAAACCAGACAAAAAAAATGGTGTACCCAATGTGAATCTCTCTAATAAAAAAAGACCAAGTTATAATCTACATGTTTCTTGATTCATATTTGCAAGAGGCACTGACATGTTTGATTTGAACCCCTTGGGAAACTTTGTCTTGCAAACCATATATAGAAACAGAGAAGTAAGACCAATATAAACGGTTAATCTTGTAAGTCCATCCTCACACTGACAAGTCAATGCGAGTAGAATGGATGAAAGGGGAATACATGAAAATTTTGTTATCCATGCATATTTTATCAAGTATTTTCAGGCCTAAAATATTGTAGTGATTCATAACCTTGTTTTTTGTTGCTTTCCTGATTACAAATACTACTCTCACTGACAGACTCCAAACCTGAGATAATGTATTCATTTTACAACACTTTCCCTGATACCTCTTTTTTATTGTGACCCCAATAGGTCATAAAACAATCTAGCCTTCCATATGGATTCAACAGTAGGTTTAAAATATGATGATATGAGAGTACCATTGATATGGTATGATCCTGACCATGTAAGTATCCCACAAGATCCTTCAGGTTCAATTGTTAGAGAGCCCACATCGCCTGTCAAGGGCTACTGATAGGCCAATAGAACCCATCGCTATGACCAATGGCTTCAGGAGAATATCCCTAGAGAAAGATAACCACGACCTTCTATATCAAATGAAGGTGAACCAGGAATCCTAATATAGATCCCTTCTGATTCAGGTTTTTCCAAGGAGGTAACCTACTAACTTCCATCGCCCGCATCATCCCATTGGTACACATCAATTGCCTGCTGGGTGTACCATACGATACACAGTCACATCTGATTCATGTTAAAAGGATGCAAATAAGACTCATGAGATTTGTAGGGAGTTGGAAATTTAGGATAGGGCTCACATTCCCACTCATGAAAACGATACCTTCCAATATACTATGAAAGGAACCCACAAGTAGGATCATACCCATGCTCGCTAAGAACAAGTTTGTGGGAATATTTCCATAGTAAGAAAGGGAGGATCATACCCCTACCCCCATGCATGAAGTCCAAAAGCATATTCGGATGGCACAAGTGGGACAGAAGTGGGTGCATATCCCTACTTCAATTGAATAAATCTATCAATAGACAATGGAGAAATAAAATTTGAAGGCTTATATCCCTACACACAATTTTCTAAAATGGAAATATATTTTATAAATAGCAGAAGAGCTCTGCTAGAAAATTCTGACACAATTACAGATAAAGGGGTAGGCTCATACGTTTATCCCTATAGCCAGGACAACACAACACTCTGATCCTTGTGAACATGTGGTTGTACTAGAGCAAGCACAAATTCTTTCTCCCCCTCAGGAAGATTATCGACATATTCTAATGAAGGGAAAGGAATTAGACTTGGATCATACTACCATTCTAACCAGGGCTAACCAGGTGAGAGCAACACATGCCTTGCGATAGGGGCACATGCATATCAAAAAGGTTTGGTGGCATACTCCAAATGCCCAAGATCGATCATATATCTCCATCCTGGCGAGGCTGACCATGTGAGAGTGGAACAAGCCTCAGGATAGGCTCATATTCCTATCAATGAATCTACCTGGCATATTCCAGCAGATCAAAAAATAAAGGTACAAACACCTAATTCTGCTGAACAACGACTGCACCAGCATCATTCCAAGGCAATACAAGAGGATGCTAATATTACTTATCCCATTCTAGAGGTATGTTTTCATATTCTAGTAGGGAATGAATATTCGGACCAGTCCCATATTCTTGATCTAAATGGATCCAACCAGGTGAGATCGGCACATGCCTCAGAGTAAGCTCATAATCCTACAGAGAAAGACCAAGGACATATCCCTAAGGCTACAAATCGGGCTCATACTCTTGGCTTCAATGAGGTTAACCAAGTTAGAATGGAACATGCCTCAGGACAGTCTTATATCCCTATCAATAAGGAGACGACTTATTAGCATATCTTGATAGCTTCTCTGAAGTGGGATCATATCACTTCTACAAATCAAGCCTTTAATAGCACAAGTAAAAAAGGATTTTTCTGCGTTATAGAAGCACTGATAATGTGAGCAATGATAAAGGGTTATATTTAACATCATTCATAAAAAGCACTCATAAAGGACCCATTTAAGATCACTAAAAAACACTAATAAAAGGGGCCTTTGTTAGAAATCTTTTTTGCACAGATAAAGGGGGCCTCTTCTAGTGTTATTTTTAGTGATCTTAAAAGGGGCCTTTAATAAAGCTAAAAAATTGGTAATAAAGGGTATTTGTTTCCATGACCCCCCCCCGTTTATATGTACTTTCCCCATTTATAAGTGCTTACCCTACACCTTTATCA
This sequence comes from Viscum album, assembly GCA_963277665.1. NCBI lineage: Eukaryota > Viridiplantae > Streptophyta > Magnoliopsida > Santalales > Viscaceae > Viscum > Viscum album. The sequence continues at coordinate 1,868,682,974 of OY728129.1, read as the reverse complement.
ACACTTTAGCTAATCCCACCCCCAGCATGCACCTATGCCTTAAGAAAGTTTCGAACCCAAGACCTCTAACTTATACACCAACACCTTTTCCACACCCCTATACTATTTTGTTTTATATTTTAGGTTATATATAAATATTTATATATATTTAATTATATTTTTTTATCTATATATTTACACATTTATATATATATATATATGTATATATATATATTTAAATACATATTTATTTATAAATATATATATATATATATATATATATATATATATATATTAAAAGGGGTATTAACTCTAAAAACCCTTAAAAAATATAAAAACGTTAAGAAACTCCAAATACTATAAAACCCCTAAAAACAATGAGATAACCAAAACATATAATCCGAGAGTCCATTTTATCTCCAAAACTAGTAAAATAGAAGCTCATGAAATGATCTTTGAAATGATTTGTAGTGCAGGCTAGACGGACACCCAGATTAGAGGTTATAGACGTTTGAATTTTATGAAATTGGGGTCAGCAACTAAAAACTCAAATATGGAGACCTTTTGAGCCTTTTGGTGTTGAAAAATAGGAAATATCTTCTATAACTCAGTATTATACTCTCTTTAGTATAGATATCATTACAAGATTCGTTTTGATATGTGGTGGAGCCCAAATGGACTCCCAGATCAATGGTTATGGTCGTTTGAAGTTCAAGTTTGATTTATGACTTTTTTTAACTCTTATAAATTTTATTCCTTATCTTATAACATGATTTAAATTTATTTTGGTTTTAGATCATTTCATAAGCTTTGATTTGACTAGATGTGGAGTAGAAATGGACTCTCGGATCAAAAATCATGGTTAATTGAGGTTTTTAGGGTTTCTAAAAAACATTAAGGGTTTCAAGATTTATTATCGAGTTTTCAGGCATTTTTGGGGTTTGTAGGGATTTTTAAGAGTTATAATATATTTTCACTAAATATCATATATATTATGTATAAATTATTATTTAACCTTATCAAAAACCTATATTGTATTTATATTAATATATTATTTTTAATTAAATATATATTTTTTAAATATACCATTTATCAGCACATTTTTAGAAGTGCGGATAAATTCCCGTTTTTATCAGCACATTTTAAAAAGTAATGATAATGTCCCCCCTTTATCAGCTCTTTTATTCAGGCCCTGATTGAGGGCCCCATTTAATATATCTTTTTTTAATGTTAAACATCCCATTTAATAGTTCTATAAAATCGTTGTTAAGCACCCCGTTTAACAATGATTTTTCTAGTGGTGATAAAAGGGGTTTGTGATAGTGATTTTAACTAGTGTTATTAAAACCATAGTGGAGGAGAAATAAGTTTTTTAGCAGTGTATTAACACAGCACCTGATGGTTATATAAAATTTCTGGCAATCCTCACACGGTAGGCTCATATCCCTACGCAATGACAAAAGGAAGGTCAGAATATTACGACCACGATGAAGAACATGGATCATATTCCTAATATACTCAATGCCATTGTCCTTGAGGTTGTTTGAGACACATTATAAATACCACAATGGTCTGTAAACTATTATATCAATCCAGAAGTAGGAGAGATTCATTACCACGATAGTCCTCATCGTGGTAGTGTGGAGATGGATCCTAAAGACTCTACTCCTCACATCCACCATGGTCATCCTCCACACAACGATATATCACATGGGAAAGGCAATAATACCATTGTGCAGACACCTCTATATAGATACGTAAACCTAACCCCAGCACCTTTGTACATATTGGTGCTCAAAAAAATAGGATAAACTCTATATGGTTCCCCATCAACTTCCATCAACACTCCATTCCCATTATAAAGTGACCATTAGAGCCATTTCTATGGGTTTACTGGATGGAGGAGTGTACGTATGATTAAGAGGAGTATAATATTGATATATGCATAGATTTAGCCAAAAAAAACCTCCCCATCATGTTGTGATCCCTTTCTAATTCCAGCAAAGAGATCCTATACGATCTTGAAAAGGAGTACATTCCTTATCTATGCTAGAATTTGTGGGCTACTCATCAGAAACTAGAGGATTGATATCTCACTTATCCAATATATGAGTGTCACCTTCAAAAAATCAGGATAATCTATTTTCAGCTTGAACTTTCTATTATCTCCATGGCCCTAGATCCAAAACCAGAAATGCACAATGCAAATATGAAACACGCTTTCCTCCATTGAGTCATGACGCTTATACAACAGATCTTCAAAGCAACATCAAGCATCCAAATTCAAGGATGAGGATAGTATGGAGCATTACACTTTTCCAGTCACTTGGAACAATAGATACCATCAGATATGGTGTCCTATAATATTATATGCTCATGAGAAATCAAGGGATTGGGTAATGCTTGGGCTAATGGGTCACTATAATAGAATTACCCTACTCCAACAATTCCTAGAAACCACAAAAAATAAGGGATTATGGCCAATTGGATTTGAAAATAGTCCCCTCAATATAATCAGAGAACATTCTGGACACAAAAATCGAAGTTGCGAACGCCCAGAAAACATCCCTTAGTGAATAAATCTCACAACGAGCTTCCATATCACATAATTCCTACACGATCATAGCTTCAACACATCACAGAGACCATAGTGGTAGCTTCCATAGTGGCCGTCTAAGAGATAACTCACCCCCTCGACCAAGAGAATATCCACCACCGCCTCCACCACTCGGGTAATCAATTCATGAGAGGATTTGGGACACACCCTCAATATCCATAGGTAAACACAACCCCCAAGGCTAGAAGAATTTATATCTCAATCACCACATCCTAATTCATTTTCTCCTAAGAGGACAGTGGAGACATTAGTAGTGATTTTGTATTTTCCCCACCCCACTGATCATGGGGGATTTATATCTTCATGTTCATCCTAGAAATCATCAGATCCCCAATAAGAGTCATTGGATCCTTGATAATAAGACCAATTTTTGACTATGGCATCCAAAAATGACCCCCAACCCACAGGGATGGGGGAATTTTTATCATCAGCAGCACCATAGAGAGAATCAATTTCATATAGGTTGGGAGGAATAAATCAATAGCCAGTATCACACCTATCCCTCCCACCACGAGACAAAACTCTATTGGTCGAGGCTCACTCAATAATCATGACCATAGATTCCCTTAAAGTCACTGTTCATAAATCGAGAGGAGTGGAACATACGGTGAAGTCAATTAGATCATGTCAGGGTCGTAAGCCAAAGTGGCTCAATTAGGCAATGAGTTTGAATAACAGCCCTACTGGAGGCCGCGTAGAATCTGATTGTTGCATGGAAAGAAATTTCAGAACCACCATTTCCTGATATGCCTTTATGGATTTCATCACTGTCAACATGGAAGAAACTAATCAAGATGCTGATGTAAAGTGCTGCAACATGGAAAACATACCCCAGGAAGAGGGTGATTTGGATGCACCAAATGAGGTTGTACATACCCGGAATCAAAGAAGGCATTAAAATTTGGCACCACCCAATAACGAGTTTCCACCTATTTAGAGGAATACATGGAAATAAAAAGGGATGCAAGTTCCCTCATCCCAATTTCCATTTGTGGAAGAACATTTTTTGCAATATGGGAGTGAAATATGAGCTCTTCGATAACTCAATGAGGATAAAATCAGGGGAAATATTCCCAATGAGTATCCTCTCCAGCCAAAGGAAAATATTATCCCTCCCATGGCCGATCTTCCAGCAAGAGAAGTATTTGAATATCAGGTTGGATAAAGATCAAGAAAACTAGTCTACATAAATGAGGAAATAAAAAATTATCAGGACTTATGTCCATTGAGACAATAACCTCTCCCTCACCAGTGTAATCCATTAGTTATAGGTCAAATCAAGGATCTATGATAAATGAATGTGGGACCACCACATTGGACCCCACCCACTCCCTATGGATGGGAAGATGATCAAATATTTGTGCCCTTGGAACTACTTACCACTATTGGATCCTTGGCTAATCAAATAGAATCCATCGAGGGGTGACACACACCTTTTTAGCCTAAAAGGAATCCATATCTTGTATTAGTGGATGATACTCCACCTCCAACCAACTTTGGAAACCGAAACGTTTCTACCTTTTACAGTATAGGAGACCCAGAGTAGCATCTCACACACTTCATGTCCCGATGTGGGTCAATATTGGGTCCTCGAGATCAAAAAGAGGAAACAAAGCTGAGGTGTTTTATAGAGATTCTAATATGGGAAAAAATTGTTTGGTATATTATTATACTAGTGAGATATGTTACGAGATGGGAAGACCTTCATAATCATTTCCTTTATCAGTTCACTTGTACAACAAGGAAGACAATGATCATCGATCTAGAAAACTTTAAGCAGCGTGAGAATGAGAGGGTATCTAATTTCAAATAAAGGTGTAAGGGTTTAACCTATTAACTCTGCATCCCTCCATCATAAGAGATACTTCTATAACTCTATGATAAAAATATAAGTGATGAGTTTCATACACCTCTAATCCCCAAGATGTATCTATAAAGATTTAGAGATATAGTTAAAATAGAACAACATCTTGAAGAGGCTATTCAGTGAGCCCGATCAAAGTATTGGCTCATGCCCACAACATAGGGTAAAATAATGGAAAAGAAGAAGCTACAGTTGTGTCTCTCAAGTCCTCATTGGTGCCTATCAAAGCACCCAAGAAAGCTCTGAACCACCTAGTACCTTCAGTCGAGCGATGAAAACCACATAATCACCCTAAGATTGAGGAATAGATAAATTATTGTCACCCTAGATTAGAGAAACCGATGAAGAAAGTATACTCATTCTGAAATGAACAAGTCCCCAATTATTTGTTGGATATCAGGGATAATAACCTGCTCATGCTTCAACAACCCAGGATTCCTGATGAAGTCAACCTAACTGACTATCTTGATTACTTCCCATTTCATAGAAGTATGGGTCATAATACCTAGAACTATTTCATCTTCAATGATGTCCTTCAAGGAATGGTTGTATCTGTATAGGTAACACTGGACTACTCCCCAGAGAAGGTGGCCTACAAAACCATCATCAAGTCATAAGAAGAGGAAGGATGGAAGAAATTTCCTACCATGTGAGATTTTTTTTTTGAAAATAGGATGACTTGAAAAATAGCTGATCAAGCTCATGGAGCTCTGAAGGAACAATTGAGAAAAATCACAATAGCTCCAAAACCAAAAAAGGATACATCTAGTGTGCCTCTCAAGGGTGGATGTGATCACCGGAAGTAGGAAGAATTAGAGGAGTAATACACATACTCTACTCCAAATAAAGACCCAACTCTGGAAGATTTATTCCCTATCACATCTGTATCATGGGTACTGCCCCAACCAAACAAATTCTTATCAGAAAAGGAGATCACATTTGGTTATTTCAACACAATACACTTGATGAACCCCTTTTCCGATGATTCGTATTCTCCCAGATATGTTTTTACCACGTATAATTTGAGAAAAGGAGTATGAATGTTTCATATCCGAGGATATATGGGATAACACAGATGTGGTCAGACTGAATATTCCATTCATTTCCCCACAGTGGACATATATATAGCTGATACTCATGATCAAGCACTTCAGAAGGATCAAAGGAGGAAGGGATGTTCCTCAGAGCCCTCCAACAGTCACCTGCATCTGATTATCTTACATAACCACTTAAATGGGGTTCCATTTGATCAATCCATGTAATGGGGAAGCCTGGTGTGACCTGAACCACTAGAATTGGATACTCCATCAACCTCCGCACAAGCTCTAGGACCATATACCTCAACAAATTTATATCCCGAACTGCATGCTCTATCCCCTGAGCTTCATGCCCAAGATAATCCCCATATCAAGAATCATTGAAATTTGGTGTAAAAGTAAGATTTTCTGAAATATATAGCTAAGATCCTAGCCATGATCTCAATCCTTGATGCGCTTCATCTTTCAAAATAACTTAGGGAGGAACTTTTTGATGTTATTAGAATCCCACAAGAATTTGAGATAGAATTAGTCGCATTAAAGTTCTTTCGAGTGGAGACTCTTTCCTTAAGATGTAATGTCACCATCATTTTCAGTAATCAGGACCAATAGGAGGCCATCCAAGGGCCCATTAGACCCTTGTACATCTCGGGTAGGCTCAATAACGTCAATGTCCAAAGGGTGATGCTCGATAATGGATCTAGGATCAATATCACCCCATCCTGGACTCTTTGATGTTTCAGGTATTGATATGGGGAATTATCCTTTAAAAAGATGACCATCCAGGTGTATGACAAGCATGAGAAATGTCCCCTCTAGAAGATCAAGCTTTAGAAATGATTTTTTGTGCTCACATATGATGTCAATTTCATGGTTATTTAGTAAGACATAAGATATCATATCCTGTTTGGGAGGCCTTTGATTCATAGCCACTCATAGGTATGATCAAAATTTCATCAATGTATAACATACCCCATTAATGGATATGTAGGCATGCTACATGGTGACAGCGCCCCCTTCAAGACATGCAGAGCCATATACGCTAAGGAATACTTATATAGAAAGAAAGGTTAACAACCAATGAGGGAAGATGATATATTGGTGGAAGCTCCAAATTGATTAGTTACTGCCCATGTGAATCCCTGAAGAATGCTTGATAATGATTATATTCCCCCTATAAACACAGTCAATATAGTAGATTCAATTCTAGAGGTCCAATCATCTTATGTCCTCAGCAACAATAAACTCTAACATCTCTCTACAATGACCCATATGGTAGGGGATGATGATGTTTCTTCTCATGTCCTCCGTTACCCTGATAGTGAGAGAGAGTCCCATAGGTTTCTATCATAACCCAAAGATGTCTCCATAGACTCAGAAAATATAAGAAGATGAGGAATATCTCAAGAATTCCCCAAAAAATTTGAGGAAGGTGTTTCCACCACCATATATGAGCTTAGGAAGATACAGATAGGGACATGAAAAGATCCACATACAACCCTAATTAGTTCCACCTATCCCCTCGAAGAGAAAGATATATTCATTGAATTTCTAAATCAGCACAAACATGTGTTTTCCTAGAACTATAAAAAAATACCTAGATGAATACAAATGTGGCTATGCACCATCTCAGAATACCTGATGAGCATCGAGGCTTCAAGAAGGTAACCAGGAGGATGCACCTCTCTTATTCTACAAAGGTAGAGGTAGAAGTTGAAAAATTGATCAAATCCAATTTTTTCAGGGAAGTGTAGAAACCAAGATAGATGGCCAACATAATTCAAGTCAAGAAGAAGAATGTGAAGATTATGTTCAACATTGATTTTAGATAACTTAATTAGTATTTCTTGAAAGGAGATTTCCCATTGTTGATCACATATCTCTTGATCGATGAAACTACTCGCTTCATGGAACCTTCTTTCATGGGCGGGTACTTTGGATGGAATCAAATCAAGATGGCCCCTGAGGATGAAGAATCCACTACCTTCAAAGTGCATCTGGGGATATTATACTATCAGGTCAATCCATTTGGATTAAAGAATGTGGGAACCACATATCAACATGTCATGCATTGTATCTTTAAGCTATTTTTATGAAGGATAGTCAAGTGTTATATCGACAACCTGGTCGTTAAATCCTGAAATTGATGTGATCACTTCACAAAAAATTGAGAAGTCTTCGAAAATTTCTGACAACACAATCTAAAGATGAATCCACTAAATTTTCTTTTTGGGGTAACATTAGGAAAGTTCCTCAGCATTATGTTTTACCATTGTGGCATTGAGGTAGATCCAGAGAAGACTAGTACTATTCTTGCAATGTCTCCTCCCATAAATCTGAAAGAACTAAGGTGACTTGAAGGGAACCTCACCTATATTCAGAGATTCAAAGACAAATTACCCAAAAAATATCTCCCCTTAATGAGGCTAATGAATAAGGTATTCTCCAACCAATGGGATGACGAATGAAAAATGGACTTTGAAAGTATCAAGAAATATCAGCTTCATCCATCAGTTTTGATGCCACCAGTGGAAGGGAGGACACTCGTCATATATGTGGCCACCATGGAATGCTAATTGGGAACCCTCCTAACACAAAAGAATGATGAGAGAAGAGAGAATAGTCTCAATTACCTCATCCAGACCATTCTAGGTATTGAAATATGGTATTATGATGTTTAAAAAACTGTCTTTCACTCAAATTCATACTAAAAAAGATGAGGCATTACTTACAACACCAAGAAGTCCACCTAGTATTTCATATTGATCCTCTCAAGTACATCATTTTCCTTCCTATGTTGACTGGGTTTCAAGATTTATGGTTGGTAATTATGTAGTAATATGACATCCAGTTCATATCCCAGAAGTCGGTGAAAGGGAAATCCATGGATGGCTTTCTGGAAGCACATACTACCCTTAAAAATACACCAGATGACACCAACCTCCCCGCTAAAGAGGTCTTCTATTCCCTTGACACTACATGTACATGGGAGATTTATTTTCATGGAACCTCCCAGAGTCCGATTGGCACAAGGATGGAAAACCTTAAGCTCAATCAGGTTGGTCCAGGAATTTTATTTGTCTCTCCAAAAAAGCCATTTATCCCTACTCCTTCTCACTATCTGAAGGTTGAAAAAATAATGAGGTTGATTACCAAGACCTCACCACTAGGTTGGAATTAGTGTTACAGCTACACATAAGATACCTGAATATCAAAGGGGGTTCAGAGTTGGTGATAATGAAAATTAATTTTGAATATCCCCTCAAAAATGAAGAAATGACCCCCTCAATAGCAATGTCTGGGGACTGATGGAAGATTTCCCCTTTGAACCCACATTACATTATATCCCTCGATTACAAAATGCTCATGATAAAACATTAAATAATACATCCACTTTCTTGGATGACCCTGATTAGGAGGAATCCACCTTTCATATTACACATTGAAGAATGGTCTCATTGATCGTGGTGTGCGATATGGGAGAGATCAATCAGGTCAGCACCGCCTCAGAGAATTATGAACCAGTAACCACCCATGGATAGATGGAGCCCCCAATCTTATATCTTTGAGACATGACTCTCTTTATAGACTATGCTGGAAGGGAACAGATTCAGCGATGGGAAGAAAAATTCGATTTTTCAGATTGACCAAATGATTAGAAAATCATCTAAAAGCATGGCTTTGATAGAGTTATCCTCAAGTTAATAGTAGAAGGAGTAGTTTTCACAATCATTGAGGAAATCCATGTAGGCTCTTGTGGAAACCACCAATCTGGATGTAGTATCATCTAATAAATTAGGAGGTTAGGATATTATTGAAAAACCATGATACATGACTATGTGTAATTCACAAGGAAATTTCAATCATTTTAGATCCATGAATGTTTCATACATCAACTCCTAGAATATCTCCATAAAGATAAATATTCCTGGGCATTTTCTCTCTGGGGGATGGATGTTGTTGGGCTATGTCCCCCGACTATAGGCAAGAAGTTCAAGTACATCCTTACTCCTAAAAATCTTATTTTTGATGTGGGATAAGGCAATAACCCTAAAGGAATTCGGAAAAAAGATGATCATAAACTTCTCGAAGTCCTATATCATCACCAGGTTCAGAGTCCCTTACAAAATATTTACAAAAAACAACACTGAATTTTGTTCCACATAGATGAAGGAAATGTACAAGGAGTACCCCATTGAGTCCAATAACTCATAACGCTATCATGTGGTGGAAAAAAACATATAGAGGCATTCAGTATGAATATATAGAATATACTTAATAATATACTGAACAAGGATAATAGTTATTGTATGAACACGCACCTTCATGATTTACGAAACTACCATTCCACCATGTGTACTGATACATAAGCAATGCCATATTCACTGGTGTACGAGACCGAGGTAGAATTACCTACAGTGTTCCATCTACCTTAACAAATAATAGACATTTTCAGATAGATATTAGATGATCAAAAATCGCAAAAGAGTCTGGGTGAGTTTGAATGGTTAAATAAAAAAATGTTGATCACACTACACAACCTTGAGGTCTATAAGAACTGAATAGTATGATCCTTCAATAAAAAAGTTTACGTCTATTAATTTTTTCAAGGAGAACTTGTTCCGTCCATCAGAACCCCAATGATATTGGATAAAAGACCCAGAATATGGATCTCAAGTGGGAAGGACCTTACGTCATACCTATGGTCTACCATAATGGAACATATTCACTAGCCACCATGGATGGGGAGAATTTCACACCGTCCACCAATGATACATTTCTCAATAAATACTTCGCATTACTGCTAGTAGTAGGGAATCCACAATAGTTTATGTCCCTAAATATTTACTCAAAACATGGAATTAAACTACACAATATGTCTCATCCTGACCACTTGACGTTAAACTATATGAAAATCATTCTGACCACATGAAGTTAAACTGTATAGAGTTCATCCTTGCAACAAGATGTTAAAATTCATGACACCTTTCGTATTCACTACAAGATACTAAACTACATGTTCAAAGTCCTTACCACATGACATAAAAATACCCATATCTACAATTCCTTATCTATTCATGTTATGTCACCCGCATCCTCACCATATTACATAAAACTCCACTGTCCTTCAAGAACCATGTACAGCTTGATTTCTATTTCCAATGGGATACATAGGGATGCCTTAATTCTCTATATTGGTCAAGACACTATATTGTAAAAATTTCCTTTATCATACCCCATTTCTATCTCTATATTATAGGAAGAACTGCATCATTCCTTGTTTCTCAAACTGTGCATAGCTCATGTGAGCTTTGGAATTCTAGAAATGACCTACCCTCACAAGAAACAGATAACGGTGCATGACAAGTCCACTGTCCTCCAAAATTAAATTCCACAAAAGGCATACCATTGGTTATTTTTTCATGATGTTAAAGTACATGGTTCTCCAAGAACTATGCGTGGTTTGATTCTGATCCTTATGATATACGTAGTGACTCCTAGACCTCAACTCTAAGGCCCAACCACAATTCCCCTATCAATTCATGATGGTTCACTTTCATCCTCACCCCATGATGTTAAACTATATGGAACTACCGGAAATAGGTGTCCATTTATTCTCATCCTCATTAGATATGCAGTGATTCCCAAACATTTCAACCTCGATCCTAGCAATGGGTATAACTTGTTTCACCCCCTTGGTCTGAGTTTTATTGGAAGGGTGTATGTTGTGGATGAGACCCCTATGATCCTCATTCACATTAGGTTGCTTCATGGAACCACACTGCACATCTCCACGTTAAAAACTTCAAATTTTGGTCCAAACTACATGGTCTTAAAAAATACACATAGGTACCTACAATACAACATTAAACAGTGTTTCATTGTCCTCACAGAAAGATATTAAACTACATGGTTTTACAGAACTACATGTTGTTTGATTCTCATTTTCATAAGATATATAGTGATGACTAGTCTCTATACATGGGCCAACCATAACATCCCTAATTATTTACATTATTTCAACTACATCCATGTTGCATGACGTTAAATTACAAAGAAATAAGTCATTACCGCATGATGTTAATGTGCACTAAAATACAACATTTATGCATGATGTTAAGCTGCATGGAGAGGAACATCCCCAATACATGGAAATAAACCATGCATATAATGTCCCATTTTTTATTCCTTGTCAAAGGACCATATGAGACTTACCTCAATCAACCATAGTACATGGTGAATCCACTATCCTTTAAGAGCACTTCAAACCCATATACCACACTTCTTGTCTTCATTATCCCGGGTCACCATAACCTTCTATATCCCTTGGAAAGGATATCCAGATTCAAGTACCCTTTTCTCTTCATATGTTCCTATAGTGGTAAACCAAATTCTTCACTTTGAAAAAGGATATTTTGATTGTCATGAGCATTGAAATTATCATATTAGCACTCAACACCTAAGGGTGTCTGAACTACTCCTTTTATGATTGTACCACATCATTACTCATCAACTGAGAAACTCAATCAATGATTTATGATATCTTCACCCCTCTCTTAGAAAGATGTTTGTGTGTTATTAACCTGGGGTATCCTAATTAGGCTCTTTTGTAACATCTTACATTCTAGGTCAATGCATGTCATGACCCTAAACTACCTGTGATTTTTTCAAAGATATATGACATTAAACTCAGGCCCATTATGGTCTAAATTTCAAGACCTTAAAATGCTAAAAAAAGAGACACACAACTCATCAGGCTAAGAACCCTTAAAGGGTGACCTGAGTAAAATTCAAGTCTCTGCCATCTAAACTCCTCATTCCTAGTGTTTAGGCTAAAATTAGGGCATAAACATAAAACTCATAAAGCTCATAGGGTCTATAAACTGAGTAAAATCCATGCTATTCTCATTGTAACCACTGGTCCAGGAAAAAGTTAGGGAAATGTTTTTCAAATCTCCTTGCTGTGAGAATATGCTCTCTAGGAGGTGGTGTAGCTTTTAGGGTACTCGAACCCTCCTTGGATCTTCCATCTTCCGAAAACCGCACTTTGTGCATTGTGAATTCTTGAATCACCGTAACCTTCCATTTACCTTTGAAAGATATCCTGATTCATGTTCCCCTTTCTTGACTATGGATACATACCCACGTCTCCTACATATACACATATAGCTGTCAACCAAATGTGTCACTCTGAAAAAGGACATCCCGATTCTTGTGAGCATTGACATCAGCACAGTAGGAATTAACATATTAGTATGTCAGAAAAAATCCTTGTATGATAGTCCCATATCATTCTTCAAACTCGAGCACTCTAGATAGTGATTTATAGTCCCAACACCAAACTATCCAAGAAGATTAAATATCTTCATTGTTAAGTCACCATGTTTAATTTCCTTCCTCAAGTAAGGACTACATAAGTCAATTGCTTGATCTTTTATGGCCCATATCTTGTGATTCAAAACCACAAGGCGTAGAATAGAAGCTTTAAATTAAGAGATATCTATCCTAGGGTTCCAAAAACCCTTTTAGATAGCTTTTTTTTCATACCTGACATCATCATCTAGATGTTTGAGTATTCTCAAGTCTTCTATAGTCCTCAACAAGAAGTGGAGATCATATTTTCTAGGCCATGCTACTGAAGCATAAGGGAACTGAACCCCCAAATAAATGAATCTTCTCTTTTCTAGAAAGGATCATTGATCCCTATACGCCTTTGCAACACCGCAGTGGAACCTAGAATTTTTGAGTGTCTAGGGACATACTTGGAATGTCTGCACCATCCCATATTAATGGAATCAAACATTCGGGTTATGATTTACATAATCCATACTCTAACTATCTATGAAAGACTTAGCATTACTAGTATTCCAACCTTATAAAAGTTACCACCATAAATATTCCATATCCCTTGGAAAGGATAACTGACTTCAAATACACTTTTCTTGACTATGCATACATGCCCATGGCTATTACATACGCGCCTATGGCCTCCAACCAAACATGTAACCTTACAAAAAGGGAATTCTGATCATTATGCACCTCATAAACATCATGGTTGGATCCATAAAATTAGATTGGGTCATTCCTAGAATGTATGAACCATATCCACTGACCATTGGTCCGAGATAAAAGATCTTAAACTAAAGAAATAGATGGTCTGATCTAAAAGACCATAAAATAAAGAAACAGATGGTCTGATATAAGAGATCTTAAACTAATGCAACATATCATTTGTGTTAAAAAACATTAAACTAAAGAAATAAATGGTTTGATCTAGAAGACCTTAAACTAAAGCAACATATGGTCTGAGCTAAAATTCCTTAAACTAAAGAAACAGATGGTTCGAGCTAAACGACCATAAACTAAAGAAACATATGGTAAAATATAAAATAACTTAAACAAAATAAATATATGGTATGAGTTAAAAAATCAAAAACTAAAGTAGCAGATGGTATAGGCTAAAATATTGTAAACTAAAGTACGAGATAGTTCAACCTAAAACACCTTATTCTAATGCAATCGATAGTTCAAGATAAAAGAACTTAAATTAAAGCAATAGATCGATCGATCTAAAAGAAGTTAAACTAAATAAATATATGGTTTGAGTTAAATAACATAAACTAAATAACATGGAAATTATCGTGAGGCCCACTACAAGGCCCTATCATGCTTGAGTTGCTTTTTGCATACATGAAAATCACTCATTTCTAGAAATATCACCTTCCCAGATGATCCCTCCACAAATCATGCACTCCCACTCATTCATCACAAATAATGGGATGGGTATCAATAAAAATTTCAAGAATAAAAGGAATAACATGACCTAATACAAGGAAATTGGATAGTAAGCTATGAAAACTCATCCATTAAAAATATGAAAAAGAGGGAGGAATATTCAAATTTTGGAGTCTCCTTGAAACCACAACAAAAAAATGGATTATAGTTCAAAAAAATGGGATGCAATAATTTTTTTTAGTTACAAAAGAAGACGGTCGGTAGCTCCAGAGAGATCAGAAATAGTCTAACATGATGCATAAATTTAGTGTTGGAGTGTCACCCTCTTCACTTCTTCCACCTCTTCCTTGGGACAAAGAACATCAACCAAAGTAATCAAATATTTAACCCTCCTCTGAGATGTGGAGAATGAGGTCAATTATGTCGATAGGTTAGACTTCATAAGATCAATCACCACTTCATACCTCCATATCTATGATATCCATGAATACATCTGGGCTTGTAGTTTAGAAAACTACCAATGAACCCACTCCAGTGCCTATATTGTTTCCCTCATTTTTTTGGAAAGGATGCCTCATATTATAATCATGAAAGCCCCTCCCCCATGTGGCCATGTCTCTTCTGGTCAAGATGATCTACTGCATAAATCTTTATAGAGGCCGCTGATCGAAGCTGCCTGACCCTATATCATGAAATAACTGGTGGAGTTGTTCCCCTTAATGAAAGAATGTCTCTAGAGGGGTCCCAATAATAAAGACATTGGTATTCTATCTTATCAGCTTACAACAAAACTAAACCTCAGCAACCGAAAAATTAAGTATGGTATATGGATCACTAACCAGTCGAATCAATGATGAAATATGAGATAAATCCCCAAACACCTCTCCCTCAATAAGTGTACCATCCATAGCCTGTGTGGGAGGAATGATTTTCTTAACAGAATATGACTTACCATCTGAAAAACAATTATCAGAGCAATGCTACTTCCTTAAAGCCTCTCTTAAGTTCTTAATCAATTACATTTGTTCCAAAGATAAGGGAATTGGTGATGCAAGAGGCATATCCACATGGATGACTCACTGGCCTAGCACCCCATTGGGATAAGCCATCACCCAAGCCTAAGAATAATCATAGTTGAGGAAAGAGGGATCATTAGTAGGTGTAAAAATGATAACAACTCTAGTGTATTCATGGGATAGTATCTTCTAAAATTAACAGATGATGCCTGGATGTCGATCCCATCAGCCATTGGCCAAAGTAATAGGTGAAACTCCCTAAATGCATCCAATCTATTGAGAAAATCAATATAGAATGTATGGATCATAGATAATTAGCTAATCCACCCCGGTTATGATGAACCCATCTCAATGTGAGATCATATAAGATCTTTTATTAAGAGAGCTGCTTCCATCACCAGTAATCGGGCTACCTGATGCACAAAAGGAAGAAAATTCAAAACTATCTGGATGATATAGCGCACAATTGAACTTCGTAGGGTTTAGAGACATAGGTCCAACCCCAGATATGTTTATAAATATAGTATAGGATATTGGGTCAAGGATCCCAGAAATACTGTAGCACTCATAACAATAGAAGTACTCCCCTATCTAGCGGAACATGAACTGGAGAGGACCACCAATCATGTAGGGAGTGTTGCATTGTTGGATATGACCCAAAATATGGTAGAGACATTTATTAACTGGAATCTCTAGGTTTAGGTTCCACCCTTCTGCAAGATGTGCCACCATTACCAATGTGCTAAAGCAGATTTCTAAGTGTGTATACATGGCAGGGAGGAGCCACCAATTTAGGAGCATAGAAAGAAAATCTACCAGCCTATAGTATGGTGAAACCTTAGGTATCACCTGATATCTCAATGAGGTGAAATATCCAGCTTACAAAATGTCCTAATATGATATAGCGCTATTCTGGACTTGTTGGGAGGGGCATCGAAGGGCGCAAATAACCTTTGGTTTAACCCTGCTACCACATAGAAAATTTTGATCCAATCAATGATGTAAATGAGTGTACTCACTAATAGTTCTCTCCCCAATGTGTTCCTCATAATGATGAGAATATACTTCACTATAAATAGAGTCTATAGATAATCATCCCAATTGTTCGCAGTAGATATAAATTCGTTACATGTCTCTCCAAGAGGTGGAATTCCACCCTGCGGATAGATATCCCATATGATGATACCCACCTCACCGTGAGGAAGGAAGAATGTGTTTTTCCCTAGAAAGCAATGGATTATCATTTCATGGAGATGTTAAGGATAAAGATAAATGATAAATTGAGATATCCACATGACTTATGTTGATGAACACTATATAGATCATTAGAAAATTCTAAATAGCTCTACCTCACCCAGAATGGTCCTACCCATTTGTCAGAGAAATTGCCACCAGGATGAAGATCCCATTTTGTATACCATATTTTAACAGAGGCATCTAGAGAATAAGTTAATATTATTGAATAACTCTGGGAAACTGGTTTTTGAGAAAATTCATAACCATCTGGACTCAGGTGATAATTGGCCAACAAATAAGAATAACTCTAAGATTGGGTTTTATCCAGTAGTTTATCCTCGATAATTGGAATCTGAACACAATTAGGAGATCTAGACACCTAGCGAGATGGATGGTTAAAATATGGGGTAGTTATAGTAGCGTATTCTACTAAGCCAAACTAGTATAGTGGAATTTGATCTGATAAGGGATAATTCTGAATTCCGAATGAATGGAACCTCTAGAAGACCTCATAATGAGTATGAATGTGATAGTGTGGATAGGAATTGCGATTTGTAGAAATAATGCACCTTTTATTGGATATAGTTGAGGAACCATAGTGATAAATGGAAGTCATGTGAAAGTAAGTATATGGCACATTTCATACAAAGAGAACATAACATCTTGTCGAAAATAAATGCATAGAAATCAAGATGGTATCATTCACATAAATTGACTCTACTGATGGTTCATGAACAGAATCAAGGAGTTTGTGAATCACTTGATATCTGGAAGAATCGCGGGGTGTATAACCCATAAAAGGCATCACGTGCATCACATGACCCCCACGAGACTAGAGACTGCATGACCTGAACATGGTCATGTGAGTCACCAATAATCGGATGATTGGCTCAAAAAATCTCACGAAACCCTCAAGGAAACCATAACCCTGATAGTTAAAGTCTAAAATGTTACAATGGAAAAAGTCTGTGGTTGAGGCTAATGATTGTATGAGTAGAAGGTAGTCATTTACAAGATCACTGGTGATCAAGATTTATGAAAAATGCTCACAGACAGGGCTCAAGATTAGGGTTCACGGTGAGGTCTTGTGATGGAAGAAAAATAGATAATTTTATGGAGAATAGGAGGCCAGAGGAAGGAATTGTTTTCAACCCCCTATATATATGAATTTTGTGGGATAAAAAACGTCACCCGATAGACAAAACATCACACATCACTCGAAGCACTGGTTCATGACACTACCAAGGACTCTAGCAGGCATTTAATTTTCTATGAACCATGTCCTTATCCCCTCAGAAGTCTCTCCTGTGGGGGGGGGGGATTTATTGATGCCCTCCAAATAAGCATTGGAAAAGTCCCAAAGTAAGGAATACCTTAATATAGTTGTTATCTTCCCTACAAAATAAAGGAAAAAGAGGATGGTCGCAGACTCGCGGATCGCATGAGCCTCTAAAGGATTGGTGATCATGTGACCATTTCAAGGTCACGTGATGTCTCCACACATGGTGAATATCCCATGGGAAATCTTACAAAGTCCCCTTTGACAATCCTTCTTACTCTATTGAATCCCCCAAAGACAATCGAATGAGTGCCCCCAGGTCGCATGGTTTGTCATTGGAAAGTTCTTGATAACCCATCTGAAATCCTTCGAAAATAAATAGAATTGTATTCCAAAGAGGGGGACCCCTAGTGGTCACAAATATCATGCAAAAAAATCATCATTGGGAATAATAAAATCCCTTAATGATATTCATGAAATCACAAAATACCTCCAAACATTAATCATATAAAACAAAGGAGATAAAAGGGAGGATGTGAGATGTGTTTTTGGTCGCTGACGGACATACAACACACCCTGAAAGACACCAAAATTCCTTAGAGTCATGTCCACCTCATCCCATGAAACCTCTTGTCCTATTATCACTGTCGTGTGGAAGTCATCGGTTGTTTCTGGGAAGCTATGCATCACTCAAGTGATAGATGGATGGTACTGCCCATAAAATGTGTTCACACTCACCATATAACACATATTAGTCATGAAAGACATCATAAAAAAGGGGGAGAAAAAACCTAGATATTACTCATGCCATATCACATGACTCGCTACCCTTGTCAAAAAAATAATGTAGAAATAAAGGGAAAATGTGATAGGTGATCGCGGTCGATGAAAGACATGCGACATGCCCCTGGTCACCCGTAAGGCGCTGCGAGACCTCAATGACATGTTCGACTCATCTCACAAAATTACCTTGGATTATCATTATCACCATGAAAATAAACTTAGTAAACTCTATGGTTATATAAGGATAAATGAATAGATTTTTCCATGGAATGGTCACATACCCCCATATAACCCATACTGGTCATGTGATGCATCACAAAAAATATGAGAAATACCCTCGACAACACACATGAAATCATTCATTACTCCAACCATTGTCACATAAATCAAAATTGATTAAAAGGGAAGATGTGATTGGTACTCACGGTCACTAAAGGGCATGAGACGTGCACTTGTGGCACTATCCTGGGATACCCCAAGGCAAGTCACCCAGGGTCTCATGAGTGTCTTCTAACAGACACTCAGATCTCACAAAGACCCTTGGAAATTTCAAGGTGACAACATGGAGGTCCTTCGACTGGCATGAATGATAAAACAAGTCTTTAGTAATTAGAAAATAATAAAATAAAGGAATCTTTGATTGAGGAGACTCACAATTGCTGAAAGTCGAGTGACACACCTGAAGTAGTCCATGGTAGAGGCTCACAAAACTATGTGGTGCTAAGACCCTTTGTTGGCTCTATTATAGGCTCGCGCCTGATACACCGTACAAACGGTGAGTATCCGGGGTGGAAAAGCCAATATATTCCCTGACCTAACACAGATAAAGGGTTTAGTTGTTGATGGATATTATAACAAATAGATGCCAAGACTCTACATTATTCAGCACATGACTTCTACAAACATCTCAGAGTGATCACACAACTGTCCATATATACATCAAGTAATATACCGATGGGGAGCCAGAGTAGTCTTGCTCTAGGAATAATTAACTTCGTTTGATCATTCATAGATCACACAAAGGGACAATGGAGTGATATAATGTAACGCCCCGACCCCAGTTATCCAGAGTCGGTGCATTATTACATAACATTGACATGATCACAAGAAAGATCAAATCTCGAAAGACCGATTAGTTTAGTAGACTTGGAATAACTAGATACATTAATAAAGTTTACATTACATCATAAAATGAAAACTACAACAATATAGTCTCTATAGTCCACACTCTTATCCCCACATACTATCCCTGCAGGTCATTCATAAATTACATCTTCACATCCTGGGAAAAATAAAACATAGAAAAGGGGTGAGCTCAAATGCCCAGTAAGGATAAAAATATAGCGGAAACATTCATAAATAAGAATAAACATTTAAGTAAATGTATAACTAAAACAAATCCTTTTAAACTTCAACTTCATCATAGTATGGAAAAAATAAAATGAAATAATTCCATTTACTTATTCACATGGAAATTTTACTAATCGAATAATCACATGCAATATCAATAACCACTCTCATTATGATGGAATGCATAATGCCAGACTATCATAACCAGATATCCAAGGCATCGTTCCAAGACTACAAATACAATTTTTTCAAGGCCTTGTGTCAAGATACTAGTTTGTCTCATGAGACCTACCGATGCATCGAGGAGCTATAGCAGGCTCCACCCGTCACATATTAAGTCCAATGAATTCCCATATGAAAAGGTTTAAACATAACATAAACATTCGTATTAAAAATATCATAAAAAATGTAAATACTTCATCCATAAACCATGAATGGTATAAAAATAACACATCCATATTCAAACATATAAGAAAACCTTCAATACGATATAGAAGTTTTGTATCATAATAAATCAACTTCAAATAAGCATAAAATCCATCAAAGGATTTTGACATAGATGACATCAAAACTCTTTTTAGAGAAATATCTCTTTTTATTTTGAAAATAATTTAAGAGTCATTTATTTATAAAATAAAACATTTTCTTTGAAAATATTCTTATAAGCTTGTAAGGGAAGCTTCGACGATTTTATAACGGTGGAAAATAGCCGAACCCGCCATATAAGTTAAAAAAACATTCTTACCTTAATTCTGTCGAAAAGGTTAAAAAACACCTTGTTTGAAAAATGAGGGAAATATTCCTTTATAAACCACTTATAAAAGTCAACAAGGGTATACATGACTTTAACCCATATTCTAGTAAATAGTAAAAATGTTTTGAAATAAATTTTTAAGATACATGGATGTGGATGATAAAGAAGTCCCAGTAGATTATTACGTATAAACAACCTCGGATAATGAAGAGATTGTGAAATGAACCCTTACCTTGTACTTTTACTTGGTTGAGGGTAGGTTAAACTCCTTCATAATTGTGAAATAATTGTTATTAAATTATACAAGAATCATATACATTAATATGATATCATATATGATCTTTTAACATTGATTTGTTAATAATATCTTAGTATTATCGTTGTTTCGGGTGTTAACTTACTCATTTTATTTTATATGTTTTGTTACGTAAGATGTGTTTATCATGGATAGGTTGTATCTTAATAATATACAGAATTATATCAAGTCTTTAGATACTATTATTAATCATCAAATGAGAATTATACTTTAAAGGATACGATGGAGAATGAATCTCATCGCATTCATGGAGATGGTAGTCCGTACGTACGCACGAGCGACACTATCATTCTTTTGATATTAAAATATTATATAATTGGATGTTATATCATATATAAATAATCATTATCATGTTATATTTATTATTTACATTAATTACACATCAATATTACACCCATCCAAATAATAATTTGTTGAATAACAATTACACCACGACGTGGAGACGGTAAGCCGTACATACGCACGTATGGTGACATGTTATTCAAAGGATGGATAGAATAATGAATATGGTTGTACAATATTTATAATAACCTCACAATATATATAATATACTGGAGTTATTATTTTAGAATGGTAACAACAATGAAAGAAGAATTGGAAGAAGAAAGGAACTTGAAAAAGGGTGGTGAAATCATTACCTCTTCGTCAGGTTCTTCCTTTTGATTTGATCAAAAGGGATCCTTAGGTTGGCTTTCTGACAAAAGTAAGGCCTCTATGATGAATTTAGGGAAGTTGAGAGAGTATTTGGCTAGATTTTGGCCCAGCCAAATGGCTTTGAAGGTGTGAATTAATGAGAAGGGGGAGTTCCCTTTTATAAGAGGGGTGAGGGGCACCTTTGGAAAAACTTGAAATATTATTTTATAATAAATTCATATTCAGTTTCTAATGGCTCCAAAGTGTATTATTTATAGGTTAAGGTGGGGATTGGTAGAAAACCACTCAACCAATATAATTTAGGCAGGTTTGGGTCATTATATTAACCTTCTCTTTTAGTTTTAACTCTTAGTTAATTAGTTTGACACTTACCATGTCACTTTGTATTTTTATATTATATAGTTAATAAACTTACTATATACCTATAAGAGACCCCCAAGTGGTCCATTAATGATACAACTATAATTTTATAAGTATCTTGGCCGAACCATAGATTTTTAGGAATTTAATATCAATTAATAATATAATATTGTTTTTAAAAAATCTTTTATGCCAATTTTGACACTATTTGGAAAATTGATTTTTGTGAAAATCATAACAGATTGATTACTTCGAAAAAAGTTAATTACGTTATTCCTAACATGTCATATTAACTTATAAAATTAGTTTAATTCATAAAAAGTCTCAAATTATATTTATTTGTGTATTTATAATATCAATTTTTTTAATTTTTCACTATTATGGTAATTACTACATCATCATTGTGTCATAAATAAATTAAATTACTTAATGTCTAAAAATTATAAATAAATTATCATTCTGTAGGAAATAGTTTTATATTTCTAATGAATAATTACAATAGAATTTATCTTATGTATACCCCTATATTAAAAATGATTTAGTAAATAAAAATTGATTTTAACTCTTTTAACTCTTCTTTAAATTAAATAATAATAAATGTCCAAATCTAATCCAAGTGGGCCTAAATGATAATATTTTATTCCTAAGGTTGTTTTTGGTCGAATTAATCTTATCCAATAGAATTAGGACATTTGTTTGGGTAATATTAATATCATTTTTCACCCTTAATTACCCTATTTACTTTTAACTGTGGTAAATAAAAGTAAAAAGTTACTATTCACCAAAAATTATTTTCATCTCAATGAACCAAATTTTACTCCTTGATATTTACCATGTCTCTCGGATTTTTGAAATTCCACTCACAGAAGCGGTAAAATTATGTTTTATGAAAAATTCAATTTTTTAACTACCACTTAGTGGTTTCACTATTCATTAAAAAATGAAGTTTTTCATAAAAATACCAAAAATTCACCCTAGGCTAATTTCGATATTCCGAATCCAAAAATGAAGTCCATTTTGAAAAATAAAATTTATAAATTTCAAAAGGTGGGTATTACTATTCATAACGGCTAGTTTGTTTGGTTGCGGTGTGTTAGAACTCGATGTTACGTACGACACACGCTACTGCGTTATTCAAAGAGAAGCGTACCGTAGAAGCTTGGGGTGTTACATTCTCCCCTCCTTCAAATAATTTCATCCTCAAAATTTCTAGAAAACTACCGCATTAAAAGACTCGGGTGGTTCTTTATCATAAGTTCCTTGGGTTCCCACATTGCCTCTTCCATCTTATGGTTTCTCCATAGAACTTTTACCAGACGAGTCGTCCGGTTTCTCAGCACTTGTTCTCTCATATCAAGAATCTTGACGTGCTCTTCGCAATAAGACAGATCATGTTCCATTTCTAATTCCTCACAGGTGAGTACATACGTTGGGTCAGGCATGTATTTCCTCAACAGAGATACGTGGAACACATCATGAACTTTGGAGAGACTTGGCGGCATTGCCAATCGGTAAGCTACAACCCAAATTCTTTATAGAATTTCGAAAGGTCCGATGTACCTGGGACTCAATTTAACTTTCTTACCAAAACATATGACTCCCTTCCATGAAGATACCTTCAGGAAAACATGATCACATACTTGAAATTCCAAATCCTTCCTTTGATTATCGACAAATATTTTCTGCCTACTTTGAGCTGCTTTGATATGGTTTTGGATTACCTTCACCTTTTCCATCGTTTCCTCCACCAGTTCTGGGCCTACAAGTTTTCTTTCACCAACGTCATCCCAACAGGTTGGTGTGAGGCATCTCTTTCCTTATAACGCTTCATATGGTGCCATCTGAATACTCGAATAGAAGCTATTGTTATAGGAAAATTCTACCAAAGGTAAATATTGATCCCACATACCCTGAAAGTCAAGTGAACATGATCTCAACATGTCTTCTAAGGTTTGAATAGTTCGTTCTGATTGTCCATCTGTTTGAGGGTGGTAGGCAGTGCTCAAATGAAATTCAGTATCCAAGGCTTTATGAATACTTTTCCATAATCTAGAAGTAAAATGGGGATCACGATCAGAAACAATCGATAGGGGTACTCCATGAAGTATCACCACTTCATTAATATATAGTCTTTCTAGATGTTCAAGTGGTAAATCTTCCCTTATAGCAAGAAAATGTGTTGACTTGGTATGAAGATCAACAATGACCCATATTGCATCGTTTCTTCTAGGATTCTTTGGTAGCCCCATGACAAAGTCCGTCGTAATATTGTCCCATTTCCACTCCGGTATGGGATGAGGTTGCATGAATCCTCCAGGCTGTTGACTTCCAGCTTTCACTTGTTGACAAACCATACATATTGACACAAAATCAACAATCTCTCTCTTCATTTTGTCCCACCAAAAATGTTCCTCCAAATATCTATACATTTTGGTGCTCCCAGGGTGTTTATAGAAATTGGAACTATGAGCATCATCCAGCAATTCCCTTTTTAGATCAGGTATATCGGAAACACAAAGTCTCTTCCCGAATTTCAAAATTCCTTCTTCATACACAATGTCTCTCAATCTACCATCATTTACAGCTTTAATCTTCTTTTGAAATTCTTCATCATCAGTCTGAGAACTCTTAACCCTTTCTAGTAAAGATGGTTTGGCAACCATTTGAAAAAGCTTTGATGTTTCAACTTCCCTGGTTATTCCCATGTCCATCTTCACTAGATCTATGAAAATTGGATCCCTTTCAATTCTCATATTGTTCAAAACTCCATGATAGTTTCTGCTCAAAGCATCTACCACCTTGTTTGCTTTCCCCAGGTGGTAGTGTATCGTACAATCATAATCCTTGAGTAATTCAAGCCATCTCCTTTGCCTCATGTTTAGCTCTTTTTGTGAGAAAATATACTTCAAACTTTTGTGATCAGTATAAATATCACATTTTTCACCATAGAGGAAGTGCCTCCATATCTTCAAAGCAAAGATCACAGCTGCTAACGCGGGATCATGAGTAGGATAGTTTTGTTCATGAATTTTCAACTGTCGTGATGCATAGGCAATAACCCTATCATTCTGCATAAGTACACAACCAAGTCCTTTCTTCGATGCATCACTATAAATAACGAACTCATCATTCCCCAATGGTAGATTCAATATAAGATCATTGACTAATCTTCTCTTCAGTTCTTTGAACCATTCTTCACACACTTTTTTCCAAACAAATTTAACCCCTTTACGTGTGAGCTTCGTTAATGGGTTATCCAATCGGGAAAATTTCTGGATGAAACGTCGATAATAACCTGCCAAACCAATAAAACTGCATACCTCAATTATACTCATAGGTGCTAGCCATTATTGGATTTCCTTGGTCTTAGAAGGGTCAATAGATATTCCATCTTTAGAGACAATATGGCCAAGAAAAGAAATCTCATGAAGCCAGAATTCACACTTTCTAAACTTTCCATATAATTCATGTCTTCTGAGAGTCTTCAGGATAATGCGCAAGTGATTTTCATGATCTTCATAGCTTTTTGAGTATACCAATATATAGTCAATAAATAACACCAAAAATTCATCAAGATATTCCTTGAAAACTCTATTCATCAGATCCATGAATATAGAGGGTGTATTAGTCAATCCAAAAGGCATTACTATAAACTCGTAATGCCCGTACCTGGTTCGAAATTCTGTCTTAGGAATGTCTTCCTTCTTCACACACAATTAATGGTATCCAGATCGAAGGTCAATCTTTCAAAAGTATTGATCTCTATGCAGTTGGTCAAATAAATCATCAATGTGAGGTAGGGGATAAATGTTCATTATTGTTATAGCATTGATCTCCCTGTAGTCGATACATAACCTCATAGATCCATCTTTATTTTTAACAAAAAGAACAGGGGATCCCCATGGAGAAACACTAGGGTGAATAAATCCCTTATTACTCAATTCCTCTAGTTGTTTCTTTAGTTCAACTAATTCTATAGTGGCCATTCTATAAGGGGTCTTCGATATAGGCCTTGATCCAGGAATTATATCAATGGAATACTCAACTTCTCATTCTGGAGGATGTCCAGGTAAATCATCCGGAAACACATATACATATTCTTTCACAACAGGTACATCCTCTATTTGAACATTCTTTTCCTCACCCATAGTCATTTCATTCTCTTCCTCCCCAACAATTGAATTTAGTTGAGCTACTGGGGGTGGATCTATATAAGAATTAGGTGGAGACGATTCTGCTCTAAAGATAAGGTGTTCCTTATAATCATCATCAAGAATCATAACCTCTTTCTTCTTACAATAAATCTTCACATCGTGGTCCAAAATCCAATTCATACCGAGGATTATATCAAACTCAATCATAGGTATGACGATGAGATCAGCGGATAAAGAACATTTATGTGCTCTAATGGGGAATGATTCACAAAACTTTGTTGCAATGATACTTCCCTTAGGATTTTTAACTGAAAACTCCCTTGTTAAATCAACTTAGAAATATCTAATTTTCTTAGAAAACTGGGAAGATATGAAACAATGCAATGATCCAGAATCAAATAATGCATTTTCTAAACTTGAGGAAATCATTAAATTACCTACCACCACATCTTTCAGAGCTTCTACCTCAGCTGTAGTGATATCATAAGCTTGGCCTTGATCCCTTGGCCTTTTCTGAGGTAAGTTCCCCTGACTCTTAGGACATTCATTTGCATAATGTCCCATCTCCCTGCAATTGTAGCACTGAACATCGGTAGCTTCCTTCTTCCCCTTGCAATCACGAGCTTGGTGGCCTTTTTCACCACACTTGTAATAGACTCCCGTTCCTTTTAAGAAAGTACCAGGGTGTTTCTTCCCACATTTACTGCAGGATGGATATTCAACTTTTCCCTTATTCCCTTTATTTCCATTCCCAGATTGATCAGTAGATCTCTACTTTTCATTCTTTGCATTAAAGTCATAAGACTTTGAGAATTCATTCTCTGTCTTGATAGCACATGAGACAATGTCTTCGTATGATGAAATGGATTTTGAGACTAATGCTCAACGGAGAAATGGTTTTAACCCATCAAAGAAATGATCAATTTACTTCTTGGTTTACGTATATAATATCCAGCATACCTTGCTAACCTTGTAAAGTTAGCCTCATACTTTGGGAAATTCTCATCCTCCTTTTGTCTCAGACTCAGAAATTGTCTTTCCATATCTGCTCGATGGTCATGAGGAAAGTATTTTTCTAAAAATAGATCTTTGAACTCCATCAATTCCATATTTGACACTTCATCATCTTACTTTGTGTTTTGAATCAATGACCACCATTGATCAGCATCTCCAGTGAGGCGGTAAACTTCCATGATAACTTTTTTCACTTTCACTACTCCCCAAAGCCTGAAATATTTTCTCTAGGGAATTTATCCATTGCTCAGATACTAAGGGATTTGTACTCCCATTGAACATTGGTGGGTTTTGCCTCATAAAGCGATCTAACATTGATCCTCCACACTGCGGATTAGGGTGCTCCATACGGGTAAGGTTATTATTCATAACCTGAGTGAGTTGTCCCAGTATGGTGATTAGCTGATCGGCACCAGTTGCATCACCAGCTCCACTATAATTATCTTGAGCAGGAGGGAAATCCATATATGGAGTTCGTGCATTGATACGATTTCCATTTCTTCCACTATGATCCATTTCTAAACAATGGCATAAACTAGATCAGTTTATGAATCAAAATACATAATTCCATACTTATAAAACACTTAACATAAATTGAACTATTTATGGATATAATCCATAATCATAAGAAAATTAATTTGAGGAAGTATATACTCATAAACCCTTCATAATTATTTGTAACGAAAATGAGAGTTATCCTAAGCATATCTCCCGGGATTGTCGTAACCAAGAGTGCAGCAAGGCCCGTTGTCGTGCACCAGTTCCCGTTCAAGTCTAGATCATAGCGGTGTTTTTGGGTTTTACCCCTAGGTACATCTGTGCCTGAGCCGCCTCTACCTGCTCGTATCCAGATATGGATTTATTTCTCAGAAAACTCACAAAATCTCTACAATACCAAAATTCTAGGAAGTTCTTCTATACTAATCCTCAAAGTCCATCTTAGGTCTATGTGATCTAAACAGAGTTTATCTAAATCTAGCTTCCAAGGTTTTTACTAAAATTCCTCTGATACCAACTATAACGCCCTGACCCCAGTTACCCAGAGTCGGTGCATTATTACATAACATTGGCATGATCACAATAAAGATCAAATATCGAAAGACCGATTAGTTTAGTAGCCTTGGAATAACTAGATACATTAATGAAGTTTAAATTACATCATAAAAGGAAAACTACAACAATATAGTCTCTATATTCCACACTCTTATCCCCTCATACTATCTCTGCAGGTCATTCATAAATTACTTCTTCACATCCTGGGAAAAATAAAACATAGAAAATGGGTGAGCTCAAATGCCCAGTAAGGATAAAAATATAGCGGAAACTTTCATAAATAAGAATAAACATTTAAGGAAATTTATAACTTAAACAAATGCCTTTTAAACTTGAAATTCAACATAGTATGGAAAAAATAAAATGAAATAATTCCAATTACTTATTCACATGGATATTCTACTAATCGAATAATCACATGCAATATCAATAACCACTTTCATAATGATGGAATGAATAATTCTAGACTATCATAACCACATAGCCAAGGCCTCATGCCAAGACTACAAATAAGATTTTGTCAAGGCCTTGTTCCAAGACACTAGTTTGTCTCATGAGACCTACCGATTCATCGAGGAGCTATAGCGGGCTCCACCCGTCACATATTAAGTCCAATTCATTCCCATATGAAAAGGTTTAAACATAACATAAACATTTGTATTAAAACTAGCATAAAAAATGTAAATACTTCATCCATAAACCATGAATGGTATAAAAATAACACATCCACAGTAAAACATATCAAAAAAACCATCAATACGATATAGAAGTTTTTTATCATAATAAATCAACTTCAAATAAGCGTAAAATCCATCAAAGGATGTTGACATAGATGAAATAAAAACTATTTTTAGAGAAATATCTCTTTTTATTTTGAAATAATTTAAGAGTCATATATTTATAAAATAAAACATTTTCTTTGAAAATATTCTTATAAGCTTGTAAGGGAAGCTTCGACGATTTTATAATGGCAGAAAATAGCCACACCCACCGTATAAGTTAAAAGAAAACATTCTTACCTTAATTCTGTCGAAAAGGTTAAAAATATCCTTGTTTGGAAAAAGATGGAAACATTCCTTTATAAACCACTTATAAAAGTCAACAAGGGTATAAATTAATTTATCCCACATTCTAGTAAATAGTAAAAATGTTTTGAAATACATTTCTAAGAAACATGGATGTGGATGATAAAGAAGTCCCAGTAGATTATTACGTATAAACAACCTCGGATAATGAAGAGATTGTGAAATAAACCCTTACCTTGTACTTTTACTTTGTTGAGGGTAGGTTAACCTCCTGTATAATGGTGAAATAATTGTTATTAAATTATACAAGAATCATATACATTAATATGATATCATATATGATATTTTAACATTTATTTGTTAATAATATCTTAGTATTATCGTTGTTTCGGGTGTTAACTTACACGTTTTCTTTTATATGTTTTGTTACATAAGCCGTGTTTGTCATGGATAGTTTGTATCTTAATAATATCAAGAATGATATCAAGTCCTTAGATACTATTATTAATCATCAAATGAGAATTAGACTTGAATGGATACAATGAAGAATGAATCTCATCACGTTCGTGGAGACGGTAGTCCGTACGTACGCACGAGCGACAATATCATTCTTTTGATCTTAAAATAATATATAATTGGATGGTATATCATATATACAGAATCATTATAATGTTATATTTATTATTTACATGAATTACACATCAATATTATACCTATCCAAATAATAATTTGTTGAATAACAATTACACCATGACGTGGAGACGGTAAGCCGTACGTACACACGTATGGTGACATGTTATTCAAAGGATGGATAGAATAATGAATATGGTTGTACCATATTTATAATAAAATCACAGTATATACAAGATACATGAGTTATTATTTTATAATGGTAATAACAAATAAAGAAGAAGTGGAAGAAGAAAGGAACTTGAAAAGGGGTGGTGAAATCATTACCTCTTCTTCGGATTCTTCCTTTTTATTTGATCAAAAGGGCCCTTAGGTTGGCTTTCTAACTAAAGTAAGACCTATAGGATGAATTGAGGGATGTTGAGATAGTTTTTGGGCAGATTTTGGCCGAGCTAAATGGCTTTGAAGGTGTGAATTAATGAGAAGGGCGAGTGTCCTTTTATAAGAGGGGCGGGGGGCACCTTTGGAAAAGCTAGAAATATTATTTTATAATAAATTCATATTCGGTTTTTAATTGCTCCAAAGTGGATTATTTAAAAGTTAAGGTGGGTATTGGTCTAAAACCACTCAAACAATAGAATTTAGACAGGTTTGGGTCATTATATTAACCTTATCTTTTAGTTTTAACTCTTAGTTAATTAGTTTGACACTTACCATGTCACTTTTTATTTTTATATTATATTGTTAATAAACTTACTATATACCCACAAGAGACCCCCCAAGTGGTCCATTAATGACACAAATATCATGATATAAGTCTCTTGGCCGATCCTTAGATTTTTAGGAGTTAAATATCAATTAATAATATAATATTTGTTTTAAAAACTCTTTTATTTCAATTTTGACACTATTTGGATAATTGATTTTTGTGAAAATCATAACAGATTGATTACTTCGAACAAAGTTAATTAAATCATTCCTAACATGTCATATTAACCTATAAAAGTAGTGTAATTCATAAAAAGTCTCAAATTATTTTTATTTGGGTATTTATAATATCAATTATTTTAATTTTTCACTATTTTGGTAATTACTGCATCATCATTGTGTCATACATAAATTAAATTATTTAATGTCTAAAAATTATAAATAAAATATCATTATGTGGGAAAGCTTTTTATCTTTCTAATGAATATTTACAATCGAATTTATCTTATGTATAACCCTATATTTAAAATGTTTTAGTAAATAAACTTTGATTTTAACTCTTTTAACTCTTCTTTGAATTAAATAATAATAAATGTCCTAATCTAATCCAAGTGGACCTAAATGATAATATTTT
This sequence comes from Viscum album, assembly GCA_963277665.1. Taxonomy (NCBI): domain Eukaryota; kingdom Viridiplantae; phylum Streptophyta; class Magnoliopsida; order Santalales; family Viscaceae; genus Viscum; species Viscum album. The sequence continues at coordinate 1,868,651,775 of OY728129.1, read as the reverse complement.
ATTCCTAAGGTTGTTTTTGGTTGAATTAATCTTATCCAATAGAATTAGGACATGTGTTAGGGTAATATTAATATCATTTTTACCCTTAATTACCCTATTTACTTTTAACCGTGGTAAATAAAAGTAAAAAAGTTACTATTCACCAAAAATTATTTTCATCTCAATGAACCACATTTTACTCCATGAAATTAACCGTTTCTCTCGGATTTTTGAAATTCCACTCACAGAAGCGGTAAAATTAAGTTTTATGAAAAATTCAATTTTTTAACTACCACTTAGTGGTTTCACTATTCATCAAAAAACGATGTTTTTCAGAAAAAGACCAAAAAATCACCGTAGGCTAATTTCGATATTCTGAATCCAAAAATGAAGTCCATTTTGAAAAATAAAATTTATAAATTTCAAAAAGTGGGTATTACTATTCATAACGGCTAGTTTGATTGGTTGTGGTGTGTTAGAACTCAATGTTGCGTACGACACATGTTATTGCATTATTCAAAAAGAATCGTACCGTAGAAGCTTGGGGTGTTATATATAAAAATGAAATCTAGCAAGACCACTGGATCATACAAGAGTCAAGACAACTGACACTGAATAAAACCTATGTATTCACAATATAAGGGTGAGAACCAAGGCTCATGGTGTAATGCTCAAGTGGAAGACATGATCATTGGACACCATGATCTTTTCGTGTGTCCTACAAAGACACACAACAACACCTGGTGACATCGCCCAGATCTCACGACACCCCTTTTACATGTCATCTGGTACATGTGGAATACTCCAAACATGTCAGAACAAGTCGCATGTTTCCCCTATAGACACCACTTTTATATTGCGTACCCCATGGGTCCATCACCCGGGACTTGTGATGCCCTCCAAAACATCTTCTAAATCCTATAATGGTGTTCTCTCATGTAATCTGAGTATTTTAAAAGCACCTGGTCATGAAATCCAAGCCCTCAAGGCACCCTCTGGGCAAGTTAGATGAGACTCCTGACACCCTCCATAAATCTCGTCTAGGTTTCACGATGTCTCCCATAGGTGTCATCCAAGATACACAACACCCATCATACTATGCCACAATGACTCTTATGAGACCCCCCATATGTGTCGAGCCAAATAATGTTATGCCTCCCAGGACAAGTTGGCTTGGTCAAGCGATACGCTTAAGATAAGGAAGCCATGTCATTTAGGGAAGCCTCGGTGAGTAAACCACAACATATGTGAACTATGAGAACTTTGATTTCCTCCATAACGGGGATATGTAGGATGCCTTCTTAAGGAATGAGCTTGATACCAAACATCCCAGGGACTATCAAAATAAAAAATTCATATATCCATATGCCATGAGGCTGATCATTTTCTCCCCCTTGATTCTCACCCTGAACATAGATCATTTGAGTTTAGGGGGGGGGGTGCAACAAGCACCTCACTAGTATCATAAATCACTTCCATCTAGGGAAGCCTCAATGTATATGTCACAACATAAAGGGAACCATAACAACTCAAATTTATACCATATTTAGGATATGTAGCCTACCAATCCTCAATATTTGAGCTCCATATTGGTTAACCATGACAATCCTGATATCTAAACCCCTTCATCTGAAGCAATGACATTGATCACATGATACCCCTTGTTTCTCACAACAAGAATGGATCACATGGGATTAGGTAATTAAACTAGTCATGTCATCTGCTCCATAAACCTCAGGGTCATAGGGAAAACATCATTATGTAATCCTTAGTATCAGAAAAACTACAATTACTTTTATTCCTACCATAAGCAGGATATGTAGTATGTATCCCCGAGACTCGACCTCAAATATATGTCATCACAGTACCCAATTATAATTCATTCTACATGATATTAAACTGAGCCAGTTAAAAAAACTATGTGGGTTTTGATTCCAATAATAATCATGATACATATGACTCTCCACACTAGCTCAATCCCATTCTCATAATATTAATCACCTCCTTATATGGGGGGATATTCCGAAACATTTGGTTATACAACTTCAGCATATAAAAAACAGCTTGTTACTAGAAAGTGGTGAAGAACCTTAGATTCATACAAATGGAATCACCCAAGAGGTCCCAATCTTTTCCATATAAAGAGGAATTAACCTATAGTCATTTTTATGGTAACCGGTCCCACATCGGGATCAGTAAAACATTCATGGGAATTTATAAATCTATAAGAGAGTATAATAGTAGGAAAAAATTCCCCTAAAAAGTGTTTGATGAGCCTGAACTCCCATCATCTTGACCAATGTGAGTCCCCAATAGTCGATGGACCTGAAAACCCTGATGATCGTCGGTGTTTGGAAAGAAGGTCCATAACCAGCTATACATAAGGGAATAATTGGGAGATTATAGGGAAGATGAAACAAATAGAGTAACCAATATGTGCGATTAATGGGGTTCATAAATCACCACTTAAAAAATCATCATGGGAAATCCCATTACATGTTCCCATCCAAAACCCAACAAAGCTTCCATATTGCACGATGTAACAACTAATATAACTATTATTTTATAAACATATACTACCTATTTATATCTGCATACTTACTAAATTTACATGGATAATTATTTCTTAGATAAGGATAAATAACATTGGAATAATCATCACCTACCCCCTACATTTATTTTTTTTTGGATTAAAAATCTTAAGATAATTCACTACATAAGAACCCCATTTCTAAAAGTGAAATTATTTTGCAACATCATATGGAAACCTTTAAAACAATTAACATTTACAATATTTATTTGTATAAAAATATTTAATCATGAAACCTTTCATCATTTACACTTATCCTCTAGAGTTTCCTACCCTTTATATCGGTTATACAACATTTAAGAAGTGGTTTGATTAACTTTTTGATTTCCAATGGTGGTTTAATACAACTAGGAATTTAAAATACAGTTTTTATACCTATTAAAATATTTTTCCAAATATGTATTATATGTCCTTATCCATAAAATATTTTAATTTTTTGATAATTTTTAGAATACCATAGTTGTTTTATAATACCAATTGTTTATGTCAGATTAGTTCCTTGACCCCAGCTATTCAAAAATAGTAAAAAATGGATGTATGAGACATAAAAGAATTGTTGTCCTATTTAAATATATTAATACCATTTACATTTTATCTCTCGGGTTTTCAACCCCATGGATCATAACTCCCCATTAATTTTAAACCATATCAAATCATTTAAATAAACATTAAATTAAATTAGGATAGGGATACCTAAGATATCATTAGAGTAAGGATTATGGTTGGTCGTTGTAAAACAACCCTTGGTTTTGAAATTTATTTTATTCTTATATAGTTATAATTTTTGTACACCACTTATATAAACCTCTTTATTAATATACTAATATTATCAATTTTTTGGCTTGGGATTCATTTTCTATTTTATACATACTCCACATATGCATGTACTTTTTTTAATGAAATACCAATTTATTCCTTAAAATACTTTTTTATTTATGTATGTATCTCTCCACCAACATTTCTTTTATGATTTATATTGTTATTAATGATACCACCCAAGCATGATTTCCAAATATATCATTAAAAGTCTAAAAATGGAACATCTACCTTTATAATTTAGGGTTGGTCCATAAATTACAATTTCCTAAAAAATAGAGAATTAACCTTCTTTATCATCAATTGTTTTCTTTATATATGGGAAAGGGTGAATGTATCATCATTGTAGATTAATGAACCCTAAATTGTGCTCCATTTGTCAACTATAAAACTATAAATCTATTTTCCAAGATAACATATTTCTATTCATGGTAAATATTCTCCTTGTATATCTAAGGAATATAATAACTACTAATGATATTTTTATCTCCTGTCCTGCTATATTTTCTTACCATATACACACAGTTATCTTATATACAACATATCATATTGAAATAATTTCTTTTTTAGTTTTTTCTTGATTGAGATGTTGATAAAATAGTTTTTATTCCACCATTATTCTATTGGGCCACTGAATAAACACATATATTCTACCCCATCCTTCAAATGTAGAAGAATATTACTGTTACCTTCTTCTTAGTTCCATTACTTCCACTCATTTTGAAGATGTATTGTTTATTATTATTTCCATATTCAACTATTTTCACTATTAATTTATTGATTCTGCAATGAGATGTATATTCTTCCATTCATTAGAGGTTTTTAACCACTCCTAGATCTATTTGATCTTTACATTATTTTCCTTTAGTTAAGAAGTCATATTCTTTAATCTAGAGTTAGAATTAATTTTAAAAAGTATACTTACTTTATATTCTATATTGAGGGGAAAAATTATGACCTTTAACTCATTATATCTTATCATTTGTTTTATAATCTCTCATTAAATTTATTTAAGAATATAACTTTATCCTTTTGGTCTTGCCCAAATTTACCCAAGATTTTAGGGTTAAGCGGTCGCTTGTAGTCTAACTTGGGTTGTCGAATCCTCAGATACCTAAGAAGTATCCCATAGACATGTACATTCTATGTATTGTTTTTGGCCAGTAAGTGGCAACTTGGGTTGAATTTAGATTGGTTTATTTTAATGCTAAATGACTTGAGTTAATTCAATTTAAAATAATGATTTGATCCTAGGATATCACTTGGGGTGTATTGGATGCATTCATTTTTCAACTATTTCAATTTATTATATTTGATATGGGTTCATTTAAGAAGATCAGTAAATAGAATCACATACTGGTTTAATTCCTAGAAACCATAATACTAATCATATATAAACTTGAAGGATTAAATTTTTGAGCACTCCAAGGTAAAGGTTCGTATTATCACTTGAAGGGTGTGGCCTTAAATTCAATAAGGGAGAATTAGTTTAAGGATCGTCAAACAAAATTATCAATTAAAATAAATGATTAAACATTAATGGAATGAGAAATAACATTCAATACAACACCTTTATACTCCCTTTTATCAACCCATAAGTGGGTTCTCTCCATTTATGTTATGGTTTCAATGGAAGAGGGAATTAGACTCGTGATGGAGGAATTGAAGAAGTAAGAAAAGACAATGAAATAACGATCACTCCACCTTTGTGTGATAATTCCACAAGATTTGGTGTGAATAAATCCAAAAAATTAGCCAAAGGTTTCATCGTGATATGAATAATAACAAAATAATAGAAGAATAATATGTTTTATTAAGAAACTAAGGTGAATTGAACAACATACATGATAAAGACAAACTCAAGGCAACAAAATTACCATATAACATTACAATTTAACAAAGAACCAAAGATCATAAAATACTACACAAAAAATTCTTTAAATAATAATTTTGGAAGACTTGGGTAGATCCCCCAACCATAAAAATAACCTCACTAGAGTATTGTAGGCCTAGGGTGGTGGAAAGTAAGAGAGAGTGGACTTCTTCACCATTGGCCCGAAGTGGAAGTCAGCTTGCAGCCACCGAACAGAGGTGCCAAAATGAAATTCTAGATGGACTAGTTTGAGTGGCCCAAAGACAAATAAAATGGATTCAAATTTTTTTCCAAACATCATTTAACTTTTCTGCCCAAAATCATTTTTTTGCGAGTTATGATCGAAATGGTGGAATGTTTTTCTAGGACGCAGAATCTGCCCCAAAATTTCATCTTCAACTTGGTCCACCTATAACTCCATTAAAAAAAATCAAAATTAGCTATTGTCTCTATTGCATGAAATGTTCCCCTTGATGGCCTATATCTTCAGTTCATGTTTCTGAATTATGGGGCTTGGATCTTGGCCAATATAGTAGTTTTATTGGGCTTCTATCCAGTTCAATTCGCCCAGAATGTTGTTAGTTCAAGGCCCACTTTGGTGGTCTTCCAATGTGAATCCTTAAGTGATCCAAATGTATGAATTGTTCCCAACGTAATGAGAATCATGAAAATTAAATATGAAAATAAAATAAAGACCGTTTGGTATTTTATATGGTGTTAAAAAATGTACTATGTAATAGTGCATTTTAAGAGGTAATTGTAATCATAATATGAATTAATATTCAATTTGTAAAATTAAATAAAAATGGTGTTTATTAATAATGAATAAAATTAATATTATAATATAAATAATGAATATTATCCTCTTTTAGGGGATAATAAAACCCCCAAATTGAGTTTTTCTTGTCTTGAAATTTTTTTTTCTCAAAAATATGAAATTTGAATTCTGTTTTCCAAAAAACATTTTAATACACAATGATCACCAAAATAACTCATACCAAACAATTATAAAACCCATAAAAATTATTTAAAACAAGCTAGTTATAGAGGCATATCACAAGATCAAACCAATTCCATTGTTCAAATTCATCTCTACATTTCATCCAATTTCAATTAAGCATGATGAAGTGTTCTGCATCACAATAGACATGGGGGTTTATCTTTATTCAAGGGAGAAAAGATAGAAGTTCTAGGTGGAATCAAATTTTAATATTAAGGTGAGTATTTATTTTATTCATTTAATTTTTTTTAGGTTTTTTGTTGAAATTTTTCCATGGTAATTGAAATTGAACTCAATCGAGTCAACCCATGTAGCAAGACTCTGCAGAAGACTCCCAGTTTTAGAAACCTTAGGGAACCAGGTAAAGAACACATAATCAGGTATCATCTTGAGTTAACTAAATCAAAAAAAAAATTAAAATTACAAAAAATAGAGATAAAATTACCAATTCTAGATCAAACAACTATGGTGTCCCGATCCCCAAGTGTCGAAAGTCACACATTAGGTCAATCCATTGCTCTATGCACAATTGATTTTTTTATTATTTTTGTCTATTGATTTTTTTTTATTTTTTTGGATACTCATGTTAAAATTAAAATTATCACCAAAACTATTTCATTTATTATAGGAACCCAAGAACTCAAACTAATATCCCAGAATCTAGAGAACATGCATTGTGTTTTTTTGTTATTAAAAGGATGAAAATATAAATAGTGAAAAATCATATCAGAAAACTGCACTTTCCAAAATCTATGCACATGAACATAAAATTGCATTAAAATCAGAATTAAGGCATGAAAAATTATTTTATATTCAATTTCAAAGTGTGTATTGTGTATTATCATGTTCAACGATAAAGAAATTTGTCCTTCCACATATTTTTTTACGTACACAAAAGAAATTTTTTATTTCATCTCCCCCAACTAAAAATAACACTGTCTTGAGTGTTTAAATACTAGAAAATTTAGAAGGGGATATAGTTATAGGAGAGTACTTCAAAAAGATATTTAAAATAATAAACATTTAACAACGTCACATGGTTTTTGAAGTTTATGTTCATGAAACTCCTCACTACTGTTTTGATCTCAAAGTCACTCAGAGAAGCCTTGCTAATGATGAAAGTTTTTCTTTATAAACCTGGAGTAAATATGAATTGCCTAAAAATACGTCAAACTCATTAGAAACTTAATCATACACACCAAAAAATTTATAACACAATGGGAACCCCTTGAGGATCCCTTAATAAAAAAACACAAAAACACAAAAAATATAATCAATGCAGAAGTGGGATTGCCCCCGTAAAGAACTTAGTTTAATTTCGTTATCTCGACATAAACCCCCCAACTTACCCAATACAAAATTTCAACTTTTTAAATATTATATTTTCACCACATCCAATAGATAGTTATTGGTGCTCTATTGGGTTTGGTGGGAAGGTTTGGAAATTGATTCAAGAAAAATCATATAGCTCCCAGTGAATAAGCCAATCCCATTAAAATCCAAAAGGGTCGATCCAATTAAATTTTTAATCATGATTAATACATCAATGAATATTTTATTATCATTAGAGTTAAGAGAGTATGAAATGATTTTTTTGTTATACCCTATGATGGAAGACTTGAGAGAGGATTTATGGACCTTGAATTTGAGATGGGGATTGCTAACATATTCAAACATAGGTTGGGACTTTGAATCAAAATAAATTTCATTTTCCAAATTTCTCAACAGAATTGGTTCATTTGGAACACAATATTCAACCAACTAATTAGATATATCTGTTTCATGAATGGATATGAAATTTTAGTTTTTGATTTCTACTAATTTTTTAAAGATTTTTGGTTTTGAAAAATCATCAATAGAGAAATATTTAGGACACTCAATCTATGATGTCAAATTTACCTCTTGTGAATCCAAAAAATAAATTTCATCTTTATTTAAAGACCCTTAAATAATGCCTTTATATTCTTTATATATCCAAAATAAAAAAGGTTGGTTCTTCAAAAATTTTATTAGTTGTTTTCGGGAGAAAATAATCTTACATTAGTGACGAGGAAGGAACAATCTGAGTGGGAATGGGTTCCATATCTGTTTCAATAATTTTCTGTTATAATATTGAGGTTGAAACTTCCAAATTCATTTTATCCATTTGTTCACACATTTTTTCAAAACAAATTTGGGGATTATGCTGGATAGGAGCTTGGAGATCATGGAATTCCATAATATTGATCTGTTCAACCATTCTAGAGAGGGATATAAATTTATCCTTTGAATATTCATCATCCCAATTATTGTACATGTCACCGGGGGTGTGGTAATAAATCAAGGGTTGATCAAAAAAATTTAATAATTAAGTGCTTCGAAATATTGATTTTAAATTTAATTCCAGTGTGGGTTTGTGACATGGTAAATTGGAAGATACTCCATTGGAGAATACTAAAAGTTGGATTCTAGATTCTGAGGACACAAACAAACATAAAGGGATAAATTTAAGAGAGATGAGGGTGAGAATAGAGAATTTGGGCTGACAAAAGGATTCTAGTGTCTATTATAAATTACTTAGGTCCTTGGAAATGGTACTGAAATTTTGTCTCCAATAAATTTAACTAATATTTTAGGGTTAAGCGTAGATTAGATTGGGTTGTCGAATCCTCAGAGACATAAGAAGTAACCTAAATACATGTACATTCTATGGATTTTATTTGGCTATGAAGTGTAAAAATTGGGTTGATTTTAGATAGGTTTAATTGAATTATATAATACTAACGTTAATTGAATTTAAAACAATGAGTTGACCCTAGGTTATCATTTGGGGTGGATTTCATGCATTCCTTTTTATGCTATTTCAATTTCTTAAATTTAATATGGGTTCATTTAAGAATATCAAAAAAATCATCACTTACTGGTTTAATTCCTACACAACATATTACTAATCACCTATACACTTTAATGATCAATGTTTTGAGAACTCCAAGGTAAAGTTTTGTATTAGAACTTGAAGTGTGTGGACTTAAATTCAACAAGGACGAATGAGTTTAAAGACCGTCAAACAAAATTCCCAATTAAAATAAGTGATTAGACATTAATGGAGTGAGAAATAACAACAAATAAATACCATTGATACTCCCTTGTATCAAACCATATGTGGATTAGCCCTATATTTATGCTATGGTTTCAATGGAAGTAGGAATTAGACTAAAGATGAAAGAATTAAAGAAGTAAAAAAAGACAATAAAATAATAATCACTCCAAAGTTGTGTGATAATTTCACAAGGTTTGGTCTGAAAAAATTCACACATTGATCCAACAATATCAACATGATATGGAGAATAATATAATAATAGTATAAAAAGAAATTTTATTAAGAAACTATAGTGAATTGAAAATCTTACATGTGAATGACAAACTCAATGAAACAAAATCGCAACATAAAATTACAATTGAACAAGGAACCAAAGATCGTAAAAAAATACAACACCACCAAGTTAAATAGGAATTTTAGAAGAATTGGTTGGAACCACCAATAGTAAAAATCATCCCAGTTGAGTATGGTAGGCTTAGGGTGGTGGAAAGTATGGGAGAGTGGACTTCTTCACCCTTGACCCAAAGTGGAAGCCATCTTGAATCCACCGAACAGAGGCACCGAAATGACCTTGTAGATGGAAAAATTTGAGTGGGCTATAGAAAAATAAAATGGAGCCTTGTATGTCTCTGAACATATTCTAAAATTTCATCCCAAATTCAAATTTTTTTCTATTTATGATTAAAATGGTGGAATGTTTTTTTGGGCCGCATAATCTGGTCCCGAATTTCATCTTCAACATGGGCAGCCAATAACTACATTAAAACATCCAAATTATATCTTTTAACTATTATATTAAATGTTCCACTTGATTTAATCTATCTTCAGTTAAATGTTCAGAATTATTGGTCTTCGAGATTGATTTATATTGTAGTTTTATTGGGCCGCTTTCCAGTTCACTTCTCCCAGAATGTTGTTAGTTCAAGGCCAAATTTGGTTGTCTTCCATTAAGAATATTCAAGTGATTTAACAGTATGAATTTTTTCCAATATAATGAAAAACTTGAAAATTAAATATGAAAATAAAATCAATCCCATTGGGTATTTTATATGGAGTTCAAAAATGTACCATGCAATTTGGCATTTTAAGAGAGAATTACAATCATAATGTGAACTAATGTTCAACTTGTAAAATGAACTAAAAATGGTGTTTATGAATAATTAATCACTTGAATAGTATAATATAAACAATTAATATTATCCACTTTCAGTGGATAATCATCTTTCAACAATGAACCAAACTTTTTAATTTCATGATTTATGGAAACATTTACTTTCTTTAGAATTTTTTATCCATTCAAAAATATTTCATCAAATCAGTGTCCACTTCAAAAAAAATTATCATTAAACCAAAAATTCATATAGGGAGTGAATATACTTTTGGATATTATATAAACATTCTCTATTTTGATGAATATATGTTGGTGAATTTTCACTTATGAAAACACCATTAATTCTATCATTTATGAGGGAATATTGATTTTTATATTTTCCATAATCATCCAAAGCGATTTTAGAATCTGATTTAATAATAGAATTAGAATAATTCACAAAAATTGGATATTTAACATTATAATGAAACTTATTATTATTCTTATTTATCTTTCCTTTTTACATAACATAGTTTACATCTACATTGTTTTCTTGTTTCATGTTAAAATCATGTTTTTAATATTTTCTTGAAGTGGGTTTATCCAAATTTATGCTCCCCCTTATTTCCTATATATCATCTCAAGTGACCTACACACATCTAATGAGGGAGAAAAATTATAGGATCTTTTATGTACGTTAATGTAAAATTATATTGCAAATATTTTTTCGATCCTTTTCCTCTAATTCATTCACTATGGTTTATTAAATAAACATCCTAATGAACCTGCTTTAAAACATCCAAACAAAAACCTTATAAGAAGTTAATAATTTCTGTATAAGAACCAAAATAATTATTTCCATTATAAAATAGGTGCTTTATCACATATTAAATGTTTGAAAAGATTCTAAATGGTTATATATATAGAACTTTAATTACAAATCATTTGTATTTTATACCATATAAGACCCGAGACACCCTAATATGGGGGTGAATCATGATACATAGTGATTGAAATAATTTCTCATTATATTATTATGTTCCCAAGACCTTTTTAAACATTTTTCACATGTTTGAGGTGTTTTCTTGGTTAACCACTAAAGGAACGTCCAAGGAGAATACACTGACAATGGATCAACATGCCCAAAAATAGCCAAACCCATTAAATTTTTTATAATGGGGTTTTGAAAGTATCACCATCAATACAAGGATATTCCACTTCTTGTTTCTTATTTCCATTAATTTAAGATTTTTCTTGAATAATTTATCAACTTATGTTTTATCATCATTAATTTGATGATGTGTTGGACTACCTTCGATCAACAAAATAGTCAATATGATTAATTTTCCATGATTTGATTATCCTTTGAACATTATATCATGAATTTATACTTAATTAATTATAGATGGTTTCAACTCCATGAGGCGAGGTTGATGTTTATTGTTTTCAAAATATAATATAAATAACACATTATTATTCCATATGAAGAATTTTTTTCGCTAGAATTGTATTATTTCACGATTTTTTCACCTAATAGATGTATTAGTGTTATTATTTATTATTTTTTAAATTACAGATACAAATATATTCTAAGGATCCTTTTATTCCCATTCTTATGATTTAGATATTTCAATGTATTAAAGTACCATTTTTTTCAAAAAAATACAACAAGTTAATAGACCTAAAAAAACTAACCCCTTTGATTCGAGGGTTGAGATCAATACTTCTTTTACATGTTTACCATATTCTTATTGGGAGTACCACATAAAGTAATGTGGTTATTAAGTGACTATTTATCCCTATTAATCCCCAAAATATTGACCTAGATATTCTTATTTTAAATTTATAAAAAGCTACAAGGTAATCTAGAAACTACCTATTCATGGTGTGTTCTTCCATACGAATGTGTAATATTATCTTTCACAGCTTTAACACAATGTGAAATTTTTCTTGATTATGTAGCCTTCTTTCAAATAATTATATCCCCATTCTCAAAAAACTATATTAATTTAATTCATATAAATTTTATGGAATGTTTCATCAAATATTCCAATACTTATTAAATATTTATCTTCACATGTTATGATATAATCATACTCTAAAACCTAGAGGTTTATAAATAACAAGTGGAACTAAAATTCATTGCAATTATCATTGTAGTGCATCACATGTCATGAATTGGGGTATCCTATCATCATCCCAGATGCTCACCCATGTCAGGTTTTGGATTTTTCTTGATGATGTAAGTGTATTCACTTATTCACAATCACTATAATAATCCTAACCAACATTACAATGAAGAAACAATTTCGTTGTATGGACCATTTCAAATTGACAGATATTCTGAAGATTAGAATGCTTTGTTCATGGAATGAAATCCTGTGGTGTGGCGTGTATCACAAAACTCACTATTTTAAAAATGAAAAAGTTTCACATAGTTCTAAAATGACTTGTACTTATGAATTTTTATGTATTACATATCTTAATATTCAATAAAAATTACCTGATTTTTAGTTGTTGAAAAAATCCCCAAAATACTCTAATATTAAAACCACATTTTTATAAATAAATGTCTTTGATTTGTTTCCATTTTTCAAACTTTATCTCCATTCACATCATGATCTATTACCTTGCACCATTATTTATTTAGGGTAATTATAAAACATGATCCATGTTTTTCATCTAGCCACTGTATTTCAACATGAACCACCAACCAATCAAAACACATCATTAAGAATAAATTGATAAATTTATAAAAATGCATCTCCTTTTATTTCTCCACAGCTAAAAGTATTTCCATGTGTTCCCATGAATATCATCACATACAAAATCCAAGAATTTTTGTATGTGCTTTCTAATATCACACTATTAATAAATCTAATAGATCACACTCAAGTATAAATCCAATTTAGCTATTTTCAATTAATACTACATAGAAACCCTTTGGTTAGAACATTTATATATGTCATACCATAACACCCCAACCCCAGGTACCCAGATCTAGTGCATTATTTTAATACATTGGCATGATTACAAGGAATCAAGTCCTGAAGGGCCGATCAGTTTAGCAGCCTTGAAAAATAGATTACATACATTAACTTTACATTACAATTTCAAACAAAGTACACAACATAAATAGTCTTTTAAGAACACCATATTTACCTTTAGCTTAACCCTACTTAACAATCATAATACATATCTTGGAAATCCTGGGAAAATAAAACATAAGAAAGGGGTGAGCTCAGATGTTCAGTAAGGGTAAATAATTTAGCGGAAGCTATAAAATTTTAAGGCAAGATGTGTAATAAAAACAAAAGCCTTTTAAACATAAACTTGAACATAACATGGTAAAAATAAATAAAAAATTACCATATAAACATGCACATGGATATTCTACTAGTCGAATAATTACATGTAATAACTGATTTCATAATTAGGGAATGCATAATTCCAGACATTCTGAAACATTTTGTCAAGGCCTCATCCAAGATGTCTAAAAATGATTAAGGCATCGGCCAAAAACAAATATCCAATTGGGAAAGGCCTCAGCCAATTCCATGTCTAATTGTCTCATGAGACCTACTGATGCATCGAGGACCAATAGCGGGCTCCACCTATCACTTACTAAGTCCAATACATTCCTCATATGAAAAGGTTTAAACATAACATAAACATTCGTATTAAAACTAGAATACAAAGTGTTAATACTTTAACCATAAACCATGAATGGTATAAAAATAACACATCTACAGACAATCATATTACAAAACCTTCGATACAATATGGAATATTTGTATCATAATAAATGAACTTCAAATATGTTTAAAATCCATCAAAGGATGCTGACATAGATGAAAATGATTCCTAAAACTCTTTGAGAGAAATACACTTTTTTCATGAAATCGTTTGTAAGTATCACAATTTATAAAGGAAGTCATTTAAAAGATATTTTTGAATCAAAGTGTCCCATACCACTTTTAAACTTTTTAAAATAGTTATTATTTCAAAACATTCATGTCTATATAAATAAATCTTTAAAATCGTTTTGAAAATATGGACATTAATTAAAAGGGTTTAGAAAGATAAATCTTTAAAACATTTAACATGATGATCTAGTTAAATAGAACCTCCCATAAAACCTTAAAATATTACTTTTGAAAAAAAAATTATGATATATGAGTATCTATGATAAGTATGTCCCAGAAAATACTTACACATGAACAATCTCGGATAATAATGAGATTGAGGAAATAACCCTTACCTTGCACTTTCCTTTAGTCGAGGGTACGTTTAATCTCCAGTATGAAGATCTTAGTATGTTATTAAATTATACGAAAACCATATTAATATCTATGATATCATACACGATTCATTTATGACTTTATACTACCCATTTAAGAATAATTTCCATGTTAAATCAACATTTTGGGTAATAATTATTTTCTTTATCGTACGTGTTTAACTTGTTACTCTTGATTGTATCACATAGATCAAGATTTAAATACTTCCAAAATATAAAACATGATTTATATATCATTTATATTTAGAATATAAATATGTATAAAAGACATATATATCAAATAAAAAACACCGTTTATGGAGACGGTAGTCCGTATGTACGCATAAACGCGGTTTCTGTCTTCATATCATATTGAACGGAACTAAGTGAATAAGATATATGCAAGTACATATATATATATATATCCAGTAGAATTATTATTTCATATATTACATACTTATTAGTAATATATATTTTTATAATCATTGATGAATGGTGAACGTGGAAATGAATCTCATCGCGTCGTGGAGACGGTAATCTGTACGTACGCACGACCGACAATATCATTTATTTAAAGGTGTCGAATTGGATGGTATATTAATTTTACAGATACATTATCATTTTATTTTCATTATTGATATACATATTACTCATCATTATATCCATCCAAATAACATAGTGTTGAATAACAAATTACACCACGGTGTGGAGATGGTAAGTCGTACGTACGCACACATGGTGACATTATCATTCATAAGATGGATAGAATAATGAATATAGTTGTGACATATTTATAATAACATCACAGTATATATAATATACTGGAATTATTATTTTATAATGGAAACAACAAATAAAAAGTAAGTGGAAGAATAAGAGAACTTGAAAGAGGGTGGTGAAATCATTACCTCTTCTTCGGGTTCTTCCTTTTGATTTGATCAAAAGGGATTCATAGGTTGGATTTCTGACCAAAGTCCTCTATGATGAAGGTAGGATAGTTGGGTGGATATTTGGGAAGGGTTTTTCCGAGCCAAAAGGCTTTGAATGTGTGAATTAGAGTGAAGGGGGAGTTCCCTTTTATAAGAGAAGTGAGGGACACCTTAGGAAAAATGTAAAATATTATTTTATAATAAAATCATTTTCGATTTCTAATGGATCCAAAATGTATAATTTAAAGAATAAGGTGGGTATGGGTCAAAAACTACTCAAAAAATAGGTTTTATATAGGCTTAGGTAACCATTTTGACCTTATCATTTAGATTTAACTCTAAGTTAAATAATTTAACTTTTACTGTGTCTTCTAGTATTCTTACACTATATAGTTAATAAACATACTATATACTTCCAATAGAATTCCAATTGGTTCCTGAATATCATATATATTATAATATAAGTTTTTTGGTTGAACCACATATTTTTAGGACCATTATATCAATTAATAATATAATATTTTTTTTAAAAACTATTTTATGTCAATTTTGACACTATTTGGTATTTGTTTTTTGTTAAAATCATAACAGCATGATTACTTCACAAAAAATACATTGCATCAATACTAACATGTCATATTAACCTTTAAAATTCGTGGATGTCATAAAAACGTTGAAATTATTTTTATTTTAAAATTTATAGTACCATTTATATTATTCTTTCAATAATAAGGTAATTACTGCATCATCATTGTGTCATTAATAAATTTCATTATTTAATATTTAAAAATTATAAATAAAATACCATTATTTAGGAAATACTTTTAGCTTTATAATTAATATTTTTGTCTAATTTATATTATGTATAACCCTATATTAACAATGGTTTAGTTATTAAATGTTGATTTTAACTCTTTTAACTCTTCTTTAAATAAAATAATAATAAATTTCTTAATCTAATAAAAGTGGACCTAAAGAGTCATATTTTATTCATAAGGTTGTTTTTGGTTGAATTACAATTATCCAATAGAATTATGACAGGTTTTAGGGTAATAATAATATCATTTTACCCTTAATTAACCTATTTACTATTGACCGTCGTAAATAAAAATAAAAAGTTACTATTCACAAAAATTTATTTTTCTCTTATTGAACCACATTTTACTCCCTGATATTACCCGTGTGTCTCAAATTTTTGAAATTCCACTCACAGAAGTGGTAAAATTATGTTTTATGTGAATTAGCAAATTCTCCTAGGAGATTGGTAAAAGACGGTGAAAAGTTCAATATAATTTTTATATATCTAAAATTATTATAAACTGACTCCAATGAATTAAATTGAACTTATATAGGTATTATGTATCTATTTTGACATAAAATAAATTTAAATAAAATAAATAATTATTTAAATAAAAATTTGGTTTTAAACTATAACTCAGTGTTTTTCACTATTCATCAAAATTGAAAGTTTTCAGAAAAATACCAAAAATTCACTCCAGGCTAATTACGATATTACAAATCCAAAAATGAAGTCTATTTTTCCAAATTCAAAACATAGAAGTCTCATTTATTAATTTAAAATTAATTCTCGTTGTCAAAACAAATAGCGCGTTTTTAAGAAACCATAACTATCAAAAGATTGACAGTTGTTTATGTATAATTTCAATGTGAAATTAATTTCAATGACAAAAATTGGATTTAATGGTAAAAATATAATCTAATTATATTTTCAAAACATTAAAATGTATAATTCAACACTAGAAATTATTTTGATTAAAAAAGATGGTTTCAGTTAAAATATAGTATTTTCACTATTCACCCAAATATGAAAGTTATTAGAAAAATACCAAAAAATTATTGAAAGTAAATTATCATGTCCTGATTCTAAATAAGAAGTTTTATTTTTTCAAATTAAATATATAAAAGTTTCAAATATTGGATTTAAAAAGGGTTCACCATTAAAAGGTATTAAAATTGCATTTTTTGAAAAATAATTATCTTATCTGAAAAAAATGAATTTGTTCTTACATTATGTCTAAGAAACTCATAATATTGATTCTAAAATTATAAGGATTATATAATGTTCAAAATTCAGTTAATACTATTCATAACCTCTTTTGAACGTCCAGTTTGGTAAGTTGTGATGCGCTTGAACTCAGTGTTTCGTGTAGTGCAAGTTATTGCATTACTGTGAAGAAATAACGTACTATAAAATCTTGGGGTGTTACATTATTCCCTCCTTCAATAAATTGGGTCCTATTAATTTTAAATTGTTCTTCGAAAATAAAAGGTTGAAAGTAGAAAATACTTTGTGGGAAAACCCACATCGGAAATTGGGTTAATAAAATTTAGTCTTAATAAGAGGAAAAGTGGAATGAAAAAGTCACCGCCAAATTATGATCTCTATTAGGAGAACATTGGTTGAAATTAGAGACACATAATTGGAGGAAAAATGTAAATATTTATGGGGAGTGATTACGGTCATCAGTCACAAAAAATTGTAGAATTGAGGGCCTCAAAGCCATTAATCTATGATGATCGGTTCAACAAAACATAAGGTATGGGGATAACACATTTTTAGTTTTAAGATGCCTTACCTAAAGTTTATGAATTTATTTCTTCATATAATTAGAGAATATATATATATATATATATATAATTGAAAAGTATAGTCCATCTTTAAACTAATTTCTACCACAAACTAATCTTTCACTCTAAAAGATAATAGAACTTAAAAAATATTTTATTTACCCTATTCATTCAGGGTTCCAAAAAAAGGAATTTATAATTCATCTTCCATACCCTTTAAAAAACTACATTATACAATCCAGGACATCACGTAGGTCATTAATAGGTGATACACCCTTGCCTCCCTTCGGCTACGGGTTCATGTCTCGCGGCCTTGCCGGGCGTGAGGAGTTGTCGCCCGACCTCCAGGTTGTCCTTTTTATAGAAATCCAAAAATAACTTTAATAATAGTATCCAATTTCAAACTTAATCCATTCCAACCTTTCAAATTATCCAAAATACGTATATAAAAACTCTCAGTCCAAAATTTGTAAGGAAGTTAAACATAATGAGGATCCTTTTTTTCAGGTAATAACATGTGGACGCCTTCATCATGTATTCTTTTAAAACTCCACAACATCCCGAATTACCAAAATCGACCATCTCTTATTCTAGAATCACTACCTCATTATCATGACCATATTAAGGATTACCTTTCCTTCAACCATTTATTTTCCTAAAGGTGTAGCTTACTATTAAGTCAATTTTCTTAGAACCATATAATCTCAAATCCTTAATAAAATAGTACTGCAGTACAATCATTATTTATCTCCATAATTCATATAACTAGTATATTGTAGATACAACACTCAAATGAAATAATTCTATAATAACAACAAAAGAACACTAGTCATTCATCTTCATATGGGGTAGTATAATAACTTGATTATTATCCAATAACATCATTTGCGGTATACTGTTATGACTGGGACATTGATTCGCGTAGTGTCTCAACACTTTGTAGATGAAGCATTTTACATTTGAAAACATTTTATTACCCTTACAATCACGTGCTTGGTGTCCTTTTTCTCCACACTTATAACAAACTCCCATTTCCTTCAAGGATTTATCATGGTTATTATTTCCACATTTATCCCATATTGGAAAATCTATCTTTCCCTTATTCCCTTTCTCTATATTTCTTTCTACCATCCTTTTCTTCTCTGGCTTCCCTTAAATGCCATAAGACTCAGAGAATTATTTACTAATCTTATTAACACATTATACTATTTATTCATATGATGATAATACATGGGAGACTATTTCCTTTCTAAATGTTGGCTTAATACCCTGAATTTTATGACCCTTCTTACTCTTTGGATCATACGTATTTCTGGAGTTCTCATTCCTTCTACTGGGATCCATTTCTAAATAATGACATACACTAGGTTAGTTTATGAATCGCAATTCATAATTCCAATCATGTAAAATACTTAATGTATATTGAAAAATTTAGGGATATAATCCATAATCACAAAAATGTTTTATCTGAGGAGATATATACTCATAAACCCTTCATAGTGGTTTTGTTTAGAAAATAATAATTATCTTAACCATATCCCCCTGGATTGTCATAACCAAGAGTGAATCAAGGCCCGTTGTCATGCACCAGTTCCCATTCGAGTCTATCTCAAAGCGGTGTTTTCAGGTTTTACCCCTAGGTACATCTGTGCCAGAGCTGCCTCTACCTGCTCTTATCCAGACATTGATGTATTTCTTGGAAAACTCACAAAATATCTAAAATACCAAAATTATAGGATGTTCATTTATACTAATCCTCAAATTATATCTTAGGGTAATGTCCTCTAATCAGAGTTTATCTATATCTAGTTTACAAGGTTATTTCTAAACTTCCTCTAATACCAACTATAACACCCCAAACCCAATTACCCAGAGCTGGTGCATTATTTTAATACATTGCCATGATTACATGGAATCATGTCCTGAAGGACCGATCAGTTTAGCAGCCTTGGAAAATAGATTACATACATTAACTTTACATTACAATTTCAATCATAGTACACATCATAAATATTACATTGAAAATTCCATTGTTCCCTTTATATTAACCCTTCATAAAAATCATAATACACATCTTGGAAATAATAGGAAAATAAAACATAAGAAAGGGGTGAGCTCAGATGTTTAGTAAGGGTAAATAATTTAGCGGAAGCTATAAACTCTTAAGGAAAGATGTGTAATAAAAACAATAGCCTTTTAAACATAAACATGAAAATAATATGGTAAAAATAAATCAAACATTACCATATAAACATGAACATGGATATTTTACTAGTCAAATAATCGCATGTAATAACTGATTTCATAATGAGGGACTTTATAATGCCGGACATTCTGAAACATTTTGTCAAGGCCTCGTACAAGATGTCTAAAAATGATTAAGGCCACGGTCATAACCATATATTAAATTGAGAAAGGCCTCGACCAATTCTAAATCTAATTATATCATGATACCTACCGATGCAATGAGGATCTATAGCTAGCTCCACCCATCACTTACTAAGTCCAATACATTCCTCATATGAAAAGGTTGAAACATAACATAAACATTCGTATTAATACTAGCATAAGAAATGTCAATACTTTAACCATAAACTGTGAATGGTATAAAAACTACACATCCACAGTCAAACATATCAAAAAACCTTTGATAAAATATGGAATATACGTATCATAATAAATCAACTTCAAACAAGTTAAAAATCCATCAAAGGATACTGACAAAGATGAAAATGGTTCGTAAAACTCTTTGAGAGAAATACCCCTTTTTCATGAAATCATTTTTAAGTCTCAAAATTTATAAAGGAATTAATTTAAAATATATTTTTGAATCATAGTTTCCCATACCACTTTGAAACTTTTGAAAAGAGTTATCATTTCAAAACATTCATGTCTATATAAATAAATCCATATAATCGTTTTGAAAATATAAACATTAATTAAAAGGGTTTATGAAAAATAAATCCTTAAAACATTTAACATGATGATCTAGTTAAATAGACCCTCCCATAAAACCTTACAAGATTCCTTTTGAAAACATTTTTATGAAATATGGGTATCTATGATAATTATGTCCCAGAAAATACTTACACATGAACAATCTTGGATAATAATGAGATTGAATAAATAACTCTTACCTTGCACTTTCCTTTAGTCGAGGCTACGTTTAACCTCCTGTATGAAGATAGTAGTATGTTATTAAATTAAACCAGAACCATATTAATATTTATGATATCATACAAGATTCATTTATGACTTTATACTACCCATTTAATAATAATTTCCATGTTAAATTGACATTTCGGGTAATAATCGTTTTCTTTATCTTAAGTGTTTTAACTTGTTACTCTTGATTGTATCAATTAGATAAATATTTAAATACTTCCAGAATATAAAACATGATTTATATATCATTTATATTTAGAATATAAATATGTATAATAGACATATATATGAAATGAAAAACACCATTTATGGAGATAGTAGTCCGTACGTACGCATAAACGTTTTTTCCGTTTTCATATCGTATTGAACGAAACTAAGTGAATAAGATATATGTAAGTAAAAAAAACACACACACACATATAAATATCCAGTAGCATTATTATGTCATATATTACATACTTATTAGTAATATATATTTTTATAATAATCGATGAATGGTGAACGTGGAAAAGAATCTCATCGCTTCGTGGAGACGGTAATCCGTACGTACACATGGGAGACAATATCATTTCCTTAAAGGCGTGGAATTGGATGGTATATTAATTTTAAAGAGACATTATCATGTTATTATAATTATTTATATACATATTACTCATCATTATATCCATCCAAATAACATAGTGTTTAATAACAAATTACACCACGGCGTGGAGACGGTAAGCCGTACGTACGCACACATGGTGACATTATCATTCATAAGATGGATAGAATAATGAATATAGTTGTGCCATATTTATAATAACATCACAGTATATAGAAGATATCGGAGTTATTATTTTATAATTGAAACAACAAATAAAGAGTAAGTGTAAGAATAAGAGAACATGAAAGAGGGTGGTGAAATCATTACCTCTTCTTCGGGTTCTTCCTTTTGATTTGATCAAAAGGGATTCATAGGTTGGATTTATGACCAAAGTAAGTCCTCTAGGATGAAGGTAGTATAGTTGGGAGGATATTTTGGAAGGGGTAGGACGATCCAAAAGGCTTTGAATATATGAATTAGAGTGAAGGGGGAGTTCCCATTTATAAGAGAGGTGAGGGGCACCTTAGGAAAAACTTAAAATATAATTTTATAATAAAATCATTTTCGGTTTTTAATGGATCCAAAATGTATAATTTAATGAATAAGGTGGGGATGGGTCAAAAACTACTCAACCAATACGTTTTATATAGGTTTAGGTTACCATTTTAACCTTATCATTTAGATTTAACTCTAAGTTAAATAATTTAACTTTTACCGTGTCTTCTTGTATTCTTACACTATATGGTTAATAAACAAACTATATATTTCCAATAGAACCCCAATTGGTTCCTTAATGTCATATATATTATAATATAAGTTTTTTTTGGCTGAACCGTATATTTTTAAGACCATTATATCAATTAATAATATAATATTTGTTTTAAAAACTATTTTATGTCAATTTTGACACTATTTGGTATTTGTTTTTTTTTTGTTAAAATCATAAAAACATTATTACTTCAAAAACAATACATTTAATCAATACTAACATGTCATATTAACCTATAAAATTCCTGGATGTCATAAAAACGTTGAAATTATTTTTATTTTAATATTCATAATACCATATATTTGATTATTTCATTAATAAGGTAATTACTACATCATCATTGTCTCATTAATAAATTTCATTATTTAATCTTTAAAAATTATAAATAAAAAACCATTATTTATGAAATCTTTTTATCTTTCTAATGAATATTTTTAGTTGAATTTATCTTATGTATAACCCTATATTAAAAATTGTTTAGTTATTAAACTTTGATTTTAACTCTTTTTCTTCTTTAAATAAAATAATAATAAATGTCTTAATCTAATAAAAGTTGTCCTAAAGAGTCATATTTTATTCCTAAGTTTGTTTTTGGTCTAATTACACTTATCCAATAGAGGTAGGACACATGTTAGGGTAATAATAATATCATTTTTACCGTTAATTACCCTATTTACTTTTAACCGTGGTAAATAAAAATAAATAGTTACTATTCACCAAAAATTATTTTTATCTTATTGAACCACATTTTACTTCTTTATATTAACCGTGTGTCTCGTATTTTTGAAATTCAACTAAGAGAAGCGGTAAAATTAAGTTTTATGTGAATTAGCAAATTTTCCTAAGAGATGAGTAAAAGATGGTGAA
Source organism: Viscum album (assembly GCA_963277665.1). NCBI lineage: Eukaryota > Viridiplantae > Streptophyta > Magnoliopsida > Santalales > Viscaceae > Viscum > Viscum album. The sequence continues at coordinate 1,868,628,167 of OY728129.1, read as the reverse complement.
AAGTTCAATACAATTTTTATATATCTAAAATTATTATGAATTGACTCCAATTAATTAAATTGAACTTATATAGGTATTATGTAACTATTTTTACATAAAATAAATTTAAATAAAATAAATAATTATTTAAATAAAAATTTGGTTTTAAACTATAACTCAGTGTTTTTCACTATTCATCAAAATTGAAAGTTTTCAGAAAAATACCAAAAATTCACCCCAGGCTAATTTTGATATTCTGAATCAAAAAATTAAGTCTATTTTTACAAATTCAAATCATAGAAGTTGTATTTATTAATTTAAAATTAATTCTCATTGTCAAAACAAATAGGGTGTTTTTAAGAAACCATAACTATCAAAAGATTGACACTTGTTTATGTATAATCTCAACATGAAATTAATTTCAATGAAAAACATTAGATTAAATGGTAAAAATATAATATAATTATACTTCCAAAACATTAAAATGTATAATTAAACACTAGAAATAATTTTGATTAAAAAAGATGGTTTTAGTTAAAATATAGTATTTTTTAATATTTACCCATATATGAAAGTTATCAGAAAAACACAAAAACTTTATTGAAACTAAATTATTATGTCCTGATTCTAATGAAAAAGTTTATTTTGTCAAATTAAATATATAAAAGTTTCAAATATTTTATTTAAAAAGGGTTCGCCATTAAAAGGCAGTAAAATTGCATTTTTTGATAAATAATCATTTTATCTGAAAAAAATGAATTTGTTCCTACATTATGTCTAAGATACTCATAATATGGATTATAAAATTATAAGGATTATATAATGTTCAAAATTCAGTTAATAATATTCATAACCTCTTTTGAATGTCTAGTTTGCTAAGTCGGGATGTACTTGAACTTAGTGTTCCGTGTAGTGCAAGCTATTGCATTACTGTGAAGAAATAACATACTATGAAATCTTGGGTTGTTACATTCTTCCCTCCTTCAATAAATTGTGTCCTCGTAATTTGAAATTGTTCTTCGAAAATAAAAGGTTAAAAATAGAAAATACTTTGTGGGAAAACCCACATCGGAAATTGGGTTAATAAAATTTAGTTTTAATATGAGGAAAAGTGGAATGAAAAGGTCACCACCAAATTATGATCTCTATTAGGAGAACATTGGTTGAAATTAGAGACACATAATTGGAAGAAAGATGTAAATATTTATGAGTAGTGATTGAGGTCATCATTCACAAAAAATTGTAGAATTGAGGGCCTCAAAGCCATCAATCTGTGATGATCGGTTCAACAAAACATAAGGTATGAGGATAACACATTTTTAGTTTTAAGATGCCTTACCTAAAGTTTATAAATTTATTTCTTCATAGAATAAGAGAATATATATATATTTGTATATATATATTTGTATATATATATTTGTATATATATATATATATAATTGACAAGTAGAGTCCATCTTTTAACTAATTTATACCACAAACTAATCTTTCACTCTAAAAGATAATAGAACTTAAAAAATATTCTATTTATCATATTCATTTAGGGTTCCAAAAAAAAGAATTTATAATTCATCTTATAGACCCTTTAAAAAACTATATTATTCAATCCAGGACATCACGTGGTTCAGTAATAGGTGATACACCCTTGCCTCCCTTCAGTTGCGGGTTCAAGTCTCGCGGCCTTGCCGGACGTGACGGGTTGCCGCCCGACCTCCGGGTTGTCATTTTTATGGAAATCCAAAAATAACCTTAACAATAGTATCCAATTTCAAATATAATCCATTCCAAACATTCAAATTATCCAAAATACATGAATCCAAACTCTCTGTCCAAAATTTATAAGGAAGCTAAACATAATGAGGATCCTTTTTTCCAGGTAATAACATGTGAACGCCTTCATCGTGTATTCTTTTACAACTCCGAAACATCCTGAATTACCAAAATCTACCATCTATTATTCCAAAAATCACTACCTCATTATCAGGACCATGTTAAGGATTACCTTTCCTTCAACCATTTATTTTCCAAAAAGTGTAGCATACTATTAATTCAATTTTATTAGAACCATATAATCCCAAATCCTCAATAAAATAGTACTGCAGTACAATCCTTATTTATCTACATAATTCATATAACTAGTATATTGTAGATACAACACTCAAATGAAATAATTCTATAAAAACAACATAAGAACACTACTCATTCATCTTCATCCGAGGTAGTATCATAACTTGATTATTATCCAATAACATCATTTGCAGTATACTGTTATAACTGGGACATTGATTCACATAGTGTCTCAACACCTTCTAGATGAAGCATTTTACATTTGAAAACTTTTTCTTACCCTTGAAATCACGTACATGGTGTGATTTTTCTCCACACTTATAACAAACTCCCATTTCCTTCAAGAATTTACCAAGGTTATTATTTCCACATTTATCACATATTGGAAAATCCATCTTTCCCTTATTCCCTTTCTCCATCTTTCTTTCTACCATCCTTTTCTTCTCTGGCTTCCCTTAAATGCCATAAGACTCAGAAAATTCTTTACTAATCTAATTAACACATGATACTATGTATTCATATGATGATAATACATGGGAGACTATTTCCTTTCTAAATGTTGGCTTAATACCATGAATTATATGACCGTTATTACTCTTTGGATCGTACGTATTGCTGGAGTTCACATTCCTTCTACTAGGATCCATTTCTAAACAATGGCATACACTATGTCAGTTTATGAGTCGCCATTCATAATTCCAAACATGTAAAATACCTAATGTAAATTGAACAATTTATGGATATAATCCATAATCACAAAAGTGTTTTATCTGAGGAGATATATACTCATAAACCCTTCATAGTGGTTTGTATAGAAAATGAGAATTATCTTAACCATATCCCTTGGGATTGTCGTAACCAAGAGTGCTTCAAGGCCCGTTGTCGTGCACCAGTTCCCATTCGAGTCTAGCTCAAAGCGGGGTTTTCAGGTTTTACCCCTAGGTACATATGTGCCAGAGCGGCCCCTACATACTCTAATCTAGAGAGGGATGTATTTATTGGAAAACTCACAAAATCTCTACAATACCACAATTCTAGGATGTTCTTCTATACTAATCCTCAAAGTCTATCTTAGGGTAATGTGATCTAATCAGAGTTTATCTAATTCTAGTTTACAAGGTTATTGCTAAACTTCCTCTGATACCAACTGTAACACCCTGACCCCAGTTACCGAGAGCCGGTGCATTATTTTAATACATTGGCATGATTATAAGGAATCAAGCCCTAAAGGACCGATCAGTTTAGCAACCTTGTAAAATAGATTATAAACATTAAATTTACATTACAATTTCAGACATATTAAAGATCATAAATAATACATTGAGAATTCCATTGTTCCCTTTAGCTTAACCCTGCATAACAATCATAATACACATCTTGGAAATCCTAGGAAAATAAAAAATAAGAAAGGGATGAGCTCAGAGGTTTAGTAAGGGTAAATAATTTAGCGAAAGCTATAAACTCTTAAGGAAAGATGTGTAATAAAAACAACAAACTTTTAAACATAAACATGAACATAATATGGTAAAAATAAATCAAACATCACCATATAAACATGCACATAGATATTCTACTAGTAGAATAATCACATGTAATAACTGATTTCATAATGAGGGAATGCATAATGCCGGACATTCTGAAAAAAAATTTCAAGGCCTCAGACAAGATGTCTAAAAATGATTAAGGCCTTGGCCAAAACCATATATTCAATTGGGAAAGGCCTCAACCAATTCCACATCTAATTGTCTCATGATACCTACCGATGCAACGAGGATCTATAGCAGGCTCCACCTGTCACGACACGTCCTCGGGGACCGTGATGTGACTACCCCAAGCCCTTCTTCCATAGGCCAGGGGCTAGTGACTAGCACCAAGGTGTAATTCTCGATAAAAGGGAAGGAATTTCCTTTGAAAAGTAAGCAAACACACAGAGTAAGCAAGCAGAAGTAAACACTAAGTAAAACTGGGAACAATAGTAACTGCGGAAAAGTAAGTGGGCCAGAATACAAACCCAAACTGAAAGTAAGTACAACTGAAAAAGGGAGTACAACAACTGCAAAGTAAAGCCACAACATCGAGTCGTCCACTGGTACTCCCACCTGATGGGTGGATACAGAGAGCCACCTCAGCTCCTCAGGTCCAGCCGTCCGCTCAGTGTACATCCCGCCTAGTTGTCCACCTCCAGGTACCGACTACTCCACTAGCCTCTACCACGATCAGTGATGTCCGTCGTCTGCATCCAACACAACGTAGTGCGGGCATATCCCGTGCAGGGGTGAGTATAAGCTAATCAGTAGGGACCCCGAGACCCCCGAAGGTCTCCCAGAATCCACAAAGGATAATCCACAAAGGAAATATACAATCACGAAGTAACATCCAACACTACTTAGGTATATGCCCATACATATACCTAAGTCATGAATTCTAGTTTGGCTCCAACATCCGAGCCCAAGTTCGATCACGTCCACACAGGAGAGCACAACATAATCCACATAGGATAGAAAGTCAATCATATCGAAGATAATGATTGAAAGTCAAGAATCAGCTCACACAGGATATACTTCTTCATAAGACGATATAGATGATCAGATGTAGCCACTGATTCATATAATCCATCGGACCCAGACAAGATCGATAGGTACTAACCCCCGCATTGACCCACAAAGGATCGATAGGTAACTAACCGCCGCAATGACCCACAAAGGATTGATAGGTAACTAACCCCCGCAATGACCCACACAAGATCTGACCCACATAGGATCGGAATGTGCTGGCCCACACAGGACCGTTGAGCGCTGACCCACACAGGATCGGAATGCGCTGATCCACTGAGGATCTTTGAGTGCTGTAGTCATCGCTGTCAAACCCACAGAGGATTCCCATACTGTCTTCATCGTCGTCGCAGTCGCAGCCAGCTCTACGGTTCCCGCACACAGTAAGCTCGTTTGGGGAGGGTCCGCTCCACGAGCCGAGGGGCTGATACATCAACTAACACAAAGTACGGAGTTGATGTATCCAAAAGTTCTGTATCATCAACAGGAACTCAACGTCACAGATGGCGCGTCAATCGGACGTCTGGTCTGTGAGTTATTGGTTTTTTCGTCCCAGGGGCCCGGTTGATTTTTAAGTCAAAACCAACCCGACCATACTCCAAATACGTCCAAACCTTGAGTGGAGTAAGCCAAAAGGTCCGTCTCACTAAGAGGAATCCATCAAAGTCAGCGGCACGTCAATCGGACGTCCGGAGCGCAAGTTATAAGCGTTTTTGCTCCGAGGACCCGGTTGGTTTCGTGTACGAACAAACCAAGCCGAACCTAAAGTTCTCAGAAACCTTGAGTGTATTATACCGAAATGACCATCTTGATCCAAGGATCGCATCGCAGCTGACGGTGGGTCGATCGGAGGTCCGTATCCCACGTTATGGGAAAAAGACCGGAAGAAGTCTAAAAAATGGGGGTTTCAAGCCCGGACCGACCCAACCCGAGACCCCCTGGGTCGGCCCGAACTGGGTCGACCCGAACCAGGTCCTGGTCTTGCCCACTTGGGCGCAGCTCGGCCCAGCGTGCTGGCGCGGTCCGCTGGCCCGCTCGGTGTGACCGAGCTGGGCGGACAAGGGGGGGGGGGGGGGCTGCCCTCCTGTTTAATTAAACGCGGCCCCTACATGGGGGCCGCTCCTCCCTTCTAGTCGGGGTTAACGAACCCCTGGTTTCTCACCTGAACGGCCGGCCCGTTTCCGCCGGCCGGCTGCTGCCGCCACGGGACCAGCGCGGTCTCGTCCCCCTACTCCGAGGCTGGCGGCCGGAAACCGGATGCCGCGCCCCTCCGCCGCAGCTCCGCTCCAGCCGCAATGTTTTCGTGATTCTCTGGCGCGGCGCAACGGCGCCGCAACCGTGTTTGACTTCAACGGCACTGCGCGACGGCGCCGCGCATCCTTGCCGCATGATCCCGCGCGGTGTGACAGCACCACGCCATCTCTGTTCCAAACCACAACAAGGTCAACAACAGAATTAAGGGAGGAGGGTCGGCCGTGTTTGTGCGGTCCGGCCCCCTCCCGTTAATCGATAGCAAGAGCATAGATTATGAAGAACGCTCGAATATTCACGAACATATATTCAAAACCCTACCTCGAGCGTATTTGAACAAAGGATCGTCGTGGAATTGAACGTCACGGAAGAAGGCGTCGCGGAAGGAGAGGGTCGTTGGTGTCGCGGTACACGGCGTCGCGTCGTCGATCGCCGAGGAAGGTGTCTCTCACCGTCGCCCGTCGTCGGAGGTCGGCGTTCTTTGTCGGCGGTGGTGCGTTTTTCACGTTCTTCGACGAAGAAGAAGAAATTCAAGCCTTAGATCTTTTTCCCCAAATCCTCTCACAACCCAACAACTCTAATAAAATAAGTGTTTGTCTTATTTTATTTCTCATGCCAAGTATTTGAAATTCAAACATTTGAATTAAACCCACTAAATTAATTAACTTAAGTTGTATAATTAAATGGTAAGTTAAGGGAGTTAGGGAATAAGAATGGGTGGGGTTCGTGTAATCCCCACCGCCCTCACAACCTCCCATGGGTAGATTCCCCAACTTCCACTCAAAGGACTACCACTTAGAAAGAAAAAATAAAATTTGTAGCTCAATTTTATTTTTAACTTCCACAATTTTTAACAACTCCACCCGAGTAAACTCAACCCCAGAAAAGGTCTTATTAAGCAATTATCGGTGCTGCGGTTTCATCTGTGGCCTTAGAATTCGATTCCGAGCACCGGTACAAAAGTTAGGAAATCCCGCTCGTTTGTTCACTAAACGTACCTGAGCTAAACTTCAGAAAATTAGTCCGGGCACACCGGGCCTCAGAATCAGGTGCCGTCAGAAACTGAGTTCTTGTAAAATCCAAAAGAAAATTAAGAAAAAATTTCCATTGAATTTTACAGGTCTTTACATTACTCGCACCTTAGGGATTTACATCCCCATAAAGATACATCATAATCTAGGGGAACAAATGTGGGTACTGTGCACGCATCTAAGCCTCCCACTCTCAAGTGCCCTCCTAGATGTTCCTATGCTTCCATCTGTTGCGCAATAGAGGAATTGTCCATCCATGTAGGACCCGCTCATGTCGATCCTCGATCTCCACTGGGACCTCCGCAAAAGTCACCCCATCATCAATGTCCAGCTCCCCATGGTCAATGATATACGTCGGGTCATGCACGTATCTCCTCAGCTGAGATACGTGGAAGACATCGTGCACCTAGTGCAACTGAGGTGGTAAAGCCAGGCGATAAGCCACCTCTCCAATCCTACTAAGGACCTGGAATGGTCTGATGAAGCGTGGAGATAACTTGTCGCATCAGCCAAATCTCTGTAATCCACGTTGAGGTGATAACCGCAAGAAGACGTGGTCGCCATCCTCGAACTCCAGTGGCCTCCGCCTCCTGTCAGCATAAGACTTCTGCCAGCTCTGATCTGTCCTCATACGCTCTTGGATGACCTGGACCTTCTCTGTCATGGCCTGGACCATCTATAGTCCCACAAGTGCTGACTCCCCAGGGCCTGTCCAGCATAGAGGTGATCTGCAAGGTTGGCCATACAATACCTCGTATGGTGCCATCCCGATGGTGGAGTGGTAGCTATTGTTGTATGCGAACTCCACCAAGGATAGGTGGTCCTCCCAGATGCGACCAAAGTTGAGGACACATGTGCGGAGAATGTCCTCAAGAGTCTGAATGGTCCTCTCCGTCTGACCATCTTTCTGAGGGTGAAAGGCGGTGCTCAGATGTAGCTGCATCCCAAACGCCTCCTAAAACCCCTTCCAAAGTCGGGAAGTAAAGCGAGCATCTCGATCGGAGATGATAGATGACGGCACACCATGAAGCCGTACAATCTCCTGAACGTAGAGGCATCCCAAGCTATCCACTGATCCCTGCTCTCTGATGGGTAAGAAGTGGGCCGACTTGGTGAGTCGGTCTAAAATTACCCAAATGGAGTCGTGACCTCTGAAAGTGTGTGGAAGTCCAGTCACGAAGTCCATAGATATCCCGTACCACTTCCACTCTGGGACCTCCAAAGGCTATACCAAGCATGCTGGTATCTGGTGCTCTACCTTCACCTGTTGACAGGTGAGGCATCGAGAAACGAACTCTGCCACAACCTTCTTCATACCCGGACACCAGTGCTATCGTCTGAGGTCCTGGTACATCTTCGCCACTCCTAGATGTACTGCTAAAGGGGAAGTTTGAAACTCCCTCAACACCTCCTCCTGTAAAGAAATTGGTACCATAGTACGTCATCTGAAAAGGATGACGTGCTCTCCTCCCACAGAGAATCCATCAGGTGCCTGTCCTGAGGATATCTGTTCACGCCGTGTCTCACAGTCAACGTTCCCATGATGTGCCTCTCCGACCCACTGAAGAAGTGGAGGAGTGAATGTGAGTGACTATAGAAAGGATACTCCATCGCTATCCACGAAGGATATCTGCAAAGCGGCTAGCTGCTCTGTCTCCTCCCCAAGTAGCTGAATGCCCGTCCTCCTGCTGAGAGTATCGGCTACTAATTTCCCCTTTCCAGGAGTATAGACTATCTCAAAGTCATATTCCTGGAGGAACTCGAGCCATCACCGCTGTCTCAGGTTTAGGTCCTTCTGGGATAAGATGTACCTCAGACTCTGGTGGTCAGAATAGACTGTAAAGCATTCTCCCATCAGATAGTGTCACCACATCTTCAGAGCGAAGAGCACTGCTGCTAAATCCAGGACATGTGTACCGTAGTTATGCTCATGATGCCTCAAATGACGTGATCCATAGGCGATCACTGACCGCTCCTGCATCAGAACACATCCGAGTCCGGTCCCTGATGCATCACAGTAGACTACGTACCCTACTCCCTCCTCCAGTAGCCTTAAGATAGGTGCGCTGGTCAATCTCTGTCTCAGCTCCTGGAAGCTCTGCTGACATCTGTCTGACCACACAAAGGGTTTCTCCTTCTTCGTCAAAGCTAAGATTGGTGCCGCAACATTTGAAAAGTTTGGCATGAATCTCTGGTAGTACCCATCTAGTCCCAAGAAACTCCGTACCTCCGTCATGTTCTTGGGCGGATCCCAAGCTAGCACTGCCTCGATCTTCGCAGGATCCACCGCAACTCCCGCCTTAGAGATGAAGTGTCCCAAGAAGTGGACCTCACATATCCAGAACGGACACTTCGAGATCTTACCATAAAGTTAGTGCTCTCGGAGTGTGTCCAGTACAACCCGCAAGTGGTAGGCGTGCTCCTCCTCTATCGTCGAGTATATCAAAATGTCTTCGATGAAGACCATGAAAAATCGATCAAGTCATGGATAAAAGATCCTGTTTATGAGGCCCATGAACACTACTGGAGAATTGGTTACACTTAATGGCATAACCAAGAACTCATAGTGTCTATACCGACATCTGAAGGCCGTCTGCTGCACATCCTCGTCCCGAACTCTGAGCTGATGATAGCCTGACCTGAGGCCTATCTTTGAAAAAAAACCATGCTCCCTTGAGCTGATCGAAGAGGTCGTCAATCCTCGGTAGCAGATACTTGTTCCTCACGGTCACCTGGTTCAGGCAACGATAGTTGACACAAAGTTTCAAGCTCACGTACTCCTTCTTGGCGAACAATATCGGGGAAGCCCATGGTGAAACACTGGGTCGGATGAATCCCTTGCCCTACAAGTCCTCCAATTGTACCCGTAGCTCTCGTAGCTCAGCGGGGGCCATCTGATATGCTGGGGTGGATATCGGGGTTTTCCCGAGGTACAGATCAATATAAAAGTCTACCTCTCTGTGAGGAGGTAGTCCTGGAACGTCGTCGGGGAAAACGTCCGCATACTGATCCACCACTGCAGGAAAACCAGGACTCCGCACGTCAACTACTCCTAGGATGAGGCTAGACAACTGATGAGTGATGGGTTGTCCTCTCCTCTGCGTGAGTCCATCCTGCACTGAAAAGGTTTCCTTCTCTCCGATGAAGGTGAACCTGCTCCCTTCGGTGCATACACACCACACCTTGTGCCTAATACAGTCAATATGAGCATTGACATTAGATAACCAATCCATGCCCAAGATGACATCTTAAGGCCTCGACGCCACTACAAGAAGATCCCAGCCGAAGCTCTCGCCACCTAGAGTAATCTCACACTATCGGAACCAGTGCGTAATCGTCGAGTCTGCTCCCGTAGGAGTCTCTAGCTGTAAGGATCGAGCCAACGGCTCCGTCGGAATCTCCGAGCTCCGAACAAGGGCAGCGGCAATGAAAGAATGACTCGCTTCTGTGTCTATAAGAACTGCAGCAAGGGTGGAATAGACACAGATGGTACCTCTAATCATCTCGGGCGCGCCGTGGTCATAGGCCTCCACTGCCTGACGTTGTGCCTGTCTCTGCCTTCCAGCTCCCTATGGTCAGGGTGGACCTCCTAGTGGTGGTGGCGGTAAGGCCTCAAAGCTTCTCCCACCACCTGCTGCTTGGCCAGCTCCTATACCTCGTCCTCCTGCTCCCTTCGGACCACCACGGTCAACCCTCTACCTCTACCTAGGTGGTCCCTCAACCGTCTACTGCTCCTCGACATAGCGGGTCGGGCAGTCACATGCCATGTGGCCCTGCCCACTGCATGCATAGCACTGTCTGCTTCTCGAAAGACTGGCTCTGTGTTGTGTGCCCCGCACCTCTAAGACAGTGTCCTGAGTTCGTCCTCCTGAGGGTATGGTCAACCTGGACCCATGTGTCATCCGTTGACTGCTAGCTATAGAAGAATCTACTACGTGCCGCCCTGCGGTATGTCTTGCTGTTGGTGTAGGCTCAGCAAGAAAGCTCTCAATCAGAAGGGCTCACTCCAGTACCCCTGCCTATATCGGAATGCTGAGGGAGATCAGTGATGCCCTGATCTCATGCCTCAATCCCTGCTCGAAGGTCTGTGCCCGGAAGAATGGGTCCCATACCATGTCCGTCGAATAGCGCGAGAGATCGGTAAATCTCGCCGAGTACTGGGCGACCGTCAAGATGCCCTGCCGTAGCTGTAGAAGCTCTTTGATGCGCACCACACGGAGGGTGGCTTGTATGAACACCGAGCAGAAGAGGCTCTCAAAGTCCGTCCAGAGGAGTGATGCCTCGTCGTGCACATAGAGCATCAAGCTGCCGCGTGCAGGAAACTCTCTACAAGGATCACCATGAAGTCTGTTGGTGTCCCTACAAAATGGAAAACTCGTACAACTGCCACCATCCAATCCTAGGATGTCTAAGGGTCTGTCTCCCCGTAGAATCTAGGTGGTCACTGACGCTAGAACTCATGCAGTTCACTAAGGCGACGTGCACTCTCAGCGGCTGGGGCTGGTATCATCGGTGGCTCAGCGGGTAGTGGTACCGTCGGTGCCTCCGCAGTAATAGGGCCATGCACCGAGGCCTCATCGCTCGGTGGGCTGTCATCACGTACAAAACCCGGAACCCTAGCTGGCTGCCGTCGTGGGGCCATCCTGAAAAGAAACAGGTGCGTCACGGGTAATACAGTATAACTGGTGAGCTGACATAAAGTAATCACAAAGAAAACTTAAAACACACCTGCAATCAATGTTTTTGTGAACAAAGTCGGAAATCAGAAGTCAGGGTCATGGTGTACGGATACGTCGGCCGCCGCACCAACACTGGACTCCCTGGACTGATAACCACACTCAATACCCTTAAAACTATTGCTTGACATAGAAAAATATCAGAGTCCGGAGTTATGCGGTAGAACCGAACTCCTCTGATACCAATCTGTCATGACCCGTCCTCGGGGCCCGTGCGGTGACTACCCCAAGCCCGCCTTCCATAGGCTAGGGGTTGGTGACTAGTACCAAGGCGTAATTCCCGATAAAAGGGAAGGAATTGCCTTTGAAAATTAAGAAAACACATAGAGTAAGCAAGCAAAAATAAACACTAAGTAAAACTGGGTACAATAGTAAGTGCGGAAAAGTAAGTGGTCCAGAATACAAACCCAAACTGAAAGTAAGTACAACTGAAAAAGGGAGTACAACAACTGAAAAGTAAAGCAGCAACGTCGAGCCGTCCACTGGTACTCCCACCTGAAGGGTGGGTACAGATAGCCACCTCACCTCCTCGGGTCCAGCTGTCTGCTCCGTTTATGTCCCGACCAGTGGTCCACCTCCAGGAACCGACTGCTCCACTAGCCTCTACCACGATCAGCGTTGTCCGTCGTCTGCATCCAACACAATGTAGTGCAGGAATAGCTTGTGCAGGGGTGAGTATAAGCTACCCAGTAGGGACCCCGAGACCCCCGAAGGTCTCCCAGAATCCACAGAGGATAATCCACCAAGAAAATATACAATCACTAAGTAACATCTGACACTACTTAGGTATATGCCCATACATATACCTAATTCATGAATTCCAGTTCGGCTCCAACATCCGATCCCAAGTTCGATCACGTCTACACAGGATAGAACAACACAATCCACATAGGATAGCATGTCAATCATATCGAAGATAATGATTGAAAGTCAAGAATCAGCTCACACAGGATATACTTCTTCGTAAGACGATAGAGATGATCAGATGTAGCCTCTAATTCATCTAAGCCGTCGGACCCACACAGGATCGATAGGTACTAACCTCCACAATGACCCACAAAGGATCGATATGTAACTAACCCCCTCAATGACCCACAAAGGATCGATAGGTAACTAACCCCCGCAAAGTCCCACACAGGATCTGATCCACATAAGATCAGAATGCACTGGCCCATACAGGACCGCTGATCATTGACCCACACAGGATCTGACCCACACATGATCGGAATACGCTGATCCACTGAGGATCACTGAGTGCTGTAGTCGTCCCTGGCGAACCCACGAAGGATTCCCGTACTGTCTTCATCGTAGTCGCAGTCACAGCCAGCTCTAGGGTTCCCGCACACAGCAAGCTCATTCGGGGAGGGTCTGCTCCACGAGCTGAGGGGATGATACATAAACTGACATGAAGTCCGGAGTTGATGTATCCAAAAGTTTCGTATCTTCAACAGGAACTCAACGTCACAGACGGCGCGTCAATCGGACGTCTGGTCTGTGAGTTATTGGCGTTTTCGTCCCAGGGGACCGGTTGGTTTTTAAGTCAAAACCATCCCGACCATACTCCAATTGCGTCCAAACCTTGAGCAGAGTAATCCAAAAGGTCCGTCTTACTAAGAGGAATCCATCAAAGTCGATGGTACGACAATCAGACGTCCGGAGCTCATGTTATAAGTGTTTCCCCTCCGAGGCCCTGGTTGGTTTCGTGTACAAACCAACCCGGCCGAACCCAAAGTTCTCTGAAACCTTGAGTGTAATAAACCGAAACGACCGTCTTGATCCAAGGATTTCATCGCAGCTGACGGTGCGTCGATCGTAGGTCTGTAGCCTATGTTATGGAAAAAGACCGGAAGAGGTCCGAAAAATGGGGGTTTCGGGCCCGGACCGACCCGGCCCGAGACCCCCTGGGTCGGCCCGAACAGGGTCGACCCGACCGGGTCCGACCCGCTTGGGCATGGCCCGACCCCCTTGGGCTTGGCCCGGCCTGGCACGCTGGCACGGTCTGCTGGCCAGCTCGGCGTGACCGAGCTGGGCGGACAAGGGGGGGGGGGGGGGGGGGGCGCTGCCCCCCTGTTTAATTAAACGCAGCCCCCACGTGGGGGCCGCTCCTCCCTTCCAGCCAGGGGTTACGAACCCCCGGTTTCTCACCTGACCGGTCGGCCCGCTCCGGACGGCCGTCTGCTGCCGCCACGGGATCGGCACGGTCCCGTCCCCCTACTCCGACGCCGGTGGCTGGAAACCTTCTGTCTCTCCCTGCTCCGCCACGGCCTCGCTCCGGCCGCAGTGTTTTCGTGATTCTCCGGCACGGCGCGACGGCGCCGCGACCTTGTTCGACTTCAACGGTGCAGCGCGACTGCGCCGCACATCCTTACCACATGATCCCGCGCGGTGCGACGACCCCACGCCATCTCCGTTCCAAACCACAACAAGGTCAACAACAGAATTAAGGGAGGAGGGTCGGCCATGTTTTTGCGGTCCGGCCCCCTCCCGTTAATCGATAGAAAGTGGCTAAGATTATGAAGAACGCTCGAATATTCACGAACATATTTTCAAACCCCTACCTCGAGGATAGTTGAACAAAGGCTCATCGTGGAATTGAACATCGCGGAAGAAGGCATCGCGGAAGGAGAGGGTCGTTGGCGTCGCGGTACACGGCGTCGCGTCGTCGATCTCTGAGGAAGGTGTCTCTCACCGTCGCCCGTCGTTGGAGGTCAGCATTCTTCATCGGCGGCGGTGCGTTCTTCGCGTTATTAGATGAAGAATAAGGACTTCAAGCCTTAGAGCTTCTCCCCCAATCCTCTCACAACCCAACAACTCTAATAAAAAAAATGTTTGTCTTATTTTATTTCTCTTGCCAAGTATTTGAATTTCAAACAATTGAATTAAACCCACTTAATTAATTAAATTAAGTTATCTAATTAAATGGTAAGTTAAGGGAGTTAGGGAATATAAATGGGTGGGGTTTGTGTGGGCCCCACCGCCATCATAACCTCCCTTGGGTAGATTCCCCAACTTCGACTCAAAGGACTACCACTTAGAATGAAAAAATAAAATTTGTAGCTCAATTTTATTTTTAACTTCCACAATTTTTAACAACTCCTCCTGCGTAAACACAACCCCAGAAAAAGGTCTTCTTAAGCAATTACCGGTGTTGCGGTTTCATCGGTGCCCTCGAAATTCGATTCCGAGCACCGGTCCAAAAGTTAGGAAATCCCGCTCGTTGGTTCACTGAACGTACCCGAGCTAAACTTCGGAAAATTATTCCGGGAACACAGGGCCTCGGAATCAGGTGCCGTCAGAAACCGCATTCTTGTAAAATAAAAAAAAATTAAGAAAAAATTTCCCTTGAATTTTACGGGACTTTACACCACCCTTCACTTACTAAGTCCAATACATTTCCTCATATGCAAAGGCTGAAACATAACATAAACATTCATATTAAAACTAGCATACTAAATGTCAATAATTTATCCATAAACTGTGAATGGTATAAAAATAACACATCCACAATCAAAAATATCACAAAACCTTTGATACAATATGGAATATATATATCATAATAAATCAACTTCAAACAAGTTTAAAATTTATCAAAGGATGCTGACATAGATGAAAATGATTCGTAAAACTCTTTGAGATAAATACCCCTTTTTCACGAAATCATTTGTAAGTCTCACAATTTACAATGGAATTCATTTAAAAGATATTTTTGAATCAAATTGACCCATACCACTTTGAAACTTTTGAAAAGAGTTATCATTTCAAAACATTCATGTCCATATAAATAAATCCTTAAAATCATTTTGAAAATATGGACATTAATTAAAAGGGTTTAGAAAGATAAATCCTTAAAACATTTAACATGATGATCTAGTTAAATAGACCCTCCCATAAAACCTTAAAAGATTCCTTTTGAATTTTTTTTATGAAATATGGGTATCTATGAAAATTATGTCCCAGAAAATACTTACACATGAACAATCTCAGATAATAATGAGATTGAAGAAATAACCCTTACCTTGCACTTTCCTTTAATCGAGGGTACGTTTAACCTTTTGTATGAAGACCATAGTATTTTATTAAATTAAACCAGAACCATATTAATATTTAAGATATCATACAAGGTTAATTTATGACTTTTTACTACCCATTTAAAATTAATTTCCATGTTTAATTGACATTTTGGGTAATAATCGTTTTCTTTATCGTACGTGTTTTAACTTGTTACTCTTGATTGTATCACATTGATAAAAATTTAAATACATACAGAATATAAAAAATGATTTATATATCATTTATATTTAGAATATAAATATTTATAATAGACATAAATATGAAATGAACAACATCGTTTATGGAGACAGTAGTCCGTACGTACGCATAAACGATGTTTCCGTTTTCATATCGTATTGAACGGAACTAAGTGAATAAGATATATGTAAGTACATATATATATATATATATATATCCAATATAATTATTATGTCATATATTACATACTTATTAGTAATATTTTTTTTATAATCATCGATGAATGGTGAACGTGGAAATGAATCTCATCGCGTCGTGGAGACGGTAATCCGTACGTACGCATGAACGAAAATATAATTTCTTTAAAGGCGTGGAATTGGTTGGTATATTAATTTTACAGATACATTATCATTTTATTTTAATTATTTATATACATATTACTCATCATTATATCCATCCAAATAATAGTGTTGAATAAAAAATTACACCATGGCGTGGAGACGGTAAGCCGTACGTACACACACATGGTGACATTATCATTCATAAGATGGATAGAATAATGTATATAGTTGTTCCATATGTATAATAACATAAAATTATATAGAAGATACTAGAGTAATTATTTTATAATGGAAACAATAAATAAAGAGTTAGTGGAAGAATAAGAGAACTTGAAAGAGGGCGGTGAAATCATTACCTCTTCTTCGGGTTCTTCTGTTTGATTTGATCAAAATGGATTCATAGGTTGGATTTCTGACCAAAGTAAGTCACCTAGGATGAAGGTAGGATAGCTGGGAGAATATTTTTGTAGTGTTTGGCCGAGCCAAAAGGCTTTGAAGGTGTTAATTAGAGTGAAGGGGGAGTGCCCTTTTATAAGAGGGGCGAGGGGCAACTTAGACAAAACTTATAATATTATTTTATAATAAAATCATTTTCGGTTTATAATGGCTCCAAAGTATATTATTTAAAGGATAAGGTGGGAATGGGTTGCAAAAATACTCATCCAATAGGTTTTATACAGGTTTATGTTACCATTTTAACATTATCATTTAGAATTAACTCTAAGTTAAATAATGTTACTTTTACTGTGTCTTCTTGTATTCTTACACTATATGGTTAATAAACTTTCTATATAATTCCAATCAAACCCCAATTGGTTAATTAATGTAATATATATTATTATATAAGTACTTTTTCCAAACCTTATATTTTTAGGACCATTATATCAATAAATAATATAATATTTTTTTAAAAACTATTTTATGTCAATTTTGACACTATTTGGTATTTCTTTTTTGTTGAAATAATAACAGCATGATTACTTCAAAAAAAATAATTCAATCAATCCTAACATGTCATATTCTCCGAGAAAATTCTTGTATGTCATAAAATATTTGAAATTATATTTATTTTAATATTTATAATACAATTTATTTGATTCATTCATTAATAAGGTAATTACTTCATCATCATTGTGTCATTAATAAATTTAATTATTTAGTCTCTAAAATTTCTAAATAAAATAAAATTATGTAGGAAATATTTTAATATTTTTAATGAATATTTTTAGTTGAATTTATCTTATTTATAACCCTATATTAGAAATGGTTTAGTTATTAAGCTTTTATTTTAACACTTTAATCTCTTCTTTAAATAAAATAATAATAACAGACTTAATCTAATCCAAGTGGACCTAAAGGGTCGTATTTTAATCCTAAGGTTTTTTTCAGTCGAATTAAACTTATCCAATAGAATTAGGACATGTGTTAGTGTAATAATAATATCATTTTCACCCTTAATTACCCTATTTAATTTTAATCGTGGTAAATAAAAGTAAAAAGTTACTATTCAGCAAAAATTATTTTTATCTTATTGAAGCACATTTTACTCCTTGATATTAACCATGTTTCTTGTATTTTCTAAATTCCACTTTCAAAAGTGGTAAAATAAAGTTGTATGTGAATTAGGAAATTTTCCTAGGAGATGGGTAAAAGACGGTGAAAAGTTTAAAAAACTTTTTATATATCTAAAATTATTAAAAACTAAATTCAACAAATTACATTGAAATTATATAGGTATTATGTATCTATTTTGACATAAAATAAATTTAAATAAAATAAATAATTATTTAAATAAATATTCGGTTTTAAACTATAACTTAGTGTTTTTCACTATTCATCAAAAATTGAAAGTTTTCAAAAAAATACCAAAAATTCACCCTAGGCCAATTTTGATATTCCGAATCCAAAAATGAAGTATATTTTAACAAATTCAAAACATATAAGTTTCTTTTATTAATTTAAATTTAATTCTCATTGTCAAAACAAATAGCGGGAACTATGCAGTACTGTAGCAGGAACTGCAGCGAGATTTGTAGCATGTACTATTTGGCACTATAGTAGCCGGGAATATGCCCGCATTTGGGCCTTTGGGCCACCGATTTGGTCCTCGAGTCCTTTAAGGCCTTCTGGCCACCCAGACCTTCAGGTCAGTGAGCTCTTCGGGCCACCTCAAGGCCTTCAGACCACCTTAAGTCCAGATGCAAACTAGACGACCTACAAGGAACAAGCTCTACAAGCAAGATAGCAAGGAGCATTCACCATAGCAGAAGATAAATGGATTACAAGAATGAGAGGGTATGGTACCTGCCATCGGGACAAGCCTGTGCATGAACGGGAATTCCTAGCCGAACATCCAGGCGAAGGTGGAGAGCGGATTTCTTGATGAAAGATGCTGGGGAGGAGCAGTTCCAAGTAGTTAGTCTGGGTTGTATGTAATGTTTGAATCCTACGGGAAAATGAATTCCTCTATGGCCTACGATCCATGTAATACTTACTCCTACTAGCCTTTTAAGGGTTTCACATCACGCCTTGAAAGGTGGATTATCAAAATCAATAAAAATTGAAGGCCTTCGGGCTATTGGATGGATAACTATCAAAAGATTGAGACTTGTTTATGTATAATTTCAATGTGAAATTAATTCCAATGACCAACATTGGATTAAAGGGAAAAAATATAATCTAATTATACCTTCAATACATTAAAATGTATAATTAAATACTATAAATTATTTTTGATTAAAAATGTTGTTCTCAGTTAAAATACAGTATTTTTCACTATTCACTCAAATATGAAATTTATCAGAAAAACACCAAAAAATTATTGAAACTAAATTATTATGTCCCGATTCTAAATAAGAAGTTTATTTTGTCAAATTGGATATATAAATGATTCAAATATTTGATTTAAAAATGGTTCACCTTTAAAAGGCGGTAAAATTGCATTTTTTGAAAAATAATTCTTTTATCTGAAAAAAAATGAATTTGTTCTTACATTATGTCTAAGAAACTCATAATATGGATTATAAAATTATAAGGATTATATAATGTTCAAAATTCAGTTAATAATATTCATAATAGCTTTTGAATGGCTAGTTTGGTAAGTTGTGATGCGCTTGAACTCATTGTTACGTGTAGAGCAAGTTATTGCATTACTTTGAAGAAATAATGTACTATGAAATCTTGGGTTGTTACACATACTATATGACTTTATCCTATAGCAGTATATGAAATCATCTTATACATATAATATATATATATATATAGGATTTATGGAATATATTCCTTTGTATCCAAAACGTTTCATGAATCACCCATTTCTTAGGTAAGTGCATATTCACATCAATGAGGTGGCAGTCTCACAGTAGGAAATGGTTAAAGATTAATGATAGATTTAGAGGTAAAATAGATTAATCCATGGAATGGGATGTAACATATACTCATTATACTATTACTAACTCCTTTTATATGAATTAATAATATATTATACATGTACTCCTTACACTGCATAATATATGGGTAAATAGTTTGGTAAATTATGCATTCATTGTATGAATACAATCAAATAATCATCTCTAATAAATATATATATATAGTATTTTTTAATGGTAGTCATTTGAAGTCATTAAAATATTCAACCATTAATTGTTTAACTACCTTAAAGGGATTTTACATTATTACCCAAGTAATATACTATAGGCACATCATAGAAAGTGGAAGGACAAGGAAGTGATCATGATATCCCATATATCATATTACAGAATATGGAATAACCATGCATGATAAATGTCTTGATTTATAAGTGTATTAAAATATGACATATAAATATCTTATTATAACACCCCTAGTTTGATGTATTTTCCATATCTTATTATTTTATTTTATGATTTAAGGATAATTGTATTCATTTTTAGAACTATTATATGTTTTTATAAGTTTCAGTTGGTTTTTAAAAGGAACATAGTTGACACATGGTTAGGACTAACTTACAAGGATTCTAAATAACCATTATAAACAAAATTAGTGTATCTAAATATTTTCCCAATTGGAATATGGTTTGGGTAAACCATGCTATATTTTTTTGGCCATGTGAAATTTTTAGGTAGTGGTTATTTACATGGTTGGTTCATTTTTTTAAAACCTTGTAGCCAAAAATTTTGTCCCAAGATTTTAAAATGTAATTTCCACATAGTTGTTTCATTTTTTCCAAAATCATGAATCTAAAATATTAATGACATTAAAATTACATGAAAAAAATGTTTTACCCCATCCCTCACCCTTAAACACACGAATTAGTTCTCATAGCTAACACTTGTGAAATTACGAGCTCTCATGGGAAATTTTGGAGATCCTCTTTACTTCATAGCTCCTCATTCTTCAAGCATTGGGGTGTTTGACTTAGGGATCCATTATAAAACTCATATTTATTCTTATCCACTCTTCTATTATCATTTTACTTGTTGTTAAACCCCGAGATTATTATTTAATAACTAAATAATTTATTTAGGGTTACATTGATGTGGGTTTAGTTATAATCCACCACAAGAGGATAATGAATGGCATGATCTACAAGTTGTGGTTTGATTTTCTACTTTAATACCCTTTTATATGGTAAGTAGTTTATTTATAAAACTCCTTAAGATAAGAAATAAAAGGAATTTGGGGTTTATATTTAAGTTATAGTATTTATAGATTAAAAATATTTGATAAATTATTCTTAAATTGTTTACTTTTTATGTATTTATTTTTGAAGTAAAGGGTGGGGTGATGTCTGCAATATGTTTAGTCTAAAAAATAAATGATTCTATGGTTTTAAAATAAGTTAATTTTGTGTTTATGATTCTATCATAAGTCACACTTCATTGGAATATGAGTTGTGATTCATTAATATGTACCTTATTCAGTTACTTTAATTCTTTTATTATACTTTATATAAAACGTGAGCAAACTTTTCTATTATAGTATTTTGTGTGGGATATATTTGGGAAATTTTCTATTGGTTTTTAGTTTCCATATAATTAATATGTATATCAATTCATATATATATGTTCTTGATCATGATGTAGGTAAGGGTAAGAACTCTTACTTCACTACAAAGGAATCTTTATATTTTATACATTTTTGATATTAGTGGGATCTGAATGGAAATTGTAGAGTGAAGCATTGTGTGTTTACACATTTTTATCCTTATCCTCATTTTTTAGTTCTTTGGTTAAGTAATACTTTGGATATAATATTTTTCATTGAATCATTGAATAATAATAATACTATTATTATTAGTACTACTACTACAATAACTTTATGTTATTAGAGTATGGTATGGTTTTCATCATGTATTGTTTGTATATGTTTCCATTTGGTTACTCCCACTATAAATTGTTTTCATGTGAAAGGGAAAATTCTCCCCTACAGATACTATGAAATCTTTATAATTAATTTCACACCATAGGTGTACAAGGGATGAATCTATGATAAATGGAATTTTGAACTTATCCACTGGGATGAGTAAAATATAGGATATTACTAACAATATCAGTTTACTATGGTTATCTAGTTAAGATTGTGGGAATAGAGATAAGATGAGTTAGTACTTTTAATATATGGTATATAAAATGTATACCTAGTATATTTATACCAACCATCATGTTTCCAACCTACTATAGCGATAAAATGTATTCTAAAACAATTCTTGGATTAAGTCACCTCACCATAGAGTTTGGGAATGTTTTTATCATCTAGTACATTTAAATTTCTCTATTTGATTTATTCCACTGTAGGTTACTTCTTATTTAATGGTATCTCATCCACTAAACAATTATAATCTATTTCTATCCATGGGTGTTTGGGGGATACGCCAATGGTTAGTGGCATTCAATTTTTATATAAGGTGATGAGTGAGCTTTAAGATGTTACCATACACTAAGATATTAACATATATAGATCATAAGTATATAGAATTTGTAAATATATCTTTCATGAATGACTATTAATTTTCTCAACATGTATTTAATTAATTATTCTTGAACCAAATATATATTACACCCTTGTAATTATCAATTACTTGAACCTATCATATACACGACAATAAAAATAATTTTACCATGATTCTCTAATAATTGATTAATTTATTTTATATTTTATTTTATTTTACTAAATTAATCACTTGGTAATAGTGTTGGATTTATCATTGAAATTTTCAAAAAAATTCTTTGATGATAAAACAAATGATAAAATTTATTTAATATTTATGTGATTTAGATTGTTTTTTATATGGTGTTGTTCCGAGTTTGTAACACCATTGTTTTCCATTGGTGTTAAATTCACCATTACATAATTTTGGGATCAATCTAAAAATAAAATTTTTTATTTTTAAATTATTTCATTGTTAGTGTTTTTCAGTGTGCAATAATTGGGGAATTTTCTGAACAAAAAGAAAATAATGTGAATAATACCTTATTTTTATTTATTGATTTATTATATGGTTTCCTTTTTTATTGATGATTAGACATTGTTTGAAATTTTAGGTGTTCCCCTTAACATCATTTTTCTCCATTTATTTTTGACTATTTGGTCTTGGGTGATGATATTAAGGCTTTTGGGTGATTCTATATGTAGGTATTAGGTGCTCCCCAGAAGTATATCATAAGGAAAAATGAAATTTTATCCATGTAGAAACATGAAAATATAAAATTCAATTCTATATTAACCAATATTAAACATAAGGATTTCATGTAATTTAAAATGTCTTAAAAAATTAAATAAAACTCATAATTCATTGAATATAAAGATGTAGGTATATACCACTCTTCACTAGTGATCATTTCTTGAAGGAAATCATGATAAAATCCTCCTGATCATTTAAGAACAATTCAAAAATATAATTGGTGCAATTGTTTTGGGAATTTGGTTATTAGAATAGATAAATGATGTTTTTTTCAAAATACTCATGATCATCAGAGCACTAATTCTTTCATCCCAAAGCAAATTCATGGATCAGGGTAGTGAATTCTCTACTTTCCCATTTGAGGAATTTTGATGGAGGGGGGATAAGATCTCAAATTAATATGATCAATAATATTATCAAATTAGGGATCTATTTGAACAATAATTTTTAGGTTAAACCTATTAAAATATCACTATATCTATTTTATAACTTTAACCTTATAAATAATACAAAAATAATATCGATTACCTAGAGAAAATGTCCAAACTATCATAAATAAATAATGATATTCTTATAAAAAATAAAATATATAATGTTATTAAACACATGGAATTAATTGAAATATTTTTCCCTATAAAAAAATAACCAACAATGAATTCGGAATGCACTTTCGGTGAAACACTCAAATCCCAAATATTAATAGTTGGACTTGTTGTTCACAAAAGAAGAGAAGTTTCTTCTAATAAAACAATGTATATATAGATATATGTTATAATTATCGAAAGGAAACCCTTTTCATAAACACATATTGTGTATTATTATCTCTTTGTCTCATAACATCTCATCATATTTTATGCTTATATTGTCTGGATATATTTTCATGCTTTATTTATTCAATATATTACTATATTGAATGGAATTTCCCCTTTATACCATGTAAGGGACTTAGTAAGGTTGCTATAATTTTGGTTTACTGGTTTGAGATATATCTTCCTATACTTGTAAGGAAATAATCCTCTCTATATCATTCAATGAATTTCATACCACTGACGACGCACCTAACACAAGATAAATCACCACACGTATAAATGTCATGGATTTACTCATACATCAAAGTAAAATATAAAAACACTAACCATGATAATGATCTCAGGTTGAGTGACCAATACACATGTTCATAGATAGGAAAATCAAATGACACCCAAAAACTATGGGGTTCCAATCGGTAGGTTAACAATCATGAGATTAACTACTTTAGAAGAAAA
Organism: Viscum album; assembly: GCA_963277665.1. Lineage (NCBI taxonomy): Eukaryota > Viridiplantae > Streptophyta > Magnoliopsida > Santalales > Viscaceae > Viscum > Viscum album. Next base: position 1,868,604,036 of record OY728129.1, on the reverse strand, counting down.
AGTGAAAATTTTATGACAGGAAGACTCATTAATTATTACACCTAACACCTTCTTGACAGATATCACCAGCATCCCCCCAAAAAGATATATCTTGACCACAGGACTGAAAGTTAATTTTTTTTATTAACATAGACCCCCTTTTAAGGGGAAAGGGGGAACCCAACATGACATAGAATACACAAAACACAACCATGACCCATATTCCAAAGGCCCAAAGAAAAAAACCAATTCATGTTTGTAAATAAAGGTCCCCCCAAACATAAAAAACATTAAGACCAACTTCCACCTTATCATTGCTACTCGAAAAGATGTCTCGTACAAGGATTAACGAGCCTGGTATAGATGAAAAATTCCATACCCTCTCAAATGTCCAAATCTGGATAACAATGATCTAGTGAAAAATCTCTGCTTCAACAACTTCTAGAGTCATCCCTTGTAGGTTAACTAGTTTCATTAACCAACAAACCATGGACCAAGTGCCACAAATCAAACAGGCCACCATGAAAATCATTCCACGAATTCAAAATTCATCACACTTTAAAAACATTACAACCCCCCAATTTCTACTCCACCATGAATAATTCATGATTTCAATTTCCCTTATCACTACAAATCAACCCAAAATAAGACCCCATTCAACATGAAGAATTTACCAGTCTCCGAAATTGAATCTGAAATACAACCCCACCGTTATCCACAAGACATCCCCAAATAGTAGTAGAAGTAACCTGAAGAGGAATTATAGAACAAGAACATGATGATGGACCATCATCACCCAATATTGGATGGCCCAAAAACGCACTAAAGAAGCATCACCAATGAGGAGATCTAATCCACTCTGACTTGGAAATTCCACTCATGCATGGATCTGGTCAGATCAGAACTGTGGAAGAACCTCACCAGAGTCCAAATCATGGAAACCAAGGGAAGTGGAAGATATCAAGAAGGAGCATGGAGACTAAAATTATTGAAATACCATAAGAAAACCATATGAACATCAATCATAAAACCATCAAATTAAATAAAAAAATTTCTTCACAGTACTCCAATCATCAAACATGTTATAGAAAAGGAGCTTAAGTAAGGGGGAGGCTACGTCGGAGACCTCCATCTCAACACTAAATCCATGAACCTCCCCCCTCAAGATCAAAGACAGGGGAAACCCTAGATCTCAAAAGGAGGGAGATCCTCCACCACTCAGAATCTCTATTAGTGATTGACCATAGTATATATGTTTAAAATTACAATCATTGTATCCTAATGGTCTCAATATTGTTAGAAAATATTGTAATATTTCGATTTGATATGTAATTCAATGACATTACCATGTTATATTCATATATATATATATGTATATATAATTATACTATTATATAATTTAAAACACATGTATATATCATGTTGTATACATGAAATTATAATAAAAAAATACAAAAAAAAATATTAGGTCAAGGGAACCTAATCCCAAAACAAAACCACCTACACTTGTTGAAACTTTTAACAAATAAAATTATTCTACATCTATCATCATGATATTTCTTCTCATATGATATGTATTTAGTTAGGATGTATACCTTGTTAACCTGTATAGATACTCTGCTAAATATAACTTTACCTCTTTAAGAAAAAACCATAAATAGATGAAACATCCAAAGTACATTCATTATCCTCTAGTGTGAGATGGAATTCTTAGAAAGGACCATTACTATAGTATTATCATAGTATACTATAATAGGGATCTCACTATTAGGTAAAAAACTATGATTTAAGAAAAAATATATATCTAAATTTATTCCTATGTTATATTGAAAGAAACTATATACTCATATCCTGTTATTGAATAAGTAATTGTGGGTTTTATTGAGTTTATCCTTTTAGCACACAACCATTCAAGTAAAAGTAATAGTCTAACTATTATTTAATATCATCAGTATCTATCAATAATATATCATTTTTTTATCCCCTCACCACTACCTCATCTTCTCCTTCACACATCGGTTATATATATATATTTTTTCTCAAGTTCATTTGGATTATTTTACCTCATGCCCAATGGTTCTCTCCCAGATTACTTTTGTATCTTCCCACAATGATGAAGGAAAAGATAAAATTAATACTAGTAAAAAAATGACATATATGATAGAACCCACTTTTCAAGAATGGAGAATTATTCTCATTCTTTTAACTCCTCTGATTGTAGAAAAAGTTTCTGGGAGTGGTTAATGATACATGGAATTGGTTACAACCTTCTCATGTATTATTACATATTTCAAATTTTGAGTGTACCGTCACTGTATGGACACTTCCTTATCCCAATAAGTGATGGATACTTTCTTTGATAGATCATTATCCCTAGAATATAGTTTTATTCCAATAATTCTTCCATGGAGAACCATTCATTTAACAATTTATTTACTCAAAATAAGACTTATAATTAATTTAAATTAAAAATATGTCATGAACATGTAATATAAGGAAAATGGTGGCACACCCACTAATATTTTTTATATAAAAATATTTATTTAATTATTAATGGACAAAAATTTTCTTCCAGCCTTATCAAAACAATCATTCCATGATCCTTTTACTTTCTTTCATCTAAACATTTTTCTTTGTGGCTTATTTAATTTATTATCACACTTATAAATTATAAAACCTTTGGGTTGTATCATATAGATGTATTAAAAACACTTGAAAACCTAGAAATTAATATTAATATCCATTTTCCGAACATCATAGTCATGTAAGGTTGTTGCTGAATGTATAATTCTGATTCATTTTATTAATCTTACTTGTAAGAAGGTTTCAACATTATTAATTCCTTACTGTTTTTTGAAACACTTCAAAACCAGTCATATATTGTACTAATTTACATTATTATCCATGTATATCTTTTTATTGAATACACATTTACACATAAAATGTTTCACATCAGCCAAATGGTCAAAAAAATCAAAACATAATTTTTGTAAAAGGATTTCACTTTATAATAAATTATAAATTTCCATTCAATAGAATCCCTTCAATAAATTAATTTCATATACATTATAGGTTAAATATCCTCATGAAATAATATGTCATATAACTCAATGATAAGGAAATAACATCTCTATGGTTCTCTAACAACCGTTGTAGACCTATACATTACTTATTTATTTGGAAAATATTATTTCTGAACTATCGCTTGTTGGGTTTATTCTTGTAATAAATCTATTCAATCTAAGGTATCAAATTAATTAAAGTAAATCTTAATCATACTATTTATATTAGAAATGTGTTCCCATTCTATAATTCTTTATATCTTTTCTTAGCCACATTTTTATCTAATGTTTAATTTGTGTAAATTCATTTTTTCCATTAAGATAATCTATAAGAAGAAATTTGTGCTTCAAGGTAGCAGCTTATCATTAGGTATTATCTTGAAAAATGACACACAACTATATTAAAATATGTGTGGATGAGTATGTTTCTTTCCATACTATTTATCATATAGAATTACATCAACATATTTATTTTATAATTACCCCAAATGGACCAAAGATTTTATTTTTATTGATTTTTGATAACCCCCCATTCAAGGGATGAGGGGTAATCCTTACAAGGCCCATAGTATTAGATATTACATGACCCGTAGGTATTAGAGGCAATATAAAAACTATAACTACATGGAACCTCACCTCCCCATCTTCTACATCGTGATTTCTACTATCCAGCTTTTCATGGTTGTTCGGTTAGGCTTCCCATGCATGCACATGCGAGTCCCAATGGTAATGCAATACCCTCCCTTTCTTCCACATATGTTATCTTCTTCTATCGTGAATGTGCTTTCTATGAATCCTCGTCAAGATTATGATCATTTTAGAGTATTTATGGCCCATTAAGAACAATTTTAGGTGGCCCAAAATTCTTGAGGTGGGCTGAAGGCCTTGATGTGGCATGAAGGCCTTGCAGTGGCCCGAAAGCCTTAATGGCCTGAAGGACTTGGGTGGACCAAATGCCTTGAAGTACTTGAGGGCAAAAAAAGTGGTCTGAAATCCCAAACAGATGAATAGTTATGTCTGCAATAGTACTGAATAGTACTTTCTAAAGTGCCTACTACCGTACCTACTATAGTAACCTGAAAATTATGTCTCCACCCAGATTTGAACTCGGGTCTCTTGGATGCACTTACTGAGTTCTCACCAACTAGTATGAGGGTATTATGTTATTTATTTGATAATTAATTTAGTGTATAAGTCATTTTCTATGGTTTATATTACAAAAATAATAATAATAGGTTCCTATGAAACATCATCGATCTGACCATGTCTAGAAAGGTCCAACTCTTCAATTCAATAACACCGTTATACTAAGGTGTATAAGGTGGATGGAGTTGTCCAATTATCCCATACTCCTTAAAGTGATAAATAATTTATTTGATATGAAATCATCCACCATGGAAAGAGTTATGTTTCGTAATTTTATTACCATTTTGATTCTATACTTCATTATGATATTCCTTAAATATGTAAAAAAAAACATAATTATATATTATTATGTTGATATATCCATATATATTAATGTAAATAATAAAAGAAATTATGTAATAAAAACCTACCCTCACCTATTTTTAAATGAAATAAATATATCGATATAAATCATTTCCATTAGATCTGTAGATATTTTTCATTTCATAATGAATGATGCATTGTTTACATATCCTTGTAAATGGGTGTGACATAAATCCTACGATTTTATCTCAATAGAATATAAATACTCTTCTTGGTGAATCTTATATACTTAATTTTTCTTTTTATGACTAGGAGTGATGATTCATATATAGGTAAGATATAATTCATGCTCATTAGATTTTTTATTGATTGAAAAAACAAGATTTTTATGTTCAAGTATATATAAACTATTGTTAAGATGTGTTATATCATGATATAATTAATCATTATAAATTATAAAATATTTATTTTCAAACATGAAATAAAATATCATATTCAAAAATGATAATGTATTTGGTATTTCATGTTATATGATAATAATTATTTAATACAGTAGCCATGTCATTAGGCAATAGAAGAAGACAGTCTTGAACCGTCAATGAAACTAGTCAGGCACCATTTTCTTCTTAGATATCCACCTCACCCCGCATAATATTCTTGAATCTATATGATTTCAATATTATAATACAATTTATTGAGCCATATATATATATATATATATATATCTAATACTCAACTTATATAAACCAATAGAATGAATTCATAGAAAAAATTTACATAAATAAGAAGCATCACCTATCTTATTCTTTCAATTTTTTCATATATTAATCTAGTGTCCTTAATTTCCTTATAAATATTATAAGGCTTCTTAATTTTTTATCCCTATATATATTTGGATATTTTTATTGTTGATGAAAATTTTTCTTTGGATTTTATCTAAATACTGACCACGTTTTCTTTCAATTCCATCTCTAATTCAAGATTAGGGATTAATAGTTTGTGTAATTTATATCATTATCATTTTAGTGAATTAAATATAATAGATATTTAAGTGACTTATTCATGATATTCATAATAATAATAATAATAATAAAGGATTAAAAAAATATATGGTAAATATGGAAGTACAAGATCAGTTTCCAAATCAAGGATAAGATTTAATATTAGGGACTCTGTTATCTAAATTTACCCAATCACTTAGAGTATGCGAGATTTTACATGGTTTCCCTCTATCAAAATACACTTACATTATACACTTGATACCACATGCATTTCTTTATTTTCTCTTTCACAGTAAAATTATAAGAGAAGATTTAGCATCTTGTATTCAACATCATCTTCAAACATTTTTTATCATTCACTAAACATATATGATAACCTGATATAATAAACATCTAGTGCATAATCATTATTCTTATAAAAGTATTCATTTTCTTCCTTATCTTCTCCATGATGTGTTTTGAAAATAACAAGGGATGCTATAATATAAAGCTTCATTTCACAATAATGATCTATGTACAAGATACAATAACACCCTTAGAAGATATTAATTATTAGGATATTATCATTATCCAAAGTCGATCACGGTGAAATTGAGTTGGGTAGGGTAATAGTATAATCTATAGTGTGTAATATTTTCATATAATATCAATTCCATGATTAAAATATAATAATTATTATTGATTTACTTATTTTAAAATATCATAGACTATTTCAAAACCTGCAAGTATACCTTAACTACTAGATTCAAAATATTATTCAGATCAAATATCCTAGAATAAATATCATCTAAAACCTCACCTTGTTTTCCAAGATATGGATAAAAAACTACATGGAGTGTTTTATGGTAATATTTTTTATGGCCAACTATATTTTCTCCAAAACCCTTGATCTGCTGAGTGAAGTCCCAACTTCTATAAATTGTAAATTGGTACACTCATTTCATTGTAACATACGATGCAAGAAGTTAGTTATGGTTATTTTTTATGTAAATTCTGTTTATTTGGTCCACCACATTCGTATGAACTACCCAATAGTAGAATAAATTCTTAAATATGGCTAATGATTACCCCATACATAAGGTTTGGTCAAATTTCAATTGATGAAAGGCATCTGGCATAAAAGTTCTTTGGGGGATTTATGTTTCTATCAATGAATTAATTATTTTATATTTCTTATGGTAGTTTCTATGTTTCTAAACTAAAATAATAAAAATTCGTTAAAATTAAACATTCACCTTATATATGTGCATTATTTTTTAACACCTAAAATGTTCGCATATGACAACTACATAGAAATTTTAAAACATGAATATGATAAAATAGATAACATGCCCATAAAAAATTTCTAAATTTCCATCCATAATGTAGAAAATAGATGAACAAAGTATCATAGAGTAACTTATTTAGTCATATCAAACTCAATTTTTAGTGCTCACTCTATCCAATTTTTCTGACTCGCATGTCATGATCCACAATGCCTTGACACAAATCGTGTCAGCTTTATTCCTTCTAATTATATAATAATACACACTCACAGGTGAGGGGTTCTCAAAGATATGGAATAAAAAAATATTAAACTCCCTCATAAAAATGTTATACCTTATACATATAATAAGGTTGAGGGGCAATGTACAACTTCTCATTTATTAGTTTATTATTATAAAGAATTGACATTGAAATAATTAAATTTGTAATTAATAAAAAAAATATATTGAATGGCCTATTTTGTTTCCAATCATCATGAATTATACATGAATAATAAAATTAATTATTAAAAAACATTACTCATGGGAATTTATTATTAATTAAAATAAATTAAACTAATTTTAATTCACAAAATTATCACTTATTAGACCTAGAAAATATGGTTGATATTATTCATATATTTAACATATGTTTTGGGTTTTATAATTAATTTTAGTCTCCCTAGACCTTAATATTTCCCCATAGGAGTTCCAAGTACCAACCAGTTTCTCAAGGGAACGGTGGGTTAGGCCAACACTTATGAAAATATTGGTCTATGATGGAGTGCTTAACGCACGAGGCATGCATTGTGGGTAGATGGTTCTCTTGTAGGTGTTGCAACTTATTTATAAAAATTATTTTTTATTTAATTAGTGGATTGATCACATCAGTAATGTTCTATTTGTGTTGATCTACTCCTAATCTATGGGGATAGTGTTTTAAAATTGTTTTCATAAGCTATAAACCTCATTTTATTTTTCTCTTTCTTTAGTGAGACTGATCCTATTCCATATCCCATCTATTTATATGTCTAGACACACTATTATTGGATAGCCAACACTATCTCATCCCAATATGAAAATATATATCTATGTTTTGTTATAAACAAAAAAATTAAATTTCAATCAGAAAAAGTATATATCATTGTAATTTAAACTCAAATTGAATAATTATCAGTGTCATTAGAACACTATTTATGTCCTCTAATAGAATTTAAGAAATAAAAATCTTAATTTTTATGTAGCTAATTTAGAGATCACTTTGATTCCACTTATTGGCATCATGTTCTCTATAAATGCATTTAATTAGGTTAAAATTAAATTTCTCCCTTTGATAAAGTTTTAGACATCTAATTTGATACAAGAGTTCCTAGTGAAAAACATGATGATATCATTTAACTTAAATAAGCATGATAACTTATATCAAACCTATAAGTTATTTGATTTGAATATGGATTCACATTCTTCAAAACATTATCAATCAATTATTAAAGGCACTGAACTAAATAATATCTAAAACATTCATATCCACTTTAGAATTTTATCTGTTCATTCATATTGTTATAGTGTGTACTATCATAGAGAATTTAAGGTTCTTTAATATTATTCACGATGATCAAAGAAATGTTTCTTCCATCCAATGGATAATTCTTGTGTCTAGGTGATCTAATATCCTCTTTCTCACTCTAAAAATTGGGAGGGAGAAGAAAGAGTCTATCAAATACATGGGAGAAATAGTTCCATTGAATATCTTCATTGTTTGGAATTAAATAATTACATTAATCTTATTAGAAGTTAAATTCCATCATTTAATAATTTTAACCGCATAAGTAATCAACAAATAATACTATTGAACCAGAAAATGTGTCCTAAAGTTCATAAGTATATCATCACATTCACATGATATCAAAACTTTTTTACTTTATTAAACACAACCTTTTCTCCCATTAAATATTTAATGAACCATGAATAGAGATTATTCTTCCATAAAAGTTTATATTGTATTTGATAGAGTTGGTTTTATATAACCAAATATTTGTAATTTGGATTACAAGAATATCCAAATATGTGAATATTAATTAAACATATTATTATATACTTTATGTGGTTCAACATGATTTTAATTTAATATTGTCATAGAGTATCTGTCACATTGAGAAGGGCATAGCAGTTCCCTGCTACATTGATAACCTTGAAATGAAATGATGATATTGTTAAAATAATTTATATGGTTGAAAAACATTCTATGATATGGAATATAGTTTTTCGAATTTAAGTTGAGAGTAATCGTAAGTGGGTGATACTTCATCCAATGATTTTCTGAATTTCTAATATCTAAATTGGAAGATTATGAGAAATGATACACCAATAGTAATTCCACATGATTACATGTCATTAGATATTCCTATCTACAAGTATGAGTAATGGTCCATATACTTTAAGATAATTATTAATGAATTTTATGACTCACACACTTATACTTACTAATGAAAACCATGACTATATATGTTAATATAAAGTAGGATACATTGAGTGAATCATAAATGAAATGTTATAGTATATAATCCAATGAAGGTTTTGTTGCCTCCATATATGATGTAGTTGATATCCCAACACATTAATTACATAGGCTGATGAAACATAAGCTGATGAAACATGTGTGAAACTTGCATGATGGGATATTGTGAAAAAAGGATTATATTACAAAGTTATCATTCATTTGTGTATCTCGACATTGCGACATTAAATTGTTTCACTTGTGTTCCTTGAGTTCTTTCTATATAGTAATCTTGGAATTTTTTCATTTCTAACTAGTTCCAATGAGAAAAAATCCTGGAGTTTCACATAATAAGCATTTCTATTGGTCTTGATTAAATTATATTTTAATTTAATTTAGGGAATGAATATTATTCACATGAACAATTAATATTTTCTTGTTTTATAGATCCCAAATAATTACTATATATTTAATAAATATTTTTTCTTAAAATTTTGGATAAAATATATATTTTTGAATTAAATATTAAATTAAATATTTATTCAGATGTTAAATAAATACCAAGGAGGATGAATGAACCATGTTCATGACTGATGACGAATATTAATTTGATAGATGAAAATAATATTTTCTAATGACTCTGTTTTCACATTTCATTAAAATAATAATAATAATTTTTAGGACATGAAGTTACATAAGGTTTATTTATTATTTAAAGGATGTACTATAAGTAAAGAAAAGTTATCTTATACCTTAACTTTATAAATATATCATTATTTCTATTGTGTAGTGTAAAATGATAATTGAGAATTGTTTTACACAACAGAATTCTCTCTAGATTTATCCTCCTATAATCTTCTCAAGAATGAGAATAAATCCTTCTAGGATAATGGCTAAGTGATCAAGAAAAACAACACTAGATAATAAATCTTTTGCTCTAGCACCATACAATCTATTAGGATAGTTTAGAGATTAATGGATCATGTGTGGATCACTTCTAGAGAGATCCTACACTTGGATACTTCAACTGCAATAACGGTAATTATAAAATGGATCTTTAGATGATCAATGAAATCAATGGAGAAATATCCTCAAACGAGGTATTATTTCATCAGATGTAAATGAATTAATTATAAATTTAAATTCAAAAGATCATATCCATGTTTTGACATTATTTTCAATATTAATTTGGAAAAAAATTATTTGGTCATAATGTTCACATCATGAACAATTTTTAAATGCTCAATTAAACCAAAAATTTAACAATATTGGATGGTTCTCAAAAATCTATTTCACTGTGCTCAGAACCATAAAGTGTTATTAGAGTGGTCATAGTCAAATTTATAATCATTTATTTTATTTCTGATTATTTCACAATTAAAATAGATAATTCATTTCAAGTATTATTCATCATCGATTCATATTTAAAAATTTATTCTTTATCTAACATGATTCAGGAAATTTATACCAAGATCAGTTAAAAATTAAATTATATTGTTACCAAGGATTCTGACTGTATATTATAATAGTACGGAGTGTGTACCAATTTATTACACATTGTGTACCCTTATTCATTGAAAAAGGACACTCGGGTTGATTCTGGGTAATCTTGTTATTAATACATGTCACGTATAATAAATGAATCACGTCTAGGCAATATAGGGTGGCACAAAGCTTTGCTAGAGTACATGTCATGTATCTTGACTACACAACATGTAGTCAACATGATTTCAGGTTTGAATGAAAATGGACAAACCATGTCATTTCATTAATATACCACTTGTATTTAATACTTGACACATTCAGAATGGAAGTCGTGTAACTAGAGGTACACACAATGTATCCTCTTTAAATGTCTTGTAATTCATAAATGGTCATGAGAAATACATGTTGATTCAATAGGAATTTACTTTGGATACATGATGAAGATTAATACACATTTTTTGGATCACTTTCACATGCCAGGTAATTTCAAAGTTTATGTAGAAAATATTAAATTTAATTTATTACCATATTAAACCTCATTGAATTGGGTTCCATAATAGTCATTATGTTGGCAATTCAAACTGGTCATTTTTTATATTATATTAAATAATTAATTAATTCAATCTAATAATCAATTCTGTAAATCATGTGTGGGTATTTTATACTAAATACTCAACACATTAAATTTTACAAGATTAATAATTTTCTTGTGTTTCATGAGGCACTAAATTGGCCTTACACACTGTTAAATTATTCCACATATCATTTAAACAATACATTGTACAAGTGCATTTTTTGTAATCAATACCATATTGAGTAGTTCAGATAGGTAATCATAAAGTTTATTCTATATACAAATCTATGTACTATTTTATTTAGTTTAAAAGAAAAATAATAATTTTTTGTATAAGTTTATAGTGGATGGAAATTTACGGATGATTGGATGAAATAAGATAAAATGAATTAATCAATTAATATGTCAATTAATTATATTAATTTCCTCTTTTCTTATCTTATCAAGGAATTAATAGAAATTAATGCTAGACATTTGTTTCAAATGTGTAATTGTTTCATGTGTATGAATGATCATGAGATTTAACTAGAACTATGTATATGTTGGTTGTTATTTAATTTAAATTCATTGTATAGTTTTGGTATTAATTATTATTAAATTAAATATGACAGTTAGTGAGTCATCCCTCCCTCTTCTACTATATAGGAACCATATGTCCAAGACTGTTTTATGTAATTCCCATCGACCAATCCTTTGGTTCACCACACCCATGTGTGAGTTATAAAACATATTTAAGAAAAGTTTTATCAAAAGGTGCAAGAAGTTAGTTCAAGATGAAGCTGATTTGTAAGTGGTTCAATATGGAACCTAAATGAAAAGAATATGGTAATTATCTATGTTGGAAGGTGGGATTTTGCAAATCATGCTAATACCACCATAATGAGAGAATCCCTTGGGCAATAGGATGATTTTTTTTCTCTTAGTAAATCAACAATTATATAATTCTCATGATTGTGTTTTTTAATAATTTATTTATTTCTATCATATAAATTATTTTATAAATTTAAGAACATTATTATATAAATTAATTAATTTTTATGCTATGTTAGAATATATATTAACTGATTACATGAAAATGTTTTATTGAAACATGGTTAAAAAGTTAAATAAATCATATTAATATTAACAATACATGTAAAGGGTAAAACAAGAAAAATGGTATGTATAATAAAATAAATCTCTCAACATAATTTTAGGTTAATATTTTCCATACATTACTTGATTGTGAATGAAATCCATTGAAATAAGTGTTTAACCAAACCTCCTTAGGACACTTACTTTTTCATGGATTTTTTATGAATGTTTTGGGCATATTTAACCATATTATATTAGGAGAACTATCCCTCACTAGACATGATGTTGCCTGGAGAAAATTGTTTAGAAAATAATTTTTATGATTTCAGGGCTCAGGAGTCCCCTCAACAGATCAAGGACATAAAATCCCATTGTTGGGAATGACAGACCTAAATAAATACCTTTTGGTATCTTGACCAATGATCGTTTGGATTATGCGAAGGGACATATGGATCCTTTCCACTAGAATGTATTTTAAAACTAGACATTCCATGTTCAATGGTGAGGGTTATTGTAAAATCATAGAATTTTAGGACATTGAATAAAACATAATTTTTTATAGTGTCTCACATAACATGTAATCAAGTAATGTACTAATGATCTTCAATTTTATTATTATAGAACAAATGGAATATTTTTCAATCACCCTACCCCTATGATCAATTTTTTGATAAAGATCATATACTTACTAGAATTAACTTCTAGGAATGGTTCAAAGACCTATGTGTTGTGTTGGGAGATGAATAAAAGTATTACATGATAAAATACTCACTACCCTATATTATTACTAAAGAGGTGAGTGATGAGGAGTTATATATCTAGGACATAAACCATAGTGATGTAGTCGATGTTTAGTTTTCAATGCTTTCACTCATGTATATTGAACTCTTGAAGTCATATAAAGACCTAGATACTTATAGTATGATCCATCATATTCATGGTATTTACAAGGAGATAGCTTGACATGATTAATTTGAGACACCCATGGAATATTTCCAAATAAATCTTAGAGAAGGTTCACCAGCTCGGCCTATGGTTGTCGAACTCATGTATATATTGAGTTTCTAGAGTTTGTAGTGTTTAATCACCCTAAAGAACTACACACCAATAAAATTCCTAAATAAATTCATCATAGATTATCTATAATTGATGTTCATTTCTACTTTTAAAATTTTGATAAGTCTCTTCCATATCTTCTCACATATCTTTGTGAAGTTGATATGGAGACAACAAATGAAAATCCATCAATCCATATGGTGCATAAAGGTCATGTCTAGGAAAATATCTCTATGTCCAAAACATCTTTTGACTTCCCTTCCTATGAAATAAAGATCAATGGGAAATCAAGGAAACACGATACTATCTATTTCACATGTGGAAAGAAGGGACACTACAAGAAAAACATTACCCTATAAAGAATCAATAAAAATATTCAAGGGTATTTTCTATCAACTAAAATTTATTTATTTCTACAAATTGGGTATAAAATACCTCATGTTGTGATCTCATATGTATTCAAATATAAGAAACAAGTAGATTATAATGATTGAATGAGTAGATCTTGATTAATGAGAAGCCAGTAGAGCCAGACATTCTACTGTGCACCTTTAATATCACTAACATAGGAGGCATTGCCTATGTACTTGTACACACACATATCTCCAAACCCACAAATGTATAAAAGTAAATACCAGTAAGGAAAAAATCCATGCATACATAAAAATGCAACCAACAGAGTACAATGGAATGTAAAGTGCGGAAAGTAAACTGTTCTAGAATACAAGCCCACCAAAAGGAAGAGACTGCAAACTACCAAGTCCAACCTATAAGCAAAAAAAGTAGGTACGGGGACTACTTCTTGTAGCATTAGGTACACCTCATACTGTAAGGAGCCCAAAAATCTTTGTTCAGTCTGGTTCTTCCACGAACTCTATCAAAAGGATGCTTGTCTACAAAAGACAGGACACATTTAGGTAGAGCCCATACAGGGGTGAGTATAACAATACTCATTAAGGGACCCCAAAAACCAAAAATCAAAACATAATGTAAAGGTACAGTCAACTCTACATAGTATATGCCTACAAAACATATAACAAGAGAAACACATCTAGATATACTTGAAACCCAGACTCGTAGTGTAGTGGTAACATAATGGATTTATTTTGAAGATTCCACAAAGAAATCTTCTGAGAGAACTCACTCCATGAGTCTGATAGCTCTGATGACATTCATCCAAGAAGTACTATTCGTTTGGAAAATCCATGGGAGAGGTAGATGCACTGATAGATCTGAAGAGAGAACAAATACACTCATTTTTCGAGGAAACACTCATGAGTGGGAAAAGATCATGATAAATAGATGAGGATTACTACCAGGGCCTTGGAGGATATCACGAATCATCCAGATTCACCAGCTAAGTATAAGATCGACATATTGTAGGATTGGTCACTTCGATACCATACTCTTCCTAGGGTCAAGAATGGGTAGAGGATCTCGCATCAAGCCTCTCAGAGGGATTCTAACTCTATCCAAGAAGTTCAACTAAAGAGATCATACTCTGATGGATGGAAAAAATACCTAACATTCATGGGAATGAGAAAAAAGGGAACTAATACAAAATGAACTTGTCCAAGAAACCATGTACAGGTAAATAAATCCATGTACAAAATGGTACATGACATGTAGAAGGGTTCACACGCTATGTCCCCTGACTCTGGGTACCGCCCATGTACAATGACCTGTTTCAATGTCATGTCGTGTAGAAGGATGCATACACGGAATGTAAGAGCATGACACACCATGTTCCATTATCCGGGGAAGTCTCTGTGTACGCTGGCCATGTGCCCATACATTGCTTCAACCCATATATCCCAGACTGTGTGCTGGTACATAAGGTAGTCTGCGTATATGGCCAGGTCTGGCTGTGTGGTGGAGCACATGTTGTGTACTCCAACTTGTGTCCATGTATCACACTTGATACATGTTGATTCTGTGTAAGGACCCACATTCCATTTGATAATGGTCATATGCCATATTAGTGCTTCTCGTTTCCTAGAACTCCAATCGCTACTGGTTGGGGCCAACATGTCATGTCCTCTTGGGAGAATTCTGTTTTTTCATCATTTTTAGCACGAAAACACTAGATGAAATTTTTCTGGTCCCACACAGTGTGTTCTTAAGGGAACACACCGAGTTCTTCAAAAAATTACCGAACATGCCATTCTTCCTCCCATGCCTCGGTGGATCATCAATTCATTGATCCAATAATTCGAGCATCGCACAAATCCAGTTTTGAGGTCCCCCCGATGCCACAAAGCTATTTCCGTTGTTTTCAGGCCTCCAATAAGCCCCCAAAAGAGGTCTTGATCCACCCACATTAAGAACGCTTGATGAACGATCCTCCTCAATCTGAGTAGATTCATTGTTAGCCATTGTCATCACATCTCCGCTGGGTCATCTCGAAGCTCAATCTCTTATTTTGGATCATTTTTTATTTGAAAAAAATATTCTCAACGATCCCTTGTTTGTCACCCCACAAAGAACACGAATAATGTGGGGTGGGGAGGGAAGAAATTCCAAAAATAAATTGAAGAATGAACCTCCACCGTCATTCATCACGATGTCTATCCACTCCCATTATTAGATTTAAAATGGAAAATAAAAAAGAGTATTTTAATCATCATTAATTAATTCCCAGAATCAAAATCCCCAAAGGAAACAAAAATAAACACTCTCCCACAAGAACGCACGATCCGAAGATCAACCTATTTGTGGATTGATCTGTATTCATCATTTAATCAAAGAATTGGAAAAAACATATCTAAATAACCAAACCCCTACTTCAATTCAGTTGAAGAACAATCACCGTGTCGCTTTTATTTCCAAGGTTAATCAAATCTGAGATTCGTCGATCGATCACTCTATCATCGTCCGCCAACAAGTTCTCCTCCAAGGCTCTAATGGAAATCATCAATTCACAGGGTTATGTCGATAAACCTGTGAATTATTCATAAGAATGTATTAATGGGGTAGGATTAGTGTAACACCCGAGACTTTTATGTTATATAAATCATCAAAGGAATCTTTTTCTACACAACACTTGCTTGGCTTGCTTTGCACGCAATCGCGACCTTCCTCAATAGCTTGCGTCGTACGCAATACCAAGTTTCACTAAACAACAATATGCTATTAAAACTAGCCGTTATGAATAGTAATAACCACTTTTTAAAATTTTATAAATTTTATTTTTCAAAATGGACTTCATTTTTGGACTCAGAATATCGAAATTAGCCTAGGGTGAAATTTTGGTATTTTTTCTGAAAACTTTCAATTTTTGATGAATAGTGAAACCACTAAGTGGTAGGTTAAAAAACTGAATTTTGCATAAAACTTAATTTTACCGCTTCTGTGAATGGAATTTCGAAAATCCGAGAGACACGGTTAATATCAAGGACTAAAATGTGGTTCAATGAGATGAAAATAATTTTTTGGTGAATAGTAACTTTTTACTTTTTTTACCGCGGTTAATAGTAAATAAGGTAACTAAGGGTAAATATGATATTAATATTACCCTAACACATGTCCTAATTCTATTGGACAAGTTTAATTCGACCAAAAACAAACTTAGGAATAAAATATGACCATTTAGGCCCACTTGGATTAGATTAGGACATTTATTATTAATTTATTTAAAGAAGGGTTAAAATAGTTAAAATCAAAGTTTAATAAGTAAATCATTTTTAATATGGGGTATACATAAGATAAATTCGATTTTAAATATTCATTAGAAAGCTAAAAAGATTTTCTACATGATGGTATTTTATTTGTAATTTTTAGACATCAAATAATTTAATTTATTTTGACACAAAGATGATGCAGTAATTATCTTATTAATGAAATATTGACAAAATTAATAATATAAATACCAAAATAAATGTAATTTGAGACTTTTATGAATTCCACTAATTTTCTAGGTTACTATGATATATTAATGTTGATTTAATCAACTTGGTTCGAACATATAATTATGTTATGACTTTCACAAAAAAATCATATATCAAATAGTGTCAAAATTGACACAAAATAGTTTTTAAATCAAATATTATATTATTAATTGTTATTTTATTCCTAATAATCTAAGGTTCGGCCAAATGACTTAGATAAGGATATATATATTAATAATAAACAATTTGGGGTTCGTTTGGCATGTTATAGTAAGAGTATTAACCATATAGTGAAAGAAAACAAAAAGACACGGTAAAAGTTAAATTAATTAACTTAGAGTTAAATCTAATTGATAAGGTTAAAATAATACCCTAAACTTGTCTAAATCTTATTGGTTTATAGGATTTCGACCCATCCCCACTTTAGCTTTGAAATAAGACCCTTTGGAACCATTATAAACCGATTTTGACATTAATATAAAATAATATTTTGAGATATTCCTAAGGTGCCCCTCTCCTCCCTTATAAAAGGGCACCTCCTCCCCCTCCTCCTCACACCAATTTGAGCACTCAAGCTCGGCCAACCCCTTCCCTTTTCTCCTCTCCACTTCCCTAGAATAATCCTAGAGGTCCTGGTCTTCTCAAAAGACCAATCTTAGTTCCTTAAGTGGAGGATTCAAAGAGGCGTTCCAAAGAAGAGGTAATATCCATTACCGATCTTTTCAATTTCTTTCTTCTTCAACTTCTTATTCTTTAGTTGTTTCATGATAAAGTAATAACATCAGTATTACTTACATACTGATATGTTATTATAAATATGAAACAACCCTAATTCACCTTCTATCCATCCTACGGAAAAATGAAATCACCGCGCGTGCGTACGTACGGAATACCGTCTCCACGCCGTGGTGTAATCTATTTTCCACCATCACCTTACAAGGATGGGTATAATGGTGTAATGAGTAACTATATATGATTATTATTAAGTAATATTGATACTGAAATAATATATATATATACTCCAATACAATTCCACGATCATAGGAACGATATCATCACTCGTGCGTACGTACGGAATACCGTCTCCACGATGTGATGTGATTCGTTCTACATGATCTTCATTTCATAATGATTATATAAATGAATTGAATGAATGAATATGGTATATACTACACTAATAACATTCTGGAAATGAATTATCTATAACCTAAAGATAAGAATAAGAATTTATTCAACAAAACACGCATAAGAACAAAAAGTTATAAAGACCCGAGTAACAAGTAACAATGAAATATTACTAACAAGAATCTAATAATATGACCATATATGATCTCATATCAATATGTATGATTCTGGAATAAGTCAATAACATTATTTAAACCATTATACAGGAGCTTCGGACACGAACAAAGCAAATCGGACCTAAGGTAAGGGAAATATCACAATCTCATTTTTATCCGAGATTGTTTATTCGTAAGTATTTACTAGGGTGTATTTTATCATCCACATCCATGTTCCCTCAATATGTAATATTGTTTCCATCCACTTGAAATAGTTTAAATCCAATTTTACCCTTAGGTGAGTTTTTAGTAAAGAATATGAAAGGAATCTTTTGTCGTTTTTCCGTACGAGGTACTTTTTGACTTTTCCGACAAAAGTACGAAGAATGTTTTTTTAGCTTATACGGCATGAATGGATTTTTAAAACATTACTTCAAAGAAGCTTCCTTTACAAGTTTTCAAGTTTATTTTTAATCAACTTCTTTTATTTTAAAGTTGTATGACATGTTATGAAAGGAAAAATGTTTTTGAAGAAGAAAGGATATTTTCCTCAAGAATTCAATTCAAGTGTTTTATCAAAATTATTTTCCATTTAAGATAATAAAGGGTTCTGTTTTTTATCCCTATTATTACATCGATTTGATCATGTTGTGATGGAATTATTTTTATGAATTCCTTTATCTTATATGAATTGATTTATGATGTCATGATGTTTCAAGAATCCCATTTTTGTTTCATGTGTTATGCGATGATGTATGTTTTATGATTATGTGGCACACATAAGAAAGGATTAATTATAAGATGGGTGGGACCTATATCTCCCTCCAATGCATTGGGTAAAGATTTTATATCTCATGAGATAGACATGGCTGGAACGGAAGGTTATTTCGGTTCAGTGATACAGGACTGAAACGAGGAGTGAACTCGGTTCAGAAAGTGACTTTGTCCACTAAGATAGTCTTGGCAATGAGTCATGACTAACAAGAAATGATTTTCCATGATTATGTGTGCATGCCACAAAGATTCATGTTTTATGTTATGATTATGGGGATCTCATTTTCACTTCTATGATTTATTCCATGTTAAGATATTATGATCTCTTTTGCAGGTTTTGATTTTCATAAAGATATGATATGATTTTTATTTCTTTTATTTGCCCTTGCTGAGCATTTGAGCTCACCCTTTTATGTTTTCTTTTCCCCAGGTCAGGAAGATGGATATTAAGTAGAATATGCTAAAAGGGACCCTAGATATGATGAAATAAATGGGAGACACTGTAGAAGATTTATGAACCAGTTGTTTATGTTTCCCAGTTTCTAAAGACACTATACCTATACGGTCTTTTGTGGTTTTGTCATATGTTGTAATAAGTGTGCTTCAATTTTGAAGTATTAACAATGTATGTAAAGTGTGGGTCGTTATAATTAGGCTATTACCTTAAGGAAATATTTAGAATAAAATAAATTATTAATTTATTTCATTTCCTTTAAAACGAAAAAAAAACTAACTTTTGCAGTTGACCCACGCCGGTATAGATTAGGCACCGACAAAGGTAAAGTTGTTGTTCCAGATGCAACAGTGCCCTCATATTTATGATTTAGACACCTATTTAAATGTTATTCCACTTTTTTATGAAAACCTATAACACATGCTAGTTGGAGTTTAAAATATGTAAAACATTTATTCTGAGCACCCCGGGCCTCAGAATTGCACACCGTCGCAAAGCCTGGTCTTATAATAATTCCATATAATATTTAAAAAGAATACAAAAAAATACGAGACATTACATATTAGAGTGTTGAGAATCAATACAAACAACATACTTCTATCTAGATTTCACATCCTCCTATAATTTGTAGAATGATATTAACTCTTTAAAGACTAATTGATTAGTGATCAATTTAGAAAAAAAAGATGACTCATTAACTGTATTTTCACAAAACAATCCATCAGTGTCCTTTGGAAATAAAGTTATCATGTGTGGATCACCCCTAGAGGGATTCTACACTTGTATCATACAAAAATAACAATGGTAATATTGAAAGGGTTCTTCAGATGATAGACAACATAAAGGAAGACTGATATTATCTTAAAGTATTATTTTATTAGATATTAATAAACTAATTGTAAATTAAACATGTAAATATGCTATCAGAGCTTCATATTTATTTTCAATACTCATTTGGGAAATTATTTCATTGGTTATGATGTTCACATCCTATACAATTCATGAATGATCCATTGCATCTGACATTTTTTGAGTCATAATAGGCCCTAAGAAGTGCTTCTGCTGTGCCCAGAGCTATAACGCCCTGACCCTAGTTACACAGAGGTGGTGTATTATTACATAACATTAGCATGATCACCAGAGATCAATTCCCCAAAGAGCGACCAGTTTATTAGCCTTGTAAGTACTTGATACATACATAAGTTTTACATTACATTATGAAATTAAAAAAAACAAAATTGTGTCTTCTTTGAACACACTCATATCCCTTAGCATATCCCTGCAGGTCAGTCATAATATAATTCAACACATCGTATAAAAATTAATACATAAGAAAGGGTTGAGCTCAAATGCTCAGTAAGTATAACAATATAGAAGAAACTATCATAAATAAGCATAAAAATTTAAGACAATGTATAAGACAAAACAAAAGCCTTTTAAACCTAAAATATAGTATAATATGGAAAAGATAAATCAAATAATTCCATTTACTTATTCACATGGATATTATACTATTCAAATAATCACATGTAATATCAATATCTAATCTCCTAATGATGGAATGCATAATGTCGAACATCATAACCACATAATCAAGGCCTCATGCCCAGACTACAAATATTTTTTTTCAAGGCCTTGTGTCAAGACTCTAGTTTGTCTCAAGAGACCAACCAATAAATTAGGGGCTATAGAAGGCCCCTCCTATCACTTACTATGTCCAATTAATTCCTTATATGAAAAGGGAGAAACATAACCAATGAATTTGTATTAAGCTAGCATATGGAATGTTAATAATTTAACCATAAATCATGAATGACATAAAAATAACACATCCATTGTCAAACATATCATAAAAATATAAATACAATATGGAGTATTATATCATAATAAATCAACTTCAATTAAACCTAAAATCCAATAATAGATGTTGACACAGATGAAATCAATCCAAAACCTATTTGAGAGAAATATATCTTTCTACTTTGAAATAATTTAAAAGTCACATAATTATAAAAGAAAACATTTATTTTGAAAATATTTTTATAATATTTCAAGGTAAGCTTCTAAGGTGTTTTAATGTAAAAAAATAGTTTCACCTTCTGTATATGTTAAAAAAACATTATTTTCTTAATTTATTGAAATGGGAATAAAGTACCTTGTTTGGAAAACAACAAAAATATTACTTTAAAAAAATTTCATAAAAAGAAAAATAAGGGTCCAAATGAATTTAACCCATGGTATTGGAAATATTAAAAAAAATTGAAATACATTTTAAAAAAACACTGATGTGGATGAGAAGTAAGTCTTTGTAGATACTTACGTATAAACAACCTCGAATAATAAAGTGATTGTAAAATTAACCCTTACCTTGTACTTTTTCTTATTTGAGGGTAAATTATCCTCTTTTATAATGCTTAAATAATTAAATTATACAAGAACCACACACATAAATATGATATCATATATGATCCTCTAATAGTTATTTGTTAATAATATTTTCTTAGTATCATTGTTTGGAGTGTTAACTGATTCATTTTCCATTATATTTTTTCTTATATAAGTCATGTTTGTTATGGATAGGATGTATTTGATTCATATCCATAATTATATTAAGTTTCTAAAAATTATTTTTTAATCATCAAGTGAAAATTATTCTTGAATGGTTACGATGGGGAATGAAATCTCATCGCATTGTGGAGACGGTAAGCCGTACATACGCACGAGAAACAATATCACTCTATTGATGGTGAAATAGTATGTAATTAGATGGTATATTATATATAAAGAATCATCAAAATGTTATATTTATTATTTATATAAATTATACTCATTATTATAGCCATCAAAATAATGAAGTGTTGAATAAAAAACTACACCACGACATGGAGATGGTAAGCCGTACGTACGCATGAATGGTGACTTTGTCATTCATAGGATGAATAGAATAATGAATATGGTTTTACTCTATTTATAATAAAATATCATTATGTAGAAGGTACTGTATTATTTATTTTAGTATGGAAAAAACATATAAATAAGAATTAGAAGAAGAAAATAACATTGAAAGAGGTGATAAAATAATTTCTTCACCTTCAGGTGCTTCCTTTTGATTTGAACAAAAGGGCTCCTTAAGTTGTCATTATGATAAAATTAAGGCCTCTAGGTTAATTTCAGGTTAGTTTTTAGGATATTTGAGCAGGTTTTGGCCAAGTAAATTGGCTTTTGAGGTGTTAATTTAAGGGAAGGTGAAGTACCCTTTTATAAGAGAGGTGAGGGATACTTTAGGTAAATCTTGAAATATTATTTTATTATGAAATAATTTTCTATTTATAATAGCTAAAAATTGATATATTTCAATTATAAGGTGGTAATAGGTCTAAATACTCTCTACCAATAGGTTTTAGATATTTTTAGGTCTCCATATTAACCTTATCTTTATGATTTAACCCTTAGTTAAATAGTTTAACTTTTACCATGTCTTCTTGTATTTTGATACTAAATGGTTAATATAGTTACTATGAAATTCCCAGAGAACATGAAGTTGATTCTTAATGACATATATAACATTATCTAAGTCATTTGGAAGAATATTTTATTTTTAGGACTATTATATAATTTAATAAAATAGTATTTTTTTTAAAAACTCATTTTTGTCAATTTTGACACTATTTAGTATTTGGTTTTTGTGAAAGTCATAAAAACATGATTCCATCAAAACCAATACATCGAATCAACCCTATAATATCATATTTACCTTTAAAATTCATGTATGGCATAAAAAGTTTAAATTAACATTTATTTTAATATTTATAATATAAATTATTTCAGTCTTTCAATAATAAGTTCACTACGTCATCATCATTGTGTCATAAATAAATTTAATTATTTAATATCTAAAAATTATAAATAAAATAATATGATGTATGAAATATTTTTATATTTCTAAAGAATATTTATAGTCTAATTTATTTTATGTATAACCATTTATTAAAAATGGTTTAGTTATTAAAATTTGAAATTAACACATTTAAATCTTCTTTAAATACAATATAATAAATGTCCTAATCTAATTCAAGTGGATGAAAAAGGATCATAATTTTTTCATAAGGGTGATGTTTGACGAAATAAACTTCTACAATAGAATTAGGACATGTTTTTGGGTAATTTTATGTTATTATAATATTATTTCTACCTTTAATTTCCCTATTTACTTTTAACTCTAGTAAATAAAATTCAAAAATTACTATTCACTAAAAATTATTTTCATCATATTGACCCAAATTTTACTTAATTATGAAAAATAGTGACTATTGGGTTTTTGGAATTCAATTCACAGAAGCTGTAAAATTACATTTTATGAAAATTTGCAAATGTGCCTATAAGGTGGGTAAAAGACGTTAAATAGGTTAATAAAATTATATATATATAATTTTATTTTAAAATGACTATAATTAATTAGGATGAACAAAAATAGGTATTATGTATCTATTTTGACATTAAAAAATATAAATAAAAGTAATTATTATTTAAATAAAAAGTCAGTTTGAAGCAATAACGTAGTGTTTTTCACTATTCATAAAAAATTGAAAGTTTTCAAGAAAATATCAAAAATTCACCCTAATATAATTTTCATATTTAAAATCCAAAAATAAAGTCCATTTTGAAAAATATAATTTATAAAATTTTAAAAAGTGGGTATTACTATTCAGAACTGCTTTTTAAATGGCTAGTTTGATTGGTCGTGGTGTGTTAGAACTCAGAGCTTCGTGCAACAAAAGCTATTTTATTATTCAAGAATAAGTGTACCCTGGAATCAATGGGTGTTACATTATTCCCTATATAAAATAATTTCATCCTTTAAATTTCGAGAATATTACAGCATAAAAATATTCGGGTGTTTCTTCATCATAAGTTCCTCAAGTTCCCACGTCGCCTCTTCCATTTTATGGTTTCTCCAAAGAACTTTTACTACATGACTCATCTAGTTTCTCAATAAGATAGATGAGGTTCAATTCTATTACCTCATAGGTGAGTTCATGTGTTGGGTCTAACATGTATTTTTTCAATATTGATATGTGGTAGACGTCATGAACATTGTAGAGGCTTGGTGGCATTGCCGAACGGTAAGCTATAACTCCAATTCATTCTAGAATTTCAAAAGGTTTGATGTACCTAATACTTAATTTCCCATTTTTACTGAATCATATAACACCCTTCCATAGAGATACATTCAATAAAACATGATATCCTACTATAAATTCAACATCCTTCTTTCAGTTATCGGTATAGCTCTTTTTCCTTCTTTGAGATGATTTGATATGGCTTTGGATAATCTTCACCTTTTCCATTGTTTCCTCAACAAGTTTTGGTCCTATGAGTTTTCTTACACCAACATCATCCCAACAAGTTGGGGTGCAACATCTCTTTCCAAATAATGCTTCATATGATTCCTTTTGAATACTTTAATTGAATCTATTGTTATAGTAAAATTCTAGCATAGGTAAATACTAATCCCACATACCCTAAAAGTTAAGTGATAAAGATCTAAACATGTCTTCTAAGGCTTTAGTAGTATTTTTTGATTGTCTATCATTTAGAGGGTGGTAGGAAGTGCTCAAATAAAGTTCAGAATCCATGTATTGGTGAAGACTTTTCCAAAATCATGACGTAAAATGGGGATCACGATCAGAAATAATATATTGGGGTACACCATAGAGCATTAAAAATTCATTAATATATAGTCTTTATAAACGTTCAAGTGGTAAATCTTCTCTTATTTCAAGAAAATGTGTTGACATGGTAAGACAATCAACAATGACCCATATTGCATCATTCCTTCTAGGAGTCTTTGGTAGCCCCACGAAAAAGTCCATTGTAATATCTTCCCATTTCCACTCAGGTATGGGATGAGGTTGCATGACTACTCTAAGATGTTTTCTTCCAACCTTCACCTATTGACACACCATATAACTTGACACATAATCATCAATCTACCTATTCATGTATTCCCACCAAAAATGTTCCTTCAAATCTCTATACATATTAGTGCTACCATGGTTTGTAGAGAAATTGGAGTTATGAGAATCATCCAACAACTCCCTTTTTAGACCAGGTATGTTAGGAACACAAAGCATCTTCCCAGATTTCAAAATTTCATCTTCATATAAAATGTATATCAATATCCCATGATTCAAAACTTTAATTTTCTTTTGAAACTCTTCATCATCAGTCTGAGAACTTTTTATCATTTCTAGTAAAGATGTTTTGGAAACAATTTGTAAACGTATTGATGTTTCACCTTCCATGATTATTCCCATATCCATCATTACTTGATCCATGAACATAAGATCCCTTTAAACCCTCATCTTGTACATAAATCCATGATCCTTTCTTCTCAAAGCATCTTCCACCGTCTTTTCCTTCCATGGGTGGTAGTGTATCATGCAATCATAATCTTTGGGTAGTTCAAGCCATCATCTTTGCCTCATGCTGAGTTCTTTCTATGAGAAAATATACTTCAAACTCTTGTGATCAGTATATATCTCAATTTTTTCACCATAGAGATAGTGTCTCCATATCATTAAGTAAATTATTACAGATACTAACTGAAGATCATGAGTGAGATAGTTTTGTTCATGAATTTTTAGCTACTGTTATGCATAGGTAATATCTTTATCATTCTGCATAAGGACACAACCAAGTCCCTTCATTGAAGAATCACTATAAATAACAAACCCATCATTCCATGATGGTAGATTTAAGATATGAGAATTGGATATTCTTATATTCAATTATTCAAAACGTTCTTCACACTCTTTTTTTCAAAAAAAATTAACCCCTTTACGTGTGATCTTGGTTAATGGGTTATCCAATCGGGAAAAATTCTGGACGAATTGCCAATAGTAACCTGCTAAATAAATAAAACCATGTACCTCAGTTATACTCTTAAGTGCTAGCTATTCTTGGATTAACCTTGTCTTTGAAGGATCAATATATATTACATCCTTATATACAATATGGCCAATAAAAGAAGTTTCTTGAAGCCATACTTCACACTTGGTAAACAACCGTTATAATATATTTCTTCTATGAGTTTTCAGAATAGTGCGCAAGTGATTTTAATGATCTTCATAGCTTTTGGAGTATACCCAGATATCATCAATAAATACCACTTAAATATTCATCAAGATATTCCTAGAAACATATATTCATTAGATCCATGAAAATAGAGGGTGCATTAGTCAGTCCAAATGGCATTACGTTAAACTTGTAATTCCCATACCTGATTTGAAATGATGTCTTTGGAATGTCTTCCATATTCATGCACAACTAATGATATCCAGATCGAAGGTCAATATTTGAAAAATATTGATTTCCATGAACTTTAATGAATAAATCATCAATGTGAGGTAGGGGATACTTGTTTTTTATTATTATAGCATTGATCTCCCTGTATTCAATGCACAACCTCATAGATCCATCTTTCTTCTTAAAAAAAAGGGCTCCTCATGGAGAAAAAATTGGGAGAATAAATCCTTTATTACTCAATTACAGTAGTTGTTTCTTTAGTTCCTCTAATTACATAGTGGCCATTCTATAAGGGGTCTTCGTTATGGGCCTTGAACAGGGAATTAAGTCAATGGAAAACTCAATTTCCCGTTCTGGAGGATGTCTAAGTAAAGACTATGGAAACACATCAAAATATTATTGAATAATAGGTACATACTCAATTTGTACATTCCTTTCCTCACCCATAGTTATTTCACTCCCTTCCTCCCCAATAATTTAATTTAGTAGAGCTACTAGGGGTTGAATGAGATAAGAATCAGATGGTGATGTTTCTGCTCTAAAGATTAGGGATTCCTTATCATTATAAAAAATTGCAACCTCTTTCTTATTATAATATATTTTCTCATCATGGTTTTAAATACAATACATACCAAGGATTATATAAAATTAAATCATGGATATGACAATAAGAATAGTAGATAATTCAAGTTTATAAGCCATAATGGTAACTAATTGAAAAAACATTGTTACAATGATAATTCCATTAGGATTTTTGACTGACAACTCCCTTATTAAGTCAAATTGGAAACATCTAATTTTCTTGTCAAACTAGGAAGATATGAAATAATGTTATGATTCACAATTAAATAAAGCATTGTCTAATTTTGAGGAAATGATTAAAGAACCTAACACCACGTCATTCAGAACTTCATCTTCCGTAGTTGTGATCGCATAAGCTTGGCCTTTCTCCCTCGGCCTTTTTTGAGGTAAGTTTCCTTGACACTTAGGAAATTAATTTTCATAATTACCCATTTATTTACAATTATATCATTTAACATTGAAAGCCTCTTTCTTCACCATGCAATCATGATCTTGGTGGCCCTTTCTCCATACTTGAAACAAACTTCCATCCCCTTTAGGCATTTACCAGGGTGTTTCTTCCCACAATTACTACAGGATAGAAATTAAACTTTTCCCTTATTCCCCTTATTTTCTTTTCCAGAGTGTTCAGAAGATCTCTTCTTCTCTTGTTTCACTTTAAATTTATAAGACTTATAGAATTCCTTTTCTGTCTTGATAACACATCTTCGTACAATGAGAAGGATTGTGAGACTAATTCTCGATGGAGAAATGGTTTTACCCTATACAATAATAAATATATCTTTCTTTTTGGGTTACGTATATAATCTATAGCATGCCTTTCTAACCTTATAATTTTATCCTCATACATTGCAACATTCTCATCATCCTTTTTCCTTAGACTCAGAAATTTCCTTTCTATATCTGCTCTGTGTTCAAGAAGAAAATATTTTTCAAAGAAAAGATCTTCAAACTCCCTCCATTCCATATTTGATACTTCTTAAACCTCTTTTGTGTTTTGAATTAATGATCACCATTTTTTTCATCTTCTAAGAGGCGATAAACTGCAATGACAACTTTTTATCTTTCCCTACCCCCAAATCATGAAAATATTTTCTCTAAGGAACTTATCTATTACTCAACTACAAATGGATTTTTAGTCCCATTGAATGTTGGTGGTTGTTTCCTCATGAAGTGGTCTAACATTTATCCTTTGTGTTGTGGATCAAGGTTCTCCATACAAGTAAGGTTATTATTCAAAACCTAAGTGTCTTGTCCGAGTATGGTTATAAGTTGTTTAGTAGTAGTTGCATCACCGAATCCACTATAATTATATTCAATAGGAGGGAAATACCTACATGGATTATGTGCATTGATACAATTTTCATTCCTTCTACTAGGTGTCATTTATAAATAATGGCATACACTAGATTAGTTCATGAATCACAATATATAATTCCAAACTTGTAAAATACATAAAATAAATTGAACAGTTTATACTTATAATCCCTAATCATAAATTTGTTTTGGTGAAGTAAGTACTCATAAATCCTTCATAAATGTTTGTGAAAAAATGTGAATTATCCTAAGAATATCCCCTGAGAGTGTGAAACCAGGTGAACAGTAAGGCCCATTGTCATGTACTAGGATACCCTGAGTCAAGCCCCAAACTCTTTGTCAAAGTTTTTACCCCTAGGCATGTCTGTGACAGAACCACGTCCACTAGTAGTATCCAGACATGAATGTATTTCTTGGAAAACCCACATAATATCGAAATTACCAAATTTTTTGGATGTTCTTCTTTACTAATCCTCAAAGTATATCTTAGGGTAATGTTCCTTAATCAGAGTTTTTAGAAATCTAGTATCCATGGTTTGTACTAAAATTCCTTGGAAACCAACTACAACGCCCCAAACCCAATTACCTAGAGTATTTGAATTATTACATAACATTGGAATTATCTCAAGATATCAAGTCCCCAAAGACTGATCAGTTTAGTATCCTTGGAATTAATAGATACATACCTAAGTTTTAAATTACATTGTGAAATAAAAAAAAATTGTGTCTCCTTTTAACACACACATATACCTTAGCAAATCACTACTAGTCAGTCATTATATACTTCTTTGTATCATGGGGAAATTAAAATATAAGAAAGAGGTGATCTTATATGCTTAGTAAGGATAACAATATAGAGGAAACTATCATAAAAAAAGAATAATGATTCAAGGCAACATATATGACAAAAAATCCTTTTAAACTTAAAATTCATCATAATATGGAAAATATAAATCAAATAATTCCATTTACTTATTCACATGGATATTCTACTAGTCGAATAATCAAATGCAATATCAACAACTAATCTCATAATGATGGAATTTATAATGCCAGACATCATAACCACATATTCAAGGCCCCGTGCTGAGACTACAGATAAAAATATTGTCAAGGCCTTATTCCAAGACACTAGTTTGTCTCATTAGAATTACTGATGCATCGAGGAGCTATAGTAGGCCATGTTCATCACTTATTATGTCCAATTCATTCCTCATATGAAAAAGGTGAAACATAACAAAAACATTTATATTAAACCATCATAATAAATGTTAATAATTTTACCATAAACCATGAATGACATAAAAATAGTACATCCAAAGTAAAAACATATCATAAAACTATAAATACAATATGTAAGATTGTATCATAATAAATCAACATCAGTTAAAAATAAAATCCAACAATAGATGTTTATATATATGAAATCAATACTATAACTATTTGAGAGAAATATCTCTTTCTAATTTGAAATCATTTAACATTCAAACAATTATGAACGAAAAAATTTATTTAGAAAATATTCTTATTATTTTGTAAGGGAAACTTCAAATGTGTTTTAATGGTGGAAAATAGCCGCACCCAACGTATAAGTTAAAAACAAATCATTCCTTAATTTGCTGAAAAGGTCATAAAGTACCTTGACTGGAAAATGACGGAAATATTCCTTTCAAATTTTTTATAAAAAGCAAAAAAATGGTATAAATGACTTTTACCCATGGTATAGGAAATTGTAAATTTTTTTGAAAAAAGATTCTTAATAAATACAGATGTGGATGAGAAAGAATTCCCAGTAGATACTTACATATAAACAATCTTGAATAATAATGAGATTGTAGAATTAACCCTTACCTTGTACTTGTCCTAAGTCGAGGGTAAATTAACATCCTGTTTAATTGTTAAATAAATAAATTATAAAATAAATACATGCAGAAATTTGACATCATATATGATTCTCTAATATTTCATTGTTAATAATATTGTAGTAGTATCATTGTTTTCGGTGTTAACTGGTTTGTTTTCCTTTATATGTTTTGTTATGTAAGTCATGTTCATTTTGAATAGGATGAATTTTATTATTATCCAGAATGATATTAATTTCTTAAATATTATTTTTAATCGTCAAATAAATATTATTCTTGAATGGTTATGATGGGAATTGAAATCTCATCGCGTTGTAGAGATGGTAATCCGTATGTATACACGAGCGACGATATCATTCTATTGAATGTGAAATCATATGTAATTGGATGGTATATTACATATAAATAATCATTAATTTTTTATATTTATTATTTACATTAATTATACTCATTATTATACCCATCTAAATAATGAAGTGTTGAATAAAAAACTACACCACGACGTGGAGACGGTAAGACGTACGTACACAAGTATGGTAACTTTATCATTCATAGGATGGATAGAATAATGAATATGATTGTACCATATTGACAATAACATATCATTATTTAGAAGGTACTAGATTTATTATTTTACTATGGAAAAAACATAGAAATAAGAAGTAGAAGAAGAAAAGAACTTTGAAAGGGGTGATAAAATAATTACATCTTCTTCTGGTGTTTCCTTTTGATTTGAACAAAAGGGATCCATAGGTTGGATTTATGATCCAATTCAGGCCTCTAGTTTGAATTTAGGGTAGCTGTCATGATATTGGATTAGGGTTTGGCCGAGACAAATGGATTTGGAGGTGGGAATTTAAGAGAATGGTAAGTACACTTTTATAAGAGAGGTGAGAGGAACTTCTGGAAAAGCCTGAAATATTAATTTATTATAAAATTATTTTTGGTTTATAATAGCTAAAAATTGATTTATTTTGAGGATAACGTAGGTATGGGTCCAAATCCTCTCAACTAGTAGGTTTTAGATGTGTTTTGGTTACCATATTAACCTTATCATTTAGATTTAACCCTTAGTTAAATAGTTTAACATTTACCATGCCATCATGTATTGTTATACTACATGTTTTATATAGTTAATATAAAATACCAAGAGAACATCAAGTGGTTCATTAATGAAATATGTAACATTATCTATGTCATTTGGCCAGATCTTAGATTTTTAGGACTATTATACAATTTAATAAAATAGTATTTGTTTTAAACACTAATTTATGTCAATTTTAACACTATTAAGTATTTGGTTTTTGTGAAAGTCATAAAAACTTGATTACTTCAAAATAAATACATTGAATCAACCCTAACATGTCATATTTTCCAAAAAAAATATTGGATGGCATCAATAGTTTCAATTTACATTTATTTTAATATTTTTAACAACAATTATTTTAATCTTTCATTAATAAGGTAATTACTACATCATGATTGTGTCATATATAAATTTATTTTCTTAATGTTAAAAAATTATAAATAAAATACTACGATGTAGAAAATATTTTTATATTTCTGATGATTATTTATAGTTGAATTTATCTTACGTATAACCATATATTAAAAATGTTTTAGTTATTAAAATATGAATTTAACAATTTTAACTCTTATTTAAATAAAATATAATAAATGTCCTAATGTAATCGAACTGGATAAAAAAGATTATATATTTTTTTTCTATGGTTCATTTTTGTCATAATTATGGCATCCCACCTTTTTATAACATAAACTTTCATTACATTACACAAAACTGAGAATCTTTAAGGTTAAGTGTCTTGGAAACCAGGAACATAATACATGAAAACAACATAAAACATTCTTCTTAAACACTTGAAAGGATTCTCCTTAAGTACATCCTGTTGTACCCCACACTATTTGATTTTCATGATCACAATCACTTTCATATATGTTTAACTTTGTTTTTAAGTGTTGTGGATGATAGGCAAAAGATTGCCAAAGGATTGGCCCAAGAATGGACAAGAAATGGACTGAAATTCAGTCCACCGGCCAACCGGTGTGATAGCACCGGCCAGCCGGTGGAACTGGCAGAGGGATTGCCCACTTCCAGGTTCCACCGGTCGACCGGTGGCTCTGTCACCGGTCGACCTGTGGCACCCAGCCCAAATAGTGTTTGCTACTGTCTTGCCACCGGCCAGCCGGTGGCTCCTCACCGGTCGACCGGTAGAGCCTGGATCAAGACTCTTCTTCTCTACCAAGGCACCGGCCAGCCGGTGGAGATGTACCGGTCAGCCGGTGGCCCCTGGACAGGAATCCTATGCCTTTTTGCAAGCACCGGCCAGCCGGTGGGACTGTACCGGCCAGCCGGTAGAGCCAGTCAAACTAGCCGTTGCAGTTTGACCAGGCTGGCCCACTTGGCTCCCAACGGCTCTTTAAGCCTCTCCAACGGCTCTGAAGCCTCCCCAAGGGTTCCATGCCTATAAATAAAGGCCAAGGAAGCCCCGGACACCTACCGGAACATATACGAAGCCAACGGACATATTTTGGATCATTTGGCGTACCTCCGGCGGACTTCCTCAAAGGAACCCACCTAGCTCCAACAACTTCCACACCCAAGGAGCTCCTCCAAAGAAGCTTGGAAGCGGCCTTCAACATCTCCAATCAATCAAAGGCGCCCAAGACTTCTCCAATTACGATTTTTAGTGTTTTATCTTTTTGAGCTTTAATTTTGGGTTTGTGCCTACAAACCCCAACACCTTTTCTCATCCCCCCTTTCTTTTGGGTTTCACATCACCATTAAGGTGTGAAGAGGTTTCTTCAAGCCTTTCCTTTTAAAAGGCTTGTGTTTCGGTGAGCTAGCCTTCACCCGTTAAAAAGGCTAGTGGGTTCTTGCTATTCCATCAAAAGCAAGTGGGTTCTTGCTAAACCACAAAAAGCAAGCTGTAATATGTCCTAGTGCTACCTCAAAGCCTAGTGGGTTTCTTGCTAAAACCATTGAAAAGCAAGCGGTAGGAATCTCTCAACGGTTGAGTTGGGAGCGGAGACGTAGGCCGGGTTTTGGCCGAACTCCGTTATCAATTTCTTGTGTGATTTCCTTCTTTATTTCCGCTGCATCTTTCACTTTGATTTTAAATTGTTAATCAATTTTTTAAAAGGCAATTCTCCCCCCCTCTTGCCATCATTCCTCGTGTTTTCTCCGACCCAACAATTGGTATCAGAGGACGGTTTTGAATAATTCCTTAACCGGTTTCAAATCAAAGATCCATTGTGATGGCATCTACCTCTTTCGCCCCCGAGGGCTACTCATTGGGTCGGGCTCCATTTTTTGATGGGACCGACTATAATTATTGGAAAACCCGCATGACCACTTTTTTAAGAAGCATAGGATATCCTATTTACAAAATAGTCATGCAAGGTTACACTTTGTCTACCCCCGACGAATCCAAATGGACCCAAGCCGACATTAGAAATTTTGAGCTTGATGGCAAAGCCATGAATGCTCTTCATTGCGGCCTTGACCGAAACGAGTTCAATCGAGTTTCCACATGCACCTCCGCACATGAAATCTGGAAACTTTTGGAGGTTACCCATGAGGGGACCAACAAAGTAAAGGATACTCGATTGGACATGTACCGTCAGGATTTTGAGTCTTTTTCAATGCACCCAAATGAATCAATTTCTGAAATGTTTACACGATTTACTGACGTGTGCAATGGGAGAAAGTCCCTTGGTGATGATGTTTCAGCTGAAGCAATGGTCAAGAAGATCCTATGGGTCCTTCCGAGCTCATGGGCACCAAAGGTGACGGCGATCCAAGAAGCTAAGGACGTCAAAAATATGCCGGTAGAGGAGCTCATCGGATCTCTCATGACTTATGAGATCACGATGAGGAGGCAAGCTCAAAAGGAGGGCACACCAATCAAGACACCAAAA
This sequence comes from Viscum album, assembly GCA_963277665.1. NCBI lineage: Eukaryota > Viridiplantae > Streptophyta > Magnoliopsida > Santalales > Viscaceae > Viscum > Viscum album. Next base: position 1,868,569,212 of record OY728129.1, on the reverse strand, counting down.
AACATTGCCCTCAAGGTACAAAAGGAAGTAAGCTCCTCCTCATCTTCTTCCTCATCTCCTTCCTCATCTTCCTCATCATCAAGCGGCGACTCGGAAATGGAGAATCTCGCCCGCCAAATGCACAAGTTCATGAAGAAGCATAAGAAGAAGAAATCCCGCAAGCACCGAAAGCAAGAACCCACCGAAAAATCCGAGCCCAAGGTAAAATGCTACGGGTGCGGCCAAAAAGGGCATTACAAGCCCGATTGCCCACTCAACAAAAAACGGGCCACGCCAAAGGAAAAAGGAAAGAAAAAGGTCCTCAAGGCGACATGGAGTGACACCTCCTCATCATCCTCCTCCTCCTCCTCCTCGAGCGACCAAGGTACAAAATGCCTAATGGCATTCCATGAGGTAACATCTTCCGACTCCTCCTCTTGTTCTTCAAATTCCAATTCTTTAAATCATTTATCTTATGAAGAACTCTCTCATGCTAGAGACCAACTAGAAAAAGGTTTTCATGCTTTATCGTCAAAATTTGTTGCTTTGAAAAAGTCTTTCAAAAAACTTTCCTCCGAAAAAGACCAACTTCTCAAAGAGAAGGAGGAACTCACCCTTAAAATCCAAAATTTTCCAAATGTTGATTCCATGGAATCAACCATCAAAGACCTAAGGGAGACCCTAGCCAAGTTCACCCAAGGTGAACAAAATCTGTCCAAACTCTTAGGTTCTCAACGAATATCTAGAACCACCAATGGACTTGGCTATACCAACCAAGCTTCCTCCTCCCATGCACCCACTGTTTTTGTAAGGGGGAGCTATAGTTATAAATTTTGTAATTATTGTAAAAAACCCGGGCACCTCATTTATGAATGTAATTGTAAAAACGCCCGGTATGGTCAACCCAAAACTATTTTCTTTTCGGACGAATTTTATAGGAGAAGACCCGCTATGAGACAAGTTTGGATTGAAAAATCCCTTCTAGCGAGTCTCTCCGGGCCTAAAATCATCTCTTTTCAAAATCCCTCTCCTCGGTGATTGATTGTTTTTATTTAGGGGGAGTTAGGTTCTTTTAAGCCTTTTTTTGAATTAAAAATTTTTCATTCAAAATTCTCATTTCAAATTTTTTATTCAAAACTTTCGATTCAATCTTTCATTTTCAACTCTTGGTTTCAATTGGTTTTTGATTCAAAACTTTCAATTCAAACTGTTATTCAAATTTTCATTTCAATTTCAAAAATCTCAATTGATTTTCAAATCTCAATCTTGTTTTTCAAATCTTTTCCCTCAATCAAGTTTTATGCCCCACGCTATTTTGATAATCACAAAGGGGGAGAATTTCTTGATTGATTGGGGGAGAATCTTTTCTCTCATGCTTAGTATTTATTTTCAATTTATCATTTAGGCATGCCTTTCATTTAAGTTTTTACATTGCTTTGATAAGTGATTGTGATAATCAAAATAGGGGGAGATTGTTGTACCCCACACTATTTGATTTTCATGATCACAATCACTTTCATATATGTTTAACTTTGTTTTTAAGTGTTGTGGATGATAGGAAAAAGATTGCCAAAGGATTGGCCCAAGAATGGACAAGAAATGGACTGAAATTCAGTCCACCGGCCAACCGGTGTGATAGCACCGGCCAGCCGGTGGAACTGGCAGAGGGATTGCCCACTGCCAGGTTCCACCGGTCGACCGGTGGCTCTGTCACCGGTCGACCTGTGGCACCCAGTCCAAATAGTGTTTGCTACTGTCTTGCCACCGGCCAGCCGGTGGCTCCTCACCGGTCGACCGGTAGAGCCTGGATCAAGACTCTTCTTCTCTACCAAGGCACCGGCCAGCCGGTGGAGATGTACCGGTCAGCCGGTGGCCCCTGGACAGGAATCCTATGCCTTTTTGCAAGCACCGGCCAGCCGGTGGGACTGTACCGGCCAGCCGGTGGAGCCAGTCAAACTAGCCGTTGCAGTTTGACCAGGCTGGCCCACTTGGCTCCCAACGGCTCTTTAAGCCTCTCCAACGGCTCTGAAGCCTCCCCAAGGGTTCCATGCCTATAAATAAAGGCCAAGGAAGCCCCGGACACCTACCGGAACATATACGAAGCCAACGGACATATTTTGGATCATTTGGCGTACCTCCGGCGGACTTCCTCAAAGGAACCCACCTAGCTCCAACAACTTCCACACCCAAGGAGCTCCTCCAAAGAAGCTTGGAAGCGGCCTTCAACATCTCCAATCAATCAAAGGCGCCCAAGACTTCTCCAATTACGGTTTTTAGTGTTTTATCTTTTTGAGCTTTAATTTTGGGTTTGTGCCTACAAACCCCAACACCTTTTCTCATCCCCCCTTTCTTTTGGGTTTCACATCACCATTAAGGTGTGAAGAGGTTTCTTCAAGCCTTTCCTTTTAAAAGGCTTGTGTTTCGGTGAGCTAGCCTTCACCCGTTAAAAAGGCTAGTGGGTTCTTGCTATTCCATCAAAAGCAAGTGGGTTCTTGCTAAACCACAAAAAGCAAGCTGTAATAGGTCCTAGTGCTACCTCAAAGCCTAGTGGGTTTCTTGCTAAAACCATTGAAAATCAAGCGGTAGGAATCTCTCAACGGTTGAGTTGGGAGCGGAGACGTAGGCCGGGTTTTGGCCGAACTCCGTTATCAATTTCTTGTGTGATTGCCTTCTTTATTTCCGCTGCATCTTTCACTTTGATTTTAAATTGTTAATCAATTTTTTAAAAGGCAATTCTCCCCCCCCTCTTGCCATCATTCCTCGTGTCATATTCTCAACCCTAACATGTCATATTTTCCAAAAAAAATATTGGATGGCATCAATAGTTTCAATTTACATTTATTTTTATATTTTTAACAACAATTATTTTAATCTTTCATTAATAAGGTAATTACTACATCATGATTGTGTCATATATAAATTTATTTTCTTAATGTTAAAAAATTATAAATAAAATACTACGATGTAGAAAATATTTTTATATTTCTGATGATTATTTATAGTTGAATTTATCTTACGTATAACCATATATTAAAAATGTTTTAGTTATTAAAATATGAATTTAACAATTTTAACTCTTATTTAAATAAAATATAATAAATGTCCTAATGTAATCGAACTGGATAAAAAAGATTATATATTTTTTTTCTATGGTTCATTTTAGTCATAATTATGGCATCCCACCTTTTTATAACATAAACTTTCATTACATTACACAAAACTGAGAATCTTTAAGGTTAAGTGTCTTGGAAACCAGGAACATAATACATGAAAACAACATAAAACATTCTTCTTAAACACTTGAAAGGATTCTCCTTAAGTACATCCTAGGTTCATTACTGCATCTCATAACCTGGGGACAAACATCAGAAGAAAGGGTGAGTAGAAGGCCCAGTAAGGGAAACAAGAGAAACATTTAACATGTGAACTTGAGATACATCAACTAGGTCATGAAAAAGAACTTTAAGGCATGAGAAAGAAATCATGTGGCATATCATAATAAAAATAACATTTTCCATAACTTTTAGATGTGGCTACATCATTTAACATAGAAAGTCATGAACATATCACCAAGGTCCATCTCCAAGGTGTCATTTGAAAATTACCAAGGTTATTCACCAAGATATCGTGAAAATTGTAATCTCTAGTGGTTACATCATTACCCAATGCATTGGAGCGCTATCAGGGAGCACCCTTAAATTTTTATTTATTATCGTGTGAGCCACATATATCATCATAAATCGTTTCATAAACAACCCATATATCATTAAAGAAATGGGTTTCATTTCATAATCATAACGTTTTAAAAACTTCTTTAAAGACATGATCTTTACGTCACTTTAAACCCACGGAAGGGGAGAGCGGGTATCATGTATGTAAATCCCAGAATTTAAAATAAAAATTTTTGGTATATATGTGAATACCCATTTTGAAGAAATATATTTTATTATTCACTTAATAAAATAAAAGTAATTTAGAAAAAGAGAGAGACATTTTGAGACGGAAATTCTGCAGTATAACGGCTATGTTTCGGGGTTTTAGAAAACATTGAAAAGAGAGGGGACATGGGTCAAACACTCATAAATGACCCATAAAACAGTAGATAAACAGAATATAAAGGATTTGAGAACATGGTAATGAAATTTGAAAGATATACCATATTAAATGAAGAACATGAAAGGAAGACAAAAATAAGATTTCTCTTATGAAAATTCGGCAACCAACGACGTCACTTAAACTTCAACAAAAATGAATTGACGAGATCAAATAGGGTCTCTCATAATATGAACATAAAAGATAAGTATGATAGATATAGAGATCATACCCCAACATAATACAAAAGGAACTTGAAATACTTGACATGAAAGTTGATCTTTGAAAAATGAGAAAGGCGAACGAATCCCTTAAAAATTCGGCAGCCTAACGGCGTCACTTAAACTTCAACCAAAAATGAATTGACAAGATCAAAATAGGGTATCTAGTCATATGAACATAAAAGATCAGTATGATAGATATAGAGATCATACCCCAACATAATACAAAAGGAACTTTAAATACTTGACATGAAAGTAGATCTTTGAAAAATGAGAAAGGCGAACGAATCCCTTAAAAATTTTGCAGCCTAACGGTGTCACTTAAACTTCAAAATACTGAATTGAAGAGATCAAATGGGTTATATCATCATATGACCATAAACGATCAGTATGATTGATATATAGATCATACCCCAACATAATAAAAAGAAACTTGAAAGACTTGACAAGAAAATAGAACTTGAAAATGAGAAGGGTGAAAGAATCGGTTACAACAATTTCGGCAGCCTAACGGCGCCACTTAAACATTCATAAAATAAAATGATGAGAGTAAGAGGGGGTATATCATCATATGAACATAATAAGTACAGTATAATTAATATAAAAGAACATCATCCAACATAATAACATGGATCATAAAAGGAATGACATAAAAGAGATTACTTGAAAAGAAAGAGAGAGGTCAGATCCCTTACCTTAAAACGTAACTCTTAAAAATCAAAGGCTTGGACCTTGAGGGGCTTGAGGGAACCTTGGGAGGTACGGAGACCAGAACTTCGTTGAGAATGATTTCGGAGTCCAAAGGATGAGAGAATGGCTTGGTATTTATAGGGAAAGTGAGGGGACAAGGCATTAATGGCCAAGGGACACCTCATAAGTGGGTTTCTCAAAACCATGTGCTCTCTCATGATATTTACCATGAAGTTAGGCCACATGGGCCCCCCATACAATAATTCATCACTTTTGGTCGGCCAACCCATAAAATATCTCATGACATCATCATGACACAGTTATGATGTCATTAAACATACCGAAACCCTAAAACTGTATTTTTACTATTCACTGAAAATTCAACTTTCTTAGAAAAATCCCAAAATTTCACCTTAACGAAATATCAATGCACTGATTTCAAAAATTGAACCCCATTTTATAAAAATAATTTTCTAAATATTTTTTATTTATTTTTTAAATAAATACACTATTCACCAAAAATTCATTTTTTTTTAGAAAAATCCCCAAAAATTACCTTAACATAATATCGATTCTCTGAGTTCAAAAATGAAATCCATTTTATAAAACTATTTTTCAAAATATTTTTAATTTAATTTTTAATTAAAAAAACATTATTCACCTGAAAAAACTAATACTTGAATAATAATTTATGAAACTGTTATTTAACCATTTTATTGAATCACATTACTTAATCAATGTGCCTAGATCATATTAATACTTTCTTTAAGTGAGATTACTAATCCATTTGGTCACATTACTAATCCTAAGAATAAAATCACTATTCATAATTTACTATTCATCAAAAATTAAGTTGATCTTATTAGACTCTAAATTTCGTACTGAACATAATTGTAGAAGATCATTTTTTGAAAATCATTACACATTTTTAATTATTTATGGTTTACATAAACATTTTTTTTAAAATACCCTTTCTCTAAAATTCACCAAAAATATGCATACTATATTTATCCAGACATTTGAAAAGTCATAAACATCATCATAAGAAGAAATCCCATTTTTTATTTAAAATAAAGGATTACACAAGGCAGTTACGGTCTCCTTACATAGCCCCTTATCACACCAGCATAGGACCTAAGTGTAAGGTGTGATAAGGTGAGAGAATCTGAGGGAGGCTCGGCCAACATCACATGAGTAGTAATTTCTATCAGTTTGAACTTCTCACGAAGGCTATCCCGTTATAGCTTCACACGATGAAGTTCAGCTTGGGTTTGGTCTCGAGCAAAGCCCAGTGGTGCTACCTCTTTCCCAAGTTCTGTTAGATGGGCTTCGATCGGTCCAAGACTACTGGGTGAGCCCATCGAATCTTCTTTCTATATTAATTAACCAAGATTACTTGTATTTAGAGATAATAATCCAAACGTTTAGTTTCCAGCGGTCATATTGACCAATGGTCATATAACAGTCAAAACCCAATGGTCTCATTTTAATTATACTCATGTTATCAAATGAAACATTTTTGTTTAGTATAAAAATAAAATAAAATAACACATAAAATTAGGAAACAAGATTTATTCAAAATTTCAGGTCGTTCCAATCTTCCCCCCTTAAGAAATTGCGTCCTCGCAATTTTTAAAATTGGGTTTTAAAATTTCATTGAAAGTCCCACATCAGAAAAGGAGTCAGTAAAACTATTACTTTAAAAGAAATAAAGGGAAGTACAAAGGTCACCCGAGTTAACCCACACTAGGATTCCATGTAGGAAAACATGGACATAGAGGAGAAAACAAAGGGTCATGTTCTGAGGGAGAGTGATAGAAAACATGATTAGGAGAAAGTTAACCATAAGAAAATCCCAAACTTATGATGTGTGTAAACGGTCTTTGATTGCCTAGTAGGAAACGTAAACCAACAACATTTTTGTTTTACGTTCCTTTTCATAATTTTGAGGAATTCATTTACTACATAGAACAAAAACATAATAAAATATACCGACCTTCAAGTAGAGTTTCATCCTTAAATAAGTCTCTACTAAAACTAATCTTTTCTCCAAAAGATGAGTATTCAAAAACACTTGGTCTCATCCAAAGCACAAGAATCATCTTCTAGAGAATCACATAATCCACCAAAGATTAACTATCTATTTCTTCTATTATCCCAAAAATTGAAAAGGTAAGATAAAACAACTCTTCAAAAAAAAGAGAATCCCATAGGAAGGGAAACTTCTTTAAATCTTCAAAATTACATGGTACTACCCAAAGTTCATCATAGACCGTTCCATAAATAACGGTTCTTAAAATTCCTCAAAATAAACCAAACTAAGATTGAAACCCAAATACAAGAAGGATTTGATAACATAGTCTTCCAAAATAAACTTCATTGTTCATCACCAAAAAACATAAACCACTCCTAAAATCTTATAACAAAAGTAGCTAACCTAATCATATTTTACCCAAGATAGGTTAATCATTTCCATAAGTAACCTATATTTCCATAATTTCACCTTAAATTCATCGATTCTTTAAAATATATGTCAACCTTACTCCTCAATGAAAATACCGTAGTAATCTATATAACTCGATCATATAGGGTCCCCAAAATAGTGAACGTCTTCCAAAATAATAATCATATTTTAATCCCCTAATCATAGCTATCATATTAATATGGAAATCATCGCATTTCCTATCACATTGGTTGTTGGGACATGTTCTTCCATTTCCCACCATTAACTAAGAAGCGAAAGTATAATTAGGGGCTTAAATACTTAGCCAATAATCATGAAAAGGAACTTAAATCATATAAGAATTACTTGTAGAAGAAAAGTATACCCTAAATTGTAATCCCCAAGGTTCCCATCTAGGTTATCCATGATCATATAATCGTATGTGAATCTTTATTTTATTTTATCTTTGTTCCTTTAAGAATGGTTCATACTAAGCTTATGAATTTACCAAAGCATATCCCCTGGGAGTGTCGTAACCAAGAGTGCAGCAAGGCCCACTGTCGTGTACCAGTTCCCATTCGAGTCTAACTCAAAGCGGTGTTTTTGGGTTTTACCCCTATGTACATCCGTGCCAGAGCCACCTCTACCTGCTCATATCCAGACAGGGATGTATTTTATTGGCAACCCCTTACTCAATACTCACCAAAATACTAGGAATATTTCCTATATTTAAAATTCATTATAGGTTTCTTCCTAAAGTTTTCATATCATTTCCAAAAATAACTAAACCATACTTTGATACCAACTATGGAATCCCACCTTTTTATAACATAAACTTTCATTACATTACACAAAACTGAGGATCTTTAAGGTTTAGTGTCTTGGAAACCAGGAACATAATACATGAAAACAACATAAAACATTCTTCTTAAACAATTTAAAGGATTCTCCTTAAGTACATCCTAGGTTCATTACTGCATCTCATAACCTGGGGACATACATCAAAAGCAAGTGTGAGCAGAAGGCCCAGTAAGGGAAACAAGAGAAACATTTAACATGTGAACTTGAGATACATCAACTATGTCATGAAAAAGAACTTTAAGGTATGATAAAGAAATCATGTGGCATATATTAATAAAAATAAAACTTTTCATAACTTTAAGATGTGACTAGATCATTTATCATAGACAATCATGAACATATCACCAAGGTCCACCCCCAAGGTGTCATTTGAAAATTACCAAGGTTATTCACCAAGATATCGTAAAAATTGTAATCTCTAGTGGTTACATCATTACCCAATGCATTGGAGCGCTATCAGGGAGCACCCTTAAATTTGCCTTTATTACCAAGTGAGCCACATATATCATCATAAATCATTTCATAAATAACCCATATAGCATAAAATAAATGGGTTTCATTTCATAATCATAACGTTTTAAAAACTGCTTTAAAGACATGATCTTTACATCACTTTAAACCCATGGAAGGGGAGAGCGGGTCTCATGTATGTAAATCCAAGAATTTAAAATAAACAATTTTGGTATATATGTGAATACCCCTTTTGAAGAAAGATATTTGAGTATTCACTTAATAAAATAAAAGTACTTTAGAAAAAGAGAGAGATATTTTGAGACGGAAATTCTGCAGTATAACAGCTATGATTCGGGGTTTTAGAAAACATTGAAAAGAGAGGGGACATGAGTCAAACACTCATAAATGACCCATAAAACAGTATAGGTACAGAATATAAATGATTTTAGAACATGGTAATTATATTTGAAAGGTATACCATATGAAATGAAGAACATGAAAGGAAGACAAAAATAAGATTTCTCTCGTGAAAATTCGGCAGCCCAACGACGTCACTTAAAATTCAACAAAAATGAATTGACGAGATCAAATAGGGTCTCTAATAATATGAACATAAAAGATAAGTATGATATATATAGAGATAATACCCCAACAAAATACAAAAGGAAATTGAAATACTTGACATGAAAGTAGATCTTTGAAAAATGAGAAAGGCGAACGAATCCCTTAAAAATTCTGCAGCCTAACGGCGTCACTTAAACTTCAACCAAAAATGAATTGACAAGATAAAAATAGGGTGTTTCATCATATGAACATAAAAGATCAGTATGATAGATATAGAGATCATACCCCAACATAATACAAAAAGAAGGTGAAATACTTTACATGAAAGTAGATCTTTGAAAAATGAGAAAGGCGAACGAATCCCTTAAAAATTCAGCAGCCTAACGAGGTCACTTAAACTTCAAAATACAGAATTGAAGAGATAAAATGAGGTCTCTCATCATATGATCATAAAATACCAGTATGATAGATATAAAGATCATACCCCAACATAATAAAAAGTAACTTGGAATACTTGACAAGAAAATAGAACTTGAAAATGATAAGGGTGAAAGAATCTGTTACAAAACTTTCAGCAGCCTAATGGCGCCACTTAAAATTTCATAAAATGAAATGATGAGAGTAAGAGGGGGTCTCTCATCATATGAACATAAACAGGATAGTATAATGAATATAAAAGAACATACTCCAACATAAGAACATGGAGCATAAAAGGAATGAAATAAAAGAGATTACTTGAAAAGAAAAAGAGAGGTCAGATCCCTTACCTTAAAACGTAACTCTTAAAACTCAAAGGTTTGGACCTTGAGGGGCTTGAGGTCACCTTGGGAGGAATCTTTGGGAGGTACGGAGACCATAACTGTGTTGAGAATTATTTTGGAGTCCAAAGGATGAGATAATGGCTTGGTATTTATAGGGACAGTGAGGGGACAAGGCATCAATGGCCAAGGGCCACCTCATAAGTGGGTTTCTCAAAACCATGTGCTCTCCCATGATATTTCCCATGAAGTTAGGCCACATGGGGCCCCCACACAATAATTCATCACCTTTGGTCAGACAACCAATAAAATATCTCACGACATCATCATGACACAGTTATGATGTCATTAAACATACTCAAACCCTAAAACTGTATTTTACTATTCACTGAAAATTCAACTTTCTCAGAAAAATCCCAAAAATTCACCTTAACCAAATATCAATGCACTGATATCAAAAATGAACTCCATTTTATAAATATAATTTTCTAAATATTTTTAATATATTTTTTAAATAAATACACTATTCACCGAAAATTCATTTTTTTTAGAAAAATCCCCAAAAATTACCTTAACATAATATCGATGCTCTGAGTTCAAAAATGAAATCCATTTTATAAAAATAATTTTCTAAATATTTTTAATTTAATTTTTAATTTTAAAAAACACTATTCACCCGAAAAAACTAATACTTGAATAATAATTTATAAAACCGTTATTTAACCATTTTATTGAATCACATTACTTAATCAAGGTCCCCAGATCATATTAATACTTTCTTTAAGTGAGATTACTAATCAATTTGGTCACATTACTAATCCTAAGCATAAAATCACTATTTATAATTTAATATTCATTGAAAATTAAGTTGATCTTATTAGACTCTAAATTTCGTTCTGAAATATTTGTAGAAGATCATTTTCTGAAAATCATTACACATTTTTAATTATTTAATGTTTACATAAACATTTTTTAAAATATCCTTTCTCTAAAATTCACCAAAAATATACATACTATATTTATCCGGACATTTGAAAAGTCATAAACATCATCATAAGAAGAAATCCCAATTTTGTATTTAAAACAAAGGATTACACAAGGCAGTTACGGTCTCCTTACATAGCACCTTATCACACTAGCATAGGACCTAAGTGTAAGGTGTGCTAAGGTGAGAGAATCCGAGGGAGGGTCAGCCAACATCGCACGAGTAGTAATTTCTATCAGTTTGAACTTCTCGTGAAGGCGATCCCGTTCTAGCTTCACACGATGAAGTTCAGCTTGGGTTTGGTCCAGAGCAAAGCCCAGTGGTGCTACCTCCTTCCCAAGTTCTGTTTGATGGGCTTCGATCGGTCCAAGACTACTGGGTGAGGCCATCAAATCTTCTTTCTATATTAATTAACCAAGATTACTTGTATTTAGAGACAATAATCAAAAAGTTTCATTTCCAGCGGTCATATTGACCAATGGTCACATAACAGTCAAAACCCAACGGTCTCATTTTAATTATACTCATGTTATCAAATGAAACATTTTTGTTGAGTATAAAAATAAAATAAAATAACACATAAAATTAGGAAACAAGATTTATTCAAAATTTCGGGTCATTACAATAATACACTTATCCAATAGAATTAGGATATGTGTTGGGGTAATTTTATATTATTATAATATTATTTTTACCTTTAATAACCCTGTTTACTTTTAACCATGGTAAATAATATTCAAAAGTTATTATTCACTAAAAACAATTTTCATCATATTGAACCGCATTTTACTTACTGATGAAAACCATGTCTGTCAGATTTTTGATATTCAATTCACAGAAGCGGTAAAATTATATTTTATGCAAATTTGCAAATGTGCCTAGAAGGTGGGTAAAAGATTTCAAATAGTTCAACAAAATTTTATATATCTAATCTGATTATAAAATGACTCCAATGAATTAAATTATTCTAATATAGGTATTATGTATATATTTTGACTTTAAAATAATTTTAAATAAAAATAATAATTATTGAAATAAAAAGTCTGTTTTAAACAATAACACAATGTTTTTCACTATTCATCAGATATTGAATGTTTTCAGAAAAATACCATAAATTCACCCTAATATAATTTTGATATTCCTAATCCAAAAATTAAGTTCATTTAGAAAAATAAAATTTATAAAATATCAAAAATTGGGTATTACTATTTATAACTTCTTTTTAAATGGCTAGTTTGATTGGTTGGGGTTTGTTAGTACTCAGAGCTTCGTACAACACAAGCTATTGTATTATTCAAAGAGAACCATACCGTGGAAGCTTAAGGTGTTACAAGAACCATTAGTAATCACTTAATAACTTATTAATAAATTTATTTCAAAAATTAAAAAATTATTATTCTAAACATGAATAATTCATCAACTTCTTTATCTTATTGTGATCATTCTAAATCGAACAATACAAGACCCCTATCACAGGGCCCACCATGTCATAAACTCCAAATCATCAGATATGCTATAATGTTTGAATCTTCTTTGTGTTCGAACCACTAGGATCTTATATCAATGGTTGTTAGGGTTATTCACACACAAAAATAAGTGTTTAGGAACACATAAAGGATACTAACGAGATGAGGTTAAATCATAGAAATGATAACCTTTCAATGAACACATTGGGTAATTTAACCTCTTTACCTCATGGTATATCATAAATCCAAATTTATATATTATCTCATTATTATTACATTCTTTTTTTATGATTTCCATAACTATAACAGATAATAATACCACATTTTACCTTGGATAAGGATTTATTGAAGGTTCCAATATTATAGTCAACCAGTCTCATTGAATACATTCCTCTACTTAGAAGGGACACAAACATTATTATTCAATAAATCAATTCCATTGCGCCAATGATTCACCCTAAAAAAGCTACCTCAACACTAATATATATGTCATATAATTATTCATATGTAAAATTACTTGATCATGTGATATACATTGACAATTTTCTCATGTTGAGAGACTAATACAAATGTTCATAGATTGGAAAATCCAATGACACCCAAACATGTGATGTTCTTAATATTGAGACAATCCTCATGATCTCATCCATCAAAGATTACAATTCCTGAACATCATGAGAATAAGACTCAATGCTTATGATCCCCTAGAACATTACAATTGTAAATCATATTTTCTCCATAAAAATTATGTATCTAATCAATATGATATATATTTATGATTAATGTCATAGTATATCAAGATTATAATTATATATGGGAACTATAATAACCATTTTATATTACTTGTAATTAAATTAAATTATTATGTAAATAGTACAAAAAGAAGTATTCAAACTATAATAGTTTGTAAAACACAAGTATATGTCACATTTTGTACATGTAATCGTAATCAAAGTACATATTGGAGTTGATTTTGGGGAAATAAATCTCACAAAACACCCCAATATACTAATTAAAATTGTCTAAACTCTAAATAAGCTATCTATATCATCAAAATAATGCTTCTATTGAGATAGAGATTTATTTAGAGGGTCTTCCAAGTTATCCTTTAGGATTACACTACCAAATAAAACATCACATAGTTATATATAATATATCAAGATATGATACCTTATGGTATATATTTTGTTCATTAGCATGACCTAGGTCCCTTAGAAAGTGACACTACTATAGAATTATCTTAATATATTATAATAATGATTGTACTACTCGATATAATGGAAATATCTTAGATAATTATATATAACCCAATTACTTTGATGGCTGCATCAAAAGTTATTATATGCTAGAATTCTACTACATAATCGAAGACCATGGGTTTGATTGAGATTATCTATCTCACTATATTTCCATTCAATAAAAATTCTTCTCATGACTATAATTTTAGATCAACATAATCTTTTTTGGAAGCTACTACCAGTTTATCCACTTACCACTAGATCATCATCTCCCCCACACACAAGGAATATATCTCTTATATTCCTTATGTAATTTGGGAATTTTTTTACTACATCCAAATTTATCTATCTCATATTTCCTTTAAATATACCCTCCATATATAATGCATAAAAAACATGAAACATAGTACTTTTCAAGGCATAAATGAGAGAAACCACTAGCAAAGAATAAGGAATTCTACTCAATCGTTCTATAACCTCTTCTATTTGTGAACACATTTTCTAAGGGATATTAATTTCATGTGACATGGGTATGAATAAATTTGCATATTGTTTCATAGTATATCATTTGTACCTTGTAAATTTAAGTACATTGACTAAATACTAATAGACTTTGATATCTATCTTGATTGATCGTGATCCTAGTAATATAGTCAAGTTCAACTATGTATTTCATGGAGAAGTATTCATTAAAATGATTCATTTTTTGAAAATAATATTTATATTTCATTTCATATTAATAATATGTGATCAATATATAATATAAGAAAAATGAGGACACCCCCGCAATTTTATAATATAATCATGGATTTATTTCATTCTAAATAAAAAAAATATTAGGTCCCCATTAAAATGAACATTCTATGTTCACAATGCTTTTATAATCTAATAAATGAATATTTTCAGTTGTCATACTATTTTGAAACTCATATATATTATAAGCCCTCCAGATTTTTCCATATAAATGTCTTGAACTAAATTCACATTTAGGAAGGCAGTTTTAACTCCAATTTTCTAAATATCATAATCATTGCAGGTTGTTATTACCTGAAATATTTTGATGGATTTTATACTCGTAACTTTTGATAAGGGTTCACCAAATTTAATGCATCACCCTATGATTTTTTAATGTACACTATTAATTATAGTTTTCAAAGCACACAACACTAGGCATTAAGTGAATTGGGACATGCTATAAAAATATTATTATTTAAAATTGGACTATTATTCCATTGCTGTAAAATTTTAAGAAATGAATAGGATTAATTGTTTTATGAAATATATATGAAGGTCCAAACAAATATTAATTATTGATAGATATTTAGTAAATAATCACTTAATTTTTAAAAAATTAATTTTATTCTTCAAAAAATATTTCTTTTTCAATAATAGTTTTGATTTATTTTTTTTTCAATATTATTATTAAATTTTAGAATACATATAAATTTTATTTGATAAAATGGATATCATTTTTTAAATATACATATATAAATAATCTTATAGTGAAATTTTTATACTTTTGTGAATTATTTTATTTTTCAATGAATATTTAAAAATAGTAATTTTATTTTGATAAAAAATTGTTCTTATAAAAATTTATTTTAAATAAAAAAAACTAAACAATTTTGAATAAATAATACACTTGTTGAATAGTCCTACAAAACCACTTAATAAGTTTAACATATTTCTAAAATATCTTTTCTTTTTTTCATGAATGTTTAGATCCCACGGTACTAAAATACCTATGAAAGGTTTTTGGGGTCTAACATTAACCAAAAGTGTCAAGAAGGTTAGGAAGGGCGTAACCTAATTCAATCTTGGTCAGTTATGGAATGCATCCCATGGGGATCATAAGGGGTGTGTTAGGGGCCTCCTACATTTCATTATCCCTACTTTTAGAAATGATTTATTTTTGGTTAAAAATGTAGCATTGCCCTCATGTAGGTGTTTTCATTGTCAACCTACTTCCAATCTATTGGGGTGATTTCTCAATGTATAAATCATAAGATGTCCACTACCTTAAAATTTATTATTTATGTATTGAAGTGGAACCTAGCCCTATTCGTAATAGATTCTTTATCTTGGAACACTATTGATAGGGTACCAATAAACTCTCCACTCCACCATATATATATATATATATATATATATTTAAAACCTAGAAATTACATTTTTAAATTCTAATAGTCATATATTATCCCTAAAAAGTTTTATTGAAACAACTTTATTAGCAGTAACATTGTATTCTTATCATATAAATAAATTCATGAAAATATAATTTCCATTTAAACATAAGTAATTACATGGTCTCTCTGATACCATTTAATGGTATTGGAATCTCCACGAAAGATTATAACCTAAATCAAAACGATTCCTTATTCGATTTGAAAATGACATTGTGTTCCACCCATCATTGATGATAGTTTATAAAATAAACTAAAGAACAAACCCCCTAAATTAATAGTATATTCTTCAAAAACATACTAATACACTAATATTGTGACTTTTGGTTCTAGAATAGAGAAACAAAGACAATTTTGACATACTCATAATAATCAAAGCACCATTTCTTTATTAAAGTAGGGAATTACGGAATGGGGGTGATCTAATCCCCATATTTTCACACTAGGAATTGGGATTAGGAAGATTTCAACTCTCAAATTCATGGGAGCAACAATCCAATATAATTTGGGATTCATTTTGTTTTAAATACATATGTGAATCATGTTAAGTTTTTACTTTAGAATTGTCATATGTTTAAACTTCCAAAAAACCTAATATAATATCTATGTCCAAGAAAAAATGTTTGAAATGATAGATGAAAATAATTAATTTCTTGTAACATCTAAATTATGTTTCATTATCAGTGATGAGCCTTTAACTCAACTAATTTATCTACTCAAATATTTAATGAAACTTGAATAACTTTTACTTATTCGCAATTTTTTTTTATATTCACTTAATAACATGTCACTAATTAATTTTAATAAACATAATAATTATTATTCAAAGTAAAATAATAATGAATTTATTTGTTTTATTGATATCAATTAAAATTGGAAAATACTTGATGCCCCCCCATTGTCTGAGCCTTAATAGAAGAGGTATGTGTGATTTTGAGTTTGAAACAAATAATAGTTATACATCATCCATGTAAAATATGAATGATGTATATAGATTATAGGACATATTTTTAAAATTATTATGACAATATCTCAAGGTTCTCTTTATAACTAGGAATTATTTTAACCTTTATAAATGATATGAAATCCATGGGAATTTTCATTTAGAGAGTATATTCCAAATAAATTAACTACTATGACAACTAAAACACACACATATATATCATGTTTTATACATTTAATGTTAATCAAAGTACACATAGAACTTGATTCTAGGAAGCCCCCTCTCAAAACACTCTCACATTCAGTAGATAATGCTACAAAAACTATTAGTCTTGTAGTTATCTATTGAGAATAACTATTTTTTTAAGATATGGATTTAGTTTAGGGGTTTCCATATTATCCTATGTGACTACTCTATTAATTATGAATTTACATATTATATTAAAATACCTCATGAGATAAAACATATGAATCCTTTTTTTATGTGTGACATAGGATCTTTGGAATATAAAAATTCTATACTAGCATCAAAATATATTGTGATAAGGACTAAACCACAAGGTAAAATACCAATATCTAAGGAAAATATATACATATCCAAAAAGTGATATTAACATTATTATAAGGTTATATCTACTAAGATTCTACTATAAGGTTATTCACCGTGGGGTTCATCAATCTTCTACAACTCTCAACACCAACATTTATGAAAAATACATATCATAAAATATAAATTAAGTTCATAAGGATATATATAGAATCCATCATCAATGTATCACTTAACCACTAGATCCTTTTTTACCTACACAGTAGGAACATATCCTTTATATGAATCGAATATTTTAGTATGGTTTTAGTATTTCATATACATCAATCCTAGAGTTGCATGGTATTATCCCACCATACGTGAAGTATAAGAATGATTAAACCTAGTATATAGAAAGGAATATATGGAAGAACCTACATATGAATGATAGATAATTATACACATTATTTTTATCACCTCATGTGTTCGTGGGAACATTGTCATGTAGAGATTAATTCCATGTAACATTGGTACCAATACCCTATTGTATTTCAATATTTAAACTTTTTAATTCCATGTAAATGTATATACATTGAATTATACCAACCACACTTTGATATCAACCTCATTAGATCATGATCTAAAGAATATAGTCTTCTTCACCTATATTTTTTCAGGGAGAATCAAGAATTTGGCCAAGTTTTTGCAAACTATAAGACTTGTACATTGTTTTCCATTAATAATATATAATTAAGAGCCAATACATAGAATGTTACAAAACTCCCACAAATCATCTTATAGATATAGGGATTGTAACAGAATATTTTTAGAATAAATTTATCTCTAATTAAATTTGAGTACCTTGATAAATTTTATTTCATAGAACATTGATGTTAAACAAATGATGATACACTATTGAAATAATGTTATTTAATGAAAAACTAATTGTCGATCCATTGGATTAATGGGTATGAGTATGTTTAACTAAATTTTTAAAAATTTATATTTTACAAATATTTAAAATGAACTCATTCCTTATAAACTATTTAGAAACAAAAATAAAAGAATCCGTTGAAAGTAAAATAAGCCTTTTTCTGGAAAAATATTTTTCTGATCATAGTTTTTGTTATCATATTAAATTAAATTAATCCATATTTGTGAAATATGTTTTTTTTAAATTATATATTATATTTAAAATAAGATTTATTAACATTCATGTAATATTTTTGTTGGCACAAAGTAAGAGTAAATCTAGAATTATACTTACAAATACATTTTTCTACAAAAAATAGATTTTTATCACATTTTTCACACTTAATTTAAAATCAATTTATACTACTAATTGAAATAAAATTATAAAAAAGGATTCCATTTTTTGGATCTATGAGGTCTAAATTTGGTAAATAGGTCTCCTTAATTTTTAGTCATTATGAATAGTTACCTTGGAGAAATTTATCACCTCTATAAAGGGTAAATCATGTTAACTTGGGATAGAACTAAGTGATAAGGTAACCATTTTTCATGTTAATTAATATTGAATGAATTTAATTCAACCCTTATCACATTATTCGTGAAATTTAATTGTTTAATGGTCAATTTTATATTAAAATGATCTATATAATTAAAGAAAAAAAAATGAAATTTCACCCTCTTACTTTTAAATATCTCTTATCTGTTCACATAGGAACACAAGATTCTTATGAAATAATATTTATGGTTATTTATAGAATAATGAAATTATAATCAAGTTTTAAAATTAGTTTTAAATTTTAGTAATTATATATTTACCTTAAATTAATACACAACGTTGACACAATAGTTCTTCAATTAATAAACATACAAAATAAATGAATATAAAAATTCTGAAAGTAGTATAATTTGAGTGAGTTATAGTGTTCAATGAATATTTTAGATTCTTATAAAAAAAATTGTTATGTAAATGTATTTTTACCGTAATTTCAGGACCTCTTTTATGTATATAAAGTGAAATTAATTTAATAGTGTCAAAATTGAAAATAATGATATTTTATGAATGTAATACTTTGTTAAATTAATAAAAAACCATAAAAATACTAAAAAGGAAAAGGGGATAATATATCTTCTAAAATATCTTCACTTTTATAGTCATATGTTGTCTAGAACCATTTGGATTGAGAATGAATTAATTATATTTAAATCTTTAACAAAATTCTAAGAGTTCTCCTCCCATGACTTATACAAATACATCTCTCCTTTATCTACTTTACACTAATTTTAGCCTTATAGATCAACCAAAACCTACAATATTCTCTTATAAACATCCCTATACATGTTTTATAGGTTATTGTAAACCCCAAAAACCCATCATAGTTTCCTTAAGATGAGATCTAATGTATTTATTTCAAAATAAAGGTAAGTGATTAATTGATAACTTTATTTTAATTTCTTCTTATGATTACTATAAATATATTTTATTCATAATAAATATAACAACCCTTTCATTTATAACACTTTAATATATGATTTATTACATAAATATTCTCATAATACAACTCGAAAGGTCAAGAAGTCTAATGTCTTAGTGAATTAGGTACATAATATAACATATTGAACATGGGATACAACAACATTATTGAAAACTTCCTTAACATGTTTTTAAAATTCCATGGATTTTAAAACTATAAGGGATAGGATAGGGATAGATATAAATCATAGTAAGGTAATAAAGAATTCATAAAATGATGAATATAATATGTGTCAAAAAATAGGCATATCAATGGGGGAATACAAGGAACATGAATAAAAAGGCATGATATAGCATGATAATCATAAGGGAAACTTGGGAAATGTGGAAAAAACATAAAACACTACATGATAAACATAGGTCAAGGATAACTACCAAGACATAATAATGGAAAAAGTCCCATAAAGGAATCAGTTTTAATCCCTATACCAACATGACATATCATGATACAAAACATTACCAAATCCATTGGAGCGATATATAACTACAGGCTCACCCATAACATTCATTTCATTCTCATGTTTAAGTGTGCCACATAGATCATAAATCATGGATTCATTCATCATCATAATTTATTACATGATAAAGGAGTGAAGAATAAATATATATATATGTACCAAATTAAAAAAGTATATGTGTATAAATTTGAACACCCTTGATATTAAATGGGTATTGTATTCACTACACAATTGTTTTGTCATGTAAAATCACTGTGAAATTTTATCATCCTAATAACATCACTTAATGATTCATAAAAATCGATTGATGAGGGATAAAGGGGTCTCTCATAACATATAAATAAAATTAGAAATAATATGGATAAGTAAAATCATATTCCAACATTATAAATTGGAAATATAAGACATATATTAATGAAGAAACCCGAATATAGAAAACAATCCTAACTATATTCCAACATAATAAAAGGATTACATAAAATATCATGGTAGGGATAATGAGAGTGAAATGAAGATCTCATTATTTATAATTTTAAGGGATTATAAGGGGAATATTTATGAAAATATCTAAACATAATAAAATGGAATTTAAGAGACATAACATAAAATATGTTCTTGAATACAAATGAGAAGAGAAAAATACCTTACTCATGTGTGTGACTCCAAATGCTTGGGAGGGGCTTCTTGAGAGTGTTAGGGTGAATATTTAGGATTCTAGAGAGTATAGGTAAGAGTATGGATGTTATCCATGCTGTTTTATTGAAGATAAATGAATGATTGGGTGTGTTTGTATAGAAAATTTGGGGGATTTATTTTCTATTTTGGTGTTGGATTCTATATTGAAAAAATAACCAAAACTATAATCCATATCATGAGTTTCTTACCATGGATTATGAAAAATGGTAGTGGTTCGCAATATTTTATAAGACAAAGAGCCTAAATTAATAATATAAATCCCTTTCTTATGTGGAGGTGAGTCATACTCTTAAATAAATGATTTTAAAACCTTAAAATATATTAATGGTTTTGGAGGATTCATAATGACTTATTAATTAATGAAAGAAACATAAAATCACATTATAAAAAAGGAAGAGCATATATCTTTTCATTTACACACTTTATAGTATTTTTTTACATCACATTGGGGTCATTATGATGTCATAATAAACAAATATTTTTTATACGATATTTAATTTTCACCCAATAATTCAACTATCTTAGAAAATTATGAAAAATTCACCGTAGGATAATTTTGATTCGCTCTTTCAAAAAATATATTCATTTTCTATAAATAAATTCCTATATGCATGAATTTTTAACTTTTAATATTCAACTGACATTTATTAATAAATACTGATTTTTTTTGATAATAACAGTTTTCAATGATTTAATAAAATTACATTGGACTTCATAAAAATTATATCATCATTTATATTTTATAATAATAATAATATTTTATTAAAAAAATTATTTCAAGAAATACATTAATTTATGGAAATTAATACCATAATTTAATTTGAATAGTACAATAATATATAATATGTGTTTAATTGTATCAAAATTAAAATCAACAATAAATGGATGAAAATAAAATCATTATTCTATAAAAAATAATTTAAATACTTTATTTTATAGGTTATTGAAAAATATCACCAAATTACATTAGCAGACACAATATGAGTGAGGTTCGTGACAGTGAGACTTTCATGGGGTGGTTCAGTGTACCTAGTTTTGGCCATGATCTAGATTAGGATGAACTTATCCCATAAACGGTATCTATTATGCATAGTTTGTTGGATCTGAATGCTTTATTGGTCAAGGGAATAAACCAGTGATGTTATACCCTCTGGAAGCTCCAATAAGTGGGCTTTATAGGATACAATCCTACTAGTTGAGGGCATCACTTTCTATGTTTGTGTCTGTAATGTCTCAGACCTGGGTGCCACGCAACGAGTGCCCCGAGCCCGGTTCACCACGTGACCTCAAGCGCATTTCGTCAAACGCCAGAGGCTGCCGAATAGCAGCGAGGGCCTAGGTCTGATAGTGGGGAAACTATTCCCTCATTTGTCAAAGTGTAGTGCAGCGGAATGCAGAATAAACATACAACGACAGTGGAAGCAGTAAACCATACACAACTGAAATTAACTAAAGCAGTGGATATAACCAACAGTATATAAATGATGATGCTACATGTTTCAAGTTCTAAGAAAATAGCCAGAACATGTTATACATCAATACATTACAACAAAATACAGAGTACAACAAAGAAATCAGAACAGCTGGTAGCGGCATCGCGAGCCTAGGCTTGGTCCCATGCCCTCCTACTCCTCAGTAACAGTCAAGTACCTGTATAGGTACTCTTTCCCCTATCTACACCTGCAGCATCGTAATCTGTTTGGGTCGAAAAGCGTGACTCAAACAGGGTGTGAGAAATATATCTCAGTAGGCACCCACCAAAGGTCTGTGCCCAACTGGGTGCTAACATGCAACAATAGTGTACAGTGGTAAAATGCAATAAAGTAAGAAGTACTCAAAAGTAACTAACTACCAATTATATTTCTATTTTTAATATTCATTTAATCCATTTAATATAAGAAATCACCACAGTGCATTTTTATGTAAACAACTAGTGTCCTCAGACACGTAAACTCCTACCCTCGGGTAACGAGTATCCAACACAAGAATCTGCCCCCAGACATAACAGAGTTTGACCTCATGTGTAGGTAGTGTCACCCACAGGCACAGAGTCAGCTGCCCACAGGCACAGAAGAAGTTTCCCTCAGGTAGAAATAACTACTGCCCACAAGCTAAATAGTTCAGTTCCCACAGGAAAATAACAACAACACCCTCAGGCTAAACAGGTAACCGGGCTAGGCCCAACATATCAAAATGCAGTAAACAAGAAATTCCTCTCATGGAAATTCTACAATTACTACATTAAAAGCATACCCTCAGGTATCCTGGCCAAATGGCTAAACAGTGAAACACACCCCCGGGGTGGTTCCAGATCCAAGCAACGATCCCAACCATCATTTTATTATCACAATTTTAAAGACCCGTAAATTTCAAGGAAATTTTTTTCTTAATTTTCTTTGGAATTTTACAAGAACGCAGTTTCTGACGGCGCCTGATTCCGAGGCCCGGTGTGCCTGGAATCATTTTCTGAAGTTTGGCTCGGGTACGTTCAGTGAACGGACGAGCGGGTTTTTCTAACTTTTGAACCGGTGCCCGAAATCGAATTCTGAGGGCACCGATGAAATTGCAGCGCCGGTATTCGCTTAGAAACGCCTCTTCCGGAGTTGCGTTTTCTCGGGTGTGGTTTTTAATTTTCGGGCTTAAAGTTAAGAAATAAAATAATTTTGCGACAGCTTTATTTTATTTCACTTAAGCCACTTGGAAGCCACTTGAAGCAACTTAAAGGAGGCTTGAACTGAGTTGAACTGGATAGGATTCTATCCAGAAATATCCTACCCCCTTGGTAGGATATTTGTGAGGTGGGGCCCGCACGAGCCCCACCGTTTCTTTCCGCTAAGAAACGCACCCGTGAAAACCCGTCTTAATGAAAGTCAACCAACGCGTTTTCTAAATTCTTAACAGACCATTTAATTGGGCGGTTTATTTCGTGAATTAAATGGGCTGTTTCTTTCGTGAATTAAATGGGCTGTTTCCTTCGTGAATTAAATGGGTCGTTTCTTTCGTTGAATTAATTCAACGAATTGATGGATCGTTTCTTAACCAGTTTTTCAAATTCGTTGGCGTAATAATAAAATAAGACCAACGCTTAACCTCTGGTTATTTGCGCTTGAAAAGATTTGGGAGAACCCTCGCAACTTCTTCTCCCTCGCGAAGAATGCGAAGAACGCGAAGAATGCGAAGAACGCGAAGAACGCCGAACCCGGAAATCGACGACGCCTTCGCCCGAGACGCTCTTCCGATCTCCGATCTCCGATCTCCGATCACCGACCATTCGAGGTGAGTGCTTTCGGATTTCCTCTCAAGTTCTTTTCTTTGGTTTTAAACGAAACACAGATTTAAATATTAATAATTTAAATCTGTTGTTCTTGATTCGTTGAGCTCGCCGACTCAACGCCGGAATCCGCGACGACGCGACGCCTCCCCGCGACGACGCGACGATCGATCTCTTCCGCGACGGTCTCTTCCGCGAAGAACGCCCACGCACGACGATCATCAAGGTAGGGATTTATTTTGTAAAATTACCCCTTTTTAATTTTCTCATGAACGTTCTTGAAAATTAAAAAGCCGGTTTTCAATGAACAATTTTATTTTAATTAAAATTTGTGGATCATGTGTTGATCGTTTTTCTCCCGGTTGTTTATCTCTAACGCGGAGGGTGCGGGCCGAACGAACACGGCCCGACGACCCTCCGCCGTTCTTCGTTTTGTGCGGATTTGACGGTCGACGACGGAACGTGCCGCAGCGGACGGTTGAAGATTCCGCAGTAAAGAATGGATCCCGGGAGGAGCAACGGCGCAGACGGGAAGGAAAACGGGCCACCAGAGCGACGCCGGCGGCCCGTGGAAGTTGCCGGCGGCGCGGCGGCGCCGGCGGCCGGAGGCGGCGGCGCCCCGGCGCGCCGCCGGACGAAATCCGCCGCAGCTGAAGTCGCGGCGGCGGCCAAACGGACCCGCGGCGCGCGGGTCCGGTTCATCTGGGCGGACGCGGCTCAGCGCGTCTGCGTCTTGCCAGCGCGGCCCGCACGCGGGCCGCGGTCCTTCCTCAAGCCGCGGGTCAGCGCCCGCGGCTTCCACCCGCGCGGCTCGGCCAGGCCGAGCCGGGCCGGGCCAGCCGAGTCGGACCCGGTTCGGGTCGACCCAGTTCGGGCCGACCTAGGGGGGGGTCGGGCCGGGTTGGCCCGGGCCCGTACCCCCCATCTTCGGATGTTTTCGTTCAAACGCCCGTATCTTGAGCTTCGTGCCTCCAAAAGACTCGCCGTCAGTGGCAACGTGATCCTTGGATCGAGACGGTCGTTTCGGTATATCGCACTAAAGGTTTCGGAATACTTTGAGTTCGGCCGGGTTGGTTCCTACACGAGACCAACCGGGCCCTTGGAGCGGAAACACTCATATCTTGAGCTACGGACGTCCGATTGACGTGCCGTCAGCTTTGTTGAATTCCTCTAAGTGAGACGGATCTTTTGGCATACTACTCCCGAGGTTTGGACGCAGGTGGAGTGCGGTCGGGTTGGTTTTGCCTTAAAAACCAACCGGGCCCCTGGGACGAAAATGCCAATATCTCTCAGACCGGGCGTCCGATTGACGCGCCGTCTGCGACGTTGAGTTCCTGTTTACGATACGGAACTTTTGGATACATCAAATTCGGACTTCGTGTCAGTTGATGTATCAGCCTCTCGGCTCGTGGAGCGGACCTTCCCGAACGAGCTTGCTGTGTGCGGGAACCCTAGTGCTGGCTGCGACTGCTACTTCGACAGCGACGACCGTGCAGAGATCCTCAGTGGACTGCGGTGACGACTGTGCAGAGATCCTCCGTGGACTCCGACGACGACCGTGCAGAGATCCTCAGTGGACTGCGGCGACGACTGTGCAGAGATCCTCAGCGGACTGCGACGACTACTGCACTCAGCGATCCTACGTGGATCAGTGCTACCGGTCCTGTGTGGGCCCGATCCTGTGTGGGTCCGATCCTGCGTGGGTCAGCGCTCAGCGGTTCTGTGTGAGCCAGCACCTACAGATCCTGCGTGGGCCCGGTCCTGTGTGGGCCCGATCCTGTGTGGGTCATCTCTCAGCGGTTCTGTGTGAGCCAACTTCTACAGGTCCTGCGTGGGCCCGATCCTGTGTGGGTCACTGCAAGGTTAGTACCTATCGATCCTTCGTGGGTCCGACGACTGAGATGGTTCAATGATCATCTTTATCGTCATCCGAAGAAGTATACCTGTGTGAGCTGAATCTTGTGTTACTCTCCTTTGTGGATTGTGTTGAGCTATCCTGTGTGGTTTTACTATTTACTCTCCTTTGTGGATTGTGTTGCTCTATCCTGCGTGGGTATACGTTTTGCTTTCCTGTGTGGACTGGGTTGTGCTTGGGCTCGGACGTTGGAGCCGAACGGGAATTGAAGACTTAGGTATATGTATGGGCATATACCTAAGCCGTGTCAGATGTTACTTCGTGATTGTATCTTTCCTTTGTGGATTATCCTTTGTGGATTTCGGGAGACCTTCGGGGGTCTCGGGGTCCCTACTGAGTAGCTTATACTCACCCCTGCACGGGCTATGCCCGCACTCCGTGGTGTTGGTTGCAGACGACGGACAGCGCTGATCGTGGAGGAGGCGTGCGGAGCAGGACAGTACCTGGAGGTGGACCACTGGGCGGGACGTACTCGGAGCGGTTAGGTGGACCCGAGGAGCAATGGAGGCTATCTGTACCCACCCTTCAGGTGGGACTTCCGGAGGACGGCTCGACGCTGCAGTTTTCCCTTTTCAGTTGCTGTTTTTCCTTTCAGTTGTACTTTACAGTTGGGCTTGTATTTCCGGCACCTTTTTACTTTCAGCACAGCTTGTACAGTTTTACTTAGTGTTTACTTTTCCGCTTGCTTGCTCTGTGGTGCTTATTTACTTTTCAAAGGCAATGCCTTCCCTTTTTGTTGGGATTTACGCCTTGGTGCTAGTCTCCATCCCCTGGCCTATGGAAGGCGGGCTTGGGGTAGTCACGACACGGGCCCGAGGACGGGTCGTGACAAATTGGTATCAGAGGTGGTCAGTTCTACCGCAGACTCTGATCTTTCTTCTATGTGAAGCGAAAGTGTTTAGTGTATTGAGTGTGGTTATCAGTCCAGGGAGTCCAGTGTTGGTGCGGCGGCCGACGTATCCATACACCAGGACCCTGACTTCTGATTCCTTACTTAATGTACGAAAACATTGTTTGCATCTGTGTTTCAAGTTTTCTTTGTGATTACTTGTGTCAGCTCACCAGGTATACTGTTCTGACCGTGGCATACTTGTTTCCTTTTCAGGATGGCACGACGACAGCAGCCAGCTAGGGTTCCCAGAGTAGGGCGCGACGACAGCCCGCCGAGCGACGAGGCCTCAGTACAGGGCCCGTTGACAGCAGAGTCACCGACGGTACCTTTACCTGCCGAGCCCCCGATGCTTCCAGCACTGGCAGCTGACGATGCAGGACGCCTCGGAGCTCTGCACGAGTTCCAGCGCCAACGACCACCCAGGTTCCGTGGGGAGTCGGACCCCCAGGCAGCCGAGGACTGGCTGGAGGCGGTCGTCCGAGTTTTCAGGCTAGTGAGGACGCCAGCAGACCTCATGGTGATCCTCGCGGCGAGCTTACCGCACGCAGCAGCTGGACGCTGGTGGATCCTGATGCTCCAGGTACACGAGGAGGCCTCCCTCATCTGGACGGACTTCGAGAGCCTCTTCCGCTCAGAGTTCGTCTCGGCCACCCTCCGAGCGATGCGCATCCAGGAGCTTCTTCAGCTGCGGCAGGGCAGCTTGACGGTCGCTCAGTACGCGGCGAGGTTCACCGACCATTCTCGGTACTCGACAGACATGGTACGAGACCCCTTCTTCCGGGCCCGGACCTTCGAGCAGGGTTTGAGACACGAGATCAGGGCATCGCTGATCTCCCTCAGCATCCCGACCCAGGCAGGGGTACTGGAGCGAGCCCTCCTGATCGAGAGCTTCCTGGCTGAGTCCACAGCGAGACCCACCGCAGGGCGGCAGATAGCGGAGTCTTCGGCAGCTGGTAGCCGGCGGATGACTCAGGGTTCCAGGCAGACCAGACCTTCCGGCAGGCGACCTCGGGACGCTGGCTCAGCAGTGCAGGGCACCCGGCCCGGAGCCAGCCTTCCGAGAGGCAGACAGTGCTACGAGTGCGGCGGGCAGGGCCACATGGCTCGTGACTGCCCGACCCGTCGTACCGAGGGGCAGCAGACGGTGGAGGGGCCACCCAGGCAGAGGCAGAGGGTCGACCGTGGCGGTCCGTAGGGAGGAGGCGGACGAGGCAGAGGAGCTGGCCGAGCAGTAGGTGGTGGGCGACGCTTTGAGGCTCTACCACCACCACCACCAGGAGGCCCGCCTCGACCACAGGGAGCTGGCGGGAAGAGACATGCTCAGCTCCAGGCAGCGGAGGCCTACGACCACGGTGCGACAGAGATGATTCGAGGTACGATCTGTGTCTATTCCACCCTTGCTGTAGTTCTGATAGACACAGGAGCGAGTCACTCTTTCATAGCAACTTCCCTTGTTCGGAGCTCGGAGATTCCGACAGAGCCGTTGGCTCGATCCTTGCGGCTAGAGACTCCTACGGGAGCAGACTCGACGATTACGCACTGGTGCCGGCAGTGTGAGCTTACTCTAGGAGGCGAGAGATTCGGCTGGGATCTTCTTGTAGCAGCGTCGAGGCCTTACGACGTCATTTTGGGCATGGATTGGTTATCTACGGTCCATGCTCAGATTGACTGCTTTAGGCGCAAGGTGCGATGTGTGCGCACCGACGGGAGCAGGTTCACCTTCACCGGCGAGAAGGGAGCCTTAGCAGCACAGGATGGACTCACGCAGAGGAGAGGTCAGCCCATCACTCATCAGTTGTCCAGCCTCATCCTGGGAGCAGTTGACGTGCGGAGTCCCAGTTTCCCTGCAGTGGTGGATCAGTACGCGGACGTCTTTCCCGATGACGTTCCAGGACTACCTCCTCGCAGAGAGGTAGACTTTTATATTGACCTGTACCCCGGGACAGCCCCGATATCCACTCCAGCATATCGGATGGCCCCCGATGAGCTTCGAGAGCTGCGAGTACAGTTGGAGGACTTGCAGGGCAAGGGGTTCATCCGACCCAGTGTTTTGCCCTGGGCTTCCCCGATTTTGTTCGCCAAGAAGGCGGACGGGAGCTTGCGACTGTGTGTCGATTATCGTCGCCTGAATCAGGTGACAGTGAGGAACAAGTATCTGCTACCCAGGATTGATGATCTCTTCGACCAGCTCAAGAGAGCACGGTGGTTCTCGAAGATAGACCTCAGGTCAGGCTATCATCAGGTTAGAGTTAGAGACGAGGATGTGCAGAAGACGGCCTTCAGGTGTCGGTATGGCCACTTCGAGTTCTTGGTTATGCCTTTCGGCGTGACCAATGCTCCAGCAGTGTTCATGAGCCTCATGAACAGGATCTTCCAGCCATACCTCGATCGATTTGTCGTGGTCTTCATCGAGGACATTTTGGTGTACTCGACGACGGAGGAGGAGCACGCCTACCACCTGCGTGTTGTACTAGACACACTCTGAGAGCACCAGCTTTATGGCAAGCTCTCGAAGTGTCAGTTATGGTTACGTGAGGTCCACTTCTTGGGGCACGTCATTTCTGAGGCGGGAGTTGCAGTGGATCCCATGAAGATCGAGGCAGTGCTAGCTTGGGAGCCACCCAAGAGCGTGACAGAGGTGCGGAGTTTCTTGGGCCTAGCCGGATACTATCAGAGATTTGTGCCGGACTTCTCCAGAGTTGCGGCCCCACTCTCAGCATTGAAAAAGAAGGGGAAACCCTTCTTGTGGTCAGACAGATTTCAGCAGAGCTTCCAGGAGCTGAGGCAGAGGTTGACCAGCGCACCTATCTTGAGGTTGCCTGAGGAGGGAGTTGGTTACGTAGTCTACTGCGATGCATCAGGGACCGGACTCGGGTGTGTCCTGATGCAGGAGCGGGCCGTGATTGCCTACGGATCACGTCAGTTGAGGCCTCATGAGCAAAACTACGCTACCCATGACTTGGAGTTGGCAGCAGTAGTCTTTGCCCTGAAGACATGGAGACACTATCTGATGGGCGAGCGCTTCACAGTCTTTTCTGACCACCAGAGTCTCAGGTACATCTTCTCTCAGAAGGACCTGAACCTGAGACAGCGGCGATGGCTCGAGTTCCTCCAGGACTATGACTTTGAAATAGTCTATACTCCTGGGAAGGGGAAGGTGGTGGCTGATGCCCTTAGCAGGAGGACGGGCATCCAGCTACTTGAGGAGGCGACAGAGCAGCTAGCCGCTTTGCAGATATCCTTCGTGGATAGAGACGGAGCAGCCTTCCTTCAGTCTCTCACAGTCTCTCCTCCACTTCTTCAGTGGGTCAGAGAGGCACAGCATGGGGATGTTGACTGTGAGACGCGGCGTGCACAGATATCCTCGGGACAGGCACCTGATGGTTTCTCCCTTGGAGTAGAGCACGATGTCCTTTTCAGAGGACGTACCTTGGTACCAGTCGCCTTACGAGAGGAGGTGCTGAGAGAGTTTCACACTTCTCCGTTGGTGGTACATCCTGGAGTGGCGAAGATGTACCAGGATCTCGGGTGACAGTACTGGTGGCCGGGCATGAATAAGGCTGTGGCAGAGTTCGTTTCACAGTGCCTCACCTGCCAGCAGGTGAAGGCAGAGCATCAGGTACCAGCAGGCTTGGTACAGCCCTTGGAGGTCCCGGAGTGGAAGTGGGACGGGATATCTATGGACTTTGTGACTGGACTTCCACGCACTTCCAGAGGTCACGATTCCATATGGGTGATTGTTGACCGACT
Source organism: Viscum album (assembly GCA_963277665.1). Classification (NCBI taxonomy): domain Eukaryota; kingdom Viridiplantae; phylum Streptophyta; class Magnoliopsida; order Santalales; family Viscaceae; genus Viscum; species Viscum album. The sequence continues at coordinate 1,868,538,326 of OY728129.1, read as the reverse complement.
CACCAAGTCGGCACACTTCTTACCCATCCGAGAGCAGGGCACAGTGGAGAGCTTGGGGCGTCTCTACGTTCAGGAGATTGTACGACTTCACGGTGTGCCATCGACCATCGTCTCCGATCGGGACGCTCGTTTTACTTCCCGGCTTTGGAAGGGGTTGCAGGAGGCGTTTGGGACGCGACTACGTCTGAGCACCGCCTTTCACCCTCAGACGGATGGTCAGACGGAGAGGACCATTCAGACTCTCGAGGAAATGCTCTGTGCATGTGTCCTCGACTTTGGTCGCAGCTGGGAGGACCACCTACCCTTGGTGGAGTTCGCGTACAACAACAGCTACCACTCCACCATCAGGATGGCACCCTACGAGGTGTTGTACGGCAGGCCTTGCAGATCTCCTTTGTGCTGGACAGACCCTGGAGAGTCAGCACTTGTGGGACCAGAGATGGTCCGGGCCACGACAGAGAAGGTCCAGCTCATCCAGGAGCGGATGAGGACAGCACAGAGCCGGCAGAAGTCATATGCTGACAGGAGGCAGAGGCCACTAGAGTTCGAGGACGGTGACCACGTCTTCTTGCGGGTCTCACCTCGACGTGGTTTGAGGAGATTTGGCCGAGGCGGTAAGTTGTCTCCACGCTTCATCGGGCCTTTCCAGGTCCTCAGCAGGATTGGCGAGGTGGCTTATCACCTGGCTCTGCCACCTCAGTTGCACCGGGTGCACGATGTCTTCCACGTATCCCAGCTGAGGAGATACGTGCACGACCCGACACACATCATTGACTATGGGGAGCTAGACGTGGATGATGGAGCGACTTTTACGGAGGTCCCAGTGGAGATAGAGGATCGACAGGAATGGTTCCTACGTGGGAGATCGATTCCTCTTGTGCACATCAGATGGCAGCACGGGAACCTCCAGGAGAGCACTTGGGAGCGGGAGGCTCAGATGCGTGCTCAGTACCCACATTTGTTTCCCTAGTTTTTGATGTATCTTTACGGGGACGTAATGTCCTGAGGTGGGAGTAATGTAAAGACCTGTAAATTTCAAGGAAATTTTTTTCTTAATTTTCTTTGGAATTTTACAAGAACGCAGTTTCTGACGGCGCCTGATTCCGAGGCCCGGTGTGCCCGGAATCATTTTCTGAAGTTTGGCTCGGGTACGTTCAGTGAACGGACGAGCGGGTTTTTCTAACTTTTGAACTGGTGCCCGGAATCGAATTCTGAGGGCACCGATGAAATCGCAGCGCCGGTATTCTCTTAGAAACGCCTCTTCCGGAGTTGCGTTTTCTCGGGTGTGGTTTTTAATTTTCGGGCTTAAATTTAAGAAATAAAATAATTTTGCGACAGCTTTATTTTATTTCACTTAAGCCACTTGGAAGCCACTTGAAGCCACTTAAAGGAGGCTTGAACTGAGTTGAACTGGATAGGATGCTATCCAGAAATATCCTACCCCCTTGGTAGGATATTTGTGAGGTGGGGCCCGCACGAGCCCCGCCGTTTCTTTCCGCTAAGAAACGCACCCGTGAAAACCCGTCTTAATGAAAGTCAACCGACGCGTTTTCTAAATTCTTAACAGACCATTTAATTGGGCGGTTTATTTCATGAATTAAATGGGTTGTTTCTTTCGTGAATTAAATGGGCTGTTTCCTTCGTGAATTAAATGGGTAGTTTCTTTCGTTGAATTAATTCAACGAATTGATGGATCGTTTCTTAACCAGTATTTCAAATTCGTTGGCGTAATAATAAAATAAGACCAACGCTTAACCTCTGGTTATTTGCGCTTGAGAAGATTTGGGAGAACCCTCGCAACTTCTTCTCCCTCGCGAAGAACGCGAAGAACGCGAAGAACGCGAAGAACGCCGAACCCGGAAATCGACGACGTCTTCACCCGAGACGCTCTTCTGATCTCCGATCTCCGATCTCCGATCACCGACCATTCGAGGTGAGTGCTTTCGGATTTCCTCTCAAGTTCTTTTCTTTGGTTTTAAATGAAACACATATTTAAATATTAATAATTTAAATCTGTTTTTCTGGATTCGTTGAGCTCGCCGACTCAACGCCGGAATCCGCGACGACGCGACGCCTCCCCGCGACGACGCGACGATCGATCTCTTCCGCGGCGGTCTCTTCCGCGAAGAACGCCCGCGCATGACGATCATCAAGGTAGGGATTCATTTTGGAAAATTACCCCTTTTTAATTTTCTCATGAACGTTCTTGAAAATTAAAAAGCCGGTTTTCAATGAACAATTTTATTTTAATTAAAATTGTTGGATCATGTGTTGATCGTTTTTCTCCCGGTTGTTTATCTCTAACGCGGAGGGTGTGGGCCGAACGAACACGGCCCGACGACCCTCCGCCGTTCTTCGTTTTGTGCGGATTTGACGGTCGACGACGGAACGTGCCGCAGCGGACGGTTGACGATCCCGCAGTAAAGAACGGATCCCGGGAGGAGCAACGGCGCAGACGGGAAGGAAAACGGGCCACCGGAGCGACGCCGGCGGCCCGCGGAAGTTGCCGCCGGCGCCCCGGCGCGCCGCCGGACGAAATCCGCCGCGGCTGAAGCCGCGGCGGCGCGCGAGTCCAGTTCATCCGGGCGGACGCGGCTCAGCGCGTCCGCGGCTCGCCAGCGCGGCCCGCACGCGGGCCGCGGTCCTTCCTCAAGCCGCGGGTCAGCGCCCGCGGCTTCCACCCGCGCGGCTCGGCCATTCCGAGCCGGCCGAGCCGGGCCGGGCCAGCCGGGTCGGACCCGGGTCGGGTCGACCCGGTTCGGGCCGACCCAGGGGGGGTCGGGCCGGGTCGGCCCTGGCCCGTACCCCCCATCTTCGGACGTTTTCGTTCAAACGCCCGTATCTTGAGCTTCGTGCCTCCAAACGACTCGCCGTCAGTGGCAACGCGATCCTTGGATCGAGACGGTCGTTTCGGTATATCGCACTCAAGGTTTCGGAATACTTTGAGTTCGGCCGGGTTGGTTCGTACACGAGACCAACCGGGCCCTCGGAGCGGAAACGCTCATATCTTGAGCTACGGACGTCCGATTGACGTGTCGTCAGCTTTGTTGAATTCCTCTAAGTGAGACGGATCTTTTGGCATACTCCGCCCGAGGTTTGGATGCAGGTGGAGTGCGGTCGGGTTGGTTTTGCCTTAAAAACCAACCGGGCCCCTGGGACGAAAATGCCAATATCTCTCAGACCGGGCGTCCGATTGACGCGCCGTCTGCGACGTTGAGTTCCTGTTGACGATACGGAACTTTTGGATACATCAACTTCGGACTTCGTGTCAGTTGATGTATCAGCCTCTCGGCTCGTGGAGCGGACCTTCCCAAACGAGCTTGCTGTGTGCGGGAACCCTAGTGCTGGCTGCGACTGCTACTTCGACAGCGACGATCGTGCAGAGATCCTCAGTGGACTGCGGCGACGACTGTGCAGAGATCCTCCGTGGACTCCGACGACGACCGTGCAGAGATCCTCAGTGGACTGCGGCGACGACTGTGCAGAGATCCTCAGCGGACTGCGACGACTACTGCCCTCAGCGATCCTACGTGGATCAGTGCTACCGGTCCTGTGTGGGCCCGATCCTGTGTGGGTCCGATCCTGCGTGGGTCAGCGCTCAGCGGTTCTGTGTGAGCCAACGCCTACAGATCCTGCGTGGGCCCGGTCCTGTGTGGGCCCGATCCTGTGTGGGTCATCTCTCAGCGGTTCTGTGTGAGCCAACTTCTACAGGTCCTGCGTGGGCCCGATCCTGTGTGGGTCACTGCAAGGTTAGTACCTATCGATCCTTCGTGGGTCCGACGACTTAGATGGTTCAATGATCATCTTTATCGTCATCCGAAGAAGTATACCTGTGTGAGCTGAATCTTGTGTTACTCTCCTTTGTGGATTGTGTTGAGCTATCCTGTGTGGATTTACTGTTTACTCTCCTTTGTGGATTGTGTTGCTCTATCCTGCGTGGGTATACATTTTGCTTTCCTGTGTGGATTGGGTTGTGCTTGGGCTCGGACGTTGGAGCCGAACGGGAATTGAAGACTTAGGTATATGTATGGGAATATACCTAAGCCGTGTCAGATGTTACTTCGTGATTGTGTCTTTCCTTTGTGGATTATCCTTTGTGGATTTCGGGAGACCTTCGGGGGTCTCGGGGTCCCTACTGAGTAGCTTATACTCACCCCTGCACGGGCTATGCCCGCACTCCGTGGTGTTGGTTGCAGACGACGGACAGCGCTGATCGTGGAGGAGGCGTGCGGAGCAGGACAGTACCTGGAGGTGGACCACTGGGCGGGACGTACTCGGAGCGGTTAGGTGGACCCGAGGAGCAGTGGAGGCTATCTGTACCCACCCTTCAGGTGGGACTTCCGGAGGATGGCTCGACGCTGCAGTTTTCCCTTTTCAGTTGCTGTTTTTCCTTTCAGTTGTACTTTACAGTTGGGCTTTTATTTCCGGCCCCTTTTTACTTTCAGCACAGCTTGTACAGTTTTACTTAGTGTTTACTTTTCCGCTTACTTGCTCTGTGGTGCTTGTTTACTTTTCAAAGGCAATGCCTTCCCTTTTTGTTGGGATTTACGCCTTGGTGCTAGTCGCCAGCCCCTGGCCTATGGAAGGCGGGCTTGGGGTAGTCACGACACGGGCCCGAGGACGGGTCGTGACAACAATTTAATCACCTATTCAATTATAGGCATTAAATATAGAAACGACCTCAGCCACACGACACCCCAACATGGGTTCGTGGCACGAAAACACACCAAAGCGCACGACATTTGGAAATTTACACCAAGACACCTACCTTATACGTCAACGAATGTTATACCCGAACGCCCACTCCAGAAACGCCCAAGAACGACGTAGATCTGACGAAGAACAAAACCCATTCAAATGTAAATAACTTCCGTTAGGGGAAGAATTGGTAGGAACCATATCAGGAGAGGAGAGGGCTTACCCGTGCGATTCCAAAGAGATCGTTCGAAGCTGAATCGGATTCCATACGAACACCTGGAAGATCATCAAAGGTTCGGTCGTCCTCCTTGGCTCCAAAACGGCTCAATTGCCTCCTCTCCCAAATGAGGAGTCTACTGCCTGTTTTAAGCCGAAAAAACAAAGTAAACGGTGTGTACTTATAAGTACACAGTGTGTACTTCCTTCATTTAACTGTTCCTCTGGAGGCACCGCCACACTGTTCATCTGTCGACATGAGTACACGGCATGTACTCCCATGTACATGGCGTGTACTGTCGCCTAGCTGGCGGCTACTCCACCGCCTTACTATTTTGGCATGCCGACTGACTACACGGCTTGTAAGTACCACTACACGGTGTGTAGTCAGTTCCTACACCCCTCGTCTCCGACAAGGCTACACGCCCCGTGTACTCATCCCCACATGGCCAGAAGTACACGGCATGTGGAAAAAGTACATGGAGTGTAGTTCCAACATTTAGAATTTTTCCCCATTTTCCATATTTTATCAAAAACACTTAAGGAAAAGGAAAAATAATAATCCCATACCTCAAAACTAAGAACCGGGTCCTTACAGTGTCAATTGGATTTGTTAAGACTAAATATTTATACAAATCTTTTTATCACTACTTAATGACTGTTTCATCAATACAAATGATACTTAATAGTATTTGAAATCAAATTATATATAATAAAACAAAAATATGTGCATGTGTTTTCTCTAACCAAATTATATAATAATACATTAAATTAAATCAAAATGGGACTTGTATTTATTACAGGTTGGGTTATTACAATCATTCCCACTTAATAATTTTTACCCTCATAATTTTCATTTCCCGCACTAAAACAGATGAGGGTAACTTTCTTTCATCACTTCTTTCGGTTTTGACATTTCTTATTCAAATGTGTGGTTTCACCACAACACTTTGACTAGTAGAATTGTCTTCTTCTATAGAATGTTTTCCCTATGATAAAAGATATTAATCATCTAATCCTCACAGGAAAGGTCATTCTCTAATGGTACAACATTTGTATTGAGTATATTTGATGGGTCCGTTATGTACTTTATTAAGAGGGATACATGTAATAAATCATGTACTCAAGATAGTTTCGGTGGGAGTACAAGTCGGTTGGCCACTGCTCCAATGAGACCAAGGATCTCAAAGGGGCCTATGTATCTTGGAATAAGATTTCCATTCTTCAAAAATATCATCACATTATTCCATGGTGATATGTGAAGGAATACCATGTTTTCAATATCAAACTCAATATCTCATCGATGATTGTCTATATAGATCTTCTTTCAACTCTAAGAAGAATTAATGTGATACTGAACTATCTTAACCTTCTCCACCATTTCCATGACCATTTTAGGACCTAGATATTTTCATTCCCCATCTTCATCCCAACATACAGGTGTTATGACCCTCTTCCCAAAAAGGTATTCATAGGTATATATTTGGATGATCTATTGGAAACATTTGTTATAAGAGAACTTGATGAGAGGTAGATGTTTGTACCACCCTCCTTTGATGTCAACATAACATGTCCACAACATGTCTACCAACATATGAATATTCTTCTTCTATTAGCTACATGTTTGATAATGATAGACCATACTAATGTTTAGATCAGTGTTTAGAGCATGTTGGTGAATTTTCTAGAACTGGGAGGTGCATATCAGATCTCGTTCGGATATAATCAATAGTTATAATCCTTGAAAACCTATCACTTATCTGTTGTATATTCATGACCGTTGATCCAGTGAGAAGTCCTCTCTAATTGAAATAAATATACCTTTCTTTGTATGATGATCTAAAATAACCCATATAGTATTGTTTCCCCTAGATGTCTTAAGATTTCTGGTGACAAAGTCCATGGTAATGTTTTTTGATTTCCATATTGGTATGGGTAATTGTTTTATCATCCCCTTAGACATATGACTTTAATCCTTCAAATACTAACATACCAAGAAATTTGATGTATATTCAGATATATCCTCCTTAATATTCCCACACCAATAGTGCTCTTGGGAATCTTGATATATATATATATGTGATTCCTGGGTGAATGGAGAAAGTCGAACAATGTGCATCAACTAAAAGTTCTTTCTTTAACTCTGGATTTGATGGTACACATATCCATGACCTAAATATTAAAACTAATTTTTCATTAACATTAAACCCCAATGATTTAACTTTTATTATAGTTTCCACTTTCATCTGAATTCCTATATCACCTCTTGGAGAACACATTATTTTCCTTAAAAGGGACAGTTGAGAAATCATTTTTGTAATGATTGATGGTGTTACTTCCTTTACGATTCCCATGTCCATCCTTTCCAAATCTAAGAATACCAGATCCCTCTAAATTATAATCCATGATAGCGCTGATATATAATTTTTTCTTAGAGTATATTCTACATTATTCACTTTCCCATAATGGTAGAGAATCAATAAATAATAGTCTTTGATCATTTATAACCATCTTTATTGTCACATATTCAAATCTATCGTTGTGAATATATACTTGTGTCTTTTTTAGTTTGTTTATTTTTCAGACTTCTCCCCAAAGAGATAATTTTGTGATATTTTCAAAGATAAAATCACTACTTCCAACTCTAGATCATATTTTGGGTATTTATGTTCATGAAAATTCAACTGTCTTGAAGTATAGGCTATTTCTTTTTCATTCTACATTAAGACGCATCCCAATACCTTCTTCAAAGCATTGGTAAATACCATGAAAGTATATCCACTTGTGGGTAGTGTGATCATAGGTGTGGTGATAAGCCTAATATTAAACTCCTTGAATCTTTCTTCATGTTCATCATTCCATGAAAACCTTACTACCTTCTAAGTTTTCATGGTTATAGGGTTTTACAATCATGATATATTTCTCAAAAATAGACGATAATACCTAGTTTACCCAAAGAAATTATAGATATATGTCATAGATGTTGGCCTCATCCATACTTCAATTACTTCTATATTTTAAGGGTCCACATATATCCCTTTCCTTGTGATGACATTTTCTGAGAAAGGGACTTATTTCAACCATAACTAAAATTTGTAGTATTTTCATAAAGATTCTCCTTTCGTATGGTCTTTAGCACAATGCATAGATTGCCCCATGATCCTCTTTTCTTTTGGAGTATATTAGAATATCATCTATAAATAATACCAAAATTTTTCATTGTAATATCTAAAGACTATATTCATCAATTCCATGAATATTTCTAGAGCATTAGTGGGTCCTAAAGCATTACTATGAAGTCATAGTACCTGTACCTTGAATGAGAAGTAGTCTTGGGGATATCCTCCTTCTTCACCCTAACTTTGTAATATGTTGACCATAAATCTATCTTGGAGATGTATTGTGATCCACTTAGCTTATTAAACAATTCATAAATCCATGGAAGACGATAATTGTTAATTATTGTTATCTTGTGGAGCTTATGATATTCGATGCAAAGGGGCATCGACCCATCCTTCTTCTTGTCGAAGAGGAATGGTTCACCCTAATGTAAAGAACTTGTGAATATGAAACCTTTCTCTAGATTTTTTTGTAGTTGTTTCTTCATATCCTCAAGTTCCACAATTACTATTTAAAATAGAGTCTTGGATAATGGTAATTCCCCATGTATAATATCAATTAAAAATTAAACCTCTCAGTTAGGAGGAAGACCATGAAATTATTCAAGAAACACATCACCGTATTCCCTCACAATTGGTATTCTTTTAAGGATGGTTCATTCCCTACCCACAATAATTTGATAAAGATACACTTTCTCATAGGGAAAAAATATCCTTTCTTATGATGTCGGTGCTAAAGAAGATTCAACATCCTCCTTGCACTTGTACAGAATCAGGGTTTGATTAAAGATACAGAGAGTGATTTCCTTCTAGTAGTTAATTTTTTCAGATAAATATAGGAAAAGCCAATTCATACCCATAATTGCATCAAATTCTAAAAAATCAAGTATTATAAGGTTATATGGAAATTTCATCCTAAAAAATTTGATATGGGAGGAGTTATATGCTTAGAATTGAAGAATTTCCCAATATTACATTTTCATCGAAAACACTACTTATATGTATGATGGAAGTATTTGAATAGTTATACAAACTTTTTTGATATTAAGGAATGCATAAAACAATAATAGAAAAGTTTGTTCACTATTCATGAATGAATAACTAGCATACCTATCACCACTTCATTTTCTAGATCCACCTAAGTGGTTGTGATGGAAAAAACTCACCTTTTTTCTTGTAGGTTGGTGTTTGTCTTGGAAAGCCCTTTACTTGGTGCATTGATTCTCAAAGTGTCATCATCCATTATTACTGAAGCAATGAACATGTTTTGAGGGTTGAATAGATAATTCCTTTCCTTTGTCCCATTACTGGGTTTCTCCTATCATTTATCATTATCTAGGTGGCATTCCATTCCTCAACTAAAGAATTTCCTCCGTCCCCTTAGGTAATTTTTTGAGTTCTTATTCAGATACCTTTTACAAGTGGGATGTGTAAATTCCATAACACTATTATATTTCTCTATTAAGCCACCAAATTTAAACTCCACCTTTCGCTTCTTATCCCCATGATTCTGATGAGATTATCAGACCTCCATTTTGACTTTTAGGGAACATTAGTCCATTTACTAATGGAAATCAATGTCATGGATCACCAGGGATTTTAGTAGACTAGGATTTATCCCAAAAAACATGCAACCTTTCATTCGGGGGTAACACAAAACTAGAGGGGTATTGTGCATGTCTTTTAATGTTTTCCTAATATGCACTGATATATTCATTAACTTATTGTTTGAGAGAAAGTAAATCACTTTCCATTTTGATATGTATAGTGTGAGTAAAATATTTAATGAAAAACATTTTCAAAAATTCCTTCTACCCCATTGCTTCATTATCTTCATTGGAATTTTTATTTTTGATCAATGTCCACCACTGATCTGCTTCTCCATCCATATGACAAACAACCAGTTGAACCTTCTTGTGTTTGGAACATTGAAGGATGGATAATATTTTTTCAATGGTGTTGATCCATTGTTCTGTGATTAAGGGATTATATGATCGATTGAATGTTAGAGCCCTTTGTCGCATAAAGCACTCAATCGTAGATTTTTCTCTCTCAGTTGGATTTGGATGCCCCTATTGATATAGTTTTTTATTCATAACCTGAGCTAGGTTAGAGATTATCATCAAAAAAAATTATTCCCACTATAATTGGGTTAGGCTTCTTGTTGGGGTAGTCATCACATTTCCCTTCACATTCATTGTTTACCAGATTCATCCTATTTTCATCCATTTTCTTGAAGAAAGGGAAAATTAGGGATGAGTATTTTTAAACTATTAATCATAAAAATAGGAATTTATTTACATTAATGAGATAACTTATAATGTATAAGTATTTAATGAACTTAGGAAATTATAGGATTTGATATATGTTATCCATGATCTATTTCCTAACACATAATATTATAGGTATTTTTTGTTCCCTTAATAATGTTTCATAATGAGATTTTAATTTTACCAAATAATATCCACCTAGAGTTTCAAACAAGCTACATAGTAAGTCCCATTTTCATGTACTCAATTACACCATGTCAGGCCTGACACTCCTTTTCAGAGTTATTAACCTTTTGTGCATATGTTCTAGAAAAACATCCAATTATAGTATCTATAAAGGGATGCATTTTCTTTGATAAACCACTTACTATATACTTACCAAAAGTTATGGATGTTTTCATATACACAGTCCTATCCATGAGTATTTATCTATAGATTTCTATTCCTAATCCAAAAAATCACTAAACTTTTCCTTTGATACCAACTATAACCATTGTTCTTATTATAACACCTTAATATATGATTTTTTGCATAAAATTACACATTATAAAACCCAAATATAGATACTTTTAGTATTTTCGGGACTTCGGTATAGAGCCTAACATCTTTAACATGGGATTAAACAACATTATTGGAAACATCATTAATATGGTTTAAAAAATCCATGGCTTTTAAAACTGCATGGGATAACCTGCAGACATAAATAAAAAATGGGTGAGATATGAATCCCAATAAAGGAATAAAATTGGCATACCATGAAGAAGAAAATAAATTTTAGAAAATATAAAAATAAATTGGGCATTAAAGTAACATGAATGACAAGGCATGATATATCATGATAATAATAATGGAGACATGGGAATTGTGGAATGATCTTGAAAAACTCCATCAGAAACATAGATAAAGGATAACTACCAAGACATTATAATGGAAAATGTAACATAAAGGAATCATGTTCACTCCATGTCCCAATATGATGTATCATGATAAAAAACATTACCCTATTCATTGGAGTTCTATATAATTTTGGGCACACCCATTATATTCGTTTCTTCCTCATGCTTAAGTGTACAACATAGATCATAAAACATGGATTTATTCAAGATTATAGTTTATTAGATGATCAAGGAGTGTGGAATAAATATATGTAATTCCCAAATAAAAAAAATAATATGTGCATAAATGTGAACACCCTTGATAGGTAATGGGTATGGTATTCACTAAATAATTGTTTGGGCATGGAAAGTAACAGTGAAATTTCGTTAGGATATTGGCATCTTTTAAATATTCATAAAAATAATATTATGGTAGATAAGGGGATATCTAACCACATAGTAATAAAATGGGCATTAATAGGGACATTTAAATTCATATAACAACATTAGAAATTCGAAATAGAATGCATAAGTTAATGAATATACTTGAATAAAGAAAATAATCCTAACTATATTTAGGCAAGGTAATAAGTGTATATAAAAAATCCTGGGAGCCTTAATGAGAGTGAAAGGCTGATATTATAATTTCTATATTAAATTTATAGTAATGAAAATATGGAATAACATATCCCAATACGAGAAAATGGAATTTAAGAGATATGATGTAAAATAAGTTCTTGAATGGAAATGAGAAGAGAGAAATCCCATACTTGAGCGTGTGACTCCAAATGTTTAAGAGGAGATTGTTGAGAGATTATGGGAACTTTTTGAGGACACTAGATAGTGGAGGACCATGTATGTATGTTCTCCAAGGAGTTTGAGTGAACAGAAATTAGAGATTGAGGGATTTAATATTGGAAATGAAAGGGATTTGTTTATTATTTAGGTTTTCAACTCCACATAACAAAATTACAAAAACCAAAAACCAACCCATGGTTTTTGCCCATGTGTTCTACCAATTGGGAGTGTTAAACATTATTTTATGATTCCAAGGTCCTATATTAATAAAATAATTCATGTTCTTATGTGTAGGTGATCTATAATCCTAAAAATGTAATTTTAAAACCTTAAAATATATTAATGGTTTTTGTGGATTCATAATGGCTTTATAAAATTAATAAAATAAACATAAAATCAAATTATATTAAAGGGATAACATATATTTGGTCGTGTATTCCCTTTATAGTATTTATTACATCACTTTTGGGTGATTATTATGTCATAATACACAATTTTTATTTATATGGTATTTAATTTTTACTTGAACATTCGGCTGTCTCAAAAAATTATGAAATATTCACCATTGGATAATTTATAAACATTGATTTTAAGATTATTATTATTTTTATTTAAATAATCTTCTATATAAATAAATATTCACTTTTAAAATACAATATCAATTTATTGATAAGTGTAGGGTTTTTTTATAATAATTGTTTTCAAACAATTATTAAAATTACATTTGACTCCATAAGAATTTTATGATAATTTTTTATTTAATAAAAATAATAATATTTTATGAAAATATTATTTAATTCAAAAATCCATTAATTTATGTAAATTAATTCCTTAATTGTATTTTAATATTACATTTAAATAAAATTTGTGTTTTATTGTATCATAATTAAAATCAACAACAATAGGTTGCAAATATATTCATTATTTTATAAACAAAATGTACGTACTCATTTTTATAGTGTTTTAAAAAATATCCCATTAATTCACTAGCAAGCATGCTAAGAGTGAGGTGTGCAGTGGTGAGACATTCATGGGTTATCTTAACAAACATGGTTTGGGATGTGATATCGATAATATTGAACTTTTCTAGTAAATAGTTTTTCTTATTCTTAAGTTGTTGGATCCCAACTTAGTCTTGGTCAAGGGAAAAGCCTAGTGATGCTATCTCCCTTAGAAAATTTGATAAATGGGCTTCACAGGGTATGATAATACTGGTGGAGGTCATCAATTCCTTTTTCAATGTGTATTGGATTTTTAAAAACCTATTTTTATTAAATTCATGTGATCATTATTCAATTGATATATTATCAATACTAATGATGCATAATGGTATTTTAAATCCAATTGTATATGATAAAACAAAAGAAGTGCATATGTTTTCTATAACCATATTGTATAACAATACATTTAATTAAACAAAAAGGGGAATAGTATTTATTGAAGTTCGGGTTGTTATAATAAAATAATTTATTTAGTTCTTAAAATTAATTAAATGTTATTTTGACCATGAAAAAACATGTACCCACCATATTTACCTTAAAATGGGAAGTTAAATTGTTGCTCATGCGTAGATGTAACTTACCGTCTACACATAGTGATACAATTCATTTTCCATCACCATATTTCATGGATAGTTATTATAAAGGGTTTAATATTTATATATTTTATATATAATATAATAATGATTTATTAGTTATAATAATATATCTACCTTTTTACCTTTCAATATTTTGAAAAATGATTACATTCCTCGGGCATATGTGTGGAATACCACCTCCACAAAGCGATGCATTGTTTTGTTTTTTACATACATGAATGTTAATAAGGACATATTTGATGAATATATATGATTTATATGATATAATAATTATCCCATAAAGGGTAAATATTATTGAACATTCTTTTGTTATGTTATTTGAAAAGTTAATATAGTGTTCATGCGTATGTATGACCTGTCGTCTCCATGAACGGTATGAGTCATTTTTATATCTCTACCATTTATTGATGAATATAAATAGATATATATATATATAATGAATATATATGATTTTAATATAACGATTAACATTTTGTAGGTGATGTAATGATGATCAGTGTACATGCATTAGAACTACAAAATCAAAATTCTCATGAAAAGTTAAAAAGTTAACACCCAAAAATAATGAATTTAATATTGGATTATTAAAAAAATGGTGTTTTAAGGGGAATATATATGTTATTATAAGTATATAAATTACTTTTATATATAATTATAATAATAATAAAGTAACCTATATCTCTTTCAAAGAAATATGAGACTTGAGGTAAGGGGTTTATGTTTCAATCCTATTTTAATCGAGACTATTTATGCTTGAATTTACATCAAGGAAATTATATGATTCTTATTTGATATATCCCCCTAAATATTATTCTCCTCAGGTTATTTTTGGACTATACATGTTTTCCATTCATTTTCCTCTAATTTATAACTAAAGAGACCGAAAAAATGTTATTAAGGAAAATCAACTATATTTCTCTCTTCGACCTCAAATCCTTTATCTCCCATATTTATGTTTTATAAACAGGTTTTAAAAATATTTTTTAATATTATATTTTTATTTTTAAAGATTTTTTACCCTTTTTTTATTTTTAGAACTTCTTTTGAAAGGAATCCTTCAGTATTTTTTCTAATGTGGTACTTGTTTCCATTTTTTACCAAAAATGTGGAAGAAATGTTTTCTTTTAACTTAAATAGAATGAATGGAATTTCCCACCATCATGACCAATAAATGATTTGATGATTAATTTACATGATTCCATGATTATTTCAAAAACATCCATAATATTTGGGAAATTTATATATTTTAAAAAGTGATTTCAAATTGAAATTTTTATTTTTATCAAGAAATTTTCCAATGATCTTTTAAAATTAATTTTCATCTACGATAACATCCTTCGATGTTACTTATTATTTGATAAGGATATGATCCAGTGATACCATAATCATTCAATATCTAAATTATTTATGTTTAGGATCATGAGATATTTATGAAACCCATTTATATTCATTGGATATGCTATGGTGAATTGATGAAATATTTATGAAACCCATTTTATTTTAATAGGTTATAATGTGATTATATAGTGGGTATTTTATGATCATGTGGAACAAATATATATGTTTTTTATTTTGTGATGGGTGATCAGGAAATTATATTTCCCTTCAATTAATTTTGTAATGTTTTATATCTCATGAGATCTATGCGATGAAAGTCAACGTGATTGATCAAATATGAGATGAAAGTTGATGTTCCTGATTCACTCTGGGATATAGATGGTGATTACTAATCCATTATGAATTGATTGTTTAATTAGTTAAACTTGAAATAAGAAATAGTTTCTATACTTATGATGGTTTCACACTTTTAGGAAATGTGATTATGGTTTATGATTGATTTATGATAACTTCAAAATGTTTTCATCCATGTATTTTGTAATGATAAAGTGTAACATTATGACACATGTTTATGATTTATGCTAGATTTGGTGCAACATTTTTTTATTAAAATCATGATATCTTACACTTATGATTATCTTATTCTTTCATGTGATCAAATATTGATATCTATTATGTTTACACTTATTGAGAATCTAAGATCACCCTTTCTTAAGTTTCTTTTATAGCAGGATATGAAGAAAGTCTTTCAGTAGCATATGTATATGAAGCTTACAAAATACGGAGATATATTTAGATGATTTTGAATATGTTTCATGTAATAGTAATATTACGTATCTAATCTCCAAATACACTAATCCTTTACATTTTTTAGGCTTTTATTTATTAATTGTAATGAATATCTATTTAAAATGATTTAATATTTATGTATTAAAATACTATGGTGGTATAGTTGGCATTAAAGGAAATGTGTATTCAATATTTAGAGATTATTGTTAGAAAATTTTTATTATAACCTAAGAAATAAGTCTTAATATAGGGTAATATAATATAATTTAGGTAAAGAATAGATTATGATATTATCTTAGCAATATGGCCTAGTATAGATACTATAAACGAGCATGGTTTTGGAACATATGCTTCTAGGGGTAATAATCCTGAAAAAGGTTGGTTTAGTATATATCATCAATCATTTTGTTTTATGGTGAGTGTTACCTTACTGTACACTTGGTTTGATACTCATAAGGGTTCTGATTTGGTTAATTCATCTTTTTATTAAGAACCATTATGACAGATTTAAATAGATGAAGATTAGGTTCGACATAGTTTAAACCTAACGATTCATAGTTGTCATGATTTATACATCCTATAAATTATTCTCAGAATTATGTGGTTTCTTAATATGAAAAATTTTTCTTACACTATGTTTTTTGGTTTTAGTTAATAGATAGAACCATAAGGAACCATGATAATGCTGAATGGGATGGAAAAATGATTTGTCTTCCCACCCTAGAAACCAAATTATATAGGATATGGAATTCGTAATTTTATTTCTATACAAAAAAATCATTCTCAAGATATGATTCATACTGAGCTACCATATAATAAAAGTATGGAAAAATAAAATTTTGAGACATTAATGAGTTAACATCCACCTTTTTAGTGTTTTTTTGATCAATTGGTGTCTGAATTGTGGAAAATACCATTGAGAAAATATATATTCTTCTCAAATTTTCATAACATTAACTGATTTCCCTACATGTTTATCATTTGGAAGGTGAATAGGATCAACTTTTTAACCTTGTTATGAATATTATACAAGAGGAATAAATTGAATCCATGGAATTGGATGATTATAAGAGGTTATTTTTCTATAAGCACTTCCCTCGTATTCTATGTACCAAAATAGAGAATGAATTTCTTGAGCATTAAAAAAGGATGATGAATCTATTGGTATATATTAAGATAATTTTATAAGGCTTGAAAGGTATCCTTTTGGTTTAATAATTAGACTCAAAAAGAAAAATTGATAAATTCTTTGGTGGATTAAAACCATGTCTTTGAAAGGCATTGTGTAACTACCAAAGCTTTTATCAATGGAATAATTTCCCTTATTATAATGATTTTATTTAGTATAAAACAAATACAAAGCATATATATCCCAATAAAAACCTTATTCTCTTAAATAAAGAATGAAATAAGTGATATTTAATGAAATTGAGAAACTTATATGGGTAGAATCGTAACATAACCCTGAAAATAGTAACATGTCCATTATGAATAGCAATACAACTAATAGAATCATAAACTCACCTATGAAAGTATAAATAAAATGTATTCTTCTTATAAATAAAAATATGAAATAATTATATCATTTTATAAGTAAATAAATGTTTTAAAAATAAGAAATCATGTGTTGATATTTTTATAAAACATAAATGTTTATTTAAAAATTAATAAATAATATAATGATTTGAAAAAAAAATTATTTTCATAAAAAATATTCATAATTTAATATTTTTTTCTTATAATTGTAGGATTATTTTATGAGACCTTAATTAATTTATAAAAGTTTCATAAAATAAGTTATAATTTAAAAATGTTATTTTTTTGGATAAATGATGATTTTAATTAAATATTAAATTTCTAAAATTTATGATATTATTTTCCAAAAATGGAGTTAATTTATGAATTATACATGTCAAAATATTGATAGGGTAATGTGTTTGTATTTTTCTAAAACAGTTTAATTTTTGGTGAATTGTGAAATATGATAATTTACAGTATATAAGATTATAAATTAAATACACTATTACTTGATTCATTGATGATGTAATAACTATAATATCGAACTACACATAATTATGTAATATATTTAGTTATAAATCTCAACAATTTTGAGAGTCTTGAGCCAAAATAATAAACTAATGAATAAAATAATCAAAACAAACTCCTCTCCTCCCAGGTAAATACCACCCCTCACCACCTCTTCTCCTAACACCTTTAAAACCTTGAATCTTGTCTGAATTATGACAAAAAATCTTCCAAATCCCTCAACCCATGTATAAGAGCCTTTGGGATAAAAAATACCAAAAACAATATCTATAAGGAGGTTTTGTAGGATAAGGATTCAAGAGGTAAAATCATCTTTCATTTTCTTTTAATTTATTTTAAATGTCATTCCTTTTTATTATCTCCTCACCTTACTATATCCAATTGGAATGATAAATTTTTATCTATATATATTGTAAAAAATTTTTATGTTAATTTAATACACCATCATAAAAATTATTTTTCTCTCCCTTTTATTCTAGAAATGAAAACATCATCCTTACAATGTTAACTTATCGTCTTCAACGATGAAAGGTTTTCATTTTCCTTTACTTCCTTCAATACTCATAACAAATAAAATATACTGATTTAAAAAGACTATAAAATTTATGTTATAACATTTTTTATTATGAGTAACTAACTTATATACTAAATATTAAATAATACAACCAAACTAGTTTGTGATTATTGAAAAATCACCAAGATAATCGAAACAATTATCATTAACTTTTAATCTAATGAATCATCCTCATACATGTAAGAAGAATAATATATATTACCATTTATAATTAATTATATTCATTAATAATATATAAATTCAATTCTATATAATTATTATCATTTTACATGATCTTCCGTACATTTATACAAATGAACTGATCATGAAAACCAAGAAAAAAAACACTCTGGAATGATGAAATTGAACTATATAACTCATAAAAATGTCCATAAAATAACTTAATAAAATAATAAGGAATAAAATAATTGTATAAGAAGTTATTTATTTATTAATTTATGATTCTAATTTTATTATCCAGGATATTAAAGTGAAGAATGAATTTGAAAAAATTTAAGGGGGTTCTCAAACCCAACTCCATTTCCTTAGGGTTTCCCTCTTTCACTCCATTTTCTGTATAGTTGTTAATTTAATATCCCTTAAATATCATAGTATTATCCTTAAATTTTCTTTATGGGATATATATGTTTCCAATCTTATTTTAGTAAAAATTAAAAGATTTTTTCCCCCAAAAGTACTATTCTTTCTAAAAACTCATCTTTTATTTCTCTTAAGATTGTTTCCTGTTCACTCAAGACTGATGATTATTATTCCAAGTATGTTATTCCATTATTATTTCAGGAAACACTAGGTTTATTCAGGAATTTATTCTTTATGAAATTCTCATGAAACTCATTCCTTTCCATGGGTTATCTTATTACTACTATTTTTACACGCTTTATGTGGCATGTATGATTTTATACATGTTTTGACATGACGGGTGTGCCAAGAATTATATTTCAATCCAATTAATTGTGTAATGTGATGTATATAATGAGAAAAAGTGAAATATGTGTAAAACTGATGCTATCTTTGTTCACAATGATAATGATATAGGTATGCACATATGTTATGTCCGAACATGATTCCAAAAACGTTCACAACTATGTGTGGTATTTGAACACTAATACAATATGTTTCATTTTTATACATTTCCACATTAAAATTCTTTATCTAATTCCCCCTCTCAAGATTGTGATTAGGAATCTATGATTACGTTGTGATTTTGATGATCATTCTCACCCTTGATATATTCAATCATGTATTTATCTATCCTCCTACTGGGATTTCAGGTTACACTTTCTTATGAATATCCTCATGTTATTACATTTACTAAGGTTCTCATGATTCTTTAAAAGTATAAAAAAGAATATTTTAAATAAATTTTTTTGTTTTATTATTCTTATGTGATGTATGATTTTAATTTTCCAAAGATACTAAACCCTTGGATCCAAGTTTTGTACGCTATTATATTGTTTATCTTTAAAATAGCACAATAGTCATGTAAGAAAAGTAGGGTATCTATTGTTGGTTTCATAGAATGGTTTATTTCATTTTGTAATTAGGATTGGAGAACATTAGTTACAACCCTTGGTATGAGACTACATATATGTAAAAACCCAAGAAGCATTGTTTTAGGAATATGTTGATCCCAAAGATCCTATAAAATATATATTTAGAGTTAATTGCACAAAGGAATTAATTATTTATCCATGAAATGTTAACTTATATTTTGTTAAAAAAATTAACATATAAAATGGTGAGAAATAGGTGAAACCAGGCCAAAAATCATATGAGGGATAATTTAATAACTTATCGAATGAAATCTCTAATGCATTAGAGGTGGACTTCAAAATTTCTTAGTGATACATACCCAGTTATCTGAGGCTATAAACAATAACTAGAATAATGTGGAAGATCCACCTTCACCTAATAGGTATCAACTGTATATTATGTCTTTAATGAGGCAATGAACACTAGCATTTTGTGGGTCTTCTAAATCACTGGTTTTAGAACAATTTTTAAACACATAAAGAAGTTATTTCCTAGGCTTCATTTTTTTTGAGATGGATAAGGAGACTCTATACATTTATCTTTTAGATGGAGAGTCCAACAAATAGCATGCATTGATTAAGAACCCCAAGCCGAAATATGAAATTGAAGAGATGGAGTAAGAAGAATGTAATATAACATTTCTTAAAAAGTATTTCCCATGAACCCTTCATACAAAAATGGAGAGAGAATTCATAGAGACAATGAAGAAGGAAAGAGAATATATCATGACCTGTGAAGAGAATATCACAAGTATTTCATGGTACACCTCATTTTTTATCAATAATGATAGAAACATATATCAGTTATTTTTTGGTTTTAAACCACACCCTTGAATGGCTCAAGAAATTTGAGACATTAGGAGTCATGAGAAATTGTTTGATGTGATATCAAAGTGTAGATATAATTTGGATAATGGTCCCATGGATATAGAGATAAGAAAAAAAGATGGAATTTCAAGTTATAGGATCTAATGAAAAATTTAGAAAGAAATATCAACCACTCACATGTCAGAAATGTGGGTAGAAGCATCATTGAAACAACCTCAAAGGGATGGAGAAATTATTTATTTAAGGGAGAGAATTCCACCAAGCTCATGATTGTCAAAGAGACATAAATAAGTCAGCCAATATGATGGAAGAAAGAATATCACCACCCATGGTCCAATGATTCAACTATAGGGATCAAGGGAAATATGGAATATAAGGCATTAAACCTCAAGTTCTTGATGGTAATTAGCGTCATCGACCACCATATCCAAAAGAGTAAGGGGATCCTTATTCTATTACTACTGCTAAAGTGGATCAAGATAATGAATTCATACAAGGTACAATTACTATTCAACAAATAATGGAAATTTTATTATTTTATTTTGGTCCTATGAATTATTTTATATCGTGTATGTTTTCTATAACAACTGAATTGAAGCCAAGAATACTTGAAGTAGAGATATCCATAAAATTACCTAGTTGTTTTATCATTGAAACCAATGTTTTGGACTCTTCTACTATTACTTTATGTGGTAATACTATCCTAGTGAATCTCATGACACATCCCTTGTTATAATTAGATTCAATATTGGGGATGGATTGGATTTCTTTATATAGAGCACACATAAACTATCTATAAAAGGAAATATCTTTTGAAATTCCAAACCATACCATACTCCTCTATAAATTCAAGGAAGACCATGAATCTCCTTTGGAAAATCCTTAAATGGTGTGGGTGTTTATTCCTTATAAATAAGAATACTTCACTTAAATGGCTGAGTCAAAGTAATGTATCAACATAAAGTAAATGCTCATTTTTAGGGAATATAGTGATGTATTTCTTGAAGAGTTACCCATAATTCCCCTAGATCTAAAGGTAAAGGTATTAGTAGAACTCATACTTGGAGATTCTCCTATCTCAATATGTCCCTATAGGATGAATTATATCAAACTAGAGAAGTTAAAGATTTATCTACAAGATAATTTAGAAAAAGGGTTAATATGCCCTAGTGCCTCACCTTGGGGTGATCCAGTTCTATTTTTAAAGAAAAAGGATTGATCAATGAAGTTGTGTATTCATTATCAGGAACTCAACAAGATCACTATAAAGAAAAAGTATCCTCTTATAAGTATTTATGACTTGTTTGATCAACTATGATGAGAAATATATTTCAAAAAGTTGTATATTTATTCTGGATATAATCAACTAAAAGTGAAAAAGAAAGATATTGAAATGAAATACTTATATAAAAGGTATGGGAAATATGAGTTTCTATTAATTCCCTTTGAACATTCTAAATCCCCTTCAATCTTCATGGATTTTATGAATAGAGTCTTTAAATACAACCTTGATTTTTTTGGTATTATTTATTGAGGATATTGTCATCTACTCCAAGAGTATTGAAGAATATGAAGAGCATCTAACGATTTTATTGTTGACATTAAGGAAGGAAAAATTTTAAACAAAGACCAGTAAGTGTGACTTTTGGATCCACCAAGTCACATTCTTGGGAGACATTATCACAAGTAGGGAAATTTCTATGCACCCTTCAAAAAAAAGGTAACTAAGGAATCGCCCAAACCCATAAGTTTCATGAAAATCCATAGTATTATTATCTTACTATGGTACTAACGATGTTTTCAGAGAAATTTACCATGGTTGTCTATCCCACTAAATAATTTAAAAAATGAATGTGGTAATGTATGCATGTATAGAAGAATGTGAGTAAAGCCTCAAGGAGTTAAGAAGTGGCTAATCACTACACCTGCACTCAGACTATCATGACATGGAGAATGATTTGTGATATATTGTAATGAATAAAAAAAGGCTTGGGTTCTATACTCAAGAAAAATGATAACATGATAACGTAGGCCTCACGATAGTTGAATATCCATGAGCAGAACCACCCAACACATGATCTGGAGCTAGAATATGAGATTTTTTCTTTAAACATATTATCGCACTACCTCTATAGTGAGAAGTGTTACATATATACCAATCAAAAGAGTCTAAATATATATTCACATAGAACGATATTGTCAAAAACAATTCCCTCAAGGTGTAATTTATGTATGTTTTGGGTGTAATTGTGTTTGTTGACAAATCCATATGTCTGTGAATGAGGATTGTTGGTGTTTTCCAAATAGGTGTCTAAGGTGGCACCGTTTCCCAGGGTTTTTAAAATTCACGGGGTCCAAAATTTAGAGTTTTGTTAGCATTTCAAAAAGTGTATTTACTTGAAAATGTCATCAAAACATGGAAAATGAACATGTTTTGTGAATATGGAACTCATGAATAATTTTTTGCAAAGGGTTATAGGTTTCTGATGGTGAGCTATGTGAGTATGACGAGTATCATGAAATAGAAAAGGTTAGGATCATTGTGAGTCAAGCATCACGGTGGCACAATGTTTTTATGGAAGGCTTTGCGATTACGATGAGCATCATGAATGGAAAATATCTGTGGATATTTGTGAAAAAGGTAGATTCATGATAGAAAAATGGGAGCCCTGAAAAATGGGTTTGATGTAGCCTGGATGGTTCTGGGGTCAGTGGAAATTCCAATGAATAGCCCCCTACCCCTTCATATGGAGAGGCGAGTCATAACAAAGATCTTAAGGCTCTCAAATCATGAAGTTGGTTCGTGAATGTAGTTTGTAAAGGAGTTTCATGAAAAGTTCTTTGTGAAGGCTAAGTGAGTTTTTCAAAAACAAAGGTTCTTCACAAAGTCTTGTTTGTGCCTTGAGAAATAAGAAGTTTTGTGAAGGTTAGTGTTAGATTTTTGAAATAAGGAGCTTCATGAAGGCTATTTTGAGCTTTGCGAAATAGGTGTAATTCACAAAGGATAGTTAGAGCTTCACGAAACAAGGAGATTTTTGAAGGCAATGTGCTTTTTGAATGTGTTTTAAAAGAGATTTCCTAGTGTTTTATGGTAAAGTGGTATGTGTTAGTGGATGAAAGTGGGACATCAATAGAGAATCTAAATATAGTGGAAGATGTATTAATTAATGATAATTAATGGACCTACAGTTCTATAAACTGTGAGTGGATCTTCTAAAGAAGAAATGAGGATACTTTAGTTGGGAGAGCAGTGAGCTTTCTAGGTGTGATTAGTTGTAAACTAGGACGGACAGTGAGTCTGCTCCAAACATTGTAAACAACAGTGTGCTTGTAGTGGATTTGGTACATCCAGACACTGTTGGTGTATGATCCTTGGATGTAGCCCAATGAGGGTGAACCAAGTAAAATTTATTTTTCATGTGAATGATTTAATTTCTATTCATACATTGTTGTGAGAAATAGATAAAGGAGATTTTTTTTAACAGTGAAACCAAATCAGAAGGGGTAGTGGTTTTAATCTTTCATACCCTGATTCACCCCCACCTCTCAGGGTATTTTACCTAGTGGGAAAAATAGAACTCGACATGTGTCAATGGATATGGTTATATCTAATCAAAGAGTATGATTTCTCTACTCACTATAATTCTTGGAAGGAAAACAAGGTAGCTAATGATCTTAGTAGAAAAAACCAACTACACTATCAATGATGAGGATTGAGAAGGAATTTATTTCCATGGATATGAAAATGATGGATTTTAAAATAATAATGGTTGGGAATTAATCTTACCTTACCCAAATAATTTCCTAACCATATATCCTAAAGAAGATTGAGGAGGCCCAATGGGATGTTCCGGTGCATCAACAGAAGGTGAATGTTGTAAAGGAAGGGAAGCAGCAAGAGTTCCATATTGATGATGAAACTGTTATTTGGTTTGAAAAAAGGATTTATGTTCCTTAAACACATGAGATAAAGAATCAGATATTAGATAATTCAAAGAGCCCAATATTCTCTATCCATAATAGAAGTACTAAGATGTATCATGATCTTCGATAACACTTCTGTTAAGACAACATGAAGAAGGATATTTTAGAATA
Organism: Viscum album; assembly: GCA_963277665.1. NCBI lineage: Eukaryota > Viridiplantae > Streptophyta > Magnoliopsida > Santalales > Viscaceae > Viscum > Viscum album. Next base: position 1,868,513,551 of record OY728129.1, on the reverse strand, counting down.
TATATCATAGTTTTTGATATGTTCGCATGTTAAAGTAGATTGACAGAAGTCCAAAGGTATGATTCAACCATTTCCTATAACCTTGTGAAAATGGGTTTATGTAACCATGGAATTCATCCCCACTCTCTTGAAAAAATACAATTGAAACAATACAATGTGGGTTGTGGTGGATTGACTCACTAAGACTACCCACATTATTTCTATTCTGCAAGATCTATCACTTTAAAACATACTAATATATATGTGAAGGATGTGGTAAGGATGAATGGGGTAAAAATTTTAATCCTATATGATCTTAATCCATGTTTCACATCTAAATTCTAGAGAAGTCCTCACCATTCATTGATTGCTGAAAAGAATATCAGCACAACCTATCACCCAAAAACAGATGGACAGTCTGAAAGTACAATTTAGAAACTTGAGGGAATTCTAAGAGGTTGATCAATAGTGTTCAATAGAAGACAATATCAACATCTCCCATTTGTTGAGTTCTCAAAAAACAATAGTTTCCACTCAAGTATTGAGATGGCTTCATATCAAGATATGTATGAAAATTGTTGTAGAACTCCAACCTGTTTGGATGAATTTGGGGAACAAAATCTACTTCGACCTAATCTTATAGAAGAGATGACAAAAAAGGTTCAATCCATTCAATAACATATTAAATATGATTAGAGTCGACAAAATATATATTCTTAAAACCATCGAAGGGACATAAAGTTTGATATTGAAGATAAATTATTCCTTTGAATACCACCATGTAAGTGATTCATGGATTTTGTAAAGAAAGGGAAGCTAATATGAAGGTACATTATCCTCTTTGAGATCATTGAATGCATAAGAGGAGTGTATTATCATCTTTCACTTACACCAAATTTGTCTTAGATTCGTGATGGGTTCTATGTATCTCTCATAAGAAAGTACATACTAGATCCCTCACATATAATGAGCTTAGATGTAGTATAGCTGGAAGTTGACCTGTTGTATGAAGAACATCTAGTAATAATTTTGGATCGAAGAGACAAGGTACTCTGAAACAAGACAACTCACCTTTTCAAATTTCTTAAAGGAACTAACAATATAAATAACCAACATGGAATTAGAGGAATAAATGATTGATAAATTACCTTACCTATTTATTTAAAATAAAATTTTGAGGGAAAAATTTTAAAATGGGGAAGAATGTAACAAACCAAGATTTTAACAATGGAATTATTTACCATCTTATAAATATGTTACATGGTATATAATAGAAATATAACTTATATATCGGGATAAAAACATTATTCTCATAAATGAAGAATGAAATAACTGATATCTATATAAATTAAGGAGTCTATAATGATGTAATTGTAACATTACCCTTGGAATAGTAAACATGACCATTAGGAACAATAATCTAGCCATAAGAATTGTAACATCACCTATGATATTATAAATAAAATTTAGGTATATTATAAATGCATATATGATATAATTATATAATAGTATAAGTAAATAAATGTTTTAAAAATAATAATTAAGTGTTGGGTTTTTTGAAAAACAAAAATGTCTATTCAAAATTATATGAATAATATATTGATTTATTTGAATATTTATTTTAATAAAAAATATTTATACATTAAAATCTTTTTCTTATGATTATAAGATAATTTTATGAGATATTAATTTTTTAAAGTGTCCTACAAGCAGTTGAAATTTTGAAATTGGTATTATTCAAATAAATGATGATATTAAAAAAACAATTTCACATATTTAAAAAATGATATTCATAATTTGGAGTTACTTTTCGAATTATACACATCTAAATATTGTAAGTTATAATTTTTTGATTCTTATAAAATAGTTTAATTTTTGTGAATATTAAAATACGGTAATTTATTGTATATAACGTTATAAATTAAATAAACTATTCCATGAGTCATTGCTAAAGTAAGAATAATAATATCGAATTCCCCTTAATTATTTAATATAATTATTTATAGTTCTCTACACTTTTGATAATCTGAGATAAAATAATGAATTAAGGAATAAAATAATCAAAAAACACCCATATCATCTCTATAAATACCACCCCTCACCACATTTTTCCTAAACCATCCAAGCCTTGTATAATGTATATCATTTTACCAAATATATTCCTAGGACCCTCTCCCACATCCAGGAGCCTTTGGTCTCCAAATAAGTCCAAAACCAAATTCTATACGATGGTTTTCAAGGAAAACATTTCAAGAGGAAAAATCCTCTTTCTTTTTAATTTAATTTCTTTTTAATTTGTTTTATTTTCTTATTATCTCCTCAACTCAACTTAGCCAAGTGTAATGATAAATCCACATTCATATATATACTGTAATGTTATTAAGTTATTGAAATAAAACATCATCAAACCTCTTCTCCTATTCAATTTTTTTCTAAAAATGAAAACATTGTCCTTAAGGTGTTAATTTATCACCATCAAAGATGAAAATTTCTCATTTTCATTTATTTACTTAAAGGATGGTCACAATACATTTATAATTGTTTAAAAAGACCATAAAATTTATTTTATAATTTTTTTATGTTTTGGAACTAACATATATAGTTAATATTAAATAATAAAACAAAACTAGTTAGTGATCATCGAAAAACTGCCAAAATAATCAAAACGACTATCATTAATGCTTAATATAATGAATCATCTGCACATATCAGAAAAATAATAATATATAAGACCATTTAAATTTATTTAAGTTCATTAATAACATATAATTTCTATTTTTGATAATTATTTTCATTTGACATGATCATCCATACGTGTATACAAGTGAACCGATCATGAAAACCATGTAAACTAACACTCCCTAATAATGAAATTTAACTTGATAACTCATAAAAATGGAAACCAATGAACTTAATAAAATTATAATGAACAAAATAAATGTATAACAGGTTCTAAATTTATTAATTAATGAATCTAACTTGAATATCCTTGATATTAAATTGAATAAATCATTTGGACAGAAGGTAAGAGAATTCTTGAACCCAATTCCATTTCCTTGGGTTTTCCCTCCTTTACTACATTTTTAGTGTGTTTCTTCCTTTAATGTTCATTAAATATAATTTACCAAAAATTAAATTTTATTTATTGGATATAAATGTTTCTAATTTTATTTTATGACCAATTCAAATATTTCTTTCCAGAGGAACTCATCATTTTAAAAACACATGTTTTACTTCCCTTGAGATTGTTTCTTCTTCAATCACAATTAATGAATCGTATGCCAAGTATGTTATTCCCTTAATCTTTTGGGAAACCATAAGGTTTATTAATGAATATAAGAATTATTAAATTCTCAGGAAACCCATTTCCTTTCTATGGGTTATTTTATGACTAATATTAATATACATTTTATGTGGCATGCAAGATTTTATAAATGTTATGATGTTTAAGGTGTGCTTGGAATTATATATCACTTAAATAAATAGGGTAATGTGATGTATCAAATGTGATAATGTGAAATATGTGTGAATATGATGCTATATTTTTTTAAAATGATATTATTATGATTATGATCATATGTTATACATGAACATGTTGTATTTGAACACTAAGACATGATATTTCATTTTTATGAATTTCCTCATAAATATTTATATTATGATTCCTATCATGAATATGATGATAAATATATGATTATTTTATAATGTGTATGATTATTCTCACCCCTGTTATATTGATTCTTATCTTTATCTATCCTCTCACTCGTCTTTTAGCTCACCCCATTATTTTATGTATATCCTCTGGTGAATATATGTACTAAAGAGATCGTGATTATTCAAAAGGATAAAGAATAATTTTTTTTGATTTATTATGATTTAGTGATATATGATCCTAATTTTTCCATGATACTAAACCCTTAGTGTGACATCCCAGAACTAGATACCACTAGGAAGTACCCTATTCCTGGCTGGCCACATGGCCTCAGGTGCATCACGCCAAATTCCAGAGGTTGGTGACTAATAGTGGGGGGTAGGGTGTGTGTGTGGGGAGATTATGGACTCATTATAGGAGTGAATCATAGAGGATCAATATAATATAACTTTTAGAAACACAAAGTATCTTTCAAAAGAAATATAAGCAAAAATAGACATAGTAGAAATAGACAAGAGAGTAACCAACTAAAACAACTGATAATTATGAAGAAAATATGGGGATGATATGCCATGTATCTAAAAATATGGAAAATAGGTAAAAAAAAGTAGACTATAATGCTATAAAAATGTATAAAAAGGAATACCATAACAATCCCAATCATACCAACCTCTATATCATACATCTACTGCCAACTATATCCTAAAAGAGTAAGAAATCAAGTGTCTAATGCCCTATAATTCTCTTTATCAACACCTGCAAACATATAATCTATCCGAGTACCTATGATTCTTGGATATGGTGTGAGATAAATCTCAGTAGTCCACCTCCACTGAGGTTTATAAAATCTTTTCTGTGTAATATAAGCTGAATTTGGGTGTTAGGATGGATATATGAACATAAAGTTGTATAGTAATGTAATTACCCAAGTACCTGCTTCATCCCTCATCTGGTGTTTAAACATGCAACTAGTTCATAGTTAATTAAATTCCAATTTTTATAAATACATCACGTGAGGCATATCCAACACTGAAATCAACTCGTGATAGTACTAGTAAGGTTCCAAAGTATAACAAGGCAACATGAAGGGTGATTTTATAATAAAATGGTTCCAAGGTAATATCCAAGGAAACAAAGATCTAAAGGGTATCCAACTCAGTAGTAAGTGATTTCTGGCTAAGGGGTAAGAGTTTAATCTAAGGACCATCATCCAGGGAATTCCACAATAGTATGATCTAACTAAGTCTATGGAATATATACAAGGTAAAATGAGATAATATATGGCTAGGCCCAAGGATATAACCAAGGAACATCATGTCCATAGAATCAATTCTAGATACAAGGAGTGTATCCAAGGAATCATGAATAATAATGGAGGGATAATATGGTGTCATATCAGGTATCCTCTAATAGACGAGGACTAGGTTCCAAGGTGGGTCTCAACCAAGGAAACCAACATCCTTGAGTCAGAATGATATCCTCAAGTTCTTATGACATTCCCTCAGGAGTCAAAAATAAAACTCAAGTCTGTCCACCTCGATAGATACGTTAGGGTTCACATGTAATTGGTCAACTTACATTAAATTCATCTAATAAGTTAGGCCATATTATAACTATTCCATTAAAAATTCAATGGTTAATTTCATTCCTTTCATACTAGTACAGAGTAATTCCCTGGAATGCATAGTTTTATAATTAATTTATTTTATCCAAATAATTAATGAATCTAATTTACAAGTCAAGAGGTTCAATCCTTTATATTCATTAGTGTGGCGTGGATAAAGGGCATGAAATAGTATCATTAATTAGTTTAATTCATTCTAATTTAACATGGTTCATTACACTATCTTCCACTGTGGGTGGAAAGGGGTTCTATAACATGAAACCAGCTAGTGGATTTCATTAATTAGGCTATGTCATACCAATAAAATATAGCTTCCAATTCCATTTACAATTAATTCATCAAGTGAAGCACGTACCTTAGGTGGTTCAAGTGGAAAAGGATAATGTAACAAGACATTAATCTATTCAATAGTCATTTAATATGATAAGTATTACCATAAGCTTGGTCAAGATCAAGCTCACCAATTAGGTGGCTCAAATGTGTCAAAATACTAAAAATTCAATTCTGGTAAAACACCCAACATGGGATGGAAGAAGTTGTAAATGTTACCCGAGATAATAAATCACATATATGGAAATTTTGATATAACACAGTCCTATCGATTGTAAATAAGATAGATAAATTCAACAGACAACTCCTAATGAAATCGACATGATGACACAACAATTTATAAAAAGACGAAAATCAAGGATCGAGTTAGAGGCCACTTACATCGTACTTGTACGACTCTAAGAATCTGGTATCATCTTCTAGTTTGGCCTAGATTGGAGAAGATCTAAAGAAAAAATCCATTCCATGATATTGGGGCATATGGGCTGACATCAAAATAGTTTCATTGATAAGATTAAGAATGATGAAAGAATAAAATGGAATCGTGAACGTACCATTGCAAATACATTGAGAAAACATGTGGTTGTTTCAGATTCTAGATGGATTATTGATGTTAATACCTATGATATTCATGAAGAAGGATCAAATGAGGATAAATGGTTGGGGTTTTCTGGTGGAAATGATGAAGGAACGAGAGATTTAATTTAATTATATAATTAAGGGAAAAACCATGAATAAACCCAATTTTACCCTTCACACTATTTGGTTTCATGGTTTGGAAAAACCATGTGTGAACGCTGCACGAACAAATTTTGGAAGGGGTATCCACATGGTTAAGCCACACAGTTATGGAAACTATGCACCAACCATGCGAAATGCCTCTATAATATTTCTCCAACATTTCACATAACCGTGCGGCCTAACTCACAAGGTTAGATTAAACTGTGATCCCCATTATAGACCAATTTTTAGCCTCATATGGTATAAACAAACTAATCAGACTACCTCACATGGTTTATACTAGTGGTGCAACATTCCTTTTCCTCGAAAAAATCTGGGGGATCAAAACAATCCCAAGACACCCTTAAGACCTCCACTAACTCATTAGGCATCCATAATAGGTCTATAAAGGTAAATTAGATGAAAATTTAAAGTACCCATACCTGAGTGAAAAACAAGGTTCTTGTCTTCCCCCTTAAGTGAAATTGTACTCATGTTCACCTTATAAGGGTGGTGAAACACATTTTGAGAACAACTCTAGCCACTGGGGTCATACGTCGACCTCCCGCTCCCTAGTCTCATCTTGTACATGACTATGATGCCAAATCACTTATACAAGAGGGACAAACCAGCCTCATAGATCCTTCATGATCCACTTAACGATGAATATGGGTTACTCATAAAATGAATCATCGACATCGAGCTCAATATCCTTAGCATCAGAAGTATGAGACATGTCAGTAATATAATGGAAAAGCTATGAAATGCGGAAGATGTCATGCATGGTAGGGTACCACTGAGGTAATACAAATAGATAGGATATATTCCCAACTCTCTCCAAGATCTCAAATGACCCTAAATAATGAGGATATAGCTTCCCATTCCTCTATTTCTCTCTATTCTCAAGCTAGGGTGATACCCATATAAAAACAAAATCTCCAACCTTGAACTCTAGAGGTCGTTGATGACGATAAAAATGAGATTTATGTCTAGACTAAGCATTATAAATACATTTCATGATCTTATAAACCTGATTTGAAGTCTCTGGGATGATATTATGAAGTATTAGGGATGATTAACCTACCTCTAGATAATATAGTGGTGAACAAAATGACCTACCATACAAGGCATCAAAATAAGAAATATGAATTGTTTCCCAAAGGCTGTTGTTGTAGGTGAAATCAATGAGAGGGATCTTCTTTTCCCAAGAACTGCTGAAATCAAGGAAATATTCCCAATTATTTTTCTCTAGAACCTATATTTTTTGTTTTGACTATTCATCAATTTAATGGTGATGGGATATTCTGAGAAGCACCTGTGTACCCATCGCTTTCTTTATCCCCTTCCAGAGCCATGATGGGTAGTGTGCATCCCTATATGATATAATAGTACGAGGGAGCCCATATAGTCATATGATCTCAAATTCATAAAGTAATCCTAGCTCATAAACTGAGAAAGTCTCCCAGATAGAAATAAAGTATGATAAATTCATCAATCGATCAATGACGACCCATACAACGTCGCTACCTCTCGGAAACCTAGGTAAAAAAAACTAAAAAAGACATGGAAACATATGCTCATTTCCATTACTAGAGTAGAAGAGGCTATAATATTCTTCAAGGTCTCTAGTTCTCGGCCTTCACCTGCTGATAGGTGACATACTTAGTGATGAAGCCTACTATCTAGTAGTTTATCCGAGGTAAACACTACTAGCGTAAAATGCCTCTATAAATATCAGATATGGCTCGATAAACTGCCCATTGAGAAGCTTGGGACTCATGCATAAACTCCTCTATCATATCTATATGAACCCACACTCTTCTTTGAAGACACGAGATATCATCTCAATCTATAGACCAATCTGGATGCGGGTCAGCTCCTGAAATACTCTAACAGAGAACCAATCCCTCAGGAATCTAAAAATTTCCTTCTCTCCACCTCCTCAATGAGGGAAGAGGTTACTATCAAGGTTGAGAGCTAGGATTTCTAGTGGCTATTTTGAAACTCCTGATGTAGCATAGATAATAGGGTTGTAAATTTCCATTCATCATTGGATTCTTGTATGGCATGTTCTAGAGTTTTCCAACTCAGTGCACCCTCTGTCACATTTCCATTTCTGGGAATATAGGAAAGATCACAATCAAATTACTTGAGATATTCAACCCATATTCTCTATCTAAGATTCATGTCATGCCATGTATTGATATATTTGAGGATCTTTTGGTCCATATACACCACAAAGTGCTTACCCAATAGATGGTGTCTCTGGAAATGGATGGCATGGAAAACTAATGAAAGATCAAGGTCATGCATTGCGTAATTTATATCATGAGGCCTAAACTTTTGAGACTCATACACAATGAATCTACCCTCCTATATCATCACTCATACAAGGTGAATTCTTGATGCATCACATTATACAATATAGCATTTTCCAAGATCTAGAAATTTTAGTGTTGGTGCTAAGACAAACCTATCTTTCAGCTCTAGAAATGCTTTCTCGCTTGCTTCTCGCCACAAAAAATTGACACCCATCAATGTATGACAAGTAAGAGGTGATTAAAGGCATGATATGTTCGGTATAAAATTAATGTCAAAACAAGTAAACCCCAAGAAAATATTTTTATCAAACACGTTCTTGGGATTCTCCCAAGAAACCACCATAGTAACCTTCATTAGGCCGATAGATACTACTGATTATGAGATAATATAACCCATGAAGTGAACATTGTCGATCCAAAAGTGGACCCTAGAGAACCTTTCATAAATATGATGCTCTTTTAGTGTATTTTTTATTCTCTCATTGTTTATAGCATGGTTCCTATGAGTGTGATAGTACACCTAGATTTCATCCACAAAGACAATGAAAAAGGAATCCATATAGGGGTGGAATACCATATTAATCATATCCATGAAAATGGTGAGTGCCTTCATGAGACCAAATTATACAATGAGGTACTCATTCATAACATACCTTCTACAAAATGTTGTATGAGGTATGTCTGATCACCAGAATGGCACCTGATGATAGACCAATCTAAATTCCATTTTAGAAAATTCCCTAGCTCCTCAAAGATGGTCAAAGATATAATCTATTTGAGGTATTGGATACTTGTTATTGATGACAATCTATTTCAACCCCCTATAATCATTGAATAGATGAAGGGTCTGATATGCCTTCTTGGTGAAAATCCCAGGTGAACTCTTAGAGGAAGTGTTAGGCCATATAAATCCTTTGGCCTTTAGATCATCTATCTTCCACTTGAGCTCCCAGAGCCCAATAGTTTCTAACTTTTATCGAGGAATAGACACTAGAGTGACTCCTAGATAAAGCTCAATTAAAAAAACTACCTATCACTCAGAAGGTAATTTAGAAAAATCAATGGGAAATATGTCACTCAAACAATATAATTATAGAGGAAAATCAACCTAAATTAAAACCCGATCTTCCATGTAGTGATTGAAAATTAGGGTGGCCACTCCACCTCGCCCGTGCTGCATTGGTCCATCTCTACTAGAATGGACATCCCAATATCTCTTTTGTAGATAATTGATGCCCTGTGGTGACATATAAGATACCAATCATAGACAATAGTCTTCAAAGGCATGATACCGAACCATCCAATTCATCTTGAAAACGACATTGAATCCCATAATCTGGAGAATAATGTGATCCCACAATAAAGTGTAAATTTCTACCTGAATGTAGAATTCCCTACATTGGCATAAACCCTCTAACCACACTCCCAATGATGTATCTAGGGACATTAAAGAGTAGTAATACTATTTTACAATCCTAAGTATTTTCACAATAGATAACAAGATAAAGGAGTGTCGAACACCTATATCAAATAATGCAAAAACTATATTGGAGTATACTAAGATAATACATCATACCATAGATGGTCTTGCATCCAAATCCTCATGTATTGGCTATAATACATGAAATAGACCAGATCTATGTCCTTGTGAAACAATTGGACTATCATGATTATAACTTCTCTTCCATTGGGGCTTGTCATCATGAGTTTGGGTACCATAGCCACGACATCCTCCTCAGCCAGTCCTTCCGGCACTACTCTAGATCAGTGCCTAACATGGAATAAAAGAACCTTCTCTTAATAGTGGTGATGGTTTGGATTCTCATCCACTAGAAGATAATGGGAACGTCATATATAATCTCTAATTATTCTTTATACAACCACAATATGGACACTAAAGGGGTTTCTATCATACTGAATCTTTAGGTACTCCTATTTTCCACACTAGTGAACCACCATCGAACTACCGACATGGGTACTCTAGATACCACTTCTCTGATGATAAATATCGATGGAACGTTTCATGCTGTTAGAAGAAATACTTTCCTGATGTAGCATGATTCCTCTATGCCCGATTTTATCACCATAACTCATGTTTCAATCAGTGATAAGAGTCTGATTTACAATATAAGAAAAGGTAGGTTGGTGAAATACATTCACTTGTATATGGTTAGAATACTGAATCCCATCCTCCAAGTGTCTATCCCGTGAGTGTACATCACTAGATTGAAGCGGTCCAAAGTGTTATTCCATGACTGAAAAAGAACCCTACTCAGTATGCTTGAACTCTATTGATCAATTAGCTCTCATCATCATAGGAAAGAACTGATCATATAAGGAAGTTTTAAAATCAAACCATATAATTCCATATTAGTGACTATCCTAGGTAACTATATCCCACTAATGCTTCGTTGAATCACACAACATGTATGCAAATTTTTTTACCCTATGCTATATAGGTATCTCCAAATGCTCAATGATAGACAAGGTAGTCTCCAGCCAATACATAACATCCTGTGAAATACCATCCCATGAGAAAGTATGTGGATACTACTACTATAATTCATGGGTCAGATTAGCCATCGTAGGTGCAGGATGTGGGGAACTGTGTATGGAATGCATCATATGTAAGAAACTATCTCAAACCTGAGTGTTAGTGACCAGATCAGGTAAAATAGGAGATTCATTAAGATGTAAACCTAGACATAATAATGGATGCTCAAGGCCCACCATGATTTGATCATGGTCATCACTACCCTCTTGGTGCATGACACGAGGACGTCATGGAAACATTAATTTAAAAATTCCCAAAACACGCCTCCAAACATGCATAGAAGTATCTAGATAGAAATAATACTAGAAGTGGAATATAAGAAGGCGCACTACGCATGGCATACTACCCCAAATACCCACTTAGAAGGCCATGTATTGGTATGTTCTCCTACTTAATATATATGGGATCTCTTAGATGAAGGGTCAATCGTACCATACCTCATCATTTTTGGGAAACCATTTCATTTCATTTTATATTTAATTACAAGGTTAACTCCTTTAACTTTAATAAACATGAAAAGGTGGGATAAGGATGTAAAACCCATTAATTTAGTCATTCATGTTTCACTTTTCATTTTTCATTTTCCCGTCTTCATATACCAAGTTATATATAGAATGGATTATCCATCCAATTTAATTAGTTCCCATACTATTTATCACTAAAAATGACACCCATTTTATTTTAATTTAATGAATTGACTAGGTAAATTACAAATTCCAACCCATGAGGGAGGATAACAACTTATTAATTGAAACCAACAATCACTCAATCACAACCAAGAGTAACACAAGTACACCTATTCAAAAACGTTTCACTCAATACTCACAATCATATTAAGAAATGAAAAGAGTTAGATATGCCTATATGGAATGGATATATGAATGACATGTGAGTACTAGTTTCCTAATATTATTCATGTTAAAAATATCATTTCCATTGTATCACTAGGCCAAGGGTGAAATAGAATCTCAATCAAAATAATAATCAATAACACCACATATCATGTGAATCACCGAGTAATGAAATTATATTAACTGTAATAGGGAAAATAAAATAAAAAATTATAATTCATGAAACGTGGAATTTAACATGAACATGGGTTTATGATGCCGAATCAAGGCTTATTACTAAGTCACATTTCATTCCTAATATCCAATCAATTTTCTCTATCTATTTAAGAAATAAAGGAACCTCTTTAATACCACTTAGTGATATCCCCGACTCAGATTCCACTTAGAAGTGCCCCAAGCCCGGTTGGCCACATGTCCTTTAGAACATATTTCTAAATGCTAGAGGCTTCCAAATAGTAGTGGGGGATTGGGGTGTGTCTTTTGGGAGACTATTTCATCATTACCAGAGCGAGTCGCAATGTATCAGTATAATATAAAATATAGAAACAATGATGTATGTTGTAGAATAAATATATTTAAATAAAACCCATAGTAGAAGAATACATGAGGGAAAAAAACTAATACCATTGATAATCATATACAGAAGCTGAATATGATATATCATGTGTTTAGAAATCTAGAAAATAGGTATAGATGTAGTATACTAGCATGATATACAATAGTAGAAAAAAGGAATCCAAAACTATCTCAATAATCCTGATCTCTATATTGGACTTCTGCTACCAGCTCCATCATAAAACAATAATAAATCAAGTGTCCAAATATTTATTCTTCCCTTTTTCAACACCTACAGACATATGATATGCCCAGGTACCAATGGAACAGAGATAGGATGTGTGACAAATCTTAACAAGAAAGCACTAATGGTGTCTATAACATAATGTCCATGTAATATAAACTTAACCAGTTAGCTATAATTCACATTTGAAATTAAATTAGTATATTAATGTAAATAGCCAAGAACCCACTTTATCCCTTGGCTGGTGTCTGAACATGTAACCCCTTCATATATTATTAGGTTCCAGTTTATATAAATAGGTTACATGAAGCATAATAATAACAAACATATCCTCGTGGTAGTACAATTAAAGTTCTAGTATATATCAAGAAAACCTAAAGTGTGATTTAATAATAGAATGGTCCCACACTAATAACCAAGGTAGCCGAGACCTCAAGGGTCTCCAACACAATAGTAACTACAATTTGGATAAGGGGTAAGGGAGGAATTCAAGTAGAATCATCCAAGGAATTCTACAATAGTATGATCTAACCAAGTCCAATGAATACATCTATGGTAAAATTTGACAATCTATGGCTAGGTCTAAGGATATATCCAAGGAACCTCATGTCCTTAAAAGCCATGATGGATTCAAGGAGTCTATCCAAGGCATATTGTATAGTAATGTAGAGTTCTTGCAATGTCATACTAGTAATTCTATGATAGATAAGGATCAGGTTCCATGGTGGATCTTAATTAATTAAACTGACATCCTTGAAATGGGATGGCATCCTTGAGTGATTAGGTAATTTCATTAGGGATTCAAAAGAAAAATCAAGTCTAAAAACCTTTTTAGATATGTAATGGTCCATAAGTAATTGGAAACCATACATTTTATTCATTTAATAAGTTAGGCTGTATTATAACTATTCCATTTAAAAAGTCAAAGGTTCATTCATCACCTTTCATACAAGTGACAAGGAATTTCAAGACATGAAACCATTTATAATTCATTTAACTAAGACAAGAAGTTAATCATGTCATTTGATAAGTCAAGAGGTTTTATCCATTCCTTTCTCTAGTGTGACAAGGCCATGGGGCATGAAAACATCTCATTAATTCATTCATGTCACACTCAATTTACATGGTTCATTTTTATACCTTCCACCATGAGTGTAAAGGACTGAAATGACATGAAACCATCCATTGGATTTAATTAATTATTCCAAGTAGTACCTATACAATATTCATTCCAATTCCATTTACAATTCATTCGTCAATTGAAGAACTTACCCTAGATGGGTGAAGTGGAAAGGGATCATGGGACTAGCCATTGATCTATTGAATAGTAATTTAACATGAGAAGGATTAACACAAGCATGGTCAAGATCATGCTCACCTGTATGGTGGCTCAATGGTTCCAAAAAACTAAAAACTCAATTATGATAAAAAATTCCTACATGGGATGTATAGTGCTGTGGATGTAAAAAAAATGAATCAAATATGTGTAAAGGTTCATATAACATGGTTTATTGACTATAAGAAAGACATATAAATTTAAAAGATAATTCCCAATGAAATAGATGTAATGACACGAATATTTATAAAATGATGGAAATTGAGGAATGAGTTACATATAACTTAAATCATACATGCACTATTCTTGTCGTCCAATATCTGCCTTTAGTTTGGCTTGGACTATTGTAGATATGAAGAACAGTTCAATTCCCTAAAATTGGTGCATAAGATCCTGCATATAAATAGAATCATTGATAGGAAGAATAATGAAGAAATATTAAACAGGAATTGAGAACAAAAATACAAAAATCCAATGAGATAAACGACGGTTGATTTGGACTCTAGACTAGCGATCAATCTAAATTCCTATAATATGATTCAAAAGAACTCAAAGGATGAGAAATGGGAGGGGATATCCAATGTAAATGAAGGAGGAAAGAGATATTTGATTTAAATCGATCATTAGGGTAAAAATATAAATCCACCCAATTATATCATTTGCACGATTTAGCTGCATGCTATGGTCAAACCGTGCACAAACCTTGCACGTGTAGTAGTAGGAAGGGGCATTCACACTGTTAGGCCACACAGTTAAGGAAACAATTCACCAACCATACATAACACCACATTTTTCTATAACATTTCTAATGTCCTTGAGGCCCACCTTGCATGGTCAGATCAAACCTTGTTCCCTATTCCATCCAATTCTCCTACCTCACAAAATTTAATAATATTGTGTGGCCTACCTCGCATAGTTTTATCTAACCATGTGAGTTGCCTTTTTCCCCCAAAATCCGGATTCTGGCCTTTCAAAGAGCCACAGACACCCTCAATATCACCACTAAATCAATAGGCATCCACATTAGGTCCATAAAAGTAAATTAGACCAAAATTTAAAGGATCCATACCTCAGTAAAAAACTGGTTTCTTCCACACTGATCCTGGTTTTGTACGCTATTATGTTGTTTATCATTAAAAAGATATAATAGTCATGTAATAATGGTTGGGTTTGCTAAAATTTATATATAAGAGAATTTAATATCTATGAATAAATCATTTGACATATACTATAGCTATAAATTGAAATTATATATTCCCACAATCCCCATGGTTTTGAGACGAAATGGAAGATGGAGTCTTATGAAAACTCAAAGAAATCCCATGATGGACAGAAATTCCTGTCATCTAAATGTTAGAAATATTGGAAGAAAAATCAAATGTATTTATTGAATAGAACTATGAGTAACTTTATATGTTGAAGTGGTGGTCATAAAGATCACGAATATCAAAAGATGATAAAGTGGCTAGTTCGTAAAATGAATGAATGGAAGATGCAAACTAATTCACTGTCAATTCTACAATTCTTCAAATATTGGGAGTATGTGTATTATAGAAACTAGTTCATGAATCTAAAATTTTATGATGATGATCAGCATCAAAAACATCTTTATCTACTAATAAAGGAAATTATCATGCAATCACGATTGTTGAAGTAGTTTATGAGAATAATGTGGGGAAATTTTTACAATCTAGAAAAGATAATGTCTTATTTGATTTTATCTATATCCACTCTTTTATATCTATGATTTTTAAGGGTATCAAATTACTACCTCAATGATTAGATTGTGAGTTAGCTGAAAAAACAAATAATTTTACATTAGTCGTATCTGAAGTTTATAGTTCTTATTCGATTAAAATTTGTTGTAAATCGATTCTTATAGATATTCTGAATCTACCTATATTCAAATATGGTATGATTATATCCATGTATTGTATTTATTTAGTTTGAGATCATATAAATTTCTAAGGAATGAAATTCAAATTTTATATTCTATGTGAACCCATGATTATTTATCAGTGCGACGATGAATAAAAAATCCCAATTTAAACAACTCCTATCATATGTCTATTATTTCCAATCAATGAAGGGTTTCTATCTTAGATGATTTGGGAGAAAAAAATTATATATCCTATTGTTGTACATGAATGTTTTGATTTTTTTTAGAATATTTGTTAGTTCTTCCTCCAAAACATGAGGTTGAGATTTCAATAGAAATCATATCTGGTGCTACACCTATTTCAAATACTCCTTATATAATGGAACCAATTGAGTTGTAGGATTTGAAGAAACAACCCCAGGAGAACATTTATAAGGGGTTCATATTCTATGTTGCATCACCAAGAGGTGCACCTGTTCTCTTTGTTAATAAGAAACATGGGTTAATGAATCTTTTCATTAATTATAGACAACATACCCTTATCACTATCAAGGGAATGCATAATTTTATCCATATTGATGATTTGTTTTCTTAGTTATGAGGAGATTAATACATTTAAAATATGGATCTTTATTATGAATATCATCATTTGTGGGTTAATAAAGAGGTTATACTCAAGAAAGATTTATGAACAAGGTATGTACATTTTTAATTTAAAATGATTTCATTTGGACTGACTAATACCCCTGCTATCCTCATGAATTTAAAGAATATATTCTTTAGATATTACCTAGATCATTTTTTCATCTTTATAGATGTTATTATTATATATTCATTGATAAAGTAATAGTATAATGATCATTTGAGTATTTTTCTAAAGACCCAAAGAAGGAAAATATATACGAAAAATGTTCCATGTGTGAATTTTGGATTCATATAGTTTTGTTCTTGGGTGAAATAATGTCATGTGAGCGTATTTTTGTGGATCCTTTAAAGATAGAAGTTATTAAAAAATATCCTAGACCATCCATGATTATTGATATTTGTATTTTTATAGGATTGTACGTATATGATCGATGTTTTTAGGGTATTTTTCATGGTTTCTAATCCAATATCTATGTAAACATGAAAATGATCCATGTTTTATTATATGGATGAATGTGAAGAATCTTTCGAGGATCTAAAGAGTAGGTTAGTCAGTGCACCTATTCTTACCTTACCCTGTAGTGAATATGGTTTTGTAATCTATAGTGATGCATCAAATATGAGAATCGGATGGATTCTTAGGCATATTGATATGGATATAACTTAGGCCTCAAGAAAATTGTAGGTTCATGAGAAAAATTACAACACTCAGGATTTTAATATGGAATATGTAATTTTTAATTAATGATATGAATACGTTATATTTATGGATTAAGGTATGATATATATAATATCCATATATTATTGGATTATATATTCACACCAAATTTTATGAATATGTTCCATAGAATATTGATGGAATTGATCAGAGATTATGATTGCTCAATAAATTTCCAACCTAAGAAAGCTATCAAGTTGGTGATGCTCTCAGAAAAAAGGATCATCCTACCATATCTATGAAAATTATTAGTAAAGATCCATTATTTATTGATTTTCAATGAATAGATATAGAAATAGTGAGGGAAGGGGAAGATCCTATTTTTCCAAAATGAGTGTCTAACCACATATCTAAATGAATATCAAAGAGGAACAAAAGGAAGATGAAGAGATGAAAACGAAGGTGAGAAAGTTTCTTGAGTTCAACCTTGAATTTGATGGAATGATAAGGTTATGGAATATAGTACGTGTCTTGTCCATACCAAAATTAATGAAGTATCAATTGGGATAATCTCAAAGTTCATCAATCTCTATTCATCATAGAATCATGAGGTTTTATATAGATCCAAATGAGTATTTCAATGGGAAAACATTAAAATTGATATTGTAGAATATGTATTTCGATGCCTGTTAAGTTAGCAAGTGAAGTATGATAAATAATAACTTAATGGAATGTTACACCAATTACCCATACGAAAATGTAAATGATAAACATTATGATGGATTTTTTCATTAGACTACCCAAGAAAACTAAAGGTCACAATGTGGTTTGTAGTTGATCAAATTATGAAATAAGATAATTTTTTCACAATTAGAGAAGACATATCCCTTTATTAGCTTTCCAAGTTATACATTAAGGGATTAGTGAGATTTCACGAATTACCACATTTTGGTTTATCAGACTGAGGTACAGGGTGTACCTCAATGCTTTGATGATTTCTTCCGCAGGATATATATACATAGCTGTGATTCATAACATATTATCATCCTAAAATATATGATCAATGTGAGTGGACTATTCAAACCCTTAAGGATATATTGATGTCATGTTTTTTATAATTCAAAGGCGGTTTGTATCAATAGATGTTTCTGATCAAGATTTCGTATAATAATAACATTCTCTCGTGTATTAAGATGTATCTTTAAGTATACCCCTATTGAAGAAATTAAACAACACCAACGTATTGGGAATAATTTAGAAAATGAAATATATTGGGACATGATCTAGATGAGTAAATAGGAGAGAAATATAGAACCTTTCAACAGAACATAAGGCAGCTCAGAGTCAAAAAGTAATACAAACAATCACTAGTGAGATTTAGAGTTTAAAGTTAGGGCAATGTATTCCTATGAATAACTCCTCTGAATAGGGTATTACTTTTTGGAATTAGTGAGACTAGATCTGAAGATATATTGGCCCCTTCGAAATACTTGATCATATCTGGGTGGTTTCATATTATTTGTCGCTTCCCGAAAATATCACTCAAGATCATGAAGTGTTCCATTTATCTCTCATGAGGAAGTGAATACTTGATCGTTCACATGTGTTGAACTTAGTGGTCAAACCAATAGATCATGATCTATATTATGTAGAACAAACAGTGGAGATTATAGATCATAGTGATAATTTTCAATAAAGAAACACCAATTATTTGGACAAAGTTTTGTGATGAAATCATAAAATGGACACAATTACATAAGAACTTAAGGATGTGATGAGGAAGAAGTATCCTTTGTTGTTTGTATCAGAGTGATGAATATTTGGTGAGAAATTCATTTTTAGTGAGGTATAATATAACACCCCAAGTTTTTAGAATATATTTTCCTATATTTATTTTTAATTTCTTTGATATCTTGCGTTACGTACAACATCGAGTTTAATTGAACACAAGTATATTGTTAAAATATTACTATTAAATATGATAGTTATAGTTTATCCATAGGTTTAATTTTTTCAAAAAGTATTAACTAAATTATGAAATATGTATGGTTTACACATGTATAAAATGAATTCATAATTGACAATTGATTATAAAAAAATCATTTGAAAGTAAAAGATATGTTTTTAAAAAACAATTTTTATGCATGCAATGTATTTTTATCATACCAAATTAAATTAATCATTATTGATGAATAATTGTAACGATATATATATATATATTGGATAAAAATATTTAAGGCTCATCTAATATTTTTTGGGGTCAAATAAGTTTATATCCTATTATATACTAAGAAATGTATTTTTTTTTCTAAAAAACAGTTTTTATCACATGTTGTTATCTCTTTTAAAATGGATTTCTACCATATAAAAAAAATTTAATAACTAAAAATGGATTCAATATTTAATGTTTTGTGGTCCAAATCTTGTAACCAAGGCCCTTTTATTTTTAGGCATTATGAATATTAAATGAGGTAAAATTCATCACATCAGTAAAGGGTAAATCGATATAACCTGGGTTAAATATAAGTGATAGGGTCTCCTTTTTTCATCTTAAATCATATTGGATGAATGTAATTATATCCTTATTAAATTTTTATCAAAATATAATTGTTTAATAAATTTGTTTCCAAGATAATGATCAATATAATATCTAGTACAACAAAATATAGAAATTGTCACTCTCTTACTTTTAAATAACTCTTATGTGTTTACATAAGGAAAAAAGAAAGCTATGAAAAATATTGATGATTATTTTGAGTATAATGAAATTATTTTCATTATAAAAACTTATTCCATACTTTTAGTAATTGTATATTTACATAAAATTCTTACTCAACACCAACACAATATATATTCAATTAAGAAAAATTAATACAAATGAATTTGAAAATGATAAAAGTATTACATTTTGAGTGAGTTATAAGGTTCTAAAAACATTTTTAGATTTTAATAACATATTATTATTATATTAAATGATTATACTAAAATTAAAACTTTTTTATTGAGGTCTTTAAATTATAATTAAGTAAATAGTGTCATAATTGATAATAATATTATCTTTTGAAAGTAATTTTTATTAAATTACATAAAAATCATAATAATATTAAAAGTTAAAAAAGGGGATACGATATGGTAAAATATTTCTTCTCTTTCCCACATATATGATGATGGGAACAATTTTTATTGAAAATGAAATAATTATTTTTAATCTTATAAGAAATTACAAAACTGAACCTCCCACCACTTATTATAGGGAACCTCTCATTTTTCTTATTTAAACCATTTTGAGCCTTCTATCTCAACCCAAAACATCCATATTATCTTTAAACGTAATTATCCATGTTCTATAAGAGTTTTTTACCCAAAATACCAAGCCTGGGGTCTTTAAGAGGAGGTCAAATTGATTTCTTTCAAAGGAGATGTATTCACCATAACTGATCACATTCATTTTACTTCTTCTTCTACTTCATATAAATCAATGATATTAATCATAAAATAATAATGTAATTATTCTCAATATACTAAAATGTTATTATGATCATGATACTATAGATACCCAAGACTTTCATACATTGATATTAAATATTAATAGATTTTTAATCATTAAATTACACAAATACACGCCAAAGGATCATAATCGTTTAGTGAATTCTGAAACATAGATATATAAAAAAACTATTTTATAAGTGAACTATACAATATCCCACTAAAATATTCATAAATAGAAACCTTCTTAGACATGTAATAATTAATATATTTTATCATAACCTAGGGAATGGAATCATTACAAATGTTAAGATCATATTCTCTGTAAGGGTACATAGCATAGATATTTAATCATAACATAACCATAAGGGTATGAGAATGTGATAATAACATTTTAAAAACATGTCCTTTATATAAATTGTCATAACATTTAATCATGAAATTAGGATTGGTATTTAATAAGACTTGAATTTTAAATGAATCAAAGAACATGGGTCATGAGAACATATTATTTAAATAATACATTGATTTGTGGAAAACATATAAGCCTAGAAAAACTTATATCAAGGTTATAACCAAGACATTCATTACATGTTTGGATTTTGATAACCACCCATGTACCCACATTAGACATGGAATAACCTCAAATATACCATCTTTTTTGGGCATGGGATAACCTCCTATGTACCCCATAATATCATAGAACATTAATAATTATCCAATGCATTTCAGGGAGATATTGGTCCCATACATAAAAAAATTAAAATCAAACATCGGTTTTCCATAGGATCATAATAAATTCATCATATTAGATCCCATGAAAATAAATGGGTTTCATAAAAATTTCATCATATCATAATCAATAGAAAAGAAAAATATTTTATAAACATTTAATCATTTCATCATAGCTTAACTCTTAGAAAAGAAACATGTTTCATAATAATTTCACCATGAAATAACTCAGGATGATAAACAGGTTTCATAAAAATTTCATCATAGCTTAACCCTTTGAAAATAATTGGGTTTTATAATCCATTCATCATTTAATCAAACCGTAACCCATGGAAAAGGATTTCGTTTCATAAATACATTGTCTTCATAAACCTAAACCATTCATATAAAGAATAAGAATGCTATATTTCAGTTATAACCCTTGTATGGAATAAGTAACATGAAAGGATGTTCTCTTAGTTGGAAAATGATTTTGAAATATCACTTGGAACATTTTTTTGAGGAAAACAACCATTCCACTTAAAAAACCATTTAAAAAATAAAATATTTTCAAAATATTTTCATTTAAAATATTCCTTATAGATCATTAAAAAATATTCATGAAGAAAATAACCCTTACATTTTTAAAAACTACTTTATAAAACATTAAAACATTTTGAAAATATTTTTAGAAAACATGTATTTGGAATGAAATGTTTTTCCATATGAAGAGAGAAATAAAGTTTATTTTTTAATAAAAACAATTTTTTGATCACTTGAGTTCATAAAGAGTTTATAAATAAATTGAAACGTGTATTATAATTATATATCAAGATGATATTAAAAATCATGATAATTATTGATATTTTAATAATAATTTCTCATCATTTATAACTCAATATTAAACAATCTGGATAAATGGTGAGATTGTAACATAAAATCATTACCATATTGGAAACAATTGAGTCATAACCTCTATTAAAAAGCAAAATAACATGAAATATTAAATATTATAAAAATATAAAGGTTCATTATATAACATGTCAAAAGGTTAGTATGTACACCTCATAAAATAAGTTAGTTTCATAACATAGCTTATGTCCCAAAGAAGACAATATGAGACAAAATCCCTTGCAACCATTGTATCTTTTAAATTATAAAACCCGTGAAAAATATATCAAAAAATGGGTATTTAAATCAATTTATATTTAATGATAGGAATCATACTATAAATTCATGGTTAGTATATACACCACATTAGAGAAACATGTTGTTAATATAGCATGTGTCTCATGGAAAATAAAAGTTAAATGGAAATACTTTATCTTATCTCTAGACATTCTTTTCACACATTAGAACCTCATGTATAATAAAAATAAGTTTATCATATTTATACTAGAAACATGATATTTTTATAATATCATTTTTGATCCCTCTATAATGTTTCCACACCCCTTTATTAAATAATTCATTATTTAAATCCCTATTTATTGGTGTTAAATTTTATTTTTCTCAAGATCGTTTTGGTTTTGTTGATATGGTTATGTTAATTATATCATCACTAGATCATCTCAAAAATGATAACCATGTTATAAATATAATATATATTAATTATATATACAAATAAATTCATATAATAATCATATAGATTAAAAAATTAAATACACCATTCATGGAAATTGCTGGCCATATGTATGCATGAACGATGTTTCCATTTTCTAAAGGTTTGAATAAAACAAATGTACATAGTAATTAAACAGTAAAGAATAATTATTATTTCATTAATATATGATATAATCAATATATTTATCTTTATTAACTTCCACATAATGTGTATGTGAATAATGAATCACATCACTTCGTGAGCCGGTAGGTCGTCGTAAACATGACATATGTTATTATAGCCACTATGGAATGAAATGTAAAAGGTATATGTGATATTGTATTTTTCGAATTATAATTATGTTAAAGATATCTTATATATAAATTATATCCATCACCATACCCAATCGTGAAATGTTTTGAAAAAAAACAAGTCTTGTCAGTTTCGCCAAGCGATAGTCCAACATACACATGAGGAATGTTATAGTTCAGAATGTGTGGAAAGAAGATATGTATCTTGGTTATTTTATAAAAATAAATATATATTATTATATTTAATACAGTTATGTTGTTATATAATTAGGTTTTAATAATAATTAATGGTGGTTGAGTAAGAAATAAAAGAAAAACACCCATTGATATTCGTTACCTCTTCTTCTGGTAACCTCTATAGGTTTGACCCAAAATCCCTCTTAGGTTGGATTTTCTTACAAATATAAGGATTATTGGATGTGAGCAGGAGATTAATTAGAATTTATAAGTAGTTATTGTATTAACCAAATATTTTTTAATGTGTGAAGTGGAGTGTATATGAGGTGGTATTTTATAAGGGAGGTGAGTGGAACACTTGTAATTTCTGGAAAGAAAGAAATACACACACAATTTTCTCATGTGAAAATGCTCCGAAATGGACCATTTTCAAACCATAGAATTTATAAGTTGACAATATTTTGAAAAAACAGGAATTATACATGTTTTAGGTAATTATTTACCCTCAACCTTTTAGTTTAACCCCTGGTAAACTCATTTTCACATAAACCACTGTAATTTTTTTATTGGTTTAACTATTCACTATAGTCAATAATAATGTTGAACTGATTATATAATAAAAATTGCTCTAATTATAAATATGGAATACATTTTTCGAAATCCAACTCACATAATTAAAATAGTTCAATCAAAAAACACACCTATAAATGTGATGAAAATGAGGTTTTCCCCAGAAAAATCATCATAAGTAAAGAATATTTTAATATAGATATTTAATATTAACATTACCAATAACCTAATTTAGATTAATAAATATATTAAAAATATTACTTTTAAAAAAATATAATTTTTTTATGCTTTTGAAATATTTAAAATAAATTAAAATTAATAATTAAAATAAGGATACCCTAATATGAAGCTTCATTCTTTTGTGTATGTTGTTTCTGGTTGTGATCGAATATTGCATGTTTGTGTTGATTCAAATACTTTGGTGAACATTTAACTGAATTTATTTTGATACAAAGTTCTCTCAGAAATATTATTTTCGAAGAAATAAGTATATTTTATTACCTCTGACCTATGCTTTGTGCTTGTTGGTAAGTTTATAAATAGTTTATCCTCTTGATTTTTCCTTATAAAGGCTTTAGATGTGATTGTTTACTCAGTTCCCATACTGGACTATTTAATTATTCACATGTGGTTTTTTGATTCTTGTCTAAAAAGGATTAATATCAGCTTTGGATGAGAGGTTTTGGGTCGTTTAGTGGAAGTTCCATGAAAGTAATAAAGTGGAATTTAGATTACGAAACCTATTTTGAGCCTCCTATCATACCCATCTAGTAGGGGTTCCCTATTCTTCTAATGAATCTATTTAAAAAGGATGTCATCTATTCGATTGCTATCATAATTGGACGACCACT
This sequence comes from Viscum album, assembly GCA_963277665.1. Lineage (NCBI taxonomy): Eukaryota > Viridiplantae > Streptophyta > Magnoliopsida > Santalales > Viscaceae > Viscum > Viscum album. The sequence goes on along the minus strand of OY728129.1, from coordinate 1,868,488,494 downwards.
AAAACATAATGGGGATACTAATAATCACTTATTACCTTATATTAGGTCAACTAGGTTAGATACCCTGAGGGGGGGGGGGGGTGAATCAGGGTATGACAGATTGAAATAACTTCAACTATTGATCTTCTTTCGATGTTAAGAAAAACTCTCTTCTCTCCCTTTCCTATATCAAAGTATAAACAAAAATTAAATCATGCATAGGAAATAATAATTTTTACTTGGTTCACCCTTACTGGACTACGTCTAAGGAGCATAGAACGAAAATGTGCCGATGTACCAAATTCACTAAAAGTACACTACTATTTACAATGTTCATAGCAGACTCACTATCCCTCTTGGTTTACAACCATTCACAATTTTAAAGTTCACTACTCTCACAACTAATGTGTTCTTGCTATTTATTCAAAAGATCCACTCACAGTTTATAGACCTATCGGTCTATTCATTCTCACTAATGAATTCATCCTCCACTGTATGTAGAATCTCTGTTGAAGTCTTGTTTTCCACCATTGATGAGAACCACTTTACCACAGTACAACTTGGTAACTCCAAATATTTCACGCAAACTTTACTATGTCTTTCATGTAACTTTAATTCCTTGTACGCAAGATTCCACATTTTTCGCGAAACACCACTTGCGCGCAACTTCAATCTTATGAGAAACTCAAATATTATGCGCAACTTTCTTAGCTTGCACACAACTCAAAATCTTTTACGCAACTCCCTTTGCATGAAATTCTTACACGATCCGGTGCTCAGATTTTATCTAAGTTTTGAGATATCACGAATTAGGGGGATCACCTCTTATTTATAGGAATTATTGACCCCTGGATGGAATAATCACTATGTTGTGCAAGATCCTCTTTGAGTGCACACAACCCCATTTGACGCTGCATTGGGCGTGCAAGTTTCTTTCGTGCAGCCTCATCTTTCGAACACATTTTTTGAGGTGTTTTTTTGTCTCGCACCGAGATCATCCATTCCTTTTTCATAGTTATTTTTCAACATAGGTTGTAAACTATATATATAGAACTTGAAAAATATCTATGGAAACCCTCTCTGTCACCAAACAAATCAGTCTTATCAACAAACACAAACACCTCAAAAATGGTTCAGTGCTACCTTGAGGGATTTTTTCCAAACACCTTCTTTTACTAGAATCTGTTTAGAAATAATATTATCTAAACCTATGATACACACATATGGATTAAAATGGGGGGAATTTATTTTGTACATGATGTTTTCACTAAAAATATGTCATCCTATTACAGTAAATGCTTAATAACTAGACACAACAAAAAATAATGTGAAAACAGATTTTATGATGAATGTCTCCTTACATGAAATAATTCTATTTGGGTTGAAAAGGGAGTTAATAAAGGGATGGATTTAATACCATATAAAAATAATCGGGATAAGAATATTAATCAAAATCTAGCTTGAAAATAACAAAATCACCCCTATAGTTTTAGGTCTTTTTGGTTTTGTGGATGCTATTCATAATGCCCAGACTACCAATAAGAACTAGGAGAGTATTCACATGGCTATTACTTTTTTATTATGAGCCCCCTAAAGTGGATAACTAAATATAAGAAGAGTATTAGAGATGCTATTTTTATTATAGTTAATCCGTATGTGATGCTTATGAAAAATATAATAATATTGGGGACGCCTACTTAAAATTGAGTGCTAGGAAAGGGAAAAATCCCAGGGTGGACTCCGATGGATACATTACCCCAAATTCCATGAAAACACAAACATTTATAGGTTTTTATAATCTTAATAAAATAATTTTTACATGACCATGATAATCCTCTAATAATGAAAAAATAAATATTCCCCCATAACCAGTATTTACTGGACCTCCTACCATATCCATTGGAATTGATGAGTGGAAAGAGATAAAAAATATGGGATATGGCGACCCTATGTATAGTGATTATTATCATATTTGAGAGTATTTTGGGGAAGAAATAGACTCTTGTATGGATGAACAATATGAATATATATTAAATGAATATTGGGATATTGAACTTACTACAGGGAATTACCTTCAAATTTGAAAACACATGTTCATTAGGATGGTGGAAGAATATACACAAAATCTTTATTTTTTCTTTTTGGATATTCCTTGTAAGGGATTTATTTTTGTTTTATCCTACTTGATTCTTTCCTTATTTCTTAATTTCTCTATATTTTTTAGTGGTTTGTCTTGGTATGTGGTGTAATGTATTTTGGATTCATGTTAGTTGTAGTCAATGTTTTTGGATTCAAGGTCTAAAGATATCAGTTTTTTATTCAGGGTGTTTACTTTGTTTAGAGAGGAGACCTTCTATAGTACATGACTTTTCCCTGGAGCCTATCTCTATAAGTTTTGGGATATTCTTTATAGGGTGGTTGTGTTTAATTTGATTTTATAATATCATTTTTTATATGTCTTCATCCAAGGGGGTGTGCCAGTTATACATAATGGTGTTGGTATATTTGTGGAGAAATCATTAATGTTTTCACCTTTTAGGAATTTTATTCTATTTATCTTCAATGATTTAGTTTGAGGATGTTTTTTGATGGTATAATGATTTTTAGATTTTTGAGTTTTTAATTTGAATTATAAAAATTTGGATGGATATTTTGATAGAGTTGACTCATTTTATTAAAGATGAGAGTAGTTTGGTTTTGTAGAATATGTTTATGGTTGCATCTATTTGAATGCTTGATTTGTGTAGTTTTATAATTTAATGACTGGGTCCAAATAATGAATGGTATTTTAGATATATGAATTTTTATAGGATTACTATATGATGAATATGTATAAGTTTTACATTTACAGTACCTCATATCCCGTATATTGAATATTTTATAAATTGGTTGATTTACCTCATTTCTTTTGTTTAAGTGTCTTAGAGAGATCATGGATTCATTTTATGTTCATTTTAAGTTGTTTCCTTCATTTAATGTCAGTAGAACTAAGCTGATAAACACATATAGACAACAAAGATTTTCCATATGTGGATTTAAGTCATGTTATACCAATATTAATGGCTATGAAACTCTAACGTATCAGTGTTTCTGAGATACTGGAACACAAGTTTGTCAATGTTTATCTATAAATATTGAGAAGCATGGTGATTTACTGAGAATATTATGGTGGCTCAATTTCTTGAAATCTCTTTCTTTAAGTACTTTGATCCTTATTAGTTCTTTTCTAAATCGGACAAAGACAATACCTCATCACATGAATGTGGTGGTTGGATCATTAGATTATCATCATCATCTTATGATGTCAAATGAACATCCTTCATTTTATAGAGTCTATATGAAAATTATGATGTGCATGTGGTGGTTTACATCTAAAGATGCATATTTTTAAGGAATAAATTTGATAGTCATATATTCCCATTTTTTTTATGGATGAATTATGAGATGAATTTATTGAGATAATATATTTGATTTTGATGATGATTTTTCTATGATGCTTAGAATAAATAGTGATTTTTATTTATCACTTATATGAATTTTAATTTAATGTATGTTTCTAATATATTTCAATTTCTTTATGGTGAAAACCTATTTCAACTCATTCAAACCCTATAAATTGAAATTTCTTTAATAAATTTCTGAGGTGCGTGAATTGGGAAACTAACTCATGTCTTATTTTCATCAAAGTATTTTTACTAACCACTGAAATACTTATCTTTTTCAAAAATTCTAAATAATTATTCCTATGATAATTTCAATATGTTTATTATGATAATGAGTATTATTTGATCAAATAAATTTTCTAAAATTTGAAAAAATTAATTTTTTTATAAGTGTGAAAAATACGATGAAACCGTTTTTAGAAAAATAGAGTTTTCATAAAACATTTCCTTTATTTTCAACTAGTTTTTATTTTCATTTATAATTAATTTTGAACCTATTAATTAATTTTATAAATGTGTAAAACATGAATTTTCATAATTTAGGTAGGCCTATACATACCTAGCATTCCAACAGCTAGGATATTACTATTATATTAGAATAATAATATTAATAGTATATTGTTATTTAGTAAAAATAGTTATTGTGTGTAACCTAATATATCAAGGAAACCAATTTTTTCTTGTAATTTAATCTATCATAGAAATTAAATTTATTATTTTCATAAAAACTACTTCTTTAAATATCTATGAGTAACATTATAGTTCACCTTAAAATGAATTTCACCATCAAAATTCTGTCAGTTTAATACAAAAAATTTAGGATACGTATGAATCATCATATACTCAGGTTCCCATATATCTTCCTTTGTCTAGTGGTTTCCCCACAAAACTATGGATAAGTGATTCGTCTTATTTCATAGAAATTTGAGTCTATATTCTACCAACCTCTCATCATAAGAAAGATCATTCTCCAATGGTATTACCTTTAATTTCAGTATATTTGATCGATCTAGTATGTAATTCCTCTAGAGAGATATATTAAACACGTAATGGACATGATAGATATTTGGTAGGAACACCAAACAGTCAGCTACTATCCCTATACAATCAAAAATTTCGAATGTGCCAACATACCTAGGGCTCAAATTCCATATATTTCTGAATATTTTAACTTTTTTCAAGGGAGAAAGTTACTATAACAGTTACTCACATACTTTAAATTCCAAATCAAATTGATGATGATTATTATAACTTTTTTATTGAATTTTTTCTACCCTTATTTGTTTTAAAATAAATTTAAACTTCTCTACTATTTCCTTAAATTTTTATAGTCCCAATAAATTTCTTTCTCTGACTTTATCCAAGCATGTCAAAGATCCACACTTATTTATATATAGGGGTCATAAGGAGCTATATGTATACATGAGTGCAATCTATTATTGTATGAGATCTAAACTAGAGGACGATGTTGGTCCCATCCACATTTTAAATCCTAATAATTATATCTTTTTTTATAACCTACAGGGTTTGATTTTTTCTATTAGAATGACTATATTTTTTAGGGGAATATGTAGTGTTTATGCTTAATTCAATATCCAGATACTATTAATTACTTTTCCATAATTCTATATTAATTCTCATATCTCGATCAGTTATAATTAAGAGTGGTACACTATGAAATGTTATCTCATACATAATGTATACCCTAGAAATATGATAAAGAGAGAAATATTCTATGATAATGATGATGTTTTTGGGATTTCAATTGTGATCACCTACTACCCATATAAGATTATTCCCTTTAGATATTTTTGGGAGACCAAAGAAAAAATCCATGGTGATGTTATCCAGTTTAAATTCTAGTATCTGTAATGGTTGTAACATCCCCTTAGAATTTTATCTATGACCCTTAAATTGCTAACATACCAAAAACCAAAACACAGACTCTTCAACATCTCTATTTATTCCATCCCAACCAAAATACTTGTTCAAATATCTAGGAATACTTTTAATACTGGGAATAATAGGGAATGAAAACAATGATCATCCTCCAATATATCCTTATTGTAATCTTAAATTTCTGGGACCCATATACGATTCCTATACTATATTATTCTATCACAATCAAGGATAAACTCAAGAAAATTTCTCACATTCTGCTATAACTCCACATCCACCTTCTGTGCCTCTTTAATGTTTAATTAGTTAGATGTTTTAACACTTATATGTGAATGATACTATCTTTCCCCTTCATTCAATATTTCTATATACATCCTTTGAAAATAAAATATATTGAATGTTCTATTATCTTCATCATAGATAATATAGCATGATCCTTTAGGATCAAAGCATATACCACCATGTTTACTTTCTCAGGGTGGTAATTTATTGAGAAATCATAGTATCCAATAAGCTCTAACTAAATTTTCTAGAACATATTATTCTCCTTTTATGTAAATATATATATTAAACATTTACAGTTTTTATATATCTTACACCTATCTGTATAAATATAATCCCATAATATTTTTTATTTAAAAAAACTCCACAACTAACTCTAGTTCACGAGTTAGGTGATTTTGCTCACGGTCCTTAAGAAATAAGTTATGAACATATCCTTATTCACGATAACACATCCCATTCCATTCATAGATGAAACAATATAGATTAAATCCCCTCTCTACTATGGGGTAATGTAAGTACAGGTGAAATGACTAACCTTCTGTTTTATTCCTTGAAATTTTCTTTACATTCATCCATCCAACAGAACAGGGAACTCTTATGAGTTTACTTGGAGAGTTGATTGGATAGACATGATAAATTATCTACAAAACAATGAAAATATCTGGAAGATCCAATAAAACTTCAGATCTTAGTCACCATTGTTCATGTAGTACAATGTTCAATAACTTCCATATTTGATGGATCTTTAGATATACCATCTATTGAGATTATGTGACCAAACAATGAGTCATGTTATATCAAAAATTCAAAAAACATCCATACAAATTATCATTTCTCATGGGTTTTTGTTCAATGATCATGTGATCTTCATTCTCTTCTACTCTTTTTGAATATATAATAATATCATCTATAAAGACTACCAAAAACTAATTAAGGTGATATCTGAAGTCTTTATTCATTAAATCGATAAAGATAGTAGGTGAATTGGTATGAACAAATGGCATCACTATATACTAATAACATCTTTCGTCGACATGTCCTCCTTCTTGATCTAAAATTTATGATATCCAAAATGATGATCAATTTTGGGGAATTATTGAGCTCCTAAAAATTGATCAAACATGCCATCAATATGGGATAGATGATACTTGTTATTGATTATGATCTTGTTCATTTCCCAATAATCAATGAAGAGTCAATTTGATCTATCTCTCTTCTCAACAAATAGGACAAGTGAACCACAAGGTTACACACTTGGCCAAATGAATACATTTTCATGGTTTTTCTGGAGTCTCTCCTTCAATTCCTAAAACTAAATCAAGGACATTCTATAGGGAATCTTGGAAATAAGTGGGGTAATAATTATGAGTTCTATTAAGAAATTAACTTCATTATTTTGTGGATGATTGAGTAAATTTTATAAAAAGACACCAAAATATCCTACATGAAAGTTATAAAATCATTTACAAGTTTTTCAACTTTTTAATTAGAATCAAAACACATACATTGGATGTGATATCCATCAGAAGTTCATATCCATAATTGTGCAGATAGAAATTCATAGGTTTTTTATAATATCAATAGTGTCTTTCCATCCTTGGAAGATTATGTGTGATTAATATATAGGAATGTAATCCGTGCCAAAGAAAACAAAAAATCAAACCAAAGGAAGAATAATATGACTTTCAAGATGCATACTCCCACAAACTTCATCTGGGGAAGAATAATAGACTTGATATGTGATCATCAAATTATTAGGGGTTTTTACTACTAATTCAACATATAATTATTATGGAATCATCTTTATACCCTTCAAAAATTCCTTTAATGGGTAGATCTAAAGTAAAATAACCCATTAACATTTCTAGAGTGGATGGTAAGTTTAAATTTAACCATATCATTATCGTTCCCCTCATCAAACATAGTGATCATATGTGATTTTCAATTGTCTCTTGGATTAAGGGGTTTGTGACATCAATTATCATAATTAACACTCATGTTTTGGAACTTGTTATTATAATATCCAAACCCCTTTTATTGGAAAAACTTAGTTATGGGAGGTGAATTTTGTAGAGATATCTCTATATTTGACTCATTAGCTATATTCTACCCATCACATCAGTATTAAATAGATCAATTGAAAACATTTCAACACAAAAAATATTTAAAAGTCCATTTATGTTTGTTTCCTCCATGTTTCCTTCCACACATCAAGCACGTAGGAATGCTCATCCTCTTCTATACATGGTTTTTAGAGTTTACTTCAAATTCAATCCTTATTTTTTTATCATAACCATGAGATTGATTGGTATATAGAATATTATTTTCTACCATGATTTCACATCATACAGTTTATTAATTACTATGGAAGTATATTACGTATAACTCCTTTTAGAGACATGCATTTAAGACACTAATGAATCAATAAAGCATAATTTTATATTGGATGGTAATAAGGGAAAAATATCTCAAAAGTCTTGAAGATTTTCCTCATTGGTAACAATAGATTAATAATTGTATTAATTTTACATAAGGAATGAAATCTCCATTTTCATATGAATAACACAAGGACAAAAATTATTGAAAAATATTATCCAGAACTCATCCCAAACCATCCATTCAATATCATCTTATTACATTGTACGCATGATAAGAGTCCACCATTGATCTACTTCACCTTCCAAATTATATATGTCCCATATTATTTTCTGATTTTATGAACATTGGTGAATAAAAAATAATTTTTCAATGGAAATGATCTATTTATCATCCACTTGTGGATCAGAATACTCACACAAGAAGGTGAATGTTTCCTTATAAAGGACTTAATAAAATGTTCCCCTTTTTTATCATTTGGAAGTCTAGAATGATTCATAGCTTGATTAAGTCATGTGACCATAGAAACAATATTTTTCATTCCATATCTTAAAATAATTGGTTTCCTAGAAGGAAAATCATTTTTTTTCATATTCTGCATTAGCATAGTCCCTTCAGGTTTGAGTTGTCAAATAAAACTAAAAATCATAGTGTGAGAAACAATAATCATAGTTGGAAAACTAAATATTAAGGAGATATTACTTATAAAATTTTGGTCTATGACACTTTAGGTTTAACCATGGTCATCTATGATCATTATTATTTAAAATAAATCAAAATAGTTCGTAAATTAAATATGGATTAATAGATAAATATCCCCCAGGAGTGTCAAACCAGGTGTGTGGTATGTCCATTATTCATGTACCTAGTAACACTAGGTTCAATCACGACACACCTTTTTCAGAAATATTATTTCTAGGTATATCTATTATAGAACTACATACCCTTGTAGTATAGTGATAAGTATTTGTTTCTAGGTAAACCATATAATCTCTTCCTTACAAAAACTTTTGGATGTTATCGAATGCATAGGCTTATCCTAAGGGTTTTGACTAAAGTGTTTATCATCCTAGTTTTTAATGGTTAACTAAACCTATCATGTGAAAAAAACTATAGTGAACCATGATTTTCATAAATAGATAATGCATTTTAATTGATGCATATTCATTATATTACAAAAAATAGGGTAACTTTTCCTAATAATTTAGTATCTTCAAAAACATGGATACATAAAAAATAAGTTCATATTTGAACTAAACAATTTTCCACTATGTTTTTCATACATATATCCATCTTAGACATATCATATAAAATACCATAAATCTTAACATGGGGGGAGGTAATAAGAATGGTTGAGCTAAAATTCTCAATAAGGGTAAACAAGAGAGATACATGAACATAACATGATCATATGGTATGAGAATATGACAATGAAATTTTAAAATCACACCTTGTATATAAAAGGTGAATATCATGAGTCATGGAATAATTATTAACTATTCATAATAAATTATTAATAAATGAATCAAAACACATTAACCATGAGAAAGTTACATTGTAATAAGACATAAATTTATAGAAAACACAAAAGAATTGAAACAATTATAACAAATCGACCCACTAAGTCATTCATAACACATTAGGATTGGGAAAATAACTAGTATACCTATTTAGAACATGGGATAACCTCCTATTTACCCTCATTTGTGGTCTTGGGATAACCTCACATGTACCATAAGTGCTCATAGAACATTAATTATCACCTAATAAATTTAAGGGAGATATAGGCACCACCCATTATATAATGAAAATCATACATATGTGTACCAAAAGATTATAAAACATTCATCAAATTATAACCCATGAAATGAAATGGGTTTTAGAAACATTTAATCATATCTTAACCTATGTAAATGAAATAGATCCTTTAACAATTTTATCATTTCATTATAGCATAACCCATGGTAAAGGAAAAGGTTTCACAGGAAATTCATCATGGTATAAGTCAAGGAAGAGAAATGGGTTTCATATATATTTCCTCATATCTTAACTTGTAGAAAATAAATAGGTTTCATAGTCCATTAATCATTACATCAATGTAAAATAAATGGAAATGGAATATGTTTCATAAATATCTTATAATAATAAACATAAAGCATTCAGAAAAAGATCAAGATTGATATCCTTTGACCATATCCCTAGTAAATCACATGTAACATCAAATGATGTTATATTATATTGAACATTATTTCAACATATCACATGGAATATTTCATGAGGAAAATAACATTTTGACTAAAAACACTTTTTAAAATAGAAAAAATTAAAAAATCCGTCTATTTAAAAGTAATAAATAAATATCATCTAAAAAAATTTATTAAGGAAATATAATTTACACTTTAAAAAACATTTTAAAACATAAAAAATTTATAAAACTTATTTTATAAAACATGGTCATGGATGAAAAAGGTTTTTCATCTGAAGAGAGAAATATAGTCAGTTTTTTAAGAAAACATATTTGTGATCTCATGAGTACATAAAGAGATGAAAATGAAAGGAAAACTATATTATCATTACATATCTATAGGATAGGAAAATTCATGATAATTTATTATAGTTTTATCATAATATTTCAACATTGGATACTTAGTCATAAACCATCTCGATAAATGATGAGATTGAAACAAAAAATAATTACCACATTGGAAATATTTAAATAATATGACCCATTAAAGAATAAAATCAAATGGATCCTTAAATATTATGAAAATAATTGGGATCATGATATAACATGTTAAAGTGTCAATATATAACCTCATAAAATATGGTAGGTGTATAACATAGCTTATGTCCTAATGAAGTCCAAAAGAGATATAATCTCTTACCATTTTGGTATCTTTTAAATCATAAAAACCGAAAATAAGAGTAACTAAAATGTATATGTAAATCCCCTTAAATATATTCATCATATTGATAATATAAATTCATGTTACATATATACAAAACATAAAATAAACATGCAGTGAATATAGTGTTTGTCTCACACAAAAATAAACGTGAGATGGAAATCCCTTACCTTATGTCTTGAATTTAATAAAAAATATTAGAACCTACTATATATTAAATATATTTAAAATATTAATATATAATAAATCATAAACATTCTTATAATTTCATGTATAATCCCTTTATAACGTTTCAATATCCTTTTGTTAATAAGTCCTTACTAAGATCCTCATTTCTTATTGTTAACTGTTTTGTTTTTCATGATTTATTTTTGTTTGATATATCACGTTCATGTATTTTTATCATCATTAAATCATATAAAAAATGTTAATAAGGTTATAAATATCATATATATTCTTTAAATACATAATTAGAGTCATCAAAAAAAATTTATCGATAAGAAAATGAAATACATTATTCATAGAGATAGTAGGCCGTATATACGCATGAACGCTGCTTCCATTTTTAAGTAGATGGAATGAAATAAAGGTGTATAGTAATTAGGCTTTGCAGAATCATAAATATTTCATATATATTATATATATTAATTATTATTTTTACTTATTACCTTCAATTTAAAAAACAATTGAAAAATTAATCATATCACTTTGCGAGGACATAGCATGCCGCACACACGATCAACATTATCGTATCCCCAAAAAATAGAAAGTAAAAAAATTAATAAGTGAAATTAAATTTTTATAAGAAAAAATATGTTAAAATATCATATATATATATATATATATAGAATACATCCATCATAATAACCAATCTTTAAATGTTTTTATGGAAAACGAATCACGTCGGTTTTGGGACGCGGTAGTCCACCGTACGCACAAGCGACACTATCATTTCACATTTGAGGGAAGAAGAGATGGATATAGGTTGTGAACATAAACTAAAAAAATTCAGTATATAAAATTTACTTATGTTTTTATATAATAATGTTTCAATAAGAATTAAAAGAGGTGTACGAATAAATAACACAAAAATGCTCATTGAAGAACGTTACCTCTTCTTCGGGTAACCTCCTTAGGCTTTCACCAAAAGCCATTCTTAGATAGAATTAATATAAAAATAAAGATTATAGGATGGGAAGAGGGAATTAAGGCGTATATTTTGTCTGGTATTGGCAGAATTGAATGGTTTTTAATGTGGGAAGAGGTGAGGACATGGGTCACCGTTTATAAGTGAGGTGAGCGGAACACATGTATTTTTTGAAAATAAAGAATTACAACCATGTTTTTCTCATGTAACAATTCTAGTAAATGGACCCATTTAAAAAATAAAAAGATATATGGTCGAAATATTAAAATAAAATATAAAATATAAAATAATTTTAGTCATTTTTAACCCTTCTTATTTTATTTTAACCCATAGTAAAGTCAATTTCACCTTAACCACGGTAAACAATTTTTACTAATTAAACTATTAATTATGTTAAAAAAATATGTTGAACTTATTTAAAGATATAAATTATTATTATTATACATTTTTAATTTATTTTTCTAAATTCAACTCATAGAAATGGAAAAATATAATTTAAAATTAAAACCACAGACGCGATGAAAAAGCAGTTTTCAATAGAGACATTTTTAATATGTATAGAATGTTCTAATATAAAATTTAAATATTAATTTTATCCCAAGGAACAAAATAGGATTATAAAATATATTATTGAACTAATTTTACATTTAAATCCATATAAAAACAATTTTTATGTTTTTAAAAACCTTAAAACAAATCATAATTTATAATAAAAACCAGAATTTTTCCGCACTCACAGAAAAATTAATCTTTTTCAAAAGATGCAAAAAAATTCATCCTAATATAATATTTACATTATGACATAAAATTGAAGTTTATTTTATAAAATTATTTTTATATGAGTGAAAATTTTAATTTTAAAGTTATCTCTAAAAACGAGACAAAACAATTTTAAAAAAAACAGTTTTCAGAAAACATTTACTTTAATTATAGTTGGTTTATATTATCCTTTATAATTAATTTAGAATAATTAAATTTGTTATATAAATTTTTAAAAAATTAGTTTCCATAATTTATTTATTCAAATTCATTCTTTCCATATAAATATTTATTTTATGACTATCATATTTAAATAATAATACTAATATTATATTGTTGTTCGGTAAAACTCCATCTTGTGTGTAACACAAGATATCGAAGTAACTAATTGTTATGTGTAAAGAAATTTTTCATAAAAATTAAATATATTTTTTATGAAAATTTATTTTGTAAAATCTTGGGTTTTATATAAACCACCTTTATCCACCCTCTTTCTAATCTATTGTATACTCAAATTATCGCTCGTTCATACATACGAGCTACTGTCTCCACATAGAGATATAATTCATTTTCCATCTCTATATTTCATGGATGTTTATAATAATATGTTTAATATTTTTATAAGATTATTAAGATTTCATTATAATTATTAAATTATAATATCATATCTACCTTCTAGCCAACCAATACATTGGAAAACAACAATGTTCCTCATCCATATGTGTTAATTACCTCCTCCACGAAGCGAGGTGATTCATTTTTCATTTCTTATCTACATGGATAGTAATAAGGATTGATTTGTTGAATATATATTAGTTATATGATTTATATGATATAATAATTATTCTATAAAGGTGAATTGCTATTTAACTTTCTTTTTTTGTGTCTATCAAAAAGTGAACACCACATTCATGCATACGTATGACATGTCATCTCCATGAATGATGTGATTAATTTTTATATATAAACTTTTTTGGATGTATATAAATAAGTATATAAATATATATAATGAATATATATTATATTTATATGATTATTAAAATTATAGAGATTAAGTAATGATGAATAAATTACAAGTACAATAACTACTAAAAAATCCTCATAAAAATGAACAAGATAACACCTAAAAAATGACAATTTTAATACGGGATTATTAATAAAAGGGTGGTGAAATATTATAATTAGATCATATATGTTATTATAATTATTTAAATTGAGATGGTATATAATTATAATAAATTTTATTTTATTATATGGGAGTTTAGAGGGATTTGGAACAAAAACAAGAGTTAAAATGAGTAATTTATTTTTCAATCCTATTTTAATGGTGAATATTTATGATTGAATTTATATTAAGGAAACTATATGATATTTATCTAAAAAATACCTTTAAATTTTATTATCAAATGGTAAAAAAGGAAGAATACTTTTTTTCCTTTGTTTTTCTCTCTCTTTATTAACTCAAGTGATCAAAATAATGTTTTCAAGGAAAAGTAACATTATTTCTCTCATTTGTATAAATTAATTTATCTTCAATATCAATTATTTATAAAAATGTTTTCATGAATATTTTTAATATTTTCTTATGAATTTTTTGAATTCATTTTTACCCATGTTTTAATTTTTCATAAATGGTTGTAATAGAGTCCTCTTATAATTTTCCAAATGATGTATGTTTTTTACTCTTATTCAAAAATGTGAAATGGATGATTTCTTTTAACTTAAACAACATGTACAGAATTACACAAATCCATTATCTATAAATGTTCTGAATATTCCATTGCTAGTTTCCAATATTTTTGTCAAATAATATGTTTTCCATAATATTTGAAAAATCATCAGATTTCAAAAAATTGATTTCAAATTGAGAAGTTTATTTTCACCAATAAAATTTCCAATGATATTTTTTATGAAATTTTATTATATAATAACATCTTTGATGTTACTCATGATTTAATGGGTATAAAATATAATGATATTATCCTCATTATTTCTATGGATGGTTTATGATTATAATGATGAGATATTTCTGAATTGAATTTATTTTCATAGGTTATTCTATGTGGAATTTTTGAAATGTTTATAAAACTTGTTTATTTTCATGTGATATGATGTGTTGGTATGATGGATGTTTAATGATCTTGTGGAACACATATGAGTTGTTGTAATTGTGTAATTGGTGGGATCATAATTATATATTCCTCCAATGAAGTGGTTAAATGTTTATATTTCATGAGATCTATGCTATGCAAGTGAATTTTCTTAATCGACCATGGGATGGAAGTCAATGTAATTGATCCACTATGTAATGCAAGTGTATGTACATGATCCACTATGGGATGTAGGTGGCTATTCTTGATCTGTTGTGATTTGATGGTATCATTTTATAAACTTGACTTATGAAATATTTTCTATACTTTTGATGCTACCACACTTTTACAACATAATGTTATGGTTCATGATTGAATTACGATAATTTATAGCACTTATTATCAATGTATTTTGAAATGATAATTTTTTATTCTATAACTCATATTTATGATTTTTAATAGATTTTTTATGAACATAGTATGTTATTTTCATGATATCATTCACTACTTCCACTACTACAAGTTGTTATTTTTATTTCAAGGATAATCCATTTTAATGGGTTTTGTGGGAACCCTCACAACAAGTCTAATTTAAAGGGAAGAGGAAGTCAAGTACATTGATCATTTAAGCTAGATGGAATACATCTAAGACATATTTGTAATTAGTTCTTCTTCATAAAGCAATTTATTCCCATTATACTTACCTTATGCTTTCATATGACTGTAGATTCATATATCCTATTTCGACCCTTACTAATTATATTAGATCACCCTTTATTATGTTAAATTTACCATAGGTTAAAAACATTGTTTTAAAGAGGGTATGTCTATGAAGGTTACTAAATGGGGAAGTATTTGTGATCTTTCATGTTATAAGAAGATTGTGCATCCTATCTCCAATGACACTAAACCTCTATAGTCTTCAGGCATGTATTTTTTAATTGGATTGAATATTCATATAAAAGGATTTAATATTTATGTGTGAATATAATGCTTATATATATGGGTTATATTAATTCCTAATGATACTAATTTGTATATAACCTCATCAATATTATCATTCCCTAATTCTAATTCCATCATTAATCCATAAATGGATTGTTACAAGTCATGTAATTTATTTTAACTCTTTGAAATTATATACCCTTTAGGTTGTATGATAATGAAAATTTTAACTAACTTTGAACTCAGGAAATTATTTCTAACAACTACTTTCCAAATATAATAATCATGAAAGAATATTATTACATGTGATATTCTGATGGATTTTGGAATTAAATAATTTTGATAAGTTTTAATAATAGTTAATGCCTTATCATTGTACAAAACCTATTATAACAAATCATGCACTACAGGTATTTAATTTACACACCTTTTCTAGGTTTTTCTTAAATAACAATTCAAACCCTAGATTTTTTAAATTAGTAGTTCATATTTTCAAAATACAGACATTATTTTTGTACATAAACTATATTTTAATCTTCATAAATTATTTCCATTTAGTAATATAATTTTTATATAAAACTTATTTTTATATTAGAGGATCATTATCATCCAGTAATAATGTGTCACCTAAATCAGTGGAAATAAAATCATCACTGATAATAAAAACATATCTCTCTAGTTATCTTACTTCCCTTATAGTCCAATGTAGTACTTTTTTATGGGAACTTATTCTTCTCCTACTACCTCTCATGATTTTTCTTCCAGTTCCATCTCTTGGATATCATAGGTATTTAATTCATTGAATTCAACATTTATCTAACTATTTCTATTATAAATGTTTTCCACTTTTATAAATTTAGACTATCTTCCCATAACCACCATTATATATGAATTTTCATAGAGGCAATGCCATTGTGTTTCATTTTAACACCTTTAAATATGAAATTCACGCATTTATATGATATTTTTTATTTGGAATTGTCTTGAAAAATTCCTCACATACTTATACACATATGTGTTCTATATCAGGTTTCATTCCATACTAAAACTCATATGTAATCCTAATTTTTTATTTTGTTGTTAATCAGTTTTTTGTATATGTAATTATCGGTAATTTATGTCCCCAAAAAGATAAATTTCGGGTCACTTTACTCATAAAAATATGTCATTATATAGAAATGAATTATTTATCCTTTAACATAAATCATTATAGGTTGGAATATAAGTATTAGTTTTATGGGAGACTATCTCACAATCTGTTGAGTGATTAATGAATTCTTAGTTAAGATACTCTCCACCACAGTCTCAATTGAGTTTCATAGTTTTCTTACCCACCCCATTCTAAATATCATTATGATATTTATTAAACATTTTAATGGAATATTACATATACCACATTATGTAGATATTTACATATCAACCAAATTAATCATCAAAAGTATGGATGTATGAACAAACACTCCTTTTCTCTATTGGAAATGCATCACATATATCAAAATGAATGAATTCCAGTAGCTCAAAAGCTCTTTCATCTTTCTCAGTGAATGGTGATTTTCAAAAATTTTCTTATAAATTGTTGTTACATAAATCAAGAGTTTTTAAAATAATGGGGTCTTTATTACTTGTTTTAAAGATATTATTTAAATTATTTTCTTTTAGATAACCAAGCGTAGCATAACATAGAGGGGTTATATATCATTCATGCTTGTTTGATATATCATTGATAATTAAAATTATACTATTCAGGTTTAAGTATATACAATACACTACTAAGATGTCTCATACTATAACATACATCATCTTTGTAAAAGAGATGAAAATTATTTAAAAGGATGAAATTAAATCTCATAGTTTCTAAAACCTACATTGTGATAATTTTTTGGTAATCAACATACCAAAGGATATGGTTTCTCTATTCAGATGTTATGAGATTAATTAATGGGGGGAATTTTATAATTTCATTCTCACTATTAACAACACTTTGTGTCTGATTAAATTTCAATAAACATAAAAAATAAACATAGTCTAAATCAATGCATGTTGAGAATATAAAAACAATTACATATATATTTTTTTACAAGGATTAGTTCTTTCATGGTTACCTACTCATTATTATTGTATTTTGGGATTTCCAAATAAAATTTATTTTCACTATAAACACAAGTGAATCCATATATTTCTACCCTGTATGTGGCTTCACACCACTTTTTTCTAGTATCACACCATGCAATGAAGATTCAGAGAGTAGATATAAAAATATTGTAGAGAACATAAAATTAAGGTCCTCTTTAGTGCTCTGTTATATTTAATAAGAACATATGAATATATTTATCAATGATCCGTATGAATATCTAATTTATTCTACTCACACATTAATGAATCCAATATTTTCTATCCCATAATTTCTCAATATAAAAAATGAATGTTCGTGTTCAATATGATTTAGATGATTTAATAATAATCTTTTCTCTAAGTACATTAATTCCTCTAAACTTCATTGATACTCAAGAATACACATAGATTATAATTTACATATATTTGATAGAGAAGTATTTATATGTACCTTGAATTATCATAATTATAAATAATTAAATTAAATTAATTAGAACTCATCACATATGAATTTTTTTCAATAAAAATCATACTAAAAATATCCCTATGATTTCCTTAACTAATTTTACAATGTTCATGCACCGTGATCCCTGATTAACTCACTTTATAAAAATCACATATCTAATTAATTATTTGGAAACATTCCTTTCCTTATTTTCTATCAATTAGCTAAGAATAAAATATTATCATATAAAAATATACAACTCAAAATACCTGAAATTAATTCACAAATGATGCATTTTGAATTTCAAAAATACATATATTTTATTTTAGTATAATTGATTTGAAAATATATTTTTCTCGTCCTATTTAATAGATCACAGCATGATACAAAATATTATGTTAGAAAAACACAACAACTCCAAATTTTACACATTCAAATACACTTCTATAATATTACTTAAACCACCAAATATTGATTATAAACAATTTAAAACATCCAAACATAATCCTACATAAATTATTGAATGAAATTTGTGATATGTTAAAAAAATAATTTGGTTATACTAATAACATATCATAATATATATTATTTAATCACATAAACTATTCTTCATGTCAGGCAGTTGTTAATCTCATCCTCCAGATTGAATGACAAAATTGTGGTGAAATTTGAAGTAGTTAGGACCATCACCATGATTAACAAAATAAAATTTCTTTAGAATACTTATTTTTGGGTTTTTTCATTTTTCACTTTTTCAGAGTTCACCAAGTTATGATCCTTATATAATCCTAAAAGAGCCTTAAGAAATCATCGATGAATACAGTTCTATTAATACTTTCATAGTGTAATTAACCTTACCCAGACATTAATTCATGCACGAAAAGAAAATTTTTATCCATATATATATATCATATAATCCATATAAATTTCCGAATTCATTCTTACATATGTATTTGATAACCATAATAATGTCATTGATTTTTGATACATAGAAATAAATATGTAAAAAATAATCTCCTACTAGAATGATAAAATAGTTTTAAAAAAGGAAAGAACCATTGAAAAATAATTCATCCACTTATGAAACATCCAAAATAATTTTAAAATAAAATTCAAAACATGGTTGATAAGAAATAAAAAAATCCAACATTTCTATAATCTCAAGGGTTTCCACAACCAACCCTTTTATATGTTTTTCATCCTTTTATATCTATTTTATAAAATCCTGATCACTGTTTTCATTTCACAAAGTCATTTATCATTAAATCATATCATACAAAACCTTTATGCATATTACACAAAACCAAATGATAATGTATTATTTTTGAGAGAAATACCTCCATGGGTGATATGAAATATTTGTCCAATTGGTTCAGGTTATCTACCATATGAACTCACCTCAACATTATTCAAAATTAAATTTCATATATCTTGTACCAAAAAATAGATAAATTATAATTGGACACTCTCCCGTTAGAAATATTACCCCCACTTAGAAAAAGAGAAAAATATTGTGTCATTTTATTCTCTCCCTCTTTGAAAACCCAATACAAATCCTTATGATGTGGATATTTTAATACATCCTCAAGTGATAAAAGATGACATAAAATTATGTTACAATCAATGTTAAACAAACCACCCCCTTATAAAATATTTTATTATGATATAGTAATGTACATATTTAATACCAATAAATTCATTTTTATTTTAACATTAGAAATTATTTCCTTGATTAAATAAGCTATGGTGTTGATGTGTTTAGATTTGGAATGTTTCACTAGACTTTGAAAAGATCTATAATATATTGGTGATAACATAATATCACTAACTGCATCCCATTTTGTAGGATAAAATCTTATAGTTCAATCTATATATTGTCCCATACTTTTCATACAAAAATATTATATTATATTAGATGAATATTCAATACATTGCACAATAATACACCCAATATGATCATATATTTTTAGTGTCTTTAGAAACATGGATATGTAAACATGGACAATCATCCCCTCAGTTAAGTATCATTTCCATGACTATCATAGTGGATTGAGTTTACTCCCCATTCCATCATTTCCTACATCAAGGTTCACACCAAATATTATCTTGTTAATAAATTTCTCTTACTGAATTGGGTCCACTCCTCATTGCATTCTTTATTATCTCATGAGATATCCAAATTTAACCAATGAAATGAAGGAACATAATAGACCTACATGACCTTCATTTATAATGTAACCACCCATCCTAGGTTTATAATCAAACCTCTAATTACATAATGAAAACCAAACTTATGTGATCTATAATATCATAAATTATTCAAAATATCATCATATCATAACCAATGGAAATGATATAGTTTTCATAAAAAATTCATAATTGATATCATAAACCATTTGGATAAATAATAATTATGGTAACATTATATTGAATCCCTAATAAATGATATGTATTATCAAAGTTTTCTTATATATAAAAATGAATTTAAGATATTAATGGAACATTTCGCAAGGGAAAATACATTTTTTGTTTGAAAAAATTGATTATAATATAAATTTTTCTAAAATATTATTTAAAAATTTGTCTTCACAAAAAATTGAATCATTTAAATGAATATTTAGATAAAATATTATTCATGATTACGGCTAAATCCAATCATGTGGTTTATACAAAAGAAAAAACTCATTTCACATTTCTTGTAAATATAGAAAAGTGCCACGTTTGGAAAAAAGCAAGGTGATTTTTTATAAAATTTGGTAATGAAAATAAAATGTAGTAAAAAATTAATTTAAAAAACCATTCTATAATAGGAAAAAATTATTAATACATTTTTTTTAAATATGGTCCTGAAAGAAAAGATTCCTGATCAAACGGAAAAAACATTGATTTTCCTTAAATAAAATATTGTTGTATATTTATGAATTAAAAAGATTAAATTGACTAAAAAACATGAAATAAAAAAAAATATAGGATTATTAATTAAATAATAATTAGGGGAGATATATCATCAAAATTTAATATTGTAAAATTTAAGCATAACTAATGCCTTTGAAAATGAGATTGTAACATAAAATCCCTACATCAGGTCCATATTTATTTGTAAGAACTTTAACATCATGTATAATAACTTTAATTTTATTATAATTATATTATAGAACCATAATTATACCTATAAAACTGTACATGGTTTACTTATAACATATTATCAACTATTCATTAACAATATTTAATCATTATCATCATTTCGTGTGTTATGAGCTTCGTTTTTCATGTATGTTTTAGTTCAAAATTTATGGTCCTTGAACTTTTATCATTGTTCATTCATATGAATAATTTTAATTATGATATAATTATCATATATATTAATTATATATATATATATATACAATTCCATTATTATAAAGTGGTGATGAAATATTATTTACATCACTATGTGGAGACTATAGTCTGTATGTATGCATGAGTGAAATTTCCATTTCTTGATACATGGAATGAAATAATGGTAAATATAAATTAAAAATTATATAATAATTATTATATAATAATTATTATATATTATAATTAATTCTGTCAAAAAAACCAACCAAAAATGCTGATATTGAAAAATGAGTCGTATCGCTGCATTGCGGCAGAAGTCCACAAATACATAAGAGCGATACTTTGATCTACCATGGGATTGAAAAGAGGTAGTAAATATTTTTGAAATAATAATAATAAAATTTAATTATATCAATGATAATATAATAATTTTTTTATGGATACAAAATTTTTAGATGAAGTAATATATGAAACAAAATTGAAAGGTCGTGGTTAAGATCTAGACCTCTTCTTTCAGAGACCTAATTTGGATTACCACTTATTCCTTAAATAATTGGTGTTAGGAGAATAACAGACAATATATGAAGAGGGGAACGATTTTAGTAAGGTTTTGGATATGGTATTTACTGATCTATAAGTCTCAAATTTTGTGAATAATGGAGGGGAAGATGTTCCCTTTTATAAGAGAGGGGTGGTACACCCAAGTAATTTCTTAGAATATTTCAATGAATTAAGGTCACCATCACGGTAAGGTGGATCCAAATAGAATTAGATTCAAATTTATTTTAATATAAAGTCAATATGTATTCATAAAATAATAATTTTACTGTTTTAGGTGGAAATCATACCCTTATCTCATGGTTTAACCCATGGTAAACCCATTTTAGCTTTAACCGCAGTAATAAAACTATTCCATTTTTACTATTAACTATGACTAAAAATAAGTTGAAATTTATAAATTATATTTATTAAAATGATTAAAATTATAAAATCTATCTTCCATATTAAACTATAAGTGGTGTGTTTTAATTTTAATTAATCATGCATGTTACAACAAAAACCTGTTTTAGAAAAATGATTTTTATGTATAAAAAGTAATTTACATAAATTCCATGCCTTGTAAAAACTATAAAATTAATGTTAAAATATTATATTGAATATATAATCTATAAATTTTCTTAATAAAATTAATCAATAGAGATTAATTAATTTATTATGATGAAAAAACAATACTTACATAAAAATAGTTTTTTAGAAAAATGGGTTTTTGGCCCAAAAATTAACTTATAAAAAATAAAGTATAATGAAAAATATTATGTAAATATTTATTTTATTTATAATTGAATGATAATTTTGTTAATCTAAGATCAAAGTACATTTACAATAATGTAAATTATTTTTTAATTTTTTGGGTATTTTTCACTATTTAATGAAATATGGTGTTTTTATAAAAATCCAGCTATGTCACCTTAAACTAATTTTTAAAAGTTGATTTTAAAAACGATATTAATTTACTGAAATAAAATTTATAAAAAAATTAGAAATTAATTTTAATTTTTTCATGCATAAATGCGATAGAAATCATTTTGGAAAAAAAACATATTTTTGAAGCATAAAATGACTTTACTAAAAATTCAAAACATATTTATTGTGAATTAATAAATATTTTTTTATTTATAATAACATAAAAAAATAATTTTCATAAAGTGGTTATTACTATTGATACCATCTAATTTTATGACTATGTTATAACAGTTTATTATATCGCAGTTCATATATACTCAGGTGTGCATGCTAGGAAAGGGATCAAATACGTCAAGTTTTATTTCAAAGGAAATTCATATCAAATAGAGTGGTATTACATTATACTCCCCCCCCCCTTTAAGGTAATTTCAACCTTAAATTTACATCACTATGGTATAAAATAATAATGCATATATGCTTTAGAAAATCCTCAAGTTCCCATGTAGCTTTCTCAAATTTTTGATTCCTCCAAAAGAAATTAACCAGGATAGTAGTCTTGTTTTAGATAAATTTATTACTATATTAGTATATTTATATGAGTTTTTACTTATATGAAATATATTGATCCAATGGTATAACCTATTAGTTCAATACATGTGAAGGATTTGGTATGTACTTCATTAGGAGAGATGCATGGAACACATCGCAAACTTGGGATAGGTTTGGTGGGAGTGAAAAGAGATAAGGTACAATCCTTACTCAATAAAAATCCCAAAGGAAAAATATTACTATGGATCAGATTTAACCAATTTTCGAATCTCATAACCCTCTTCCATGGAGAAATTCACAGGGAAACCTTCTCACTAACTTCAAATTCAAAATCCCACCATCGATTGTTAGCATAAATCTTATGTGGAGTATAACATAACTTCATATTATGCTAAATAGATCAAACATTATCTCTCATATCCATAACTATCTTTGGTAACATTTGAGTTACTTCTCTATCTTCATCCCATTGTGGCATAGTTCTAATATAATTTTCATATAAGGCTTCATAATAATCCTTATGAATGCTTTATTGAAATCTATTGTTGTAAGAAAACATTACTATAGGAAGGTGTTGATACTAATCACCTTTTAAATCATGAGAATAAGATCTTAACCTATCCTCTATTGTTAAAATTTTCATATTATATTTCAAATATTTCTAATGATGATAAGAAAAACTGAAACAAAACTTTATATCTTGAGCTTGTTGAATATTTTTCTTGAACATCAAGGTAGACCTTAGATACATACCATATAAAATAGAATGTGGTACCAAATTTAACATTAAAAATTCCTAAACATATATCCTATAAATCTAATCAAGAGGTAAATATTTTTAATAGAAATTATGTTAATTGACTTTATAAGAGAATCGATTACATCCAAAATATCGTTATGAACTTTATATGATTTAGGGAGTTAAATGAGTAAATCCATGGTGTTGTTTCACCTTTTCCATTATGGTATGGGTATTGATAATAAAATCCATTTACATTTATTTCTCTCAACCAGAACATAATGACATACTAAGAACTAAGGTACATAAACCTCAAAATATCTCTTCATGTTCTCCCATAAGAAATAATATTAGATCTATATACATCTTTTTACTTATATAAAGAATATATTATGAGGATATATGATATTCTTACAATAGTTACTACTTATGGTTTTATGTTTATATGAAACATACTTGATTCCTAAACATTATCATTCCTTTAAAATCAAGGTGGATCTCTAAAACATTTATCACTTTTTTTTACCTCTACTTCCTCTTTCATTGAAAAATTAAAAATCCCATGGATATATAGTCAAAAAATCATTTGATCATGATAATATTTATCCCAATCAATATTAAATGGTTAGTCCTTTGAAAATATATAAATATTAGTTATTTCTTTATCCTCATCATAAATAAACGGGAATAATCATTATCTAAAACAATCTTCCACATTGTTTTCATTAGTGGTGGTATTGTATTGAGCTTTCACAAAATTTAATTAACTCAAACCATCTTATTTGACTCATATTATACTCTTATTGGGTGAATATATACTTAAATATTTTATTATTGGTATATATTTCACCTTTCTCTACAAAGATAACGCTTCCATATTTTTTATGAAAATATTACTGGTTCTAAATTTAAATCATGAGTAGGAAAATTATTCTCATGAACCTTCAATTGGTGTAAGGCATAGGATATCACCATACCATTCATCCTAAGAACACAACTTAGAATATGGGGAAATTTGATGAATTGGGTTTGGAATGTTGGTGGGGTGTGTGTTGGTTTCATTTTTGAGGGTTCTCACTCAATAAAAAAATGCTACTTTATAAATAAAAATATTGACTTGGGAATAATAGGAACACATAATAGCCAAATCTTCTATGAATAACTATAAATCAAAAACCCTTATTTATTATATTTTAGTGTGATAATAGGCACACTGACTAACATTCCATTCAGTTCCCTGACATTTTTTTCACATCCATCATTCCAAAGGAACTTAACCACTACTATTTTAAGTTGGTGAGTGAATTAGATAGACCTGTGAAATCATTCACAGACCATTGATAATATATGTCCAATCCATGAAAAATACACTTTCTAGTCATAGTGATTGGTCATCTCTAATTATTAATTACTCTTTTACTTGATGGATCCATTTATATACCCTCTATTCAAGTTATAAGACTCAAATGAAAGCATTTATATATCCAAAAATTATAATTTCTGAAATTTTCGTACAAATAATCCTTCCTTAGGGTATTCTGTAAAATCCGCAAGTGATATTCATTCTCTTCCATGATCTTAGAATATATAATACTATTTTGATTCAAGATTGCCACAAACTATTTAGGGCACTCTATAAAGATTCAATCTATTAAATCGATAAATATAGTAGGGGAACTAGTATACAAATATATCATCACATTAAATTCATAATTTTGATGCTTCGAATATAATGTTGTCTTTGAAATTTCTTCAACTAATAGTATCTGTACTAAATATTAATAATAGGAAAATATTGATCTATTCATAATTAATCAAATAAGTCAGCAATATAGGTTAGGGAATAATTATTCTTGATAATGATCATTTTATTTTCCCAATGATCAATATAGAGTCACAATGATTAATATTTATTCTCAATAGAATGTAAAAGTTCTACCCTTTTGGATGCACTTGTCCAAATGAACCCCTATCAAGATTATATGGGATTTTATTTTCAATTCCCACAAATAAATTGGGGTAATTCTATTGATGTATTCAAAATATGTTTACCACTTGGTTTGAGTTCTTTTGAGAAACTAACTTTTTGATTTGGAGTAATTATAGAAACATATTATAGAAAGGAATCAGAAAACTCTCATACAATATGCATATAATTGATTTTGAGTTTCTTCACATACTTCAATGAAAAATATCAACTATTAATAATAATAATGACTAATGAATTGGATATAATATCTATTTTAAGTTCACATTAATCCTTTCACTAGCTATCAGTCATAGTTTGGTTTCTAATATTAAATATGAGTTCCATTCCTCAACAATTTATATGGTATTTATAAAAATAAATCCAACAAAAACTTAAAATGAAACCAAGTTGAACTAGAGTAAGAATAAAAATATTTTTAGGAAGAACATTCCTGAAAACATCATATAGGGATGTTTCATAGAGATGAGATGTAATAATTATACCATTATTATTTCTAACTGCTATTTAAACAACTATTCACTATGGTAATTATGTTATAGCCTTATAAAATAATTCATATATAAAAAGTGCGTAGATCTAGAATCAGATAAAACATTAACAGTTATATAGTGGATAGTAAGTGTGTCATTCACCCCTTTATTATCTCACCCAAAATTGAAATTAGTGTTCACATGATATTTCCCATCATTTCTATCATCAACTAGACCAAACACCCAATACCCTGAAACCCTTTCCAACACTAACATGGCATGAAGGTCATTCCCAATCCCCATAGGCAGGCGACTAGATCCTGACATCAGAAAATATGAAGGTGGGAGTGAATTTTTCTAGAACCAAAGGGAAGAAAGAAAAAATATTAGTATGCTCAAAGGAAGACTCCACAGGTAGAGTAGTACCAGAGGACAAATAGGTAAATCAGAAACCAAAAACTATATCATCAAGTACCAAAAAATAAGTTAAACAAGCCATGTCCCCACATACATGACACTCCAATTCCAACGATCAATAAGAACATCCACCTCTATGTGGTTCCTTCCATTTTGGTGATCCTTAGGGAAGGAAATCTACAAATGATCGACGGAAAATTTAGGGTGTGAGATAAAATAAAAGTAAGGTTCTAAAAATTATTCCATATAATATGCGACAATAATTAACTAAATAATGACTTTAATTTTATATAAAATAAGCCTGTAAATATAAGAGCGTATATAATACAAATCGTTATTTCTATTTTTATTTATGGAAACATTTAAAATTATGGAGTGATAAACATTTTATATATAAAATTATACATATATTCACAAGTAATGTGTATAGAATTTGTAGAGACCTAGTTTTTTTATTGTAATACTTCGAAATATTTCTACATATATTTCCATAGCTAGACGTTGAAACGACGTGAAATTCCAAGGCCCGGTGTGCCCAGAAAACATTATTCAAAAATATGAAGTGTTTTTGTACTATTCACACCATGGAAATAAGATATATCTTAAATGGTTGACCATATCATAAATCTGAGACTATGTTTCGGTCAAGAACACAGTTTTTACCCTAGGCGTGACATAAAGTATGTCAATGCGGGATGTTCGGACCACTCGCTCATTAGCGGTAATTAAATGGATGAATTAATTTATAAACTCATTAATTTAACAGATCTAACCCAAATAACTCTAAAATGACAACCCAGATTGGATATTTGAGTCCACAATTGAGTTCAGAGGGTGTCGTTTACCATAGAAGGGGTATAATCCTTGTCGACGTAGGGCCCCTGTGAGAAAAGTCACCCAGGGGAAAATCATCATTTTGTAATAACCACTTAGTGATTTTTATCCCTGGAATTATTTTCAAATAACATTCGAGCAAAGTCTCATAATGGAAATCCAATACTTTCATTGAGTTTAAAATGGAGAGTTTTACCTAGGCATGATATAAAATGAGAGGTCACGACAATTTTGGATTCCGCACTAAGAGGGTTTTTCAATAAATAGAAAAACCGAGTTTGGAGTTAGGGAGTTCCCTTTTCTCTCTCTCTCTCTCTCTCTATCCCTCTCTCTACCATTATTCAGTGTTATTTGCCGATTCGAGGAGATAACTCTAGCAGATCGAATCAGGATCACAGTGAAGTTTTCGTCAATGACGAATGGATCCAATGAGGTAGGATCTTGTTAATTTTTCACATCCCCAAAATGAATTGCTCAGTTTTTCTTCATTTTATTTATTTAAATTATATAATTTCGGAATTTGTAAAATTTCCAAATGAACAGAGCCATCGTACGAGCCCCATTTCAAATCCCATGTTTGACACGTTCTTTTTAGTTCTTCGTCTGAATTTTCGGATGCGGAAAAACATCAATGGATCATTGATCGGGGGTAGGCATTATGAAGGATCCCAAATCCACCTTTAGATTTGAAATCAGGCCGCCTGAGTGGTTGTGGTCACTGATGGAAGCCCCGGCTCCGACTAGGGATGTGGCCGGAGGTCGGGGCGGTACGACGTTGGAACCGGTCAGAGGTTGCGGCGGAGTGCGGTGGCCACAAGGATTGCACGATAGAGCACCCGAAGCGGTGATTGAACATGGTGCGGTGCCGGGTGTCCTAGACTTCGAAGGAACAATCTCGGTTGAGCCGGTGTGGCGATCATGACAACGGCGGTGCAGGACTCCGGTAGGCGGCGCGAGGAGGCCGGAGAACGAGGGAGCTGGCGGCGTGGGGTTAGCACGGCGAGCGGCGAGCTGGGAGATCTGGGCAGCAGCGGAGTAGGCCGGTCAGGCGTCGACCAAGAAGGTTGGGAGGTGAAACTAGTGAGCTTGAGGCAG
Source organism: Viscum album (assembly GCA_963277665.1). Classification (NCBI taxonomy): domain Eukaryota; kingdom Viridiplantae; phylum Streptophyta; class Magnoliopsida; order Santalales; family Viscaceae; genus Viscum; species Viscum album. Next base: position 1,868,459,232 of record OY728129.1, on the reverse strand, counting down.
GCAGAGCTGGTGAGCTCTGGCTTCCGACATCAGGTAGCGATCTTGAGGCACTGACCTCGGGCGAGGTGCGTAGTAGACAAGGACTTATGCCCCATGGGTCTTGCTTGTGCTGTGTGCAGACAGAGACCGGCCTCACGACCATTCTGAGTTGGAGAACCAAACCCGCATGTCCAGTGGTGTCGGCATGGGTCGTGACTTGTAGGTCGCGGAAAGCTGGGTCAGACCTGCGGTCGGGCCGTCGGCCAGTAGTCTGGACCGGCCCAGTTGGACCCCTTCATGTTCAAAGGGGAACAACTTCTAAATGATGTGTTCGTTCGACGCACCGTCTGTGGCCACGGGTCCCTCTCATTGAGACGGACATTTTTAACGGGGTTTTAAGGATTTTAGTTCTTTGCTCAAAGGTGGGTGACTCAGAATGCATTAATTTAATTATAATGAATTATTATTAAAGATTGCATCAGACTTATCTCACGAACCGGACGTCCGTTGGACCCGTTGTGACCCTGGAGATGAGGTGGTCCTTCCAAAGTTGGTTTTTGACCTTTTTGGTTTGGTTTTGTCGCTCGGTTGTTCGAAATTCTTAATGTGATTAATTAATTAATTAATTATTCTTTCATCTGACCTAACTCCCGTTTGGGATGTCCAATTGATGCGCCGTTAGCAGTAGCATGATCCATATCCTCATGCAGAATTTTTGAGACACTCTCTGAAGTGTTCAGGTTGGAGACAAGGTGTTGGCCCCATAGGTCTTGGTTCACATGTTTTATAGTGAAATGAAACCTTTTCCCCCTACATCCATTTGGGGTGTTTGATTACTTTTTTTTGACTGTTTTTCTGTGAGTATTTCAATGGTACAATCCTCCCTCCAAAATTTGGGGCTGAGGAGTGCCCCCCCCCCCCCCCGAGGTGGCTTTCGGGTGAAATGAAACTTTTTCAAACTCTTGATTCATATGTCTGTTCGGGGAAAATGAATATCTAATTCGGTGTGTTTTTCAGTAGGTATCTCAATGGTATGATCAGCATGACAGGTTTCAAGATCGAGGTGCAGGCCCCACGGGGTGTCGTTTGCGTATGATGCTAGGAGATGCAACGTCTACATCATGAGTCCATTTCAGATGGGTGAGTAGTCGATCATGAATGTTTTTTCACAAGGATCGTAACAGTGTGATATGTTTGAATGTGCAGAGCCTTATTCACAATCTCATATTAAATATAGAAACATGAAAGGAATATCAGTGGAAAATACTTTTCACGTGTTTGAAGATAATCCAAGGAATAGGTTATCTCTGACTCTTGTGAGAGTGGAGAAGATGTATGAAAAGATACTGTAGAGACCCATAGCTTGACGTACATGGAAATTACATTACTTTTGCGGAATACTTAATACATAACAAAAAAAGACACACAAGGATCTTAATAGTTTAGTGTCTTTGTAAACTCGGAATATAAACCACTAATCTTGTTGAAAGATCTTCAACATCTACCATAACGATCATCCCCTTTTTGTTTCCTTACCTAAAACCTTTCTTTATTTCCTGGGGAAAATAAAACATAAAAAGGGTGATCTCAAATGCTCAGTAAGGGAAAACATAGAGAACATAAAACAATCCATAAAAATTTGAAAGCAAAAACATGAACATGAAATCTAAACATTAAAACCTTGAGCAAAGACATAAATCTTGGAAGTACGTAAGTCATATATCATAAAGGAACATAAATAATGATAAAATATCAAGGAGGTAAAACATTTAATTGTGGAAACCATTAAGCACATGTTATGATTTCCATAGTATCCAGGGCATTGCTGCCAAGACCATCTTAGTGGACAAAGTCCCTTTCTGAATCGAGTTCACTCCTCGTTTCAGTCCTGTAACACTGAACCGGATTAACATACCGTTCCATCCATGTCTATCTCATTAGATATAAATATTTACCCAATGCATTGGAGGGAGATACAGGTCCCACCCATCTCATAATGAAATCATTCTTACTTGTGCCAGAAAATAAACTTAAAACATTCATCATAACCCAAAGAATAAAATGGGTTTCATAAACATCATCCCATCATCACATAATCCATATAAAGCAAATGGATATTTCATCATAAGAAAAGCAAAACCATGTAAATCATAGAGACATTAAACTTGAAACATACACATATGAAATAATGTCATCTTAGATGGAAAATGGTTTTGATAAAACACTTGAAATTAATTCTTGAGGAAAATATCCTTTCTTCTTCAAAATCAATCTCTTTCCACAAAATGTCATGAAATTTTAAAAGAAAAGTATTTTGTTGAAAATAGTCATGAAATCTTTTGGAGGAATCTTCATGAAAATAAGGCTTTATAAAACTGTAAAAATCCATTTGTGTCGTATAAGTTAAAAAAAATATTCTTCTCGTACTATTGCCGAAAAAGTCAAAATTACCTTGTAACGTAAACAAAAGAAAGATTCCTTACATACCATGTAGTAAAAGCCAAAAATGGGTAAAAAGGACTTTAAACATACATGAAAACACTTTTATTAAACATGGACATGGATGATAGAAATAACCCCAATAAATACTTACGAATAAGCAATCTCAGATAAAAATGAGATTTGTAAAATTATCCCTTACCTTAGGTCTGATATGCTTTGTATGGATCTGAACCTCCTATATAATGATTTAAATAATGTCATTGACTTATTACAGAATCATATTCATTGTTATGATATCATATATGGTTCACTTATGACTTTATATTAGCCATTATTTTGTAAATTAATGTTAAAGTAGCATTTTGGGTAAAATCGTTTCATTTTTCATTCGTGTTTTAACTTGTAATTATTCATATGATTACTTAGATCATGGTTACTTAAATCCAGAATGTAAAACATGATTTATATATAATATATATTCAGAATATACATAAATATAATATATCGATAAATGGAACGAAATACATTGTTCATGGAGATGGTAGGTCGTACGTACGCATGAACGATGTTTTCGTTTCCTTATTGAATTGAATGTAATTAAGTAGATGAAATACATATATATATATACATAAATCCAGTATCATTATTATGTCATATATTTCATCATTACCTATTATATATACTTTATAATCATTCATGAATGGTTAATCATTGAGAATGAATCTCATCGCGTCGTGGAGACGGTATTCTGTACGTACGCACGAGCGATGATATCATTCCCATGATCGTCGAATTGTATTAAAGTGTATGTATAATATTAAAGAATCAATATCACATTAAAATAATCATATATATTCATTACTTTAACCATTATACCCATCCAAGTAAGGTGGTGGTGGAAAATAGATTACACCACGGCGTGGAGATGATATTCCGTACGTACGCACACGCGGTGATTTTGTTTTCCGTAGGATGGATAGATGGTGAAATAGGGTTGTTTCATACTTATAATAACATATCCGTATATAAGTGATACTTATGCTATTATTTCATAATAAAACAACTAAAGAAGAATAAGTATAAGAAGAAATAAAGTTGAAAGAATCGGTAACAGATATTACCTCTTCTTTCGACACGCCTTTTTGAAACCTCCTCTTAGGGCACTAAGATGGGTCTTTGAAGAAGACAAGAACCTCTAAGATGTTTCTAGGGAAGTGGAGAAGTGAAATGGACAGGTTTGTTCCGAGCATGAAGGCTCAAAATGGTGTGAGAAAGAGAGGGAGGAGGTTCCCTTTTATAAGGGAGGAGAGGGGCACCTTTGGAATTCTTAAAAATATTAATTTATAATAAATATAACCCCACTTAAAAACCTCCAAAAATGACTCATATTCGAAGATAAGATGATATAGAGTTGTAATCTCATCAACCAATCAAATTTAGACATGTTTGGATCTTATTTTAAACCTTATCATTTTCATTTATCCTTATTTAATCTATTTAAGTTTATTTGTGGTAATAAACTTCTAAATTTTAAATTATAAAAAATAATTACTTATTTATTGTGAATATTCCATAATTGGTTACTTTATAACATTATAGACCATATAAATTTAAATTTATAATTTTTAAATATTTTTGTGATTTTTAAACAATTTTATAATGTGTTATTTTTATAAAATGACAATAGTGTCAATTTTGACACTATTCATTTATTTGAATTTAAATAACATATATACAGAGGATATGTTAGAAATAAAAGCTTTAATAGATTAATAAAAGGTCATATGTATCTATAAAATTAGTGGATAACATTAAATAGTCCATATAATATTTATTTTATTATTTTTAAAACCATTTATTTGGTTTATCTCTTAATAAAATAATCACTACAACATTTTTGTATAATTAATCAATATACTTATTTTTGCATAAAAATTAAAAATAAAATCCTATTATGAAGATAAATCTATTAAATTTCACAATAATACTTTTACTCGAATTTATAATCTTAAAATAACAATAGTTAAATTTTTATATTTATTAAATTATGAAGGTGAAAACTTTGGCATCATTTAAAATAAAATAATATAAGTGTCGTAATCACTTTTATAAGGCTCCAAACGGTTATATATTAGGTCATTGGATGGTTAATGTGTATATATACACTACCAATAAGGTTTGTTCAGGTTTTGGGGCCTTTTAATTGGTATTATTATTTCAATAAAAACCATATTACTGATTCTTCACTTAATAAATAATTTCTGCATCATTAATGTATCACCATTAATGGAAATTATTTAATCCCTAAAAATTATAAATAAACTATCATGATGTAGATAATTTTATTATATTTCTGTAGAGTATTCATGTTCGATGTTTTATGATGTTTATCACTAAATTAAAATTGTTATACTTATAAGATTTAAGAGAGTGACATGTTGTCACTTTCTTTGGTTTTAATAATAATTAAATTATTTTCAGAGTCAAAAGACCATAAAATGAATCTAATCCGACCCTTAAGTGATATGGATCTACTTTTATCCATCCAATATAATTTTTTCATGTGTTAGGGTAATTTTATAATATTATATTTACCCTTAATTACCCGATTTACCTTTAACTATGGTAAATAAAATTTACCGTAGTTACTATTCATAATTCCCAAAAATAAAAAGTAACTTATTAATATAATTTGGACCCACTAATTACAAATATGTAATCCATATTTCCAAATTAAATACACAAAATCTGCAGAAATTAAATTAAAATTAATCTCATTGTCGAATGAAAACGGGTGTTTGTTTAAAACATTGCAAAAGATAGAATTGATTTAACCTACGAATTCAATGTAAAATAAATGCTAATGAAATAAATTATATTAAATGGTAAAAATATATTATATTTATACTTTAAAACCATTCAATATTATAATTTAACCATATAAATTATTACGATGAAAGAAGTTGTTTTTAATTAAAATATAGCATGTTTTTACAATTCATTAAAATATGAAAGTTATCGGAAAAATATAAAAACTTTATCCAATGTAAATTTTTATATCCTGATTCAAAATAAGAATTTTATTTTGTCAAATTGAAATTATAAACATGTCAAAAACTAGATTTAAAGTGGGTGCGCCATCAAAAGGCGGCAAAACTGCATTTTTTGAAAAATACTTATTTTACCTGAAAATTTTATTTTGTTCTTATACCATGTTCAAGAAAATGTGTAAGATGAATAATAAAGTTATAAAATTAAAAATTTAGTTAATACTATTCATAACGTCTAGTTCATAATAATATTATAATAATATATCGTTGTTTAGTAAAACTCGGTATTGCGTACAACACACGCTATCGAATAAGGTCGCGATTGCGTGTAATGCAAGCCAAGTCAGGGTTGAGTATAGTGAAAGACACCTTTGTTGTTTTGTTATAACAGAATTCAACCATTTTTTTCATTTATACATCGAATATATATATATATATATATATATATATATATACTTGATGTTGCAGCGAATGACTATTATCAAACGAACTTAAAATTGTGTGTAACACAATCTAAGAATAGTGTTGCGTATACTGCAAGCTAATACGGTGTTGCATATATTGCAAGATAATCTTGGTGTAGCGTACAATAGAATATATGAATGAAATTAAAACGAATATATCTTATAAAATATCGGGTTATTACATTCTACCCCCCTTAAAATGAATTTCGCCCTCGAAATTGGTCGGGGTTATAAATGGTTTTCTACTTGAAAGTTTATTTAATTGAAACCCACATCATAAAAAGGAATACCAAAACTTAAGTTTAAAAACTAAAGTATGAAACTTAACGGTTACCTAAATTAACTCATCACTGGGTTTCCACGTAGGAGAAGATAGGTGAAAATATGGATATGGAAGATAAATCAAACCATCATGTTCTGATAGAGAGTGGTAGAGAACATGGCTATGGAAAATCCAACAATCACAAAGCCATAGATTTGTGATGATCTAAGGTACCATCTGATCCATCGGATATAAGGTCACTAAGACAACATTTTTGGTTTTCAAGATCATTTCCCTAAAGTTGATGAATTAAAAGAAATACTTACATGATTTTGGTACAATCTCACTATTTTTCGTGAATTGAACAATTTCCACTTCATCCCTTAATGAAATGAAGTTGAATTTTTTATTCTTGATGTGTTAGCGGATCATGTGATAGAATGATGGGTCATTCCATCTGTTTCAAACAAAAGGTTATAAAAAGTTATAAGTCCATCATATGGTTAGATTAATCATATATGGTTCCAAAAATGAACTTAGACTTCATATAGCATACCGCTTAATAAAATAAAACTAGTTTCTATTGACCAGGGACTTCCTGTAGGCTAGTGGTAGGAGATAAAGGCCAATCACACTTCAGTTGTGGGTTCGATTCCCACAGCCTTGTCCGACGCGATGGGTTGTCGCCAGTCCTGCAGGTTGTCCTTTTTCTAAAACTAAATTACTATAACATCCCATCAATAATATCAAAAAAAGTTATATCCTTTAACAATACTAACTTATGTCCAACATAATCCATTCCAATTTTTAGGCTTATCTAAAATACTTTGGTCCAAGCTCATAGTATAAAGAAAATAATTACTTGAAATGTCATCAACCAAGCATGTGAATACCATCATTTATCCCCCATATATATTGTTGGTCACATTCCAATCATGTGAATACCTTAATCATGTATTCTCTTGAAAAAGGAATACCCATTAAACCTTAGTGAAAATATGAATGTTGTCAAAAGTTAACTCTTTCCACATACCAAAATCCAAAAATTCTATATACTCAAGCCATGATATAACCTTCTCCTTATATCAGTCATGAGCTCATGAATACTATCAAACATTTAATTTTTTCCTTATCCCCATCATTATGCGCATATCATCTACATTCCAAAAATATCTGAATAAACTTTCATGGATAATGGTACCATTAATCATACACTTTCAAAACTCAAGGAAAGACAACAGTGTAACAATCCTTAGATGTCTCTTTATTCTATAGTACCAGAAAATTACTTATACAAAATTACACTTGATAAACATGTAATCATTCCACTACCTTCTTAAACCATTGACTGAGCTTCAACAATTCTTTCATCTCAAATATCATCTATAGTCTATTCATCATCATCAACATAAATACTACCCATACGATCGTACTGATTCTCTTCATGAGACTTTCCCTTAGGGCATTGGTTTGCATAATGCTCGTACATTCCACATTTAAAACATTTAACCATTGTTGATGTCGTAGCAATACCATTATCCTCATCCATGGTGTTAACGGAACCTTTTCCTTTGCACTTACTAGATTTGTGTCCTTCTTTTCTACACCCAAAGCATCTTCAGGTTCCCTTGAAACAATCTCTCTGATTCCTCTTCCCACATGATTTACATGAGGGAAATTGAACTTTCTTTCCTCTATGATCATCATGAAACTCCATCTTTCTCTTATTATCTGAGTCGGGAAACTTACCAAAGTTGATATTATTGATCATATTATGAGATTGCTGACTAGGAATAATAACGATGTTTGGACTTCCAAATTCCATTTCATTTGGTTTTTCATGAAGAATATCATTCCATTGTCCGTCATATCCTCCATTATTACAAATCTTCCTGTTTCCATCCATTTTCTAAAACCCAAAATCAATAGTGTGAGGAAAAAATCATGCTAGGGAAAACAACATATTAAAGGGGGATCACCCTCAATATCTAACATCTTAGGTTAAATTCTAAGATTGTTACTGTAGTTCTAGGACTATATCTTATACGTATACTTATCCTTAGGGACATCCCTAGACATACCTTAAAAATATCTCTAGGGATCTCACTAACATTTTTGTATCCTAGTTTCCAAAGGTTGACTAAACCTTTCCTCTGATACCAACTGTAGAGACCCATAGCTTGACGTACATGGAAATTACATTACTTTTTCAGAATACTTAATACATAACAAAAAAAGACACACAAGGATCATAATAGTTTAGTGTCTTTGGAAACTCGGAATATAAACCACTAATCATATTGAAAGATCTTCAACATCTCCCATAGCAATCTTCCCCTTGTTGTTTCCTTACCTAAAACCATTCTTTATTTCCTGGGGAAAATAAAACATGAAAAGGGTGAGCTCAAATGCTCAGTAAGGGAAAACATAGAGAACATAAAACAATCCATAAACATTTGAAAGCAAAAACTTGAACATGAAATCTAAAGATTAAAACCTTGAGCAAAGACATAAATCTGGGAAGTACGTAAGGAATATATCATAAAAGAACATCAATCATGATAAAATATCATGGTAATAAAACATGTAATTGTGTCAAACATTAAGCACATGTTATGATTTCCATAGTAGCCAGGGCATTGCTGCCAAGACCATCTTAGTGGACAAAGTCCCTTTCTGAATCGAGTTCACTCCTCGTTTCAGTCCTGTAACACTGAACCAGATTAACATACCATTCCATCCATGTCCATCTCATGAGATATAAATCTTTACCCAATGCATTGGAGGGAGATATAGGTCCCACCCATCTCATAATAAAATCATTCTTACTTGTGCCACAAAATAAAATTAAAACATTCATCATAACCCAAATAATAAAATGGGTTTCATAAACATCATCCCATCATCACATAATCCATATAAAACAAATGGATATTTCATCATAAGAAAAGTGAAACCATGTAAATCATAGAGACATTAAACATGAAACATACACATATGAAATAATGTCATCTTAGATGAAAATGGTTTTGATAAAACACTTGAAATGAATTCTTGAGGAAAATATCATTTCTTCTTCAAAATCAATCTCTTTCCACAAAATGTCGTGCAATTTTAAAAGAAAAGGATTTTTTTGAAAATATTCATGAAATATTTTGGAGGATGCTTCATGAAAATAAGGCTTTATAAAACCGTAAAAATCCATTTGTGTCGTATAAGTTAAAAAAACATTCTTCTCGTACTTTTGCCGGAAAAGTCAAAATTACCTCGTAACGTAAACAAAAGAAAGATTCCTTACATACCATGTAGTAAAAGTCAAAAATGGGAAAAAGGAATTTAAACATACATGAAAAAACTTTTATAAAACATGGACATGGATGATAGAAATAACCCCAGTAAATACTTACGAATAAGCAATCTCGGATAAAAATGAGATTTGAAAAATTATCCCTTACCTTAGGTATGATATGCTTTGTATGGATCCAAAACTCTGTATAATGATTTAAATAATGTCATTGACTTATTACCGAATCATATTCATTGTTATGATATCATATATGGTTCACTTATGACTTTATATTACCCATTCTTTTGTAAATTAATGTTAAAGTAGCGTTTTGGGTAAAATCGTTTCATTTGTCGTTCGTGTTTTAACTTGTAATTATTCATATGATTACTTAGATCATGTTTAATTACATCCAGAATGTAAAACATTATTTATATATAATATATATTCAGAATATACATATATATAATAGATCGATAAATGGAAAGAAATACACCGTTCATGGAGACGGTAGGCCGTACATACGCATGAATGATGTTTTCGTTTCCTTATTGAATTGAATGGAATTAAGTAGATGACATAAATATATATATATACATAAATACAGTATTATTATTATGTCATATAATTCATTATTGCCTATTATATATACTTTATAATCATTCATGAATGGTTAATCATTGACAATGAATCTCATCGCGTCGTGGAGACGGTATTCCGTACGTACGCACGAGCGATGATATCATTCCCATGATCTTTGAATTGTATTAAAGTGTATGTATAATATTAAAGAATCAATATCACTTTAAAATAATCATATATATTCATTACTTTCACAATTATACCCATCCAAGTAAGGTGGTGGTGGAAAATAGATTACACCACGGCGTGGAGACGGTATTCCGTACGTACGAACGCGCGGTGATTTCATTTTCCGTAGGATGGATAGATGGTGAAATAGGTTTGTTTCATACTTATAATAAAATATAAGTATATGAGTGATACATATTTTATTACTTCATAATGAAACAACTAAAGAAGAAGAAGTAGAAGAAGAAATAAAGTTGAAAGAATCGGTAACAGATATTACCTCTTCTTTCGACACGCCTTTTTAAAACCTCCTCTTAGGGCACTAAGATTGGTCATTGAAGAAGACCAGAACCTCTAGGATGCTTCTAGGGAAGTGTAGAAGTGAAATGGTCAGGGTTTGGCCGAGCTTGAAGGCTCAAAATGGTGTGAGGAAGAGAGGGAGGAGGTGCCCTTTTATAAGGGAGGAGAGGGGCACCTTTGGAATTCTTAAAAATATTAATTTATAATAAATCTAACCCCACTTAAAAACCTCAAAAAATGACTCATATTCGAAGATAAGATGATATAGGGTTGTAATCGCATCAACCAATAAAATTTAGACATGTTTGGATCTTATTTTAAACCTTATCATTTTGATTTATCCTTATTTAATCTATTTAATTTTATTTGTGGTAATAAAATTCTAAATTTTAAATTATAACAAATAATTAATTATTTTTTGTGAATATTCCATAATTGGTTACTTTATAACATTATAGACCATATAAATTTAAATTTATAATTTTTAAATATTTTTGTGATTTTTAAACAATTTTATAATATGTTATTTTTATAAAATAACAATAGTGTCAATTTTGACACTATTCATTTATTTGAATTTAAATAAAATATATACTGAAGATATGTTCGAAATAAAAGCTTTAATAGATTCATAAAAGGTCATATGTATATATAAAATTAGTGGATCACATTAAATAGTCCACATAATATTTATTTTATTATTTGTAAAACCATTTATTTGATTTATCTCTTAATAAAATAATTACTACAACATTTTTGTATAATTATTTAATATACTTATTTGTTGCATAAAAATTAAAAATAAAATCCTATGATGAAGATAAATCTATTACCTTTCACAATAATACTTTTACTAGAATTTATCATCTTAAAATAACAATAGTTAAATTTTTATATTTATTAAATTATGAAGGTGACAACTTTGGCATCATTTAAAATAAAATAATATAAGCATCATAATCACTTTTATAAGGCTCCAAACGGTTATATATTAGGTAATTGGATGCTTAATTTGTATATATACACTACCAATAAGTTTTGGTCAGGTTTTTGGGCCTTTTAATGGGTATTAGTATATCAATAAAAACTATATTACTGATTTTTCACTTAATAAATAATTTCTGCATCATTAATGTATCACCATTAATGTCAATTATTTAATCCCTAAAAATTCTAAATAAACTATCATGATGTAGATAATTTTATTATATTTCTGTAAACTATTCATGTTCTAAGTTTTAGGATGTTTATCACTAAATTAAAATTATTATACTTATAAGATTTAAGAGAGTGACATGTTGTCACTTTCTTTGGTTTTAATAATAATTAAATTATTTTCATAGTCAAAAGTCCATAAAATGAATATAATCTGACCCTTAGGTGATATGGATCTACTTTTAGCCATCCAATAGAATTTTTTCATGTGTTAGGGTAATTTTATAATATTATATTTACGCTTAATTACCCGATTTACCTTTAACTATGGTAAATAAAATTTACCGTAGTTACTATTCATAATTTCCAAAAATAAAAAGTAGCTTATTAACATAATTTGGACCCACTGATTCCAAATATGTAATCCATTTTTACAAATTCAATACAAAAAAGTTGCAGAAATTAAATTAAAATTAATCTCGTTGTCGAATGAAAACGGGTGTTTGTTTAAAACATTGCAAAAGATTGAATTGATTTAACCTACGAATTCAATGTAAAATCAATACTAATGACATACATTATGTTAAATGGTAAAAATATATTCTATTTATACTTTAAAACCATTCAATATTATAATTTAACCATATAAATTATTACGATGAAAAAAGTTGTTTTTAATTAAAATATAACGTGTTTTTACTATTCATTAAAATATGAAAGTTATCGGAAAAATATCAAAACTTTATCCAATGTAAATTTTTATATCCTGGTTCAAAAGAAGAATTTTATTTTGTCAAATTGAACTTATAAACATGTTAAAAACTTGATTTAAAGTGGGTGCGCCATCAAAAGGTGTCAAAACTGCATTTTTTGAAAAATACTTATTTTACCCGAAAAAATTATTTTGTTCTTATACCATGTTCTAGAAAATGTGTAAGATGAATAATAATGTTATAAAATTCAAAATTTAGTTAATACTATTCATAATGTCTAGTTCATAATAATATTATAATAATATATCGTTGTTTAGTAAAACCCGATATTGCGTACAACACACGCTATCGAAGAAGGTCGCGATTGCGTGTAATGCAAGCCAAGTCAGGGTTGTGTATAGTGCAAGACACCTTTGTTGTTTCGTTATAACAGAATTCAAAAATTTTTTCATTTATTCATTGAATATATATATATACTCGATGTTGCGTAGAATGACTATTATCAAACAAACTTGAAATTGTGTGTAACACAATCTAAGAATAGTGTTGCGTATACTGCAAGCTAATACATTGTTGTGTATAGTGCAAGATAATCTTGGTGTAGCGTACAACAGAAGATATGAATGAAATTAAAACGAATATATCTTATAAAATATCTAGTTATTACAGATACGATCGATGTTCTAGGACCATTCGAGGAGGCATGTCAGCTAACCTAGGATTCTGACCCTCCGGCATAACAACAAGAATCGTGAGTGTAACACCCCAAGATTTCAAAGTATGTTATTTCTTCAAAGTAATTCAACAACTTGCATTACACGCAACACCAAGTTCAAGCGCACCACAACTTACCAAACTAGTCGTTCAAAAGAGGTTATGAATAGTATTAACTTAATTTTGAACTTTATATAATCATTATAATTTTAGAATCAATATTATGAGTTTTTTATACATAATGTAAGAACAAATACATTTTTTTCAGATAAAAGTATTTTTCCAAAAATGCAATTTTACTGCTTTTTAATGGAGAACCCTTTTCAAATCCAATATTTGAAACTTTTATATATTAAATTTGACAAAATAAACGCCTTCTTTAGAATCAAGACAAAAGAATTTAGTTTCAATAAAATTTTGGTATTTTTCTGAAAACTTTCAATTTTTGATGAATAGTGAAAAACAATGAGTAATTGTTTAAAACCGGCTTTTTATTTAAATAATTATCTATTTTATTTAAATTTATTTTAGGTCAAAATAGATACATGATACCTATATAAATTCAATGTAATTAATTGGAGTCAGTATATAATAATTTTAGATATATTACAATTTTATTGAACTTTTTACCGTCTTTTACCCACCTCCTAGGAGCATTTGAAAATTTACATAAAACATAATTTTTCCGCTTTTGTGAGTTGAATTTAAAAAATTTGAGAGAAATGGTTAATATAAAATATTAAAATGTGGTTCAATAAGGTAAGAATAATTTTTGGTGAATAGTAACATTTAACTTTTATTTACCATGTTTAAAAATAAAATAGGGTAATTAAGGATAAAATGATATTAATATTACCATAACACATGTCCTAATTCTATTGGATAAGTGTAATTCGACAAAAAACAACCTTAGGAATAAAATATGACTCTTTATGTCTTCTTGGATTATATTCAGACATTTATTATTATTTTATTTAAAGAAGAGTTAAAAGATTTAAAATCAAAGTTTAATGACTAAACCATTTTTAATATAGGTTTATATATAATATAAATTCGACTATAAATATTCCTGAGAAAGCTAAAAAATATTCCTACTTAATGGTATTTTATTTATAATTTTTAGAGATTAAATAATTAAATTTATTAATGACACAATGATGATATAGTAATTACCTTATTAATGAAAGAATCAAATAAATGGTATTATAAATATTAAAATAAATATAATTTCCATATTTTTATGACATCCATGAATTTTCTAGGTGAATATGATATGTTAGTATTGATTCAATGTATTTTTTTTGAAGTAATCATGATGTTATTATTTTAAAAAAATTTACCAAATATTGTCAAAATTAACATAAAATAGGTTTTAAAACAAATATTATATTATTAATTGATAAAATGGTCCTCAAAATCTAAGGTTCTTCCAAAAGACTTATATAATAATATATATGGAATTAATGAACCAATTGGGGTTCTATTGGAAGTATATAGGAATTTTATTAACCATATAGTGTAAGAATATAAGAAGACACAGTAAAAGTTAAATTATTTATCTTCGAGTTAAGTCTAAATGATGAGGTTAAAATGGTAACCTAAACTTGTATAAAACCTATTGATTGAGTGGTTTTCGACCCAAACCCACCATAGAATTTAAATATTACACTTTGGATCCGTTATAAACCGAATATGAATTTATTATAAAATAATATTTTAAGTTGTTCCAAAGGTGCCCCTCAGCCCTCTTGTAAAAGGGACCTTCCCCTTATCTCAAATTCACACCTCCAAAGCCATTTGGATAGGAAAACATCTACCCAAATACCTTCTAAACTATCCTCCCTTCATCCTAGAGTCCATATTTTAGTCATAAAGCCAACTTAAGAATCCCTTTTGATCAAATCAAAAGGTAGAACCCGAAGAAGATGTAATAATTTCACCACTCTCTTTCAAGTTATTTTCTTCTTCCACATTTTTTTTCTTTGTTATTTCAATTATAAAATAATAACTCCAGTATCTTCTATATACTGTGATGTTATTATAAATATGGCACAACTTTATTCATTATTTTATCCATCTTATTATTGATAATGTTACCAGGCGTGCGTACGTACGGCTTACCATCTCCAAATCGTGGTGTAATTTGTTATTCAACACTATGTTATTTGGATGGATATAATGATGAGTAATGTATATATAAATAATGAAAATAACATGATAATGTCTCTGTAAAATTAATTTACCAACCAATTCCATACTTTTACAAAAATGATATTGTCGCTCATGCGTACGTACGGATTACCGTCTCCACGACGTGATGAGATTCATTTCCACGTTCATCATTCATCGACAATTATAAAAATATATACTACTAATAAGTATGTAATATATGAAATAATAATGCTACTAGATATATATATATATATACTTACATATATCTTATTCACTTTGTTCCGTTCAATACGATATGAAAACGGAAACAACGTTTATGTGTACGTATGGACTACCGTCTCCATAAACAGTGTTTTTCATTTCATATATATATGTCTATTATATATATTTATATTATAAATATATATGATACATAAATCATATTTTATATTCTGTAAGTATTTAAATCTTTATCTAAGTGATACAATCAAGATTAGATAGTTAAAACACGTACGATAAAGAAAGCTATTATTACACGAAATGTTAATTTAACATGGAAATTATTATTAGATGGGTAGTATAAAGTCATAACTGAATCATGTATGATATCATAAATATTGATATGGTTCTGGTATAATTTAATAGCATACTAAAATCTTCATACAAGAGGTTAAACTCACCCTCTACTAAAGGAAAGTGCAAGGTAAGGGTTAATTCCTCAATTTCATTATTATCCGAGATTGTTTATGTGTAAGTATTTACTAGGAAATTTTTATCATTCATTTCCATTTTTCATAAAAATGATTTCAAAATAAATATTTTAATTATTTTTGAAAGGTACTCTTTATCAAGATCATCATTTTAAATGTTCTAAATATTTATATTTCTAAATCTTTTTAATTAATGTCCATGTTTTCAAAATGATTTAAGGATTTATTTATATGGACATGAATGTTTTGAAATGACAATTCTTTCCAGAAGTTTCAAAGTGGTATGGGAAACTTTTATTCAAAAATATCTTTTAAATTACTTCCTTTATAATTTTGTGACTTTTAAATGATTTTACAAAAAGGATATTTCTCTAAAAATGTTTTACTCTTCATTTTCAACTATGTCAGCATCCTTTACTGGATATTATTTTTGATTGAGGTTGATTTATTATAATAAAATCTTCCATATTGTATTGAATGAGTTATGATATGTTTGACTGTGGATGTTCTATTTTTATACCATTAATGGTTTATGGTTAATGTATTGACTTTTCTAATGACAGTTTTAATACGAATTTTTATGTTATGTTTCAACTTTTTCATATGAGGAATGAAGTGGACTTAGTAAGTGATGGGTGGAGCCCGCTATAGCTCCTCAATGAATCGTTAGGTCTCATGAGACAAACTAGTGTCTTGGCAGAAGGCCTGAACAAAAATTTTATTTGTAGTCTTTGCACGAGCCCTTGACTATGTGGTAATGATATCTGGTATTAGGCATTCCCTCATTGTGAAATTAGCTATTACATGTGCATGATTATATCCATGAGAATGTTTGTATGGTACTGTTTCATTTATTTTTACCATATTATTTTCAGGTTTATGTTTAAAAGGTTGTTGTGTTTATTACACATCTTGCCTTAAAGGTTTATAGCTTCCGCTAAATTATTTACACTTAATGAGCATCTGAGCTCACCCCTTTCTTATGTTTTATTTTCCCAGGATTCGAAGAAGTGTATTGTGATTGATATGCAGGGTTAAGCTAAAGGGACAAATTAAATTCTCAAAGAACTATCTATGATGTGTTTTAAGTTTCAAATTGTATTGTAAAGTTAATGTATGTAATCTATTTTCCAAGACTGATAAACTGATCGGTCCTTCGGGACTTGATTCCTTGTAATCGTGCCAATGTATTTAAATAATGCACCGGATCTGGGTAACTGGGGTCGGGGCATTATAGTTGGTATCAGAGGAAGTTTATCAATAACCTTGGAAACTATATTTAGATAAACTCTGATTAGAGCACATTACCCTAAAATAGACTTTGAGGTTTCGTATAGAATAATTTCCTAAAATTTTGTTACTGTAGATATTTTGTGAGTTTTCCAAGCAATACATCTATGTCTGGATACGAGCAGATAGAGGTGGATCTCGCACAGATGTACCAAGAGGTAAAACCCGAAAACACCACTTTGAGCTAGACTCGAACGGGAACTGGTGCACGACAACGGACCTTGCTGCACTCTTGGTTATGATACTACCGAGGGATATGCTTAAGATAATTCACATTTTCATTACAAGACATTATGAAGGATTTAGGATTAAATAATTCCTAAAAGAAGACATTTTTATGATTATGGATATTATCCATAAACTGTTCAATTTACGTTAGGTATTTTACAAGTTTGGAAATCTGAATTCTGATTCATAAACTGGACTAGTGTATGCTATTTTATAGAAATGACGCCCAGTAGAAGGATTGAGAACTCCAGCAATACGTATGATCCAAAGAGTAAGAAGGATCATGTCTTTCATGGTATTAAGCCAACATTTATAAGGGAAATATTCTCTCACGTATTATCTTCATATGAATAAATAGTATCTTGTGTTAATAAGATCAGTA
The DNA here is from genome assembly GCA_963277665.1 of Viscum album. Classification (NCBI taxonomy): domain Eukaryota; kingdom Viridiplantae; phylum Streptophyta; class Magnoliopsida; order Santalales; family Viscaceae; genus Viscum; species Viscum album. The sequence goes on along the minus strand of OY728129.1, from coordinate 1,868,441,296 downwards.
AATAATTCACTGAATCACATGGATTTTAGGGAATCCAGAGAAGAAAAATATGGTATAAAGAAATGTGGATAAAGGGAATAATGGAATAAAGGATTTTCCAATATGTGATAAATGTGGAAAGAATCACCATGGTAAATTCTTGAAGGGAATGAGATTTTGTTAAAGTTTGGAGAAAAAGGACACCAAGTACGTGATTGGAAGGGTACAGAAAAGTTTTCAAATGTAAAATGCTTCATCTTCAAGGCATTGAGACACTACGCGAATCAATGTCCCATTCATAAGATTATACCGCAAATGATGTTATTGGATAATAATCAAGTTATGATACTACCTCAGATAAAGAAGAATGACTAGTGTTCTTATGTTGTTATTATTGAATAATTTCATTCGAGTGTTGTATCAATAGTATACTGGTTACATGAATTATTGAGATAAATAAGGATTTTACTACAGTACTATTTCATTGGGAATTTGAGATTATATGGTCCTGATATTAAGGTAGTAATTTTGGAATAAGAGATTGTTGATTTTGGTAATTCAGGATGTTGCGGTGTTGTAAAATAATACACGATGAAGGTGTTCACATGTTATTACCTGGAAAAAAATATCCTCATTATGTTTAACTACCTTATAAACATTGTACTGAGAGTTTGGATATAAGTATTTCGGATAATTCTAAAGGTTGGAATGGATTAAGTTTGAAATTGGATACTATTGTTAAGTTTATTTTTGGATTTCCATAAAAAGGACAACCCGGAGGTCGGACGACAACACGTCACGTCCGACAAGGTCACGAGACTTGAACCCGCATCCGAAGGGAGGCAAGGGTGTATCACCTATCACTGACCCACGTGATGTCCTGGATTGTATAATGTAGTTTTTCTTTAAAAGGTCTGACAGGTGAATTATAAATTCATTATTTTTGGAACCCTATATGATTAGGATAAATAAAATATTTTTTTTGAAATCTTTTGGAGTAAAAGATGAGTTTGTGGTAGGAATTAGTTAAAGTAAGTAACTCTACTTGTCAAGTATATATATATATATATCCCTATTATTCTATGATTAAATTCATTCTTAAACATTAGTTAAGGGACTTCATCACAATCTCCTTTCATTGAGGCATCCTTTGATTTCCAAATGACTTTCTTTTATACGGTGTATAAAACCCTTTGACTTTTCATTAAAATGGGAATCTTTTTCTATGAAGCATTTTACTAAAAGACAAAAAAATGGAATTTTTTTTAACGTAAGTGGTGAAAACGACCTTTCCACCACCATGAGTTTTATTTGACCTTTCGATTCCTTAAGAGGCCAAAATGTTTTTTTAATGAAAACGAAAATAAATACCATATACTCTTTTTACGTATTTTGGTATTAAAAATGGATTTGTTATGTCAATATATTTAATTGATATATAGTGATTAATGACCTCAATCACCCTCTACAAATATTTATGTTTTCCCTCCAATTATGTGTCTCTAATTGCCACCAATGTTCTCCTAATTGAGATCATAATTTGGTGGTAACTTTTTCATTTCCCTTTTCCTCTCATTAAGGCTAAATTTTATTAACCCAATTTCTTATGTGGGTTTTCCCACAAAGGTATTTTCTATTTTCTACCTTTTATTTTCAAAGAACAATTTTAAATTGGGAGGACATAATTTATTTAATGAGGGAAGAATGTAACACCCCAAGATTTCAAAGTACCTTATTTCTTCAACGTAATTCAATAACTTGCATTAAACGCAACACCAAGTTCAAGCGCACCACAACTTACCAAACTAGCCATTCAAAAGCAGTTATGAATAGTATTAACTTAATTTTGATCTTTATATAATCCTTATAATTTTAAAATCCATATTATGAGTTTCTTAGACATAATGTAAGAACAAATACATTTTTTTCAGATAAAAGTATTTTTCAAAAAATGCAATTTTACGACCTTTTAATGGCGAACCCTTTTTAAATCCAATATTTGAAACTTTTATATATTAAATTTGACAAAATAAACTTCTTCTTTAGAATTAGGACATAATAATTTAGTTTTAATAAATTTTTTGTATTTTTCTAAAATTTTTCAATTTTTGATGAATAATAAAAAACATTGAGTTATTGTTTAAAACCAGATTATTATTTCAATAATTATTTATTTTATTTAAATTTATTTTAGGTCAAAATAGATACATAATAACTATATAAATTCAATGTAATTCATTGGAGTCAGTTTATAATAATTTTAGATATATAAAAAGTTTGTCAAACTTTTTACCGTCTTTTACCCACCTCCTAAGAGCATTTGCAAATTTACATAAAACATAATTTTACTGCTTATGTGAGTTGAATTTTTAAAATCCAAGAGACACAGTTAATATCAGGAGTAAAATATGCTTCAATAAGATAAAAATAATTTTTGGTGAATAGTAACTTTTTTACTTTAATTTACCACAGTTAAAATTAAATAGGGTAATTAAGGGTAAAAATGATATTATTATTACCCTAAAAAATGTCCTAATTCTATTGGATAAGTTTAATTAAAAAAAACAACCTTAGGAATAAAATATGACCCTTTAGGTCCACTTGGATTAGATTAAGACATTTATTATTATTTTATTTAATGAAGAGTTAAAAGAGTTAGAATCAATGTTTAATGACTAAACCATTTTTAATATAGGGTTATACATAAGATAAATTAGACTATAAATATTCATTATAAATATAAAACCATTTCATACATAATGGTATTTTATTTATAATTTTTAGAGATTAAATAAATAAATTTATTAATGACACAATGATGACGCAGTAATTACCTTATTAATGAAAGAATCAAATAAATGGTATTATTAATATAAAATAAATATAATTTCACAGTTTTTATGACATACACGAATTTCCTAGGTTAATATGGTATGTTAGGATTGATTAAATGTATTTTTTTGAAGTAATCATGCTGTTATTATTTTAACAAAAAAACAAATACCAAATATTGTCAAACTTGACCTAAAATAGTTTTTAAAACAAGTATAATATTATTAATTGACATAATGGTCCTACAAATCTAAGGTACGGCCAAAAGACTTATATAATAATATATATGACATTAAAGAACCAATTGGGGTTCTATTGGTAGTATATAGTATGTTTATTAACCATATAGTGTAAGAATACAAGAAGACACGGTAAAAGTTAAATTATTTATCTTAGAGTTAAATCTAAATGATAAGGTTAAAATGGTAATCGAAACTTGTCTAAAACCTATTGGTTGAGTTGTTTTCCACCCCTACCCACCTTAAGCTTTAAATATTACATTTTAGTGCCATTATAAACCAAATATGAATTTATTATAAAATAATATTTTAAGTTGTTCCAAAGGTGCCCCTCAGCCCTCTTATAAAAGGGAACTTCCCCTTCTCTCAAATTCACACCTCCAAATCCATTTGGAAAGAAAAAACACTACCCAAATACTCTCTCAAATATCTTCCCTTCATCCTAGAGTCCCTATTTTAGTCATAAAGCCTTCTTAAGAAGCCATTTTGATCATATAAAAATGTAGAACCCGAAGAAGATGTAATAATTTCACCACCCTCTTTCAAGTTCTTTTCTTCTTCCACATCTTCTTTCTTGGTTAATTTAATTCTAAAATAATAACTCCAGTATATTTTATATACTGTGATGTTATTATAAATATGGAACAACTTTATTCATTACTCTATCCCTTTTATTAATGATAATGTTATCATGCGTGCGTATGTACGTCTTACTGTCTCCACACCGTGGTGTAATTTGTTATTCAACAATATGTTATTTGGATGGATATAATGACGAGTAATATATATATATAAATAATTAAAATAACATGCTAATGTCTATGTAAAATTAATATTCCATCCAATTCCACACTTTTAAGGAAATGCTATTTTCACTCATGCGTATGTATGGATTACCTTCTCCACGATGCGATGAGATTCATTTCCACGTTCACCATTCATCGAAAACTATAAAAATATATATTACTAATAAGTATCTAATATATGACATAATAATGCTACTGGATATGTATATATATATACTTACATATATCTTATTCACTTAGTTCCGTTCAATATGATATGAAAACGGAAACAACGTTTATGCTTACGTACGGACCACCGTCTCCATAAATGGTGTTTTTCATTTTATATATATATACCTATTATACATATTTATATTATAAATAAATATGATATATAAATCATGTTTTATATTCTGGAAGTATTTAAATCTTGATCTATGTGATACAATCAAGAGTAACAAGTTAAAACACGTATGATAAAGAAAGCGATTATTACCCGAAATGTTAATTTAACATGGAAATTATTATTAAATGGGTAGTATAAAGTCATAAATGAATCATGTATGATATCATAAATATTAATATGGTTATGGTATAATTTAATAACATACTATGATCTTCATACATGAGGTTAAACATACCCTCGACTAAAGGAGAGTGCAAGGTAAGGGTTAATTCCTCAATATCATTATTATCTAAGATTATTTATGTGTATGTATTAACTGGGAAATTTTTATCATCCATGTCCATTTTTAATAAAAATGATTTTAAAATGAATATTTTAAGGATTTGGGAAAGTTAATCTTTATCAAGATCATCATTTTAAATGTTCTAAAGATGTATATTTCTAAATGTTTTTAATTAATGTCCTTGTTTTCAAAATGATTTTAAGGATTTATTTAAATGGACATGAATGTTTTGAAATGTTAATTATTTTAAAAAGTTTCAAAGAGGTATGGGACACTTTTATTCAAAAATATATTTTAAATTACTTCCTTTACAAATGTGTGACTTTTAAATGATTTAAAAAAATGATATTTCTCTCAAAATGTTTTACTCATCATTTTCAACTATGTCAGCATCCTTTACTGGATATTATTATTGATTGAGGTTGATTTATTACAATACAATCTTCTATATTGTATTGAATGAGTAATGATATGTTTGACTGTGGATGTTCTATTTTTATACCATTCATGGTATATGGTTAATGTATTGACATTTTGTATGCCAGTTTTAATACGAATGTTTATGTTATGTTTCAACTTTTTCATATGAGGAATGTAGTGGACTTAGTAAGTGATGGGTGGAGCCTTCTATAGCTCCTCGATGCATCAGTAGGTATCATTAGACAAACTAGTGTCTTGGCACAATGCCTTGATAAAACTTTTATTTGTATTCTTGGCACGGGGCCTTGACTATGTGGTAATGATGTCCCGTATTAGTCATTCCCTCATTGTGAAATTAGTTATTACATGTTATTATTAGACTAGTAGAATATCCATGTGAGTGTTTATATGGTAATTTTTCATTTATTTTTACCATATTATGTTCAGATTTATGTTTAAAAGGCTTTTTTTTATTACACATCATGCTTTAAAAGTTTATAGCTTCCACTAAATTATTTACCCTTACTGAGAATCTGAGCTCACCCCTTTCTTATGATTTATTTTCCCAGGATTACAAGATGTGTATTATGATTGATATGAAGGGTTAAGCTAAAGGGAAAATGGAATTCTCAAAAAACTATCTATGCTGTGTTTTATGTTTCAAATTGTAATGTAAAGTTAATGTATGTAATCTATTTTCCTAGACTGTTAAACTGATCGGTCCTTCGGGAATTGATTCCTTGTAATCGTGCAAATGTATTAAAATAATGCATCATCTCTGGGTAATTGGGGTTGGGGCGTTACAATGAGTTTTTCGGATTTTCGACTATTGTGTCATGTACTCTGGGATTACCTTGACATACTATGGTACTTGTTCATCATTTTGGGACCTGGAGATGGTTACGTAAATGTCCAGGTGATGAGCAGGGGTCACACATTGTGTTGGACCCACATGTTCCATGTACCACTATGAATCTTCTAACTCTCGTATCTCTTTCTTCTGGACTTGTATTGTGGCCTACGAGTAGCCTATCCAGAGTTTTTCTCCCCATATGATGCGATGGTGCCCTCCGTAGTGGAATTAATGATAATTCTCGAGATATCCTGAGTGAAGTGCTTGTCTGAGGTGATGCTTGATGATGAAAGTAGTGACAGTGATGTTTTCAGAAACACCAAATAAATCTCATCTCACCCTCCAGCAAGGCTGGGTAGTGGTTTTAGTCATTATCTATGGGGCTTACCCTCTAGTGTGGCTAGGATGTGGTGTTCGATGTTCTTTTTCGGGCTTACCCTCTAGCAAGGCTGGGTAGTGGCATTCATCAGTTACTCTTTCAAGGATTACACTCCAACACATTTGGGAAGTGGCGTTCACTGATATCGTTCAAGGATTACCATCTAGAACAGCTGGGCAGTGGTGTTCTCTAGTTACTATTTCAGGTCTTACCCTCCAGTTGGGCTGGGTAGTGGCGTTTGCTAAAGACTTTTATAAGTATATCCTTTAGTAGGGCTGGATAGTGGGTTTACGACTTTGTGACATGATCTCTAGACTGTGATGCATAGCGACGAGATGTACATGACGTGACTTTGGAATCTCAAGAAAGAGGGTTTATTTTCCCACCAAGATGTGTCTTTGTGACGTGACCTAAAACCATGTGAGAGAGACATAATTTATTAGAGTTGATTGTATCAAGGTGTGGTGATTGATCCACTTTGACATGTAGTTCAGGGAAGACGTGAGAGATATAAGGCATAGATGGTCTTTACTTATAGAACTGTTGGCGACTCTTTTCCTAGGCTGATCTTGGGATATGGAGATCCCCTTATTCCCTCGTTTGGTTTCCTTTGGTTGAGCATGAACACACACACACACAAATATATATATATATATATATATATATATATATATATATATCGTATTACATTACCCACTCCTTGGGATTTGACGCATGGGGTATGCCATGTGCTTTCCGTGTCTAGCTTCTCGTGGTTAGATGAGACTACTCTCCTACTATAGGTAGTGAAGACTCGACGATAATTCCACCTTCTCACTATTTCTATCTCCTCGTGTTTGGATGAGCTTACTTCACTTCTTTGTTGGGATGAGATGTACTCTTCTACGGTACATTATTCTATCTACTTCTTCCCTCTTCAGTAACTTACTTTCTACTCCCTTGTGCCTTCAGGGAATCCTACAGAGTAGTTTTATACTCATCCCTATTTGGGATTTTCCAATACTCAGTGTTCCCTTACAGACAATGGATTGGTTGATCGTGACATCAAAGGAGAATAGGATACATGATACTTGGACCGCGTGCGGTAGTCATAGATTAGGGTCTAGGAGCGAGGCTCTCTTAGTTGGTTTACTTTTACACCTATTTACGGGTTATGGAAATTTTCTAGTTGGGCATGTATTTTTTTCCCTTTACCTTACATTTTACATTCTTGTACTTGTACTATTTTTAGGTCGATGCATATTTTTGGTTTGTATATAGGAGTGTTGTATTTTGATTTCTATTCCCTCTGCACTGTTTTCATTGAGTTGGCTGTATGGGTGTGTACAGGTACTCAGAGAAATTCCTCCCCGAGTTTTTTATAACTTGGCTGTTGGTTTCCAGCCCCTTGCCTATGGAGGCGGGTTGGGGTAGTTTCGCCTCGAGCCCTGATATGGGTCGGGTTGTGACAAAGTGATATCATAGTTTGTTAATTCATTGGGACGTTGTTTAGACGTTCCTTAAAAAGGAATTGGTTGGGTTTTAGGGAAATAGTGTCTATGTGTCTCGAGAGCAGCTCTTAGGATAGGGAGTCTAGTGATGGTGCAATGGTTGACATATCCATTCACTAGGACACTAATTACCTGCTTGTTGACTTGGCGTGTTGAAACACTCATTACAGGGAACATTGGAACATGAATCATGTAGGATTCAGTCTCTGACTATCCTTCTTGAGTAAACTCCCCGTCGTTGTTAATATATATATATATATATGCTCAGTTTACCACGGTACTCCTTGATTGGATCAGGATGCCTCTATGATGATATCCAGTCAGGAAACTAGCTTTAGTTTATGAAGAATATTTAGTGAGCGATGATGCCTCAATTTGGGATCTATCATTCGATTACCCTTTCTCAAAGTGGAAAAGTAGCAACACCTCCACCTATGGAGTAGCAATTAGTACCGAAAGTGATGGTCGATGAAGAGGGAATACTGAGAGTGCTACATGATTTCTAGTATCATTGGCCACTGAGGTTCCACGATGATCCATACCCTCAGGCAGTGAAGGGTGGGATAGAGTTGGTGGTTTTCCTCTTTAGGCTAGTTTAGACACTGACATGTTAGATAGCGGCTTTATCATGCAGTCGTTTTCCAAAAATCAGTTTGGCTTTGGTAGAGCCAGGTTACATAGATGCACGATGAGTCGGAACACTCATGGGATTACTTCAAGCCTCTATTTCGTGAGGAGTACTACCCCTCTTGCTTATGATCCGTACAGTTTCAGGAGCTAATGGGGCTTTAGGGGGGAGTGATGGTAGTGGATGAGTATACGACTAGATTCGCAGACCTTATTCGGTACTCTTTGGACGTTGTCCATGATGGAAACTTCTGGGCACAAAAGTTTGATCAGGGTATTCGTAGAGGATATTTGTGCCAGCGTAGTTCCATTGTGCATCCTCAACCATCTCAGGGTGTTAGAGCAGGCACTGGTGTCATAGAAAGTTTTTTCTGAGGGATGTTAGTTGGCCAGTTATGGAAGTGGGTACAACAGATTAGGGTCGTCTTCCATATCTAGCAGAAATTAGTTGGAAGAGCCTAGACCCAGAAGGCCTCCCCTTGATAAGACTTAGTAATATGGTCAGGGACATCGTAGAGCCCTGAGAAAGCCCTGGGAGGACTAGTGATATGCTTGTGATGGGTAATGTCATGTGGTGTAAGACTACCCGACTATATGTGATGAGTTTTGCAAGCAGTTGGTAGATGCACTACCATGACAGAGGTATTGTCATTATCAAAGATCTCCCAGGTGAGGACAGGGTGGTCCCCATGGAGGTAGTGTTGTTAGAAGAGAAGGAATAAATATGTTGGGTGGATGATGTTTTGAGGTCCTTCCACCACCAATAGGCAGCCCACGTCGGGCTCAGAGAGCTGGCGGTCGAGGCCGCAGTCAGTGACATGCTATGGATTCCTACAATCCTGTAGTATGTGAGATGATAAAAAGTATGATCTGTGTATTTTATACCTTTTTTCTTAGAATTTGTTAGATAGTGTTTGAGGTACTCTTTTCATCCAACTCCTTGCTTGAGGAGTTACTGAGGGTGACGCAGGGCGTCAGTGTTGTTCGACGTAGATTTGAATGCATGAGAAAGAGGGGTTCTTCTCCCACTAAGATGCATTTTTTTGATGTGAGTAAAACCCTAAGGGAGAGTTAGTACCACCCAAAGCGGGTAGTATCGATGTGGGGTGGATGAGCCCCTCTGACTTGTGCGTTCATAGTAGGGTTCTGTAGAGGATTGTCAGAGAAGGTATTGGATTTTCCATTGTGGATTTTTTGATTGAACTCCCTTTTTTTGAGGTGCCACTAGTGGGATTTGAAGAGTACCAATTTTGTGGATTACTCTCCTTCCAATAGGGGAAAAGATGTTCATGGTATGCCACATGATTTATGTGTCTAGCCTTTTACGGTTGGATGAGTTTTCTCACATGCAAGTTTGTTGGTACCTTGGGTGATCAACTTCAATCTTGATACTATTATCTAGTAAAGTTTGAGGTGATGGAAAACCCATAAACATAACTACACAACTCACCATGTGGCACTGATAGTGTTAGTATTCACAATTAGAATGTGGAGATGCTATCTTCTGGGGGAGTGCTTTGTGGTTTTCTCAGACCTCCCATGCCTCGTGTGGGTCTTCACCTAGAGAGGCTTGACCTTGAGATGTTGGCGCTGGTTGAAATTCTAGTAGGACTGTGACTTTGAGGTAGTCTGTACTCAGAAAAGTGGCAGCATTGTAGCATATACTCTTAGAAAAGGGTCCCAGGCTCACTAAGTGTGGGGAGTTTTATAGAACTTAGCATCCCTTCTATTGAACATGTTGGATCAGGCGGGTGAAACTTTTCTTCAATCAATGATGTTGACCCCTTTTCTGCTTGACCATGTAAGAGAGTCTCTGATGTAATGCATCGACTATGAAATATTGTGTGACAAAATATCCTTGGGTGTTTCACCCTATGGATATTATGAATGAGGTAATCATGAAACCCTATTCTTGGTATAAACCGACATTCCCATCATAATTTGGAATATAGAGGTTCAGATGGGGAAGTCCCCTTTGCTTCTTCAGGCCGTTCGGAATCGTGCAAGATATGGCGAGGTTGCCTACTACCTTTCCCTACCTTCCCAATAGTAGGAGTGGGTGCACGAAATCTTCCATGTGTCGCAGGTGATGAGATACATGCGTGTTCCAATGCATGTCATCAAAAGTAGCAGACCTCATGTGGATGGACCATCCCTTTGGCTCTGGTGTTGTGCTGGTGTGGTGTTGTGTAGGTCTTCTTGGGAGTGGGAGAACCAAATGTGATCTCAGTATCCTGAGTTGTTTTTCCTAGTTTTTCTTTTCATGGACTAAAATATTGAAGGATAGAATGATTTAAAGACTCAATTTCTTCCCTCTAAGTCTTCTGGATATTTCTACATATATTGCCAGAGATGGCACTAAGACGGTGTGCAATTCTGAGGCTCGGTGTTCCTGAAATAAATTATACTAAAATATGAAGTTTTTTTGTACTATTCACATCATGGAAATGGGATATATCTTAAAAGGTTGATCAAATCAGAAATATGAGACCATGGTTGGGTCCGGAATGTATTTTTTACCCAAGGTGCGATATAAAGTATGTCGATGTGGGATGTTCGGACCCCTCACTCATTAGTGGTATGTAAATGGATGAATTAATTTATTAATTCATTCATTAAATAGCTCGAACCCAAATAAAACTCAAACGGTAACTCAGATCAGAAATCTAAGTCCATGGTTGATTTCAGAGTTAGCCATTTACCCTAGGAGGGGTATAAGCTTTGTTGGTGCAGGGTCGATGTGAGAAAAGTCGCCCAGGGGAAAAAACTACTTTTGGAAAAACCACTTAGTGATTTCTATCTCTCGCATTGTTTTCAAATAACTTTTGAATGAAGTATCAGAATAGAAATATGAGACTTCTTTTAAGTTCGAAATGGAGCATTTTAACTATGAGCGATATAAAATGAGATGGCGCGATAGTTTCAGATTCCATGCTAAGACGATTTTTCTATAAATAGAAAAACACGAGTTTGGAGTTATGGTTTCCCCTCCTCTCTCTCCCTCTCTCCCTCCTTCTCTCTCCCCTCTCTCTCTTTCCCTACAATTCTTCGGTGCTCTTTGCTGGATCGAGAATAAAACTTCAGTGGATTGAAGTGAGACTGAAACGAAAGTGTCGCCAACGACGAACGAATCCAATGAGTTAGGATCTTGTTAATTTTTCACACCCCCAAAATTAATTGCTCAATTTTTATTAATTTTCATCATTTAAATTCAATAATTTGTGAATTTGGATGATGTCCAAATGAAAACGACCATCATTCGAGCCCCGTTCTAAATACCATGTTCGATGTGCTATTCGTCGTTCTACGTCCAAATTTTTGGACGTGCAATCAATGATTAGGGGTATGCACTATGAAGGCCTCATCACAAGGATCCCAAATCCACCTTCATATTTGAAATAGGGTCGCCAGAGTGGTTATTGTGGGTGATGGATGCCCCGAATCCAGTAAGGGCGGTGACCGGAGGTAGAGGCGGTGCGGCGTTGGAGCCGGCTGAAGGTTGTGGTGAAGCGCAACGGGTGCAAAGATTTCTCGGCGGAGTACCCAAAATAGAGATGGAACGTGTTGCGGAGCTAGGGTGGCTGGGACATCAGAGGCATGGTCGTAGTCCAGCCGGTTTGGTGAGATCGAGAGCAGCATCGTGGGACTCTGGAAGGTAGCACAAGGAGGCCAGAGCATGAGGGAGTCGAGAGCGTGGGGTGTGGATGGCGTGCGGCGAGCTGGGGGCTCCAGGTGTCAGCATAGCAGGTCGGTCGGGTGTCGACCGAGTACGATGGGAGGTCGAGCCGACGAGATCATGACTGGAAGAGCCGGTGAGCTCCGACGTCCGACATCAGGTGATGATCCTAAGTCGCTGACTTGGGACGAGGAGCATAGCCGACAATGACATGCATCTCGCGGGTCTGGGGGTGTCAGAATGGGCCGTGGCCAGCGGGCCACGATGAGCTGGGTCGGACCTATGGCAGGTTTGTGGGCCAGCGATCCAGACCTGCCCAGTTGGGACCCTTCACGTTCAAAGGGGAACAACTTCTAAAGACTCATCTGTTCAATGCACTGTCTTGGCCACAAGTCTATCTCATCAAAATAGAAATTTTGAAATGGGTTTTGGGGATTTTGTGTTCCGTGCTCGAAGGCGTGTGACCCGAAACACTTTAATTTAATGATAATATATTATTATTAAAGCTTCCAATGAACGTATCTCACGAACCGGACGTCTGTTTGAGGCGCTGTTAGAGGCGTTGTGACCCTGGAGTAGAGGTTGTCCTTCCAATATTGGTTTGGGACATTTGTGGTTTGGTTTCATCGCTCAGTGGTATGAAACGCATAATGCGATCAACTAATTAATTAATTGATTATTCTTTCATTAGACCTAACTCTTGTTTGGGATGTCTGATTGACATGCCATCAGTGGCAGTGTGATCCCATTCCTCGTGCGGAATTTTGAAACACTTTACAAAGCATTCAGGTTGGAGACAAGGTGCATACCCCACAAGTCCCGGTTTGCATGTTTTATGGTGATTTTCCATTTTATCACTGGACGTCCATTTGGGGTGTTTGAGTACTCATTTTGGAGTGTTTTTATGAGGGGATTACAATGTTCCAATCCGCCCACCTAAATTAGGGGTCGAGGCATGGGCCCCTCTAGGTGGATTTCAGGAAAAGTGCAACGTTTCTCAACTGTTGCTTCGTAATTCCATTCATGGAAAATGAATATCTAATCCGGTGTATTTTTTATTAGGGATCAGAATGGCGTGATCCATGAGACGTGTTTCAAAACCGAGGTGCGGGCCCCATGGGGTGTTATTTGCGTATGATGTTGGGAGATGCAACTTCTGCATCATGAGTCCTTTTCGGATAGGCGAGTAGTCTAACTTGCGTGTTTTTTTACAAGGATATCGAGAATGTGATATGTTTGAATGCGTATAGCCTTATTCACAATATATTTTTAAATGTGTAAACTTTTAGTAGAAGATCCTTTTTACATGTATGAATATAAATACATGACATAGGTCATCTTTGATACTTGTGAGAGTGGAGAAGATGTATGAAAAGATACGGTCGATGTTATGGGACCATTCGAGGAGGTGTCTCAGCTAACCTATAATTCTGACCATTCAGCTTGGCGATGAGTGTCATGCACTCATCGGCTTTCTGAATGTTATGTCATGTACTCTGGGAGTACCTTGACATTTTGTGGTACTTGCTAAACCCCTTTGGGATAAAAGAATGGTTAGGTACACAACCAATCGATGAGGAAGGGTCACACATCGTTTGGGCCCCACATGCACTGTGTATGACTACAAATCTTCTACCTCTCGTATCTCTTTATTTTGAACTCAAATTGTGGCCTCCAAGTACCCTATCATGAGTGTTTCTCTGCATACGACACGATGGTGGCCTCTATAGTGACTTTCAAGACATGATGCGAGATGTTTCGAGTGCAGTGCCTCTTTGAGGTGTTGCTTGATGATGACAGTGACGGCAGTGATGTTTTCAAAATAACTAGAGAAATCATGACTTACCCTATAGTGAGACTGGGTAGCGGTGTTCACCGTTCTTTCTAGGGATTACCCTCCAACGAGGCTGGGCAGTGGTTCTCTCCATTCTCTTTCATGACTTCCCTCCAGTAAGGCTAGGAAGTGGCATTCACTAGTTACTCTTTCAGGGATTACCCTTCTGCACAGTTGGGTTGTGGCTTTCACTAATATCTTTCAGGTCTTACCCTTCAACGTAGTTGGGCAGTGGTGTTCGCCAGTTACTCATTTAGGGATTAAGCTCCAAGTGGGCTGGGCAGTGGCCTTCACCGATGAATTTTATAAGTATATCCTCCAGTAGGGCTGGATAGTGGCTACACGACTTTGTGACATGATCTATCAATTGTGCAGCATAGTGACGAGACATACATGACGTGACATTGGACTCTCAAGAAAGAGGGGCCATTTTCCTACCAAGATGTGCCCCTGTGATGTGACCTAAAACCATGTTGGAAAGACAAAACAACCCAATATAGATAGCATCAAGGATCGGTGATTGAGCCCCTTTGAATTACAGTTCAGGGATAACATGAGGGATACTAGGCATCGATGGTGTTTACTTATAGAATTGTTGGCGACACTTTTCCACGGCTGAGCTAATGATATGGACATCTCATTACTCTCTCATTTTCATTCCTTTGGTTGAGAATATATATATATATATATCATATTTTATTACCCACTCCTTGGGCTTTGGTTACTCTCCTTCCAGGAGAGGCAATGATGCATGGGGTATGCCACATGATTTCTGTGTCTAGATTCTCATGGTTGGATGAGTCTACTATCCTACTATAGGTAGTGAAGACTCGACAAGAACTTCACCTTCTCACTATTTCTATCTCCTCGTGTTTGAATGAGTTTACTTCACTACTTTTTTGGGTTGATCTGTACTCTTTTACAATACCTTGTTCTATCTACTACTTCCCTTTTAAGTACCTTACTTGATGCTCCCTTGAGCCTTTGGGGAATCTTAGTAAACATTTTTATACTCACCCCTTCTTGGGTATCACCCACACTCAGTGTGCCCTTGAAGATGAAAAACAGGTAGATCATGACATCAGAGGAGCATAGGGATATGGGGTTCTTGGACTGCATGAGGTAGTCATAGCTGGGGATCCATGAGTGGGGCTCTATCAGCTATTTTATTTTTACACTTCTTTCCTGGTTGTCACACTTTTTTTGTTGGGCATTTATTTTTTAACTTTCCTTTACAATTTACTTTCTTGTACTTGTAATGTTTAGAGGTCAATTCATATTTTTGGTTTATATATATCAGTGTTGTATTTTCCTTTTCCCCCTCTGCACTATTTTCCTTGAGTTGGCTACATGTGTGTGTGCAGGAACTCAGGAAAAGGCCTCCCTGAGTTTGTTATCCCTTCAGCACTGGTCTCTATCCTCTGGCTTATGGAGGCAGGCTTGGGGTAGTTGCGGTTCGAGCCCCGATACTGGTCAATTCATGACATAAGTTTTACATTGGGAATAATATATAACAAGATAATAATAATGAGATACATTTCTATCTACACTGTGGTATGATAGTTCTAGGTTATGGGATCACACAATCATATAGTGATAATTTCAATGTCCATACACATCCCTCAGACACTAGTCAAAGAGGACTCATCAATATTCTACTGAGGATATGATCCACTAGGGTAGATTTTTTTTTAGTGTTTTAAACCATCAATACATTGCTATGGAATTCCAATCCTTTCATTTTTCTCCCAAATAACTCACTCACTACGTAGGCTTTCATGTTCTTTAATAGAGAATAAATAATGTTAAAATTATTTTAAAACTATTTAAAACACAGTTTCGCCATTTCTAACTCCAATAATAAAATTACACTATAAAGAAATGAGTTTTTAATAAATCCATGCTTTTTTATTGATAAAACCACACATGATTTTTATCAAAACCATTTAATCCATTTTTCTCACATATAAATTTCAATCAATTTTACAGATCAATTTCATAGTTTCTATCATTTTCAAAATCTAACCATAATATCTAATTCAATTGGAATTGGAGGTTTTCTCCCAAAATATGATTCCATATAAATTTCAAATCCCAATTCACACTGTATTGGATTTTCACAATTTAATTGGAAGAAATATAAAAAATAAAACAATTCTTGGTTAAATTAATTGACCAAACTTATACAGAACCTCATAATTTTAATATGATAATCATGAAACACAATTCCCGAAAAGGGAAAACCCAATTAATAACATCAAAAATATAAATTAAATAATTGATCCTAGATACAATATCAAAAAAACTATTCAGATCCTTTAGAAATTGGATGATCTAACATACCCTTAGGAGGAGAGGTAGAGGGAGTTAGAGATAAGGAATGTGGAATGATTTCTTACTATAGAGGAATCTACCAATGTTTTCATATCATTGATATACCTTATAAAGGGTCTAGAAAAACCAAAATGGGTCCTTGAGAGCTTCAATGTCCTTGTAAATCATAACATGTTTTTTTGGGGATCAAGAAAATCGAAAAATAAGGTTTGGGAATTTTTTCATAATTTCTTATAATTACAAATTCACTGCTTGAATTATTGTTGGGAAGGGCCACATAGTTTGTCAAAATGTGCACCCTAACTATGAGCCTCTCTATAGAGGTGTATGGTTTATACTAATTGGGCACATTGTTTATCAAACCTTTTTCTAACCATTCATAACCTAAAAAAATCCAAAACAATTTAAACTTTCTTCCAAAAAAAACCTGAGACCAACCCTACTCAAATAATGGTCAAAAAAGAAATAAGGAGTACTAGAAAATAGTAATATAATATTATAACCTCCCCACCATAGAGACATTATGTCCCTATAAATCCTATCAAGAAGTCTCCATGTAAAAAATTTAAGTCTAATACTCTTTCATCAGTGCCTCTCTCTCTAACATCTCATGCATATCAGAACCGTGATTCCATATCACTCAAATCAAAGGTATCATATTCCCATGAAGTACCTTGGTTTTAGAATCAACTATCCTGACTAGATGATCACTCATGGACAAATAATGCTCAATATAAATATCACTCCATCTCAGAACATGAGATGAATCAAAAAGATAATTTCACAGCTATGACCCCCATAACATGTTATGTATCGACATAAATTATATTAGACGAGATAAATAGTAATCCACTTCCCTCACAAGTTAAATAACCTAAAATGGCCCCACAAAATGAGGAGAAATATTAAATTTCTTTCCAAGTCATCGTTGACCCATACTAGGTGAATCATTCAAGAATACCTGATTACCAACTGAAAATTCAAATGGTCTATGATAATGATCAACATATGATTTATAATAGTTCTGTCCCATCAACATTGTTTGATGAGTCAACTGAATTCCTTCATTTGTCTCTTGAACTAAGATTGGTCTGACCATAAAAATTTCACTGATCTTTGAACAACATAATGATTATTTTCATGGAAATCCATAGAAGGACTCAAAAATGATCCATTAAGATTGTGTATTGGTAACTATTGTTATAAGAAAACCCCTCATCCCCAAATGATCATCCCAAGATCCACCAATGGTAAGAAAAAATGAAGAAATAATATCCTTAAGAATCTATTTATCCCACTTCCTCTGACCATCCATCTAATAATGATATGTTTTACTCATATGAAACTGAGATCCCAATGTAAAATAAAACCTTACTCCATTCTATGTTTGGATAGTTATTGGAGATGAAATATTCTAGAAATAATTTATGAAATAACTATAATACAAAACCAAACCCAAAAATCTATGAGTCTAAAAAACATTACACAGTTCCTCCCTTGTCAGAAAATATTTCACCTTCTCAGGATCAACTGAAATACCATGTATATACAACACAATTCCCAATATGTTCATTTCTCAAATCCAAAAATAAAATTTCCACAGCTTGGCATAAAGATAGTGACTTATCAACAATTCTAAAACTGCTCTCAAATGACACACATAATCTTCCTCAGACTTAGTGTAAATAAGTATGTTATCCATAAAGTCCACCATTTAAGTATCAATATACTCATAGAAAATACTATTATCAAAATCAATAAATACAACATTCTAATTGGTTAGATGAAATGGCATGAATAGGTACTCATAATGGCCATACATTTCCCAAAAGTCAGTTTTATGAATGTCAAACTCTTTTATTTTAACGTAGGGATAACAAGATAGAAGATCAATCTTGAAGAAACACATTTCCACTTTCAAATGTCCAAAAATATCATCAATAAATGGTATTAAATATATTTTATTTAATGTAACTTGATTATTTTTTTAGTAATATACACAAAGGTGAAGTTACCCATAATCATTCCTAGACAGGATAATTTGCATTGCACATGGTGAAAAATATAGTTTTATAAAGACTTTATATAAAATATCAATTAGATAAGCCTTTAACTCTTTCATTTCCACTAGTGTTATGTGTTAATAATGAATAGATTTTGGATTAGTTTCGGGTTCTAAATTTAAAATGAACTATACCTCTCAAACCAATGGAAAACTAGAGAAGTCAGAAGGAAAAACATATGGAAACACAGAGGCAACTAGAGGAAGAAAAATCCTCAATAATTATTGCACTAGGTAAAAAAACACTAATATTAATTTCCAAAACTCTGGATAAAAATATACGATTCTAATCAACCTAGGGTACCATTCTTCATAGAACAGATGGAAATCCCCATGATGTGTAGTAAATGAGACATTTAAAAGATATAAATCAATTCATGATCTATTAGAAATGAGTCAATCCACCTTGAATATGATATCAAGATGTTTCATGAAAAGAAATATAAAATCCCAAGGAATATAATTATTTGATAAAGAGAAAACACAAGTAGGAAAATGAATACCCCCTCTATTAATTCCAAGGGTTGTATTAGTATCCATTGCATAAGATGAAAATTTTATAGGAAGATATAGTAGAATCATAATATCGGTTGAAATGAAAATTCCAGATGAAGTAGTACCAAATAAAGTAGTCACTAAAGATGAAACAATAGTAATGGTACCTTTCACAGTCACTGAAAACATATCTGCTTCCTCTGGAGACTCTTCTACTGCATGAAGAATCTTTGTTTCAGATGCATGTGAAAAAAATCCATATTTTCATGATGTATCTAATTACACCTCATTACATTTAGGTGTTGAGGATCCCTTTTCACTAAATTGAATATAATAGACATTGAATAACTTCTGTGAGTGACCTATGTGTCTTTAGGAATAAGATATCATGGGTGACATAGTGAAAACCCATTTTGCGTTCCTACGTTTTCTACACTGGTAGAAAATCAAGGGGCCTCTTCTTGGAACTACAGGAGGTCTAGAAGAACCCTTCTATTGATAACCACCATGAGATTCATCACGCATTCTATTTTCTTTGAATGAGATCAAAAAAATTTCACTTTGAGAAAATTGAATTCTTATCAAACCTGACATACTATCCAAGTCAAGCATGACCATAAACACTTTATTAATCACATCATCATAATAAGGAAGTCATAGTAAGAAACCCTGAAAATGAATATCAGATATAAGACCCATCATGAATCATTAAGTCATCCTAATCCCATTCCATACAATCTTAGGTTCTAACTGAATAATATTTGGAAAGTGATTTTCATACTCAATCATGGCCTTGTCAGCATACTTGAGTTTGA
The DNA here is from genome assembly GCA_963277665.1 of Viscum album. Taxonomy (NCBI): domain Eukaryota; kingdom Viridiplantae; phylum Streptophyta; class Magnoliopsida; order Santalales; family Viscaceae; genus Viscum; species Viscum album. The sequence continues at coordinate 1,868,421,787 of OY728129.1, read as the reverse complement.
AAAACTCTATATCCATAGACATCAAAATAAACTCTATATAGAGTTGGTCTATGAAAATCACTCTGAAGTCCTTCTACTCTAACCCCTATTGCTTCTTCTCTATCACCATCTTGTCCAACCATCTCTGGAAAGGACCTTCCAGTTTGATGGTGGCACATTCATCCTTTATTTCATCATGAATTCCCCAATACTCGAAACAGTCTCAATGATCCACATACAATCCTCAAAATTTTGAAGAAAATTTTATTCCAAGAATGTTGAATTATTTTGGTGAAAGAAATCATGAGAAAACTTTTGGAAAACATCCCTCTGAGGCTCCAAAATTAGATCCTGACCATGAATGAGTGCATGTGCTGGTCCTAGATAATAGACAACATGTATAATATCCTCAACCAGATTCTATTTCATGAGAGGAATTTCTCACTATGGTGTACTGGTATCTTTCTCTTGGATCCTTTTCACACGCCTTATCGGAGGAATGATGCTACATAATATTAACAATGAAAAACGAAGACACTAGATTACCACTCAAATAAGAGAATCAAGGGAAATTATTCCCATCTGATAAATAATCAAGATTTAGATTTCAACCTATCCACATAAATTTTTTGGATAAGACTAGAACTGATCATCATGAAAAATTTCCCAAATCACTCATATTTACGTAAGTCTCATTATTGTGAGATTTATCCTAACACTCACTCATAAATACCTCCAATTGCGTAATTGCATACTGACATCAAGGTAAGATGCACTACCTGATCCTTTGATAACATTTTTCACAAATTGTATTGGACACCTTGGTACCCTGACACCCGATCTGACACTTTCATGGGATGAGAGGCATTCCTAATCCCCCCAATTGGTGACTAGAACCTAAAAATCATAAAACATGAAGGTGGGAATGAATTTTACACAAAACAAATAAAATTTAAAACATATATCAATACACTTAATGGAGAAAACATTTGGATAACACTATCGAGAGTACAATAGGTATATCAGAAACCCAGAAGTACAATATCTGGTATGAAAAAATGATAAACATATGAAGTCCCCATAGACACGACACCCCAATCCCAAAGATCTCCAAGTGGAACCTTCCCATTTCTTGAACATGGAAGAAGGAAATATTCAAATGCTCGAAGGAAAAGGTAGTATGTGAACTAAAATACCAAAAGGGTCTCACCATTTTTTTCTATATAAGTTTCCACAAATAATTAACCAAATAATTATTTTTGTTTTAAATAATATATTTATGTAAGTACAAGAGTATAATTATTATAAATTATGTATTTAATTTCAATTCATGGAAACATATAAAAATGATGGATTATTAAAAAAATTATATAAAAGAAATTATATAAATTCACAAGGCATGTGTAAAGAAATATTAAATTCAATGGAATATATTACAAGATATTAAAAATGAGAAACATGGTCATCCAAACTAAGGTATGATAGTTCTTGGTTTTGAGATCATCACAAACTCATATAGAGATTATGGAAATGTGAAAACATACCCTTTACACACTGGTCAATGAGAACTCATCAACATCCTCTTGAGGATAGTATCTATCGATGTATATTTGGGTTAGAGTTTTAAAGTGTCAATCCATTTATAGAACATTCCCATATAAGCATATTTCTCCCAAATAACTCACTAACTATCCAAGATCACATGTTCTCAAATAAGTAATCAACAAAGGAAAAATTGTTTTAAAACTATTTAAAACACATTTTCCCCATTTTCAATTCCAATATGTCCATTTCCATTTTAAAAAAATAAGATTTTAATAAATCCATGCCTTTTTAGAATAAAAGCAACCAAGGTTATTATCAAAACCATGTAATCCATTTTTCTCAAATACAATTTTAATCAATTTCACTACTCAATTTCAAAAATCAATTTAAAAAATAGTTTCAAAATTTTCATAAATTTTCAAATCACTCCCCAATATCTAATTCTATTGGGATTGGGGTTTCTAATAAAATATCATGTCATATCAATTTAAAATCTCAATTAACACTAAATTGAGAATTAATAATTTAATAAAAATAAATATAAATAATCATTGAATTCATGGTTATGTTAATTGGATAACCTTATAATGAACTACCTACCTTTAATATGAGAATCATGAACTATAACACCCACAATGGGAAAATAATAAAGAATGTATTCAATGGAAATCATGGAATCAAACCAAGATACAATATCCAAAAAAAGTATTTTGATCACCAAACAACATGATTATCTAAAAAATATAATGACGATTGATAGAGAGAGTTGGAAATAAGGAATAGTGAATGATATATTATTAGAGAGGAATCGATCAATGTTATCCTAGCTTTGATACAAAATATGTAGTGTTTGGAAGAGACAATATTTGTCCTTTAGAGGTTCCAAGACCTAAGAAATAATTCCAAGAGGAGTTATGGTGGAGAAGAAGGATAAAAGTGGTTCTATAAATTTTTAATAATTTTTCAGAATTAAAAAATCACCACTCACATGATTAGCAGGGCTTGGAAATATGATTTTTCAAATAATGATCCATAACTATGCTCCCATATAGGGGGTGGAATGTTTCTACAAGGTGGACACACAATTGTTTAAACTATTCCCCAACGATAAAAACCCCTACTATTTGGGTTTTCAGGGTTTCCACTAGGAGGGTGCATGGTTTGGGCATGTCGTGCACCAACCATGAACAACTAAAAAATTCCAAAAATAGAAACAATATTCCAGAAAAAAAATATGAGAGGAACCCTAAAAGAAGTACGATTAAATTGAAGGGTCAAGGTGTATATTTAAATAGTAATAGGATGTTTCAGTATCTTGGATTAAGAGGTTTCTGACATTGATCATCATTATTAACCCTCATATACAAGCACTAGTAAAAATAATTTCTATACACCTTGAAATTATAGCACTGAAGGGTGGATTTTTCTTTCAATAAATATTTCTATTTATTTTAATTATAATATATCATCCTCCAAAGACTTATTCATTTTATTTTCTGATTTCTTTATTTTACACATATAAATTATTTACAAATCTCCTTAAGATAATTTTCTCTATTTTTATTTCAACAGTTCTAGCATAAAAGAAAACTCATCTCCAATCCCCAATGGTTTTTAATTGGAATTTCATTTTAGTTCCATATTTCCTTTTTTTGAAAACCATGAGGTTGATGGGTTACTCAAATCTCCATTTCCAACATGATATAACATTAAATGATTTCTCCATAGCTATTGATGTCTCTAAAATATAATTCTCTTTGGGGAATTGGTTTTAAGACATTAAAAAATCAATCAATCATACATTTTGGTTCAATAATTATACAATAAAATACCTAAAAAGTATTGTAATATTTTATTAATAGGTACCAAAAAATTCACTATCCTTATGATTAAGACAAAGAAATTTTTTCTCTATATCCATCTAACGAATACAAAGAAGGTACATATGGAAGAACAGTATCCTAAACTCATCTCAATCCAAGGAGTCAATTTCTTCCCATTTCCAATTATTCTAGATAAGAGTACACCATTGACCCACTTCACCTTCCCAATAATAAACATCTAAAATAAAATTTTCATGCTTTTAATACTGGAGAATGAAAAGTAACTTTTAGTGGTACTTATGCACTTCTTAGAAATTAGTGGACTGGTTGACCCACTAAAATAAGGTGGATGCTGCCTCACGAAGGACTCAATGGTAAATTGAAACATCCTTTTCTAATTCAGATTCTCATCGTTATTAATTTCATGAGAATGTTATTTAATAATAAAAATAATATTTTTTATTCCTTGTCCCATAACATTTTTTTCTCTGGGGGATAATCATTACATATTCCATAAAATTAATTCTTAAAATAACTCCTTCTAGTTATATCAATTTAATGAAATAGAAAATCAGAGTATGAGGAATAATAATCATAGTGAGAGATCATATAATCATGAAATAATTTTATAGGATGTCTAAATAATGACACCTTATTCTTAATATATAACAAATTATGTTTAACCTACTCCATAAATGGTCATTATCTATTTTAATCACTCATTATATATTTTAAATAAAATGTTAGTTTACCAAATCATATCCCCCTAGAGTGTCAAAATAGGTGCATAGAAATGGACCATTCACGATGAACCAAAATGATAGATGAGATAAAATCAACTATATATTTTTGAGGTTGTTACCTATAGATTAATCTCTTCCAAAACCATGTCCACATATAATATCTAGATAGGGATGTATTTTATTAGGGAAACCAAACACCATACTTTACTATAATTCAGATTTTTCCTATACATAGGCTTAACCTAAGGATTCCTACAAAATATTCATAATCATAAATTATTGTAGTTACTAACCCATTCCTCTGATACCAACTATATCCAATTGTAATTTTCATAAAAAAAATATTTCATCCTTTTTTGTTGAATATTAAACACATTCCACAAAATGCATGCCTATGGACCATATAGGTTTACTATAATTATAAACATGGATATGTAAAAAATGGTACATAAAATATCCACATTATTTCCTATTAATTTATTCACTTCTAGAATCCTTATTATACATAACATGCTTAAAATATTTATCAATAACCCAAGGAAGGGAAAGATAAGACAGGGTGAGATCAGATGCAATGTAAGGGTACACATATGTTATATTAAGAAACAATCATAAGATAAGAATAAGGGTGTGATAACATGATCTAAACAATAGTATATCATACCCATCAACTCATGTATCATAATCATAAAACATAGGAAAATGTTTTATAAATACAAATAAATAAGACATAAAAGTGATGAATCCCTAGTAATCAATCGTGAGGCATGAAAACATATCATAAGAAGACGAAATATGTTTTTGGAATGAACATAAGTATAGAAATGAATTTCCTTATTTAAGGATCTCTTCCAATACTATCATAGTGGATTGGGTCCCCTCCATATTCTATCATTTCTTTATTCAAGGTTTACTCAAAGGACTATCTAATTGGATAAAGTCCATTAGTAAAACTCGGTTCACTCCCCCTTCTATTCGTTATTATCTAATGTGATATATATATTTACCCAATTAATTGGAAGTAAATAATGGACCCACCTAACCTTGTTTTATAACATAACCACCTATGTTTTGATTATAATGGAACAACCAATCACATAATGAAAACTATACATTTGTGTGACACAAAGTCATAAAAAATTAATAATATCATCATATAAAAACCCATGGAATGGTTATTTGTTTCGTAAACATTTCATAATCAGAATAAAAAACATTCCATTGTATAGATAATGATTATAAAATTATAACATATCCCTAATAAATGAAAATTTACATCAATGGATGTTATTATAGATAAAGATTACTTTAAATGACCACTAGAACATTTCTTGAGGAAAATATCATTTTTATTTGAAAACAATTATTTATAATATAAAATTTTAAAAATATTAATGAAAAAATTTTATTTTAAATGGAAAAAGGAATTTAATAAGGGAATCTTTAAATAGAATAGTATTCATGTTAGTAAGGAAATCCATTTATGTGAGTTTGTTAAAAAATCATTTCTCATTTTTAGTAAAAAATAAAAAGCACCACATTATAAAAATTATAAGGATGTTAGTTTTATATTTTTTTAAAAATGTATTAAAAATGAATTTAAATAATAATTATATAATATTAAAAAGGCTCTTGAAAATATTTTAATGAAAATATGGTCGTTGAAGAAAATATTCCTAATAGAAGGGAAAACAAGTTCGGTTTTATGGAAAAACGTTTTTTATTTTTCTTGAGTTGATAAAGAATGGATAGTGAAAAGAAATTTTTTTATAAAATATATATGAGAATAAAATAAATATATTTTTTAGGTATATCATACTATTTCATAATCAATAAATTTAAGTATAAACAATCCTAATAAAAATGATATTGTCACATAAAACCATTACCTCATGTCCTTATTGCTTTGTAAGTACTATAACATCCTATATTTTAAATTTCAATAAATTATAATTCCATAGAAGAACCAAAATCATACATATAGTAACATACATGGTTCACTTTAAACATATTATCACTCTTTAATTAACAATATTTCATTATCATCATCATTTCCCATGTTAACCACTTTGTTTTTCTTTTGTGTCACAGTTAAACAAATATGGTCTTTTCACATTGATCAGGGTTCCTTATCCTAATAAAATATAATCTTTGTATAAATATCATATATATTCATTATATACATATTTATATCAATTCATATAATTTGGCGATGAAAAATGAATTTCATTACCACATGGAGATGATTTTTCATAAGTACACATGAGTGATGTTTCCATTTTTCGATGGATGAAACAAAAGAAATGTAAATATTAATTTATCTTTATAGAATAATTATTATAAAATAAATATAATATATAAACATTAAATCTATAATAGTAACCAATAATGAATTATTTTGGTGGAAAATAAGCCATATCACTACGTTGAGGCGGTAGTCCACATGCACGTACAAGAGATATTGACATGGTGATTTTAAAAATGGTATTAATTTATTCAAATAAAATTACTAAAAATATTAGAAACTTATTATTAATATCCCATAAGAAATTGATATAATTTTTTTTAGTAAACCATATTTTCCAATTTTATGATGACTTTACTAAAAATTGAGTGCTTAGTTATGATGTATTAAGAAAGACATTTTCATTAATAAAAAACACAATTCGTTATTTTAAAAGGGTGGATATTATTATTCTTACTTTATAATTTAAGGACAAGGTTATTACATTTTACTATATCTTGGTTCATATAGTCTCAAGGTTGTATGTATGGAATGATTTTGAATACCGTTTGTTTGATTTAAAAGGAAAATTCATATAAAATCTCTGTTTGTTACACTCTACATAAATTTCTATTGTGTGACTATATGTGTAGGTACAACATACTCTAATTTATCTATAATAAATGTCACTAATCACTTATTATTATTGTACCAACTGACACAAACATCTCAAATAAATAACTTACCACTGGACTGAGATCTCATATTTGTTTAATCATTATCCCAATAGACATAAATATAGATAATAAATCTAAAATAGACATAATATTTGTATAAAAAACCATGGGTTACAATTATTTTCATAGACCTAAGAACTCTCTTAGCTGCAACAACACATGTCTGACTTGAATCATTCTAAAATCATGTAAAAAATATCACTATATAGACTATGTCATGGCTAGAGGTAGTAAAATATATCAAGCTTCCAATGACCCTTTTGAACTCTTTATTACTAACTTTGATACCATTTACATATTTAATCATCTATCTTCTAAAAAAATAAGAGTTGAAACCTCCCTTGATTCACCCATAATAATGTTTCTATACAGTTCTTTAAAATATGTTTCTTGTGATAAAAAAATATAATTTTACTGTTTCTCAATAATTAATCCCAAAAATAGTTTTTCTCTCCAAACATAGATATCTAAAACTAACGTGGAATTTACTTAGAACACTCATCACAATGACCCGCCTTTCCATTGGAAAATATGATATCATAAACAAAAATTATAATTATAAGAGTACATGTTGAATTTTTTTTCCACTTTCTCTTTTATAATTACAAATTGTCCTAGGATTCCATTAGGTTTTGATTATCTAGCCCTATGAGTCACTTTTAATCCATATATTGATTTATTTACTTCACACACCTTTAAACAAAAATTTTCATGAATAAGACATCTAGTTTCTCAAGAATTACTCTTTCCTTAAGCTCACTATTCAAAATTTTCGATTTAACATAAATTTGATATATTTTTTTTGTGCTTGTATATAGATAGTTCTAGAAACATCCTCATTGTTTCCAGACCTTATATTAGAGAAAATGTTTATTCAAAATCTATTGTTTCTATTTGAAAATATCCATTTCGTACTTGTCTATACTTGTTCTTTTTAACCACTCACTTTTTAGAGAATTTATTTTTAAACTCTCAAATGGTTCCAATGTTATTTTTATCTCGTACCCTTATCCCAATCTCCCATGTTTATTTTTTCTAAATTTTATTATACTTAACATTAATTTCTTCGATCCAATCATTATGCTTAATATATTCAGCCACATTTCTTGGTTCTACCTATGATACTATAGTTTTTTAATTATCCTCTCATTGTATTCTTAATTTCTAAAAATGTTCAACTTTTCTTAAATTATTTTATTTGGTATAACATTATTTTTCATCCTCTATAATTTATTTCTATCAAAAACATCTTTCTTCATTTTTGTCACATACTTGTTTGGAATCAATGTCAATAATATTGTATTAAATTTAAACTAATTTTTAAAACTATTTCTTTAAAAACATATTTATATTTTCTTTAATTATTTCGAATTATCCGTTGATTTATTGATTAGTTGTTCACTGATTTTCAGAAAAAAAAATATTTTTCAATTTCAATAATTATTTATCATGGAATAGAAAAAACATAAAACTGAATAATAGTAGGATTCTCATTGATCCAATTATTAAAATGGATTTAATGTGTCTTAGGTATCAAAAAAATATTATGAATGTGTAGAAAAATATTTTTTTAATTAGAGTAAAATCAATAATAAAATTAATGAATTACAGATCACTACTTCGGGAATTGTTCCTCAAGAGACCATAATGAACAGTATTAATGAGTTCAAGGGGTATTGTGGATGTTATGTATACTTTTTTAAGACTTTTTAGTGATATATCAATTTCTTAAAGTCCAAAAAACATCATCATTATTTATTTTTTACTTCAGATAATCTCTCCCACAATTATGTTTCACAATTATATATATATTTCAATGAACTATATGGCTAATACATTTACACATCTACATATTTCCATATGTATCAACAATGTAACAAGAGTTTTCTAATAACCAATAAAAATTTGTTTTTGATTTCTTCCCCTGCCTTCAAAAATGATTCATCTATATTTGATGATTTTAATGAGACATAAGTATTTCTTTAAGACAACTCAATGACCATTATCACAATGTTTACTAACTCTCAAGAAGTTGTTCTTTAGAACTTCAATATACAAAAAAGTTATTAGAATTATGCTATTTTATTTCTTTTTTTAATCTAATAAAATAAATTCTATTTTCAATGAATAGTCATTCCAAAATGTGAGTATTACTTCTTCATTATTATTATTTTTTTCTCAAAATAACTATATCATATTTCACATAATAATAGAACCCAACATAAAGTATCCATGAATTTTCCTCCTGGTTTATTTTAAATATTCTTTATTAATTTATGAATTTTCTTAATTATTTTTTTTAAAATTAATTCACTTTCTCTACATAATGAATATTGTATAGAAGCCTTATTATAAATTTATCATAATAGTGGGAATTTTTCTCAATTCATGTCCGCAATTATTCACGTCAGTCATCATGTTCTCCATTCTCACATTGGGGATTTTCATAACATTATGTCTTCTTGCATAATTTGTTTTAAAATACTTATATTCAATCCCAATAACTATATGCATGTTTCATTGTAATAAAATATTACATAGTCATCTATAAGCCTTATATTCATACACTTCTTAGTACCAATAAGAGCCTTGAATGTTTAATCATATTATTAAATCACAATTCATCATAAAATTATGATTTCCAAATTTCTACCATTTTGGAATTGACATGGTTGTTTTTAATTAGATTAGAAGTTTATATCCCCTAAGCATTCTATTTTATTCTATATAAATGGAAAAATGTATCAACCTATTTTTCATGGTAGAAATATGACTTGTTTTTCTGATTAAACTAATATAGTTAGACAAAACATATTTTTGTGAAGTTTTATCAGTTGTGGATGTGGGATAAAATTTTGTGAAAGATCTCTCAACGTCATCCAATGATTCATTTATGAACATAATCAATTCCTTGACATACTCATTGATGATCCTTGTATATTCTCATTTTTAAGATATTTAGATTGTGTTTTAGAATTATTATATTGTATTAGAGTAAATTATTCATCATGATCTTTTACTATTTTCTTAGACTAAAGAACCTTCAATTTATGGATTTTTATCTAATCAATGTGTCATTATTATTTCTTAGTAAACTTTTGACATGTATTTAATAAACAACTTTTTTTCATTTGAAATAATGTCCTTATCATTCTTAAGAAAGGATTTTTTTCTCAATATAGGATTCAATTGTGTAATTTAACATGTGTTCAAGATCAATTTTATATGAATAATATTACATAATACTTCTAAAATAAAAGAATTTTCAACATTTTCCATGAAATTGGAAAATATTTCCCCTGATTCATCATTTGACTCACTATCATGTGGTTGAAAATATTCCTCCACATTGATCATCTAATTACTTCTTCATGATTTAGAAAATTTTTCTATACTTCCACCATCTTTGAACACATAATTTAAGTATTTAATCCACTTATTTATTTTAAATTTATATCTTCAATGATTTCATAATCCACACCACTCTTATTTTGATAGTTTATGGTGAATTTTCTAATCCCATTGCACTTGTAACATCTAAATGGGAGTGTACCGTATTTTATGTCAATTCTTGAACTTATTTTAATTAAGGGAAATGATTATTTAGAAATATTCTTTTTCATTTCTATAATCACTTTAACTTGCACCATATTTATCATCATCAATGAATTTCATATTACTCATTCCTTCAAAATACATTTCATCTTTAACCATATTCTTAATGAATGAGTGTTTTCTTATCTAATAAAAAAAATATGTATTATCTTAATCATAAAGTGAATGAATTTCTCTATATTCTAGAGGTGATATCATTTGAACAAATTTATATGGGGGATTTTCTCAAGAGCATCATGTAATTTGTAGAATCATCATGTTTTTAGTAAATCTATTTATGTAACTAAAAATTTCATTCACCTAGGTAAAAAATATATTTATTGTTATATCTAGAACCATAATAATTCCTTAAAATATTCTTCTTTATATTTTTTGTTTATCCACTTTTAGCTTTAAATTTAAATCTTAAAAACTTTCCAATTTATCAAATATTTCGTAATCAATTTGAAACACCATTAATGTCATGAATAATTTCTCAAAAAATGAAATATTAATAAAAATTTATTCTTCCAATTAACTCTTTTGTCTCTAGTTTTTTTATAAGGAATCTATACATCCCTTAAAAATGATGGAAGACACACTGTATCATCATTTATAACATCCATGCTAAATCATAAAGGACGGGGTAACATCCAATTCTACTAATAAAGAAAATTTTTTCTATCCAAAATTAGAACTGCTCAATTATTAATGGAATTTTTATTATCCACCACAAGCAACTTATCAGACTAAAAATTTAGAATCATGTAACGATACCATTTGAAAAGGTAAAGGATCACATTTTTCCACTATGTAGTGGGGGATCAATGGAGGGTACTTTTTAATATTTCTTTCTAAATTTTTAGTAATTCTTTTTGAATAATTAAATTTTGATAGGGTTAAAAATATAATCATATATTCTTTTAATATATTATGGAAATATAAAATAAATATAAAAAATTATAATGTTTTGTTCCATCATGAATACACGTTATTCAGCATTTTTTTATTGGGCACTCAAAATATAGTTTTCATTCAAAATAAACACAAATGAATCAAAAATATTATAAATAAGAACATGGATTCAAATTTTCACTTTATATAAAATGATAATATAATTTTTTTTTAATAGAATGATTTTTTCCATACTCTAGTTACCTTAAAAATAATAGAAGTAGATCTACTTTAGTGAGCCTCATGACTGTCCAATGATGCCTCCACACTCCATAATGAATCTGATGTAGTCAATTCTTCTATATATCAATCTGAAATCTATATATACATGTTTAATCCAATATATACAATATATTCAGAATATAAACTCTAATATGTTTTCTTATTATCAATAATATAGATATTATACAACAAACAGAAACACACATTTTTTCTCTTTGATACACTAGCTTATATAAGTGCCATAATTATTATAATTCAATATAATTCAATGAAATTTATTGAAAATTATAACCTTTGAATTTTTTTCAATCAAATATGTACAAAAACAATATCCATAATTTTCTCAATAGACAATAAAATTTTTATACACTATGATATAGTGATTTACATTATTTTTCTAAATATATTATCATCCTCATAATTCAACAAAAACCGTTAATTTATTTTCCCTTAATTAAATGGGAATAAAATATATTTGATGAAAAATTTCCTTCAAACAATATAAATAAATTGATCACAAATGATAAATTTTATAAATTTTAGAAAAACACATCTTCACCTTTTCATTGAAATGATTCAAATATATTATATTCTCATATTATTTGACATTTAATTGAATAAATCACTTGATCAAGGTGGAAAAAATAAAACATGAACTCAAACATAAACACCTTCAAATCTCACCTAAAATTATTTTTAAAAATAATTAAAATGATAACAATAATTTAATAATAATAGATAATATTCCTAGTGAAATTTTATATTGAAATTCTGAATATTACCATAAAAATAGATTTGAATCATACAAGAATTTATCTTCTGGTAGACTATTTCATCAAATAACTAGTTCTTCAAATCATGAAGTTCCTAATATCCGAATCCATCTTGAATCAAAATTTTCTTTGTAAATTTTTAATGATCTGAGATCATAGCTAACATCAAATAATTAAAATTCATTCATAAAATTGTTTTATAGGTTTTCATTTATCAATTTTATAGGTTTTATCCAATTCATGTTCCTTATATAGTCATTAATGACCCATATATTTCAGTAATTCATCCATACAAATAGATATATTTTTATATACATAATGAGATGAACCTTACACAGACACTAACTCAAGCCTACAATGAAAACAATTCATCCTTACACAGTTATGACGATGTATACACACATCAATGTTTATGATTATATAGGCCAATGATTATCCTTATGAAGACGTCAATGTTTCTTATACAAACATCTATTTCTGAAAAATCAATTCCAAATATAATGAAACAAATTTCTCAAATAAGTCCATCATCTTAACAATTTAACTCAACCACATCCCAAACACCTAAATTATTTTGAAAAACACTCCAAAAATTTGGTTAAAAATAAATAAAACTCTCCAAAAAACCTAATAATCCATTGGTTACCTTAGTAATTAATGCTACATGATAATAACTTTTTAATAAAACAATTGTGATACTAAATATACAATTTTATCTATAGGGAACCACCTTCAAGGGTTAGTGAATATATGAGAAATTTTAGTTCCATTGGGTTATCTCATCTTGTTCTTGAATCACAATCAAGAAAATCCAAAATAAAACATCGTCATCCTTGTACTCTATTACTTAATTCTGATTCCATGAATACCAATTAAAAATGTCCAATGTGACTTCAAATATCATCATGATATTTTATTTTGGGGTTTTATTAATATTTTTTTAATTAATCCATATTTACCCAAAGTGGATAGAAATAATTTTTATTATTATCTGATTAAATTGGAAGAAAACATCAAGAAAAAGTGGAAGAAGTATATGAACAAGCAAAAATTGTTATGGACCTTGAGACACATCACAATACACATTATGTGTAGGTATGATTTAGTGAGGGTCGTTCCTTCTTGAATCCATTGATTGAAATATTTTTGTAATGTTTTTGGGATATAAAAGTATATTCAATACCATGTATAATATTTTTATGTCTCACTTCCAATTTACAATTTCCCTTGAATTACTAATTCACGGAAACAAATACATGATAATTTCATTAATGATCACCATATAAGAATCCCCATTAGCTATATTACTTTTCATGACTATTGAATAATATCATGGTAAAAATTACCATATGAGATAAATTTATACCTCTTGATTTATCTTGAACCCTTGGGAATCTAGTCTCCAAATGTACCCAATCATCTTAAGTACATGATGTCCTTCTTATTTCCCCTATTTTAACTTTTACATATATAGTGAGTGAAATATCTCAAATCATTCTCTCCATTATCTCTCGTGGTATAATTTCATGAGATGAGTTAGAATTATTCATATATATATTCTACATTATGTATATTCAATAATTCAATAGACATAGATGATAAAATGAGGTATTGAAGACATATTGCATCATATCTTTTCTTTTTTTAAGTCTTCCTTTTACAGTTTACATTCTCTAGGAGTAGTATTGATAGGATGTAGAAATTCTATAACATTAAGCTTCCTTTTGTGACATTGCATTATACATATGTTCTAGTACCATTCCTAAAATTACTTCAAATTAGGATGTTTTCTTTATCAAAAATTTATTGATGTACAATTTTGTGGGTGGTGGTTTCGGTTTGGTCTAAAACGAATAAATTGACGACATTATTACCTTTTCATGATAAACAATATAATATAATATTTCGATTTTTTAATTTTTAAATGTCTCCATATATTTTTTTAAAACATAGTATCCCTCAATTACTCGATTTAGTGTATTTTTATACTTTAATATTTTAGCATAAATTTTAATCTAAAATTTCTCCTCATAGTAGAAGCTAGGGATAACAAGATTTTAAAGTGTTTTATCATAGATTATTTTCTTTACAACCAAATAGACTCACCAGTCCTTGTTTTTTTAGTGAACTTTTAGTTTTTATAAATTTTAACTTGATTTACTCAATGATTTCTCTATATAGTTCTGATAAGAAAACTATGACTATTTTTTTATGAAAATATTTATTAATTTAACCCACCACATTTATAATAAATCCCAAATATTTTATTGTAGATATATAATTTAAAAATAATTTACACAATATTCACCATCATAGTACCTCGAATGAAATTACGGCATTTGTCAATAACTTTAAAGGGAGTTTTTCTTCGTCAATGTTAGCCCAAACTTTCCCCATACATAGTGGTAATAGACTAGGATTTTCATTCTATTATTCATTGGATAACATTCTTGAAATTTTTATACATTAATAATTGACATTAATGGTTAGGGTAGCTATAATCAATTCTTATTCCCCTAATTTCTCGCCACATATTCTTCAAAACCATTCTAGTAAAGTCATAATCAACATTAATTATATCTAATGTCCATTATTTAATTTATATTCCCTAAAAATAAATAATAAAATGTACACTAATCTCTAAAGATCAATGAATAATCCTCTTTAAGGTTCTTCCAAAACACTGATTCAATTTTGATATATAAATCTGAGGCCTAGGTAAACACTTTAGATTATTATCCCATTACCTAGGATAAACATGTCAGGAAAAAGTTTACAAGTTTATAAACAAGAAAAAATGGTCAAAACGATTAATGGAACATCATTGTAAACATTTTTTTGGTTATGTTTCTGAATGAATATATCTTTATTGATTCCAACATATGTACTATTATAATAGATTTACGTGATATATAAGTGATTTCCATTTAATTAGTCAATTTATTTAAAAGTCTAACTTCCAATTTTAGAGGTCCCTTGATTTACTCATTCAAACCAAAAAATAGGTGAGAGTCTCATTATTGATCACCACACAATTAGAACTATTTACCTACCAATTTTAATTGGTGGATGAAAAACTAGTAGGTAAAAATATAAGTATGACATCAATTTCTACCACCTGATTTAACTTTAAACCAAGGGACTATAGTCTCCCAATGTACCCAAACATATTTAGGTCTTGAGGTACTTCTTGATTCCTCTATGTCAACAAGAACTTATACAATTGACATCATAACTAATATCATTACTGAATTTGTCCATCATGATATAATTTATAGAGAACAGTTAGTATATTTTATTCATATTTTTTCCTTTTAACATTTTATAATTCACTCTATATAGATGATAACATGTTGCATTGAATATTCAGTGGATCAGCCCTTTACTTTTTAATTGAATTAATTCCCACATTACATTACCCTTAATGATTCTAAACATTATGTGAGGACTCTATAACATTATGCTTCTATTTATGAAACTATATTATTCATAATCACATACACCACTCAAGGACATTATTTCTAGTTAGTTTATTTTATTTATCAAAAATTAATAATTGTTAAATTGAGTTATTAGTTTTTTCCATTTGATATATATTAAGTAATTCTAGAAAATTAGTATTCTATATTGATTACTAATATATTATAAAATATTCATTTATTAGCCTTGTAAATATCTCTAACTATTTCTTCATATTCTAGAAGCTATCCACTTTAATATTTAGAATATTCTACCACATGAATTTAAAATGGAAAATAACATCTAAAACATCTACTCAATCTCCATGATATGGATATGCTACTTCTCAAAGAGTTTTATGGTAGAGTTTTTATAGTCCAACTATATTTTCTCCCAACACATTTATATTTTAAGGGAGGTTTTAACTTCTCTAAATTGTAACTTGATTTACTCAATTTATTTTCTCTAAATTTATAATTATCCATATGTAACTATTTATTTAATGAAAAATGTTGTCATGTAGACCCACAACTTCCATAATAAATCATCATTAGTAGGATTATATATATATATATATACATATATCAATATATTATTATAACATAAAAAGTTGTATTTAACTCAGTATTCATCTTCATGGTGCCTCAAATTGAATGGGTGTGCCCACCGATCCATCGGAAGAGAGTCTTTGTTTTCAATCATTAATCATAAATTTCTCTATCTCTGGTGTCTCCCAAATCTATATGGAGATTATTATACACCTTAGTTACCATTATTAAAAACTTTCTCTATAAGGAACCACTTTTTATGGTGTATATAAGTATGATGAATCCTCTTTCCCTTGTTTTCATGAATTTCCTTCAAACTGATGTGTAAAAAATAGATTAAAAACCATTACAATCCATGTATCTCATTCATTAATTTTTATTCCCTTAATATTTATAACATAATGTACACTCAGTATCTAATGATCTTGAGAGATTTTATTTTGGGTTTTTTTGGAAAACTATCTTCAATTGGGTTATCAATAAAAGTTGGAGTGAGTCACTTTGGATGATTATCCAATAATCTAGGATGAAATCATCATGATAATGAGGAATAATATAATGAAAAGTATAAATTATTGAAGTGTATAGTGAGGAATCATGGTACAACTTTATTGTATTCATGTTTTGAGAACAATAATTCTTCATCAATTATTTTGAGTGTAACTATTTTTATTAATTTTAAATATATACATGTAAATTATATTTGATAATTAAAATTTTCTCTTAATATCACTTCCAAATTCTGTTATCCCATGGTATACAAATTCACACAAAACAATACATGAGCGTAACATGAATGATCACCATACAATATGATCCATTTACTTTCCATATTTCCATGAACTTTGAAAAACTGTGTGGTAAAAATATATGTAAGGGATCATTTTTTCCACCCTTTTTTATCTTAAACACTAGGGACTCTAGTCTCTCAATACACCCAAGTTTTTTGAGTACATGAGGTGTTTCTTTATTACCCTATGATATCCTATATCAATAATGTGTGCTCAACATATCATATAATTTTCATGAGCAATTAAAATTTATATTATTTTAAGAAATCACTTTTATTTGTTGTGCATGGACCTTCACCTAAATAAAACCCATCATAAAAATTTTAATTGAAAAATACCCCACTAAATCTTTCATGAAAAGTTTTATTTTTTTATTCATCTTCCTTATGTATGATCCATTCATTTGAAATATTTTATTTCTCTAAACTATCCATTATGAGGACCCCAACAAATTATAATATATTTTCCTAAGTCTAATGATAATCCTAATAGTTTATCTTCCCATTATTAAATCCATGAGTCCAAATTTGATCTTATTTTTTTTATCTATGTCAGTTTCTCGTCATTTCGGTTTAATCTAATGTCTATCTAATATTCTATTAGTATCCACCTTTGAAATATTAATGAACAAATCCTACACCAACTTCTATTCCTTGAAATGATGTAAATTCTCTAATGTACTTGGTTTATAATATTCATCCTCCCCATTGGGTTGAGACTTTAGTATCCTATATTATAATTATTTGGACTCTATAATAGGATTATCATGTCCCTCTATGGTCTCTATTATTTATGGATTCATCCTTGTCTCAAATTAATAAAAATCTTTCCATTATCATGATTACATAGTATATTTGTTATATATCATTAGTCTTTGATCCGTTTTTTTTAATCTACAGAGCATTTCCTAACAATGATTGGAGTAAGTATTATTATTCCTACATCTCATACTTTTATTAAACAAATTAAATACCATATAAAATCTATACATTAGAATTTTACAACTTCCCAAAATATCTGGGAATTATAACTATCTGAATCACCATGTGAAACATCCTATAGATTTTTAGTCATCACATAGACATCTTTAAAAAATCAGTATATCCCTATGAGTTTAATGTCTTATCTTAAACTATTTTTATATACTTCATACAATTTTACTTCCACCACTACATGGGTTTTTAAAATTACAATTCCTATAATTAATTATTACACATTATTTCATCTCCAATATTTTCAAACCTAATACAACCCCAACAATATCACCAATATCTTTCAGTATATTTCCATCAAATGAATTTCGTGTAAAAATATAAAAATTCCTATGACCTTTTATATCTTATGTATTAAAATTGAAATTATGGATAGATGACTCTATTTGTATATTATTCATTGTCTCTATGGATTTTAATTATATGTCACTCATATCTAGAACCAAACACACCCCACCGGGGGTCACTTATAGGTCAGTTTATCCTCTATATAGGCTTAATGGATTCATATCAATCTTGGAGTTATATGAAGGAAACATGGAGTGTTCATGTTTGTTCTCATTATAGTTCCTCACTACTTGTTCATAGAATGATAGAGTAGTATTCTTACATAGACTAGAAAGCATTTCCAGGGGATTATATTGTGGTTTAGAAGTAATGGGGTATTTACAACCCATGATACCTTTGTATCCTAGGGATGCGCCATCTTTTATCAACTTCATTTAATTATATAATCATTAAGGAAATTTTTTTATTAATCTCATAGATAATAAAAATTTGAGAAATAGTCACACACTGTCTCAAAGAGAACCCTTTGATGGATTCTAAACACCAAAATGACTTCAGTCAATAGATTATCAACTGGATCCTTGGTAACATCATGTTTAATAAAAATTTATAGTCATAGTAGTTGAAATTAAAAAATTCAATATTCTATCAAAACATAAGATACATCCCACTAAATTACCAAATATGTCTAGAATGATGGGATTATGAAATTACTAAGGAAATTGTGGGAAGATAACCAAAATATATATTGTAGAAGCATCTGAATTCATATGAAAATGTAGTTTAAATTGAATAGGGAAAACTGAATACAATCAGAGGAATGATTACCATTGGACTATGAAAAATGATAAATACCCCCAATTAAAAATGAATAAAAACATAAAAAGGATCAAACATCCATATTGTAACACTTCCCAATAGTCCCCAGGTAATGGTGAAGAATATGTCGATGTAATCAACCCTCAATAAACTTTATTTGAAATGAGACACTCTAGAGAAATAATGTAGGGTCGTTGCATCATATATTTCTAGAAGTGAAAGGGAATGTTTTGAATTTTGAAAATAAATACAATAAAATTCAGGATGAGTGGTATTGATGGGAAATACCATAGATAATCTACATTGGTAAAAGTTGAGATGTTTTGGTAGGTATAAAATGAATAATCATAGGGTCCTCCTCTCCATTATGAAGTAGGAGGGGCCATAGGATCATCCATCGCTAACCTGGATTATCATTACCGCGATGAGTTATAATATTTTATGAATATTAATCCTAATAAAAATTATATAACTTGTTGGACATAAATTAGAACATGATTAAATATATATCCAGTTAATCTTCTATATGATTTTTAAATGATTCCCTTTTTTCTTTACTTTCTCCCAGAGGAGGAATAATAGGAAGTTCTAACTCACACACATTATTCATCCATTATATAAATTTAATTACATGTAATTTTCCATACCATTAAATGAAATTATTTTTTGTTATGATATTTTATTAATCCATACTTGATCATAGTGAAATTCAGTTTTTTGTCGTATCTATTTGATCAATAATATATAAATTTAATAGATTACTACATTTTCTTGATTATGAATATAATAGAAAATATTGATTTATTGATCTTTAAATTGTCTCACATTATTTTATAAAATTCTAGTAGCACTAAACTACTAGATTTATAATAATATTATTCTCAAATATCTTAGGGGAAGACATCATCTAAGACCTCTCTTAAAATTACAAGCTAGGTCTGCACCACTTTTTAGAGACTATTATGGTAGACTTTTGGATAGACAATAACATTTCCTCTCAGTTGATTGAACTATTGAGAGAAGTTTCCACTAATGTAAATTGTAACTTTATTTACTCAATGCTTTAACTTTAATGTTTCATCATGATATCTATGACTATTTCATTGTATAAAACATATATTAAGTCAACCCAAAACAACCATAACATATTTCCAATATCTAGAATATATATATATATATATATATTCATACAAATTTATATGATTTAAAAATAATTTGATATTATATTTTTCATCTTAGTGCCTCAAATTAAATAGGGGTTCCAACTAGTCCCTCCAGAGAGAGTATGTATTCCCAAATGTTAACCCTAAATTTCACCATCTATACTGGAACCCAAACTAGGCCAGGTATTTTTCTCTTCCATATAAACAATTATATAATGTTTCTCTTTATGGAACCACCATTAAGGGCCATAAAAATATGAATAAATCTAATTCCCTTGGTATATTTATATAAGGAACCACCTTTAAAAAACATTATAAAACTTTTGCATAGGTATGTTTTGGAAATAATAAGTCTTCATTGATCATATTGGGTGTATATTTTTATAATTATTTCTTATGATATACAATGGGATTCTATGCTATATATCAATTTATTTCAAATTCCATCGTATAACTTCTACTCTCCCATAATTTACTCATTCACACTAAACAATACTTGATCATTTCATGAATGATCCACACACAATAATAAATATATACATGGATCCATTACATGATGGTTGAAAAATTAGATGGTAAAAAAGAAATTATGTTATCAATTTTCAAAACACGATGAACCCTATGGACATTAATCTCATAGTGAACATACTAATATTGATCTCGATTCCCCAATTAAATCTTATAAAAATATAGTTCACTTGATATCTCATATCATTCTCACCTTTCTCTCACCTAGAAAAATTCACGGAGATGAGTTAAATTATTTATTGTATCTTCTTCCTTATGTAGAATTTGTATTTTACTATCCAGAAATGATAACATGTTACAATGGGTATCTAGTGCATCATATTTTTGCCTATTTGAGGATTTCCTTCCAACTTTACTTAATCCCTTAGGAGGCTTGATATTATATAGGTACTCAAGAACTTGAATATTCATTCATGATATTGTATTATAGGAAAGTTTTGATACTATTCTATAAAATTATTACTATATATGGTAATGTCATTTTAAAAAATTTCTCGTAGTGAAATTGAGTTGGTGGTGGTTTCCATTTCATCCACAACACGAAAATTGAGTCAATTAGTACTTAATATTGATTGTGAATATTATAGATAATTTTTACTTGATAATATTTAAATGTCTCTAAATATTTAATCAGATCCTTGTAGTCATCTACTACTAGGTTTAGAATATTTTTTCAATAAATATTCTTGTGGAAATGGTTATCTAAAACCTCTCCTCATAGTCCAAGCAGCGACTACACCACATTTCACACTTTATTAAGGTAGGATTTTTGGTTTTCAAATCACATTAACTCATGGGTCATTTAGGGAGTCCATCTATTCTAATTCCAACCCTTAATTTATCTATATTTGGTTCCACCTATACTAGTATAGTACTTCTAATCCATCATAGAAACCATTTAAAAAATTGTTATCAACATGGACCCATATTTAAGGGCTAACAAAAATACAAACAATTCTTTTTCCCTTGGTTTCTTTAAGCTTGTTCATTACGTACAAGCACAAAAATCCATAGAAAATTACACCATCCATGATGTTTATATTTTAATTATTATTCCACTAATATTGATAATATAATGTCCAATATGTCTCTATATATCTACAAGAGATAATATTTTTGGTTTTTTAAGCCCTCTTTCTTTTGGACTATATAGAATCAAGGAATAAGTAAACACTTCAGAAGATTATCCTATTATATAGGTTGAAAAAAATCAAGGAATATATGAAGAGGATGATAAAAAATCACCAATAGTTATTGAACCTAATGAAGCATCTCCACAAACCTTATGTGTAGGTATGTTTGGGAAAGAATTATTTTCCTTGATTTAAATATTTATAAATTTTTTAAAATGTTTTCCACAAATACATGTTGATTCCATTAGATTAATAAAATATTTTCTAATAATAACCTGTAATTTTTTTTTCTCACATTTGTTATACAATCACACTAAATAAGACATTAATGTTTCAAGATTTATCACTTTGAAATAAGAACTATTTACTAGCATCAATTCTCTGAGGGATGATAAAACATGGTGGCACAAATGCATGTCTGATATAAATTATAACATCGTGGTTCATCATAATCTAGAGATACTATAGTCTCTAAAAGCACCCATTTATCTTGAGTATCTTAGATCCGTCTTTATTCCTACGTTCCATCATATACCTATGTAGTGTGCTCGATATGTCATACCATTCTCTCTATACTTTCTTTTAGTATAATTCTTGGAAATGAGTTAACATATTGAATGGGTTTTCTTCCAAATTAAATTCTCTAAAATAAATGGACATGGATGATAACATGATGAAATGGACATCAAGTACATTATCTTCATGATTTTTAAATCCTTTATTTCCACCTTACATTCAGCATAAATATAATCAACAGGAAGTGGGGACTCCCCCACATATTTCTTCCAATAATGAAACTATATTATATATAATTCCATAAAATTATTTCTAATTATTATATTTTATTTAACTAAAATTCATTGTAAAAAATTTAATTCTTGGTGGTTTATATTTGATCTACTAGAAGTAAATTTTGAATATTAGTAAATTTTATTGATTACCAATAAAATAGAAAATATTTTTTATCAAACATTAAATGCCCCTAACCTTTTATAAAATCATAGTATACATAAAACACTAGATTTCGAGTATTATAATACTATAATATTCTAGTGGAAATGATCATTTAAAACATCGCTTCACTGTCCATTCTATGGTTACAATACTATTTATAGATTTTTGTGGTACAATTTTGTCTACCTAAATACATAGGTTCACATATCATTGATATGTTGATTTATGTATCATATTCTTTCAAATTTAACATTGTAAACTCAATGATTTTCTTTTAATGTTTCAATAAGATAAAAAATATTATTTACTTGAAGAAAACATTACATCTATTTATCCACCATTTACATAATAAATTCATAATATTATGATTATATATATATATATATAAATTAAAACAAAAGTTTAATCGATATACATTATCATGGTTCCTCAAAATAAATGCAGGAGCATGTCAATTACTCTAGAGGGATTCATTATTTTGCATCATTAACCAATGATATTCCCATTTTTGGTGGAACTATGACTGAGGTATAATTTATTCTCAACCATAGAAACCATTATAAAAAATATTCTTCACACATAACCAACATTATCTATCAATGAAACAATTTAAAATTCTTGTTCCCCATGTTTATTTCTTCATAATTTATACTCCCATGTGAGAACTTCTATGAATAAACTTCACTGTCCCTATAGTATATAATTTATTTTGTATTCCTTATATACCAATTCAAGAATTTATCATTTTCCTCTAATACTATATGTAATATATTTTTTTGGATCCTTGGTAATGGATGGAAAATAATAACAATTATTTAATAAAATAATCATGATATTGGGAAATGTAATACATTGATCCCAAACATCAAATTCCCCAAGTCATGTGACACTTTATACATTGAGATATTTTACAAACCTTGAAATATTATTGAGTATACGGAGTTCATATTATTAAATAAAAATGTGTGAGCCACAAGTTTTAACCAATAAACGACTTATATAAATATAAACATATCACTCGATGAAAAATGTACCAGATATAGTAGAATTACCTTGGTTATTTTTCCTATATATAAAGTTATTCTTGTAGTGTCTTTTATTAAAATTTGGAAATAATAATTATTCATACTCCCTCTCTCTCTCTATGATCATATTTTTTTTAGGGTTTGTGCCTAGGAATCTTTGGATTTGGTTAATCCATCAATCCTTTGGCTGTGTTTTTCCTTCTTTTGTTCACTATATTGGATAACGAGTTTACAAAGTGGTTCTTAATATCTATTTTTTTAATTTTTAATGTCGTATATTTATATATTACATTACATGAAATTTAGAAAATGTGATTTATTGCATCCATTTTTAAAACTGATATAAATATTTTGAAATAATTTATTTTCATAACCTAGACCAAAAATGTCGAAAGAGTTGGAAATTTCATGTATGTTATTAAATAACTAACCTGAAATGTGTTTTTATCATTATTTATTTAAAATAACTAATTCTAAAACAAATATATCACATATATTATCTTTTAATCGATGTGAAATAAATTTTTTTCATTCGTCTTCAAATTACTGATGTGAAAAAAATTATATATATATATATATATATAATATATTACCCCAATCGGTAGGCATAAAATATAGAAGAACAAAACAACAAAAATATATTATTAAATTGATCAATAATGCACCATTTTATAAAATTTAATTACAAAAAAAATTGTATCAATTGACATACAATTTACAAATTAGTTTAAATATCATAAAATATAAATAAACTAAAAATGAATTAAACCTATAAAATTGTCTAACCTTAATCCCAATGATGGATCAACTCATTCAAATTATATGGGAAATGATTATCAAAATGACTCTAGTTATGAATAAATGTATTAAACATTTATTATTAATATAATCCCAATTTCAATAAAAAATGTTATAAAAACATATAACCATCTTGAAAATTCTATTTGTTCCCATTGTTATTATAATACACATAAATCTAGAAACAATATATCCAAATTTAATGAATCCCTGATGTTATTAAATTTTAAATTTTAATATAATTTTTATATTTAAAAAACATTTTATGTATGTACAAAATTAAAATACATTAAAATGAATCCACCTCTGTGCACGTGTATTTAATATTAGTTTTCCTATTTCATTTTGTCTCATTATAGTGACCTCATGCACTATTTAAAAATAAAAATTATGAAATAAATTATAATATATAATTATGAAATTAACAAATATGAATATCTAATACTTCATTGATGTTTTCCAATAATTATAAATATATATAGCCTAACCATTAAGCATTACCATTAAGAATTTATTTCATTTAGACAAAAACACATAATATCTAATGTTCATAAGTATATAAATATATAATGTGAGTGGTTATTTAATAGATAGAACTAAAACTTTGTGAAATATATGTTTCATACCTGTATATATGAGAAATCATAAAACATTGAATTGAATCATTTTCAAATATTATAGAATTATAATATCACCTCTCTTTTTCCTTCACTATCTTGGTAACTCGAGAAATATATTGGGTGTCCATGAGTCTATACAAAAAAATTTTTTAATGAAAAAATAATATTAAATAAATATACCTAATAAAAATCTTATGTATGAAGTTAGATCAAGTTGATATAATTGAAATAAACATGATAATTCATATACATGGGAGAGAGTTGGATAACCACAATGCATTTCAAACCAATAGTTACTAGATCTATGATATCAATATTGAAAGTTATCAATTTTATATCACACAAAAAGTTATGAGTAGAAATTTTCACTTCATTATTTTTCATCTAAAAAAATGCATATGATGATAATTAGAAAATTCCTTCATAAATGGTGTACAAAGTCTGTAGTGTCACATTTGTTTTATTTCTATTTAACATTTATTTATCTCTAATATATTCTAATAATATATATTAATATATTAGTATATTAGTAAAATTTGAAAACAAATATGAAAAAAATGAAATCATCTATGAATTCCTTTGTGGAAAGCTATCAGACAAGTCAATATGGTCAAAGTAAAAGATGTCCAACACCTTTTCAAACATTATAAAACTCATTAGTAGGGAAAAAACTAGTTTATGTACCTATAATATTATGTAATTTTACACTAAGGTTATCAACATTACTGTAATAATGATGTGTATCATCCCCAATATTTTATATGATCCCATATGAAAGAATATGATACCAGGTATACTCAAATATAGATCACTGGAGATGGGATTTTGTGGAGGATGAGGTGGACAGGTGGAATATTTAGGTAGTGGTGGATCAGGGGAATATTTAGGTGGATATGGAGTGATAAATGTATTCTAAAAATATATTTGAATGTCCACAGACATCAACTATAATATTGATGAAATCCTTTCTTATATCATCTAATCCATCTGCTTAACCTTATCTTATAAATTTTATATTTTTCATTTAAAAATATTTTCTCTAAAATAATTTCCAGAATGACCAATAATTTTTCTATTGATGTAGTTCCAAGAGCTCTATGATATCACTAAGAGGGGGGAGGGGGTGAATCTCTTATCCATTTCCATTTAATGAATTGTTAATTCAAATTCAACCTTTGTGGTTAGTTAATGCCTCAAACTATGTTTCTTGTGTCTCATAACCTCTTATGAATAATAATGTATATAAATTGAAGTAAACATAATTATTTATAATGTTTTATCTCAATTGGATCCTCTACCTTTTCATGTTATATATGCACATCCACACAGATTCTACACTAAAACAAATACCTTTTAAGGATTATTAGTCTCATTGAAAATCAAAAAATAATGGATGGGGTGGTACCATCTACCTATAAATGGATGGTATCATCCACTTCCTTTATCAATATTCACACAAGAGGTTATTTATACTAACTAACATAGTGATACAATCTTACCACTGGACTTCTTCAACCTCTTTATTAATTTCATAGTAACAAAAATGAAAATATTCTTTTAGTTGTTGATCCTATAGTATAATAATCCCATTAAACATCTTGGTTTCTCCTACAGAACTGGATTTTTATCTTCTTCCATGAGATCATTGGATAAAAATACTTGTTTGTATACACTTATTCTTGAACATATAAAACTTTTAAATAAATATGCTAGTTTTTCTCACGTTCTTCTAATAATTTGGGAATGAACATGCTTTCCTCGGTATCTAAATGTTTAGGTAGATATATCTTCTTATGTTAATGGTATTCCCAAGATGAACTATTCTTTTATTAATATTATTTAATGAAATAATGATTGTGCACAAACCATTCCACCTTTACACTGAATTCACAGTTCTTTTAATAAACTATGTTTATAGAATCACAACCCAATTATCTCGTGAAAGGATGGTAAATTCATGGTTCATGAATTTTAGTGGAAAACCTAGAATATTTTTTTAAATTGTATTAGTATTTTATGTTTTTATCAAACTGTCTTAGTTTATTTTTTTATTTTTATTTTGGTGGATTAAATAAGTTTCAATACCCTTTAAAAATTATATTCATGATTTAGTCTTAATAACCCTTGAATATGGTGGACATATCTCAATCCTAGATTATTGGTTGCATGGAATACATGAAATGTTGGTTATGGTTCTCCTTAAAAAATCTCATACTATCATTGGCATATTAGGTATCCACTACCATTCAATTGCATAGAAAATCCACAATCGCATCACTAATAAACCATAGTGAAATCTCATTGTGTGTTAATTTATTTTTTTATATCATATAATGATGTCTTATTTTCCTCAAATGGATTGACATGCATCTTCTCTTCTATTTCTTCATTAAAACATATCTCTTTTCTATGAAAATGAGAATTTGACTAGCACTATTACATTATAATGATCACAATACGCTCATTCTTTTCTTTCAAAGAATAGTATGTTGTTACACCATACTACAAGATTTATTTTAATCTTAATGTGTTCTCGGTCACATGGTTTAAACATATACCTCTTTATTATTATTTTTCGTAAAATTTTGAAGGTCTTTATGAAAACTCAATTATCCTTAACCCTAATTAGAGTGGAGTTCTAGATTCCATTCATGGCTAAAGAGGCTCATTGATTCTCCCTATTTTCCCTTAAAATAAGAGATAACTCAAATTAATAGAAGTAAGAATAATCCATTTGGTTTACACCAGTATTTATATATAAGGATCCCTACCTTATTTTCTCTATGAGTTGTGGCATATCAATGACTTTTAATATATCTAAAACCATTTCTAATTGAAAACCATGAAATGATATGTTTCATGGCAATTAAAAACCACAAATCAACCTCATCATTTCTTCTATTTTTAATCAAATTTTCGGGGAAGAAACTATTTAATGTGCACATATCATGTATTCATGAAAACCTCCTATAAATGGTGTTGTTTTAGTATTGTGACATGATCTCATAGGAAAACATTGATAGATCCAAATACATTAATGAAGGGGTCAAATTTTAAAATAAGCATACTTGTGTGAAAGTTCAAGAAAATATTTTTATTTAAGTCCCATTAAAACATTGTTTGAACTGAATTCCACATAGATATGTAAATAGTTATCTATGGGTAAACTAAAGACACTTTTTGAATCAAATAACCATTTCAATTAAGCCTAGGGCACCACATGAAATATTCGAGATCTTCATGAAAAGAGTACATCCTCACATAAGTCCCTTATGCTCCCAATGTGATGTTAAAGGAACACCTTCCACCTCAACCACTCGAAAACAGCCAAGGTCGATGCACAAAAGTGGAGAGTTCGACGTGTAAAAGTATGTCTCATGTATAAGCCTCTTATGTTCCCAATGAGACGTTAAAGGAAACATTCCATGACACAATTCTTATGCCCCTCCTTCATGTATTTTTCTTATGCAAAGAATAGGGCCACTTTCTTTTCAGTAGAGAATACATAAGTCAAACTATTTCTCTGTCATGCACAAGACCACTAATTTCATGACAATGAGAAAACTATGAAGCCCATAAGGTACAAGATCTTGTGTGACAGGTCCCCTATGATTCCCCCTTCATATAGCCCCATAAAGACCTATCCATTTACCATTTTATTTCACCCTAAGAAATGTGAACACAAAATAATCTCTTGCACGCAATAGTTAACCTTGCATGCCATCATCTTCAGCTCAATCCCACTATCTTGCACACAATCATTTGATCTTGTGTGCCCCCTTCCTTGAATCTCTATGGGTTTCATTTACTCTAAATCACCAGGTCTATGCCCCTTATCTATTTACCCTTCCCGAATTGTGCGAACAACCTTTGTGCATCCCACTAGGCTTCTATGTAGTGATTTATTGGTCCCTTATGAGGTGTCCCCTATTGCATTTCCCTACCATTTTATTTTTCAGCATAGAAATGTTAATGGATTTTACTTTTCAGTATCACTATGATAACATGTACCCCACTATCTACTAATCCTCCACACAACTCCCATCAGGCATTACTGATACCTTCCCTCCCCTAAGGGTCGAGGGGTGTCAGTTATGTAAGTCCATGGAGTGAGTTCCCCCTATCCGTGATGGAGGACATAAACCTTCCAAGCACTATCATCCTTAGAATATGACTTTAACTACATCCTCACCCCATGCAATGAACATGGGGTGCCCCACCTCAGGAATTTTCCACATCCAATCGTCTCTATGGGAGTGATATCTTCCTCATATGCAATGAAATACTCCTCACATTGAAAGATATCCAACCCATGGGGGAGGACATCCCTGATGGAGTAATCCCTTAGAATTTATTTTTAAGGTAGCTCGCTTGCTCCTCTTTGGATCCTCCAGAAAAAAATACCAGAGAGGGGATGGAAACCATGGACTCTTATAACCTCATCCCTCTCCATTTGGGCTTTATTTCCAAAGGTAGCTTCTACACGTAAGCCCCACACCATCTCTCGCTGACAAATATTTTGATATGATACCATCAGGTCTATTTCTTCCTCTAGTTTCACACACTAGTAATGAATCATGTTGTCTTAGAGGTTATTAGTGACCATGATGCCCTTCTCCATCTGTACATCCCTCTTGGAGAAAGCCTTGGTTTTCACCATCATGGGCAGCTAACCATGAACAATCCCCATCCATTACAAACTATGTGGGTTTTGATCACTGTATCCTAAACATGGTATGTAGGGTGCCTCATAAGGATTAAATTCTAACCAATGGTAAGCCTTCATTACCTACTCCTAGGGACCCACCTATAGGATCCCACCATTAACCCATCTTTCATTCTCATCCTAGCCCCCCCTTGATCCACCATGCAATGGGGGGGGGGGGGTCATGCCCCATCCTTGAGGTCAAATAACTATTGGGCCTCTATTGGAAGCTAACCAAGTGTAAGCCCCATTACTTATGTTTCATGGGCCACCTCATTAAGTATAATCCCAAATTCTTCCTTCTGGAACTATGTGAACATTAATTACCAACCAACTAGGACATGTAGGAAACCTCAATAAGGTTCAAGCCTTACACTTCATAAATCTCGTCCATCTCATACTTTTCATTGGGATTCACCCTATTCATTACTAATGATGTTAAAATGCATGGGATTCTAGAACTACATAGAGGTTTATTACCATCCAACTAGAATATATAAGAATCCTCACCGGGGTTCAATCATAACACACTTAATAATCAATCCACTCCATCCACTTTATCCAATATGTCCAACGTTCATCCTGACATTAACAAGGCTACGACATCCTGATAAACTCATTCCATCCATTAGGGTTATTCCAACATGTAAGCCTCATTCACATCACTACTTCTAATAGCACTCAGGAAGCTAAAAATGTGTAATTCCCACACCATACCCTCTCAAACGATGTGGTTTTTGATTCCTATATTATAAAAAGGGTGGGTAAGATGCATCTTTAAATATCAATCCCAAAAAATGGTAAACCTTGGTGTCCCCTCATAGGGGCGAACCTTCTTTGGTCCACCCCCAGTAGTGTCCATGTTAGCCTTAATGGTGTGAAACCTTTCCATTATGGGATACACCATCCTAGGTATTGTTTCATTAGGAAATCATATACAATAATCTAATAAACCTCCCTGGTGTTCCCACATAGGTATTTACTACTCTAGTCTACCTCCATGAGGGATTGTGATCAGTTCTACTCTATTTACACAAGAGGTTAAACTCATGGACTATAAGGCCCCAGCCTTAAACCTTACTTAATCTTGAGTTATTACAAGATTACACATTGAGGATCTTTTTAGGTTTAGAGTTTTAGAGAATTAGATCATGAAACTTGCATTACATTCCACATTTAGACAAAGTGGTTACATAAAAGACAGTATTCATTCTTCCCATCAACGGAAACAAATTTAAAATAAAACATGGATTATTTCTTGACACATCCTTGACACTATCATCATATCATGTACCCTTCCCTTGACCTGTGAAAACCATTTCAAAAACTTGGGATGAGAATAAAAAGCTCAGTAAGGGATATAAAAAATATGGAAAGGAAACATGATTTCATATATACATAAGAATGAAATCATACTTTACCCATAAAAAAAGGCATATCAAATCATGAATAAATCATAGAAAACATAAGACATAAAGGTAACTTGAGGCATTCATAACATTCTTACGTAGGGAGTAACCCTCTTGGTTACGTTTGGAATACCCATCACAGTATATTCCCTAAATCTCTTCGGAGAAACCTTAACGTTTCACTCCTTTGCATTACCCAATGCATTGGAGAGCTATATCGGGCTCACCCGCCCTTAGTTTATCACGGAACCGCCCATTCTTCATAACAATGCCCAAGAACCATAACATAATCGTATCACATAAACATGAATAAAGGAAACATAACATTTCCACATTTCAACCACAATATAACATTTTAGGATATTGAAATAATGAATCCATTCAAAAAGAAACCATTTCCAAAACCATTTAAAACATTTAATAAAGAGATTTTTGAATCAAAGTGTCCCATACCACCTTGAAGCTTTTAACATTTTAAACCATTAATATCCATATAAATAAATCCTTAAAACCATTTTGAAAACATGGATATTAATAAGAAAAAATAATTAAAACATTTAAAACGATATTTTGGTTAAAGGGGTTTTACCAAAATTAGAGACACTTGAATACAATAATCGAGGAATAACATTTAGTCATAACTTTATAATATCATGATAATAAAAGGATTCAAGATATAATACTCCAAAGGACAGTATATACACCATATAAGAGTGAATTGGTGCATAACAACAATGAACCCTCAATAGAAATGTCAAATGTGATGAAATCCCTTATAAAGAAGGTATCCTTAAATTAAGGACAAATAAATCTCAAAAATATGTGTGAAAAATATATATACACCCAATATAAGTGGATATTAAGTGTAAAACAATAAAAGGTTATTCACACATATTCAATGGATGACATATTCAATGACTACAAGTTGAACCCAAAGAAATCGAAATTGGGTTAAAAAGTTCCCTTAACAGCCTAACGGCATCACATCAAAATGAGTTGATGAGAGATAAAAAAGTGTATCTCATCACTTGGACATAAAATTTACATCAATAAGGATGTATGAGAACATATCCCAACATAAAAATATGTAAATTAAAAGACCCAATAAAAGAAGTCTTTAAAAAAATAGGAGGGTGAAAGGTTCCCTTACTGACTTGGGTATCTTTCAAAACATACACCCCATGAAATAAAGACAATAGGTCATTGATGTAAATACTCATAAAAGAAAGTATATTACACAAAGAGTAGAATAATGGGCAGTACATACACCACTCAATGGAATTTGTGGCGAATGTAGCATAAATCTCACGGGAATAAAAGTGAGATGAAAAATCCCTTACGAAAACTCGGCAGCCTAACGTCGCCACATAAAACTACCAAATATGGATTGATGAGATCAAATAGAGTATCCCATCATATTACAATAGAATTTACAGAAAGTGGAATATAAAATAAAATCCCCCAACATTGCAATGAGGAGTTTAAAAGAAGTGACATAAAGGAGAGTACTTAAAAAGAAAGAGAGAGGTTAGATCTATTACGAAAGTTCGGCAGCCTAACGGCGCCACTCAAAACTTCCAAAATGGATTGATGAGAGAGAATAGGGTCTCTCATCTCATGAACATAAAAATTACAGTAAATGTAATATAAAAGAACATCCCAATCATAAGAAAGATGAGCATAAAATAAATGACATAAAAGAGTGTACTTAAAAAGAAAGAGAGTTGTAGGATCCCTTACCTCGGGTCCGACTTGACTCGATCGTTCTTTAATCTCCTGAATAATAAAATTGAGTTAATTTATAATTCCTTAAGAACCTTTTTCAAGTTCATTATGACTTTTATACCACTTATTACCATGTCATAAACATTATGTAATCATTTAAGTTAATAATATTTGTTTTGCCGATATTTGGTTCTTAAGTCGAAAGTGGACTTCTTACAATTACATGTTGTTCGTGTGGCCAAATGTTTATTATATCCAGAATTGTATTCATTATTTAGATATCAT
This sequence comes from Viscum album, assembly GCA_963277665.1. Classification (NCBI taxonomy): domain Eukaryota; kingdom Viridiplantae; phylum Streptophyta; class Magnoliopsida; order Santalales; family Viscaceae; genus Viscum; species Viscum album. The sequence continues at coordinate 1,868,387,951 of OY728129.1, read as the reverse complement.
ATATGTCATATATATCCAGTACATGCATGCATTTATAACATTACATAATCATTTAGAGGTAAGAAATGAAATGCACCGTTCATGGAGACGGTAAGCCGTACGTACGCATGAACGCTACTTTCATTTCTATTTCGTATTTTATAGAATGGAATAATAATAATATAAAGGTATATTATAATTCTAGTATAATATCATATATAATATCATATTTCCATCCTTTATACATCCCACATATGGTATTTAACGAATCAAATCACTTTGAGGGGGCGGTAGTCCGCACTTCCTTAAATGAAGATATCGCGTATACCCATAATGGAAGCCATAAAGGTAAGACAAAAATGAAAAATACAGAAGAATAAATAAAACATAAACATATTATATATCATATATAAAAATAGTGACATCATAATGTCCACCTTTGAAGGTGTTAAATGAGTATTGAACAATCATCGTTTCGGGAGGCAGAATTTCACCATCCACGGAAACCGTATGTTCTTTTACCATTTGATGTAGTTGTGTGAGAGTGTAGCTCGAATAAATCTTATAACAACATTATAGTATATTGAAGATACTGGTGTTGTTACAAAAGAAGTAAATAAAAAGAGTTTAGGGGGTTGGAGAAGCAAAATAAAACAAATGAACATGAGAGAATGAATTACCTTTAAAAGTGTAACTCCTTTTGATTTGAGCCTAAAGGCTTCCTTTGAAAGCATTCTGCCCAAAGGGAATCCTCTAGGATGAGGAGAGGGATGTGGAGAGAGTAAATGGGCAGGGGTTGGCCGAGCCAAAGGCTTGAGGAGTGTGTTAAATGAGGTAGAGGTGGGGTACTTTTGGAAAGTAAAGAAATATTACTTTATTTGAAAATGTGTTTCGGTTTAAAAAGGTCCCACATTGATATAATTCGTGGATAAGGTGATAAGGCTTCGAAATCCACTCATCCAATAAGTTTTGGACATGTGTAGTTCATATATTTTACATTATCTTTCCATTTTATTTAAATCGTCAAATAATGATGTCATCGCTGCATCATTATTATGTCATAAATAATTTAATTTATTTAATGTCTAAAAATTATAAAAAAAATACTATGATTTAGGAAATCGTTTTAGATTTCCAATGAATATTTATAATCAAAAATATGACTTGTATAACCCCACTTAAAAATTGTTTTAGTAAAACATATCATGTTTGTGTCAATTTTACTTTTACATTAAATAAAATGTTATTTATGTCATTTCCCAACCAAAGTGGATCCATGGGGTCCCCAAGTTGACCCATGGCTTGTCTTGGTCGGCCATGATACAACCAATGAGGGTAAGACATGTTTCAAGCTCATCTCATTTTATTAAAGCATTATTTTTACCTTAAACTACACTAATTACCACTAATCGCGATTAAAAACTTAATAAGTTACTATTCACCAAAAAATTATTTTAATCTCATTGAACCACATTTTACTTCTTAATGACAAACATTTATGTCAGATTTTTGAAAATCAAAACACAATGATGGCAAAATTTCTTTTAAACGGAAAATCAGTTTTTATAAGTACCACTTAGTGGTTTCACTATTCATCAAAAATTGACGTTTTTCAGAAAAATCCCAAAAATTCACCCTAAGCTATATTTGATATTAAAAATGAAGTCTGTTTTAAAAAATTCAAAACATATAAGTCACATTAATTAATTTAATAATTAATTCCCGCTGTCATGACAAATAGCGTGTTTTATGAAACAATAAGTATCAAAAGATTGACACTAGTTTAAGTCTGATTTCAAAGTGAAATTGATTCCAACGACCACTATTGGATTTAATGGTAAAAATATTTTCTAATTTCAATTTAAAACCAATTCAAAATATAATCTAATAATATAAATAAATTATATTAAAAAGTGGTTTTGAATTAAAATACAACATTTTACACTATTCATTAAAAAATGAACTTTATCGGAAAGATACCAAAAAATTACACAAAGTAAATTTTGACGTCCTGATTCTTAATAAGAGTTTTATTTGGTCCAAAAGAATGTTTAAGAGTGAAAAAAACTATATTTAAAGACGGTTCTCCATCAAAAGGTGATAAGTGAACCTTTAGTGAAAACTAGGGCATATACGCCTAAAATTGAATTCTTTCCGTATTTTAAGCCTTTATATTTTATTGTATAAATGTAAAAATATTTAAGAACATGTATAATCATATTTTACTTACTTCTATCCATTCACTCCATTACAACGGCTACATGTTAACTACCATTTAAAATAATATTATTTTATTATTAGAGTGCAACGTAAGATTCCCAAGAAACTCGTTGTTGTGTGTTGGGTACGCCATCGAGCATAGCGTCCCCTTTAAAGTAATATTAATATTTTATTCACAAATATGGATAAATGTGAAAATGTCATATTCCTTATTTACCTGGGGTGTTTCATCCTTCCCCCCTTTTGGGAATTGCGTCCTCACAATTTTAAAATTGCGCTTGGAAACATCCTTGAACGTCCCACATCGGAACAAGAGTCGGTAAAACAATCACTTTAAAATAAAGAAAGATATGTACAGAGGTCACCCGAGTTAACCCATACTAGGATTCTAAGTATGAAAATATGGACATGGAGGAGAAAACATATGGTCATGTTCCGATGGAGAGTGATAGAAAACATGTTTAGGAGAAAGTTAACAATAAGAAAATCACAAACTTGTGATGGGTTAAACGGTGTTGGGTTCCCCAGTAGGAAAAGTTAATAGACAATATTTTTGTTTTAAGTTACTTTTTATTGAGGAATTTATTCATAAGGAAGCATAATCACTTATCATGTTGACTTTCAACTTTTACTAGATTCCTTAGTCAAACTCAATTTTTTCCAAAAGACGAGTATTTAGGGAGACTTGTTCGCGTTAAGAGTACTATAATCAACTTCTAGAGAATCACCTAATCCCCAAAAGAGAACTATATACATCCCATGTATTTAGCCTTTAACCAAAACCAAAACCAAAACCAAAAAGGTTAGTACAAGATCAGATAATCCAGAAAAGGATAACCCCTTATAAAAAGAAAATCTATTCTTAATCTCCAAAATTTGTCCAACAAAACCCAAAGTTCAACGAGGACCATCTGATAAACAATATGTCCATAAAATTCTTCAAAGTAAACCAATATAAGATTGAAACCCAAATATTTGAAGGATTTAGTCACATAGTCTTCCAAGTTAAATCGTAACATTTATCTCCAAACAACATCAGTTGCTCCTAAAGTCTCACATTGAAAAGTAATTATCCTAATCACATATCCTCCAAAATCAACTTACTCTTAATTCATAAAATCATATAACTAAAAAGAATCAGTCAAACTAACCAGGGACTTCACGTAGTCCAGTGGTAGGCGATAAATACCAGTCGCACTTTGGTTGTGGGTTCGATTCCCGCAGCATTGTCCGACGCGACGGGTTGTCACATGGTCTGCGTGTTGTCTTTTTTCCAAAACTATATAATTCTCAAATCATTACCCAAAAAGGGACAAAATCATCAAAAATAACCATAACATAATTTAACCTCAATTTTATCTCATGCCTTTCACTTCAATCATAACATATGGTAACCCATAATTACCTCAAAAGTAAGGATCATATAAACCCAAATGGTTCTTTATAACTATGTCCACAAAAGAAAAGATAACTATTACTTGAATAAAATTTGCCTATATTAAACATCAGGGTTACACACAATATAAAAAGTCTTATAATGTAACCCCATCATCAAAAGAGACTTAATACTCTTAAGAATTTCACCCTAACTCTTGAAGCCCTTATATGTTGACATCTTACTCATTCAACATTCTTCATGATCCATGATCCATTCCTTTCCAACTTATTCCGAAATACCTCTTTCCTACAAACAAAATCATGAATCATATCCTAAGATTCCAAAATAAGAAAACAATAGTCATGAAATAGTACATACCTTTGATTGGTCATTGTCAGTTTCTTCATCCTCAATCGGAATGGCATTAGGTATTGGTAAACGAATATTGGTACGCTCTTGGTGACCCCATTCATGAAACTTCTTCATAGGACATGTGTTTTCATAATGACCATGCACACCACATTTAAAACATTCAATTGATCCCTTAGAAATAACTTGTTTCCCTTTCTTCGAGTCAACTGGATGCTTCCTTTTTCCATGGCAGGTTCTTTCTTTATGACCTTCATTTCCACATCTATAGCATATTTTTGTCCCTTTGAAACATTTTCCTAGGTGTTTCTTTCCACATCTTTGACACATAAGTTTTTGAACACACTTACCTTTATGATTATTACCTGTACTTCCGTAGGGATTTGTTTCTTGCATATATGATGCCTTAGAGAAATCTCCAAGGTTTAGGTGGTCAATCATGACTCCAGATAGTTGGTTGAGGATAATCAAAAGAGTTCTCATTGCAGCTCCCATATCATTCAGTTGCTTGCTCAAAAAAACTGTCATAGTTTCCTTCACATCCACTGTTACTTTGGTGCCTGCTAGATCCAGCCATTTACTAAAACCAAAGAGGTCAGTGTGAGTATATCAGCAAAACCATCATGTACTAATGAGTAAGATAGACAATAAGATATACTTACTCATTCACTTTATCTAAAACTAAGACTCTTTCTGAAATCCTAACCATTATGGTAATTGTCAATTATGCTTAAAGAATACCCTAACCTCTAAAGTTATCTAAACCGACCTTTGATACCAACTATAAGGCCCAGGCCTTAAACCTTACTTAATCTTGAGTTATTAAAAGATTACACATTGAGGATCTTTTTAGGTTTAGAGTTTTAGAGAATTAGATCATGAAACTTGCATTACATTCCATATTTAGACAAAGTGGTTACATAAAAGACAGTATTCATTCTTCCCATCAACGGAAACAAATTTAAAATAAAACATGGATTATTTCTTGACACATCCTTGACACTATCATCACATCATGTACCCTTCCCTTGACCTGTGAAAAACATTTCAAAAACTTGGGATGAGCATAAAAAGCTCAGTAAGGGATATAAAAAATATGGAAAGGAAACATGATTTCATATATACATAAGAATGAAATCATACTTTACCCATAAAACAAAGGCATATCAAATCATGAATAAATCATAGAAAACATAAGAAATAAAGGTAACTTGAGGAATTCATAACATTCTTACATAGAGAGTAACCCTCTTGGTTACGTTTGGAATACCCATCACAGTATATTACCTAAATCTCTTTGGAGAAACCTTAACGTTTCACTCCTTCGCGTTACCCAATGTATTGGAGAGCTATATCGGGCTCACCCGCCCTTAGTTTATCACGGAACCACCTGTTCTTCATAACAATGCCCAAGAACCATAACATAATCATATCACATAATCATGAATAAAGGAAACATAACATTTCCACATTTCAACCACAACATAACATTTTAGGATATTGAAATAATGAATCCATTCAAAAAGAAACCATTTCCAAAACCATTTAAAACATTTAATAAAGAGATTTTTGAATCAAAGTGTCCCATACCACCTTGAAGCTTTTAACATTTTAAACCATTAATATCCATATAAATAAATCCTTAAAACCATTTTGAAAACATGGATATTAATAAGAACAAATAATTAAAACATTTAAAACGATATTTTGGTTAAAGGGGTTTTACCAAAATTAGAGACACTTGAATACAATAATCGAGGAATAACATTTAGTCAGAACTTTATAATATCATGAGAATAAAAGGATTCATGATATAATACTCCAAAGGACAGTATATACACCATAAAAGAGTGAATTGGTGCATAACAACAATGAACCATCAATAGAAATGTCAAATGTGATGAAATCCCTTATAAAGAAGGTATCCTTAAATTAAGGACAAATAAATCTCAAAAATATGTGTGACAAATATATATACACCCAATATAAGTGGATATTAAGTGTAAAACAATAAAAGTTTATTCACACATATTCAATGGATGACATATTCAATGACTACAAGTTGAACCCAAAGAAATCGAAATTGGGTTAAAAAGTTCCCTTGACAGCCTAACGGCATCACATCAAAATGAGTTGATGAGAGATAAAACGTGTATCTCATAACTTGGACATATAATTTACATCAATAAGGATGTATGAGAACATATCCCAACATAAAAATATGTAAATTAAAAGACCCAATAAAAGAAGTCTTTTAAAAAAGAGGAGGGTGAAAGGTTCCCTTACCGACTTGGGTATCTTTCAAAACATACACCCCATGAAAGAAAGACAATAGGTCATTGATGTAAATACTCATAAACGAAAGTATATTACACAAATAGTAGAATAATCGGATGTACATACACCACTCAATGGAATTTGTAGCGAATGTATCATAAATCTCACGGGAATAAAAGTGAGATGAAAAATCCCTTACGAAAACTCGGCAGCCTAACGGCGCCACATAAAACTTCCGAATATGGATTGATGAGATCAAATAGAGTATCCCATCATATTACAATAGAATTTACAGAAAGTGGAATATAAAAGAAAATCCCCCAACATTGAAAGGAGGAGTTTAAAAGAAGTGACATAAAGGAGAGTACTTAAAAAGAAAGAGAGAGGTTAGATCTCTTACGAAAGTTCGGCAGCCTAACGGCGCCACTCAAAACTTTCAAAATGGATTGATGAGAGAGAATAGGGTCTCTCATCTAATGAACATAAAAATTACAGTAAATTTAATATAAAAGAACATCCCAATCATAAGAAAGATGAGCTTAAAATAAATGACATAAAAGAGTGTACTTAAAAAGAAAGAGAGTTGTAGGATCCCTTACCTCGGGTCCGACTTGACTCGATCGTTCTTTAATCTCCTGAATAATAAACTTGAGTTAATTTATAATTCCTTAAGAAAATTTTTCAAGTTCATTATTACTTTTATACCACTTATTACCATGTCATAAACATTATGTAATCATTTAAGTTAATAATATTTGTTTTGCCGATATTTGGTTCTTAAGTCGAAAGTGGACTTCTTACAATTACATGTTGCTCATGTGACCAAATGTTTATTATATCCAGAATTGTATTCATTATGTAGATATCATATATGTCATATATATCCAGTACATGCATGCATTTATAACATTACATAATCATTTAGAGGTAAGAAATGAAATGCACCGTTCATGGAGACGGTAAGCCGTACGTACGCATGAACGCTACTTTCATTTCTATTTCGTATTTTATAGAATGGAATAATAATGATATAAAGGTATATTATAATTCCAGTATAATATCATATATAATATCATATTTTCATCCTTTATACATCCCACATATGGTATTTAACGAATCAAATCACTTTGAGGGGGCGGTAGTCCGCACTTCCTTAAATGAAGATATCGCGTATACCCATAATGGAAGCCATAAAGGTAAGACAAAAATGAAAAATACAGAAGCATAAATAAAACATAAACATATTATATATCATATATAAAAATAGTGACATCATAATGGCCACCTTTGAAGGTGTTAAATGAGTATTGAACAATCATTGTTTCGGGAGGCAGAATTTCACCATCCACGGAAACCGTATGTTCTTTAACCATTTGATGTAGTTGTGTGAGAGTGTAGCTAGAATAAATCTTATAACAACATCCTAGTATATTGAAGATACTGGTGTTGTTACAAATGAAGTAAATAAAAAGAGTTTAGGGGGTTGGAGAAGCAAAATAAAACAAATGAACATGAGAGAATGAATTACCTTTAAAAGTGTAACTCCTTTTGATTTGAGCCTAAAGGCTTCCTTTGAAAGGATTATGCCCAACGGTAATCCTCTAGGATGAGGAGAGGGATGTGGAGAGAGTAAATGGGCAGGGTTTGGCCGAGCCAAAGGCTTGAGGAGTGTGTTAAATGAGGTAGAGGTGGGGTACTTTTGGAAAGTAAAGAAATATTACTTTATTTGAAAATGTGTTTCGGTTTCAAAAGGTCCCACATTGATATAATTCGTGGATAAGGTGATAAGGCTTCGAAATCCACTCATTTAATAAGTTTTGTACATGTTTAGTTCATAGATTTTACATTATCTTTCCATTTTATTTAAATCGTTAAATAATGATGTCATCGCTGCATCATTATTATGTCTTAAATAATTTAATTTATTTAATGTATAAAAATTATAAAAAAAATACTATGATGTAGGAAATCTTTTTAGCTTTCCAATGAATATTTATAATCAAAAAGATGTCTTGTATAACCCCACTTAAAATTTTTTTTAGTAAAACATATCATGTTTGTGTCAATTTTACTTTTACATTAAATAAAATGTTATTTATGTCATTTCCCAACCAAAGTGGATCCATGGGGTCCCCAAGTTGACCCATGACTTGTCTTGGTCGGCCATGATACAACCAATGAGGGTAAGACATGTGTCAAGCTCATCTCATTTTATTAAAGCATTATTTTTACCTTAAACTACACTAATTACCACTAATCGTGATTAAAAACTTAATAAGATACTATTCACCAAAAAATTATTTTAATCTCATTGAACCACATTTTACTTCTTAATGACAACCATGTATGTCAGATTTTTGAAAATCAAAACACAATGATGGAAAAATTTCATTTAAACGGAAAATCAGTTTTTATAAGTACCACTTAGTGGTTTCACTATTCATCAAAAAATTGAAGTTTTTCAGAAAAATCCCAAAAATTCACCCTAAGCTATATTTGATATTAAAAATGAAGTCCGTTTTACAAAATTCAAAACATATAAGTCACATTAATTAATTTAATAATTAATTCCCGCTGTCATGACAAATAGCGTGTTTTATGAAACAATAAGTATCAAAAGATTGACACTAGTTTAAGTCTGATTTCAAAGTGAAATTGATTCCAACGACCACTATTAGATTTAATGGTAAAAATATTTTCTAATTTCACTTTAAAACCAATTCAAAATATAATCTAATCATATAAATAAATTATATTAAAAAGTGGTTTTGAATTAAAATACAACATTTTACACTATTCATTAAAAAAATGAACTTTATCGGAAAGATACCAAAAATTTACACAAAGTAAATTTTGATGTCCCGATTATTAATAAGAGTTTTATTTGGTCCAAAAGAATGTTTAATAGTGAACAAAACTATATTTAATGACGGTTCTCCATCAAAAGGTGATAAGTGAACCTTTAGTGAAAACTAGGGCATATACGCCTAAAATTGAATTATTTCCGTATTTTAAGCCTTTATCTTTTATTGTATAAATGTAAAAATATTTAAGAACATATATAATCATATTTTAGTTATTTATATCCATTCCCGCCATTACAATGGCTACATGTTAACTACCATTTAAAATAATATTATTTTATTATTAGAGTGCAACGTAAGATTCCCAAGAAACTCGTTGTTGCGTGTTGGGTACGCCATCGAGCATAGCGTCCCCTTTAAAGTCATATTAATATTTTATTCACAAATATGGATAAATATGAAAATGTCATATTCCTTATTTACCTGGGGTTTTACATGGACTACCCCATGTTAAACTTGAGATGCATGAGGATAACCTATGAAGACAAGCCTCTAGAAGAAGATACCATGTGATCACCATATAATACCTAAAGTTTTGTGCCCTGGAGAAGCCCTTTCATGTGACGGAATATAGGTGACCAATGTTCCAGCATCCAGACATGACAGCGATGACCAATGTGAATACTCATTGTATTGAAGAATGTTTCCCTATCAAGGCCCCTTAGAATGTCTTCAAAGAGGTATCATAATTAATTATGTTCCATAAAGAGATGGTACTAGGATTGAGTTTCACAAAAATTTATTAATCTATAAGGGATATCTGGATTAGGCAATGAATTCTGGGGAGGAATCCATTGAAAGAGGAACCGGCATCCCATCAACCCATTACAATCAATGAGCAGATATCACCAAGAGAGTGATGAATGTTTCCCACTTTTTTAAAGTAGTACTATGGGGGAAAAAATAAATTCCATCATGCAATAACATGTGAGGAGAATTCACCCCGACAGATGCATCAGAAACCGAAATGTTGAACCTGATGTGAACATATCTCCTCTACGTGTGAATTAGTAAAATTTGAGACATCTATGGACAAGAATTTCACTGGATCCTAATATCCATTGAGGGGTCCCTCCATTTTAATAGTGGGCCGCTCATGGAACTCACCATAATTTGGAATATTTAATTGTTGGGTATTAGGGTCTTCCACATTGCCAGTGTGAAACTTTCTCTTCACCCATATAAAATTGGATGATGCTGGGGCATTAGGCATTTCATTCACGATATTCATACTGATTGATGAATCTTACATCTTTATAGGACACCATCTATAGAAAACAAATCACTACCCACCCATAGATGTTGGGGAGGGAGAAGTAATAATGCAGAAACCCTATAAAACTCTTCCATCCCCACAACTCCATCCACTGCCATGATTACTGGGTGCCCACACACTGTCTCACCCTATGAAATCATCTAAACATGGGTGAAAAACAACCTTGTATGCTGCTTCAACCTGGAGGGGTTCATTCTAAAATAGATATGGACTTCCTGGACCTTGAGTATTCTATACCTCGGCAGTACCACCACCCCCAAGGGCTGTGTAGGGAGCCATTACTCCCCACTCCGATGTCCAAGAGCTTTGGGATCCACTCTATAGATTGTTCCTATGAATCGCTACCCTACGCCTAAAAGACATGGCTTGTTCATGACACCCCGACCACAACTACCACATGGGATCCGATAAATAGGGCTCCAACCATACTATGACAATGACTTAAATGGTCGATCAGTCAGCTTGAAAAACATGTGGTCTACACCCCAGCTCCACTAGCCTCATTCTGAATGACACAATTCCAATTCTAGTCTAAGAATCATGTGGATTTCTGTTAGGGAGAATCATATTCCATGAATCCCATTACCCATGCCACCATAGGTTCATTCCACAAGATCCATCCCACTTCAGAATAAAGACCAGTCTACACCAAATCAGAATCAAGACCTCAATTGTCTCAAAAGTCGGCCAGGTGGACTCTTTCGATCATTGGCACCACCGACAACCATCGTGGTACAACCCATGATGATGAGATCCAATATAGAGTCCCACACCATAACATTGCTGACCATATTGGAATTTCTCCCCACTCGCACACCCAACATGAAGGTTCTCCCCATATTCCCAGCATCAACTGAAGTGGAGGTCCTCTCTGTAGGTTCCGGGCGTAGCGGAAGTGCGTTGGTGGGTTTTCCCAACTTTAATTTTAACATTAAACAACGTTCAATCCGAGATCCATCACAATATAAAATGCCGAATCTTCGGAGTAGAACAAAGAATGAAAAGAAAAGAAGATTCCCAGAACCCTTGAGGAGGATCATCATATGTTGATTATAATTAATTTAATTAATGCATAAGATTTACCTAGTTGGAATTCTTTCTTCGTTGATCTGTCCAGCACGACTCGGTGATCTGTCGTTGCGTTGTAGAATCCAAGTGTTGGATTCCTCTAGTAGTGATCCACACATGTGTCATGTATCTTTGGATGTCGCCGAAGGCATCTCCGGGTGCTAGTGCGGAAGAACCTTCACTTGTGATGTCCGCCTTCGACCGCCTTGATCCGGTGGAGGATCTTTCTCTCATAACTTGAGGGCTTTCTTGGTGGAAAGGGAATTATCTCTTAGCTTGAGAGTATTTCCAAATCCATTGGGCACAACAACGGCTCTTTAAAATGTTGGGGTTGCAAGGATATTTATAATCGGGTTTGAGGTTAATAGAGTTATGATAATAAATAAACGCGTTACGCGTTTTATTTATTTCATTAACTCTTATTGAAAACCCCCATGTCAAATTATTAATTCCTTAACATGCACCCACACTGATTATAATAAATATCATTTATTAAAACAATATTAAATCCTCAAAATCACAACTGGAAAAGCTACATGGCGTGTAATAATTAATACACGACGTGTACTCGTTTTTCTATAAAACTACACGGCGTGTATATTTAATATACACGGCGTGTACTTTTATTTTCCATTTTTCTCCACCACATTTATTAGACCTTGATTAATGACTATTAATTTCTTAAATAAATGTAACTACATTACTCGCCAATAAATATATTATTTCATCCAAAATATATTCTCTCGATTAACTAGTGTCAAAATAAATGCGATCAGACATCGTTAAATAATTATTAAACCACAGTCAGGAATAATATTTATTTAACTTGTAAAATTAATATTTAACTGAGATACATGGACACACTTAGTGTGTGACCCTCTAGGACTCTTTCTCAGTGGCATTCGGCTGAGCCTGCCTAAAGTCCAAGGTTAGCATCTAGCAACACACCAAGGCACCCATAGAGAAGGAAGTTAACGCCGCAATGACGTGTCACCTCCTACGAATGCTTACCGTGTAATATAATCCCTTTGTCTCGATATCTCCAATCAAGCAGGTTGAATGCTAGTGCCATCAACCCATTTTCTTGATTATCCTTTCTTTGACTTCTCGGAATTGAACTTGCCCATACCTTACTCTGGCCATGGATTTATTTAGGCTATATCAATTCCATCAAAGGGCCTGAGATATCTACTTCCATTATGGAACGGAAGGGAAAAATCCTTTCTCTCATTATCTATTAATGTGGTATTACTCATGATGCACCAAACGTATCCTACCTCGCTGCGAACAGTGTGTCGTCACAGTTTTCAGAAATACATCTAAGTGCGCGAGTTGTACTACCCATTAATAATAATCTTAAAGTCTAAGGACCAATATACACGTCCACAGATAGGAACATCCAATGACACTATGAAATGTGGATTTCCTACTGGCGGGTCTCGTTCTCATAATATCCTCCTGGATATTACCAAGGGCGCACACCATGAGAAGGTGCCTCAATGTTTTATGAGTCCTCACCCCTAATGACTTGTATTATTTGTGTCCCTCAAATAATATCATCCGGCCATAGAACATACATTCAAGAACAGTGTTATGGAACATCTGGGTTCTCATCATAGTAGGGATATGCTATGACCTTTTAATGAAACAGCTTTCCTTAGGACATTATCACATGACATGTCATGCAGAAGAACAATCAAGATGTGATAAGGCTTTTATTTAAATGAATAAAGTACAAAGTAGTTGGTTCTAGACCACCAACTCCAACAGACTCCCACTTGGACTAGAGCCAACTGCTAATCGCCTTTAACCCGCTAGCTCTCACATGATCTTCATACATCTACTGAGATAGGCCTTTGGTAATGGGGTCCTCCACGTTCTCTTTCGTGGACACTCTACTCACTACAACTTCACCCCTTTGATAGAAATCCCTCAAGAGGTGATACTTCCAAAGTATGTGCTTTGTCTATTGATGTGACCTTGGTTATTTTACAAAAGCCACTATTGCAGTATTATCACAATACAATGTAATGTGATCTTTACTGCAAGGCACCACATCAAGCTCCTGGACAAAGTTCTGAATCTAGACGGCTTCCTTGGCAGCATCAGAATCCGCTATATACTCGGACTCCGATATAGAATCGATGACAACTGGCTGCTTTGAACTCTTCCAGCTCACAACTCCTCCATTGAGACAGAAAACATATAAAGATTGCGACATCAGATCATTCTGATCTGTTTGAAAAACAGCATCAACATACCCTCTGATGACAATCTCCTCATCTCCTCCATACACCAGGAACATATCCTTAGTTCTTCTCAGATACTTAAGGATAGTCTTAACAGCAGTCCAATGTTGTTCTCCTAGATCTTCTTTATATCTGCCTACCATGCTCAGTGCATAGGCAACATCAATCCTGGTACATAACATGGCATACATGATGGATCCTATAGCCGAAGCGTATGGGATCTTTCTCATCCTATATTTCTCTTTTTGTGTCTAGGGACACATTTTCTTAGAAATATTTAAGCCATGTGACACTGGAACCAATCCCCTCTTGGATTTTTTTCATACTAAATCTCTTTAGTATCTGCTCAATGTATGTACCCTGACTTAGTCCAAGCAGCCTCTTTGATCTATCACGAATGATCTTGATCCCTAGAATGTAGGTTGCTTGTCCTAAGTCCTTCATGGAGAAACACTTGTTCATCCAGTCCTTAACTGACTGTAAGGGTGGTACGTCGTTTCCAATAAGCAATATGTCATCAACATATACCACTAGGATGACGACCACATTCCCATTAAACCGCTTATAAACACATGGCTCACATTCTTTCTTAATGAAACCAAATTCCTTTATGGCTTCATCAAATCGAATGTTCCATGACTTGGATGCTTGCTTCAATCCATAAATGGATTTCTGCAACTTGCAAACCCGTTTGGCTTCACCTGGTGTCACAAACCCTTCTGGTTGTGTCATATAGACATCTTCCTGAAGGTTCCCGTTAAGGAATGATGTTTTGACATCCATCTGCCAAATCTTGTAGTCATGGTAAACTGCTATGGAAAGTATGATTCGTATGGATTTAAACATGGAAACTGGCGAGAAGGTTTCATCATATTCAATTCCTTGACGCTGTCTGAATCCTTTAGCCACTAGCCTTTCTTTATAGGTGCAGACTTGACCTTCCATGTCCAGCTTTCTTTTCAATACCCATTTGCATCCAACAGGCTTTACATCAACTGGCTCATCGACCAGAACCCAAACTTGGTTCTGATACATGGAATCCATCTCAGAATTCATAGATTCTAGCCATCTTGTAGCTTCTAATCTTTCTACTGCTTCCTTGTAGGAGATAGGTTCATCATTTTCCAACAATAATGATTCACCATCCTCGGTGACTAGGAAACCAAATCTCTCTGGTTCCCTTACCTCTCTTGAGATCCTACGAAGTACTTGTGTTTCTGGAACCTCTTCCTCGGGGACCTGTGGAACTTGTTCCTGTACCAACTCCAGTGTATCTTGAGCATTAACTTTGTCGAAGTCAATCTTTCTCCCACTATCCTTCTTCAAGATGTGATCCCTCTCAATAAAGATGGCTTGTCTGGCGATAGTCACTTTCTTGTTTTGAGGGTTATAGAGGTAATATCCTTTCATTTCCTTGGGATATCCTATAGAGATACACTTTGTGCCCTGAGGTTCTAGTTTGTTGGCTGATAAGGCATTAACAAATGCCTCACATCCCAATACATGTGTGTAAGACAAAGTGGGTTTACTTTCATTCCATAACTCATATGGAATTCCATTTACCGCCATAGTTGGTACTCAGTTTAATGTGTATTTTGCAGTTTGTAATGCATATCCCCAAAAGGATAATGGAAGATTCGCATGACTCATCATCGACCACACCATGTCCAACAAGGTGCGGTTCCTCCTTTCACTAACACCATTCCACTGTGGTGTATAAAGAGGAGTGAGCTGAGATAGAATCCCAGACTCCCGTAGAAGATCAATGAACTCTTGGTTCAGATATTCTCCACCTCGATCCGATCGAAGCTTCTTTATCTTCTTACCAAGATGATTCTATACTTCATTCTTGAATTCCTTAAATTTTTCTAAGGACTCTGACTTATACCTCATTAAGTAGACATATCCATATCTACTCAAATCATCAGTAAAAGTAATGAAGTAAGAATATCCACTTCTAGCTTCTATTGGAAATGGTCCACACACATCCGTGTGTACCAATCCTAGAAGCTTTGTGGCCCTTTCACCTTGTCCACCAAAAGGCGGCTTGGTCATTTTTCCTTGTAAACAAGTGTGACATCTATCTAGTGGTTTTAGCTCAGTAGAGTCTAAATAGCCATCTTGGCAGAGCTTTGTCAAACGCTTCTCGTTCACATGACCAAGGCGTTGATGCCATAACTGGGTGATGTATGAGTCATGTAAGTTTGTTTCATTATCGATTGACGACACTTGGTTTTCGTAATTCAATACATACAAACCATTATTTAAATGTGCCATACCATAACATACATTGTTCTTATAAAATAGACAACCCTTATTTCTAAATTTGAAAACAAATCCATCCATATCCAAACAAGATACATAAATTATGTTCTTGGTAACACTAGGAACATAATAACAGTTATGTAAAACCAAAATCATCCCAGTTGGAAATGAGAGGTGGTAGTCGCCAATAGACAATGTAGCCAGCCTTGCGCCATTGGCAGCTCAAAGATCCACCTCTCCTCTGGCGATCTTTCTAAATCTACTTGGTTCCTACATTTGAATATAGATGTGAGCCCCACAAGCTGTATCTAATACCCAATGTGTAGAAATAGAAAGATTGCACTCGATAAAAAATGTACCTTTAGCGTCCCCACGCTTCTGGGTGTAGTTCCTCTTCCAATGGCCCTGCTTGCCACATGAAAAACACACTGCCTCCCATACCTTGCCCTGCCTCTGGATCTTCCCCTTCTTGGAGGGACGGTGCTCGGGGGCTTCAGACCGTTTATAAATCTTTGGCCCCTTTTCCTTGTCCTTCCTTTTCTTGTTCACCATAAGGATCGCGGGTTTGTCACGCCCCATGTCCTTATCTACCTGGAGAATCAAGGTCATAAGATCTGATAGACTCTTCTCATTGTCGCTCATGTTATAGTTGACAATGAAGCTAGAGAAGGTATTGGGCAGTGATGATAGGATGACATCTGTACGCAACTCATCCGAGAATTTAATCCCTAAGATGTCTAGGCGTTCAATGTAGCCAATAAGCTTTACTACATGAGGCCCAGTTGGCGCAGACTCTCTAAGCTTCATGGTAAACAAATCATTGGAGATCTCATACCTCTCCTGTCTCGCCTTCTCTTGGTAGATATCTTTAAGGTGAGACATCATGCTATACACGTCCATGTTTTCATGTTGCTTCAAGAGCTCATTAGACATGGCTGATAGCATGAAACACTAGACATCTGTGGCATCATCCATGTCTTTCATGTAGAGAGATAATTCCTCATCACTAGCCTCTTTCCCAGGCGCAACTGGAATAGGCTCTTCCAGCACATATAATTTCCTTTCGTGGCGAAGGACAACGCGTAAATGCCTCTACCACTCTCGGAAATTGGTTCCAGTGAGAAGGTTTTATTCTTCGAGTATGGTGCACAATGATATGTTTGAAGTCATTTTCTGTCATTTCTACAAATTAAGATGAGCAAAGGTTTAGTACTTTATTACAAAATTTGATAAAAATAAATAAATTAATACTTATTAGTCTCCCACTATTTTATCGAAATCCAATAGCCCTCACCATTGACTTCAGAATATTCTGTTGCGTTAATAATCTAGTGTCAAGGATCCATATTTCCATTAGCATTACCCCAACTAGGGTTGGTCAAGAAACATGAAAGGTTTTAGGTAGGCATTCCAAATGCCAACTGCATTAACTCGCAGCTCCTTGATCTGCTGAGTGGACTCCCCAATCCTGAAATCCTTTTTTGGATTTCCTCAACCTTTGCCTCTTGGTCACACCAAGTCCTGTTGTGGCAGTCAACCCTTAATGCGAACCAAGTCAAGTCAGCCCAAAACCTTGAATTAGAATTCCCCGATAATTGAAAGCACCCCAACTAGGGTTGGTCAAGCACTTTGAACTATGGTTCGATTCTAACCAAGATTATGGAAGGCTATGCCGACTTAATATTTATTTTGAGGGATTTTATACTTATATGTAAATTTCCATTTTATTATCTTTGATTACATGCTTGTTAATATTAAGTGGGATATACTTAAGTGATTAACCATGTTTAAGATAATATTTACGTATAAGCCGGTTTTATTTTAGTTCCATCTTGCATGCTCATTTAATTCATTAATTGTGTGATCGTGACAACACACCCACAATAAATAAACCATGCAACTGATATAAATAAAATAAATGGTATGGTCTTGAGATTTTCTATTGGTTAGTTTATCTAGCAGTTGATAAACTAACCCAAGACCTAGGGGAGAAACACTTTGAACCATTCGGGTTCATGTTTACAGCTTTCCACCTGTCCACCTTTGTATCTCCTTGGATTGGTTTCAGCTTTGCTCCTGACTTGAGCCGCCTCCACTAGCTTGGGAGATCCATCCATTACATATGCATTTATCTCACATGCAGGTGAGGGGTAAAAGGGGTTTTTACATAAAATAATCCTTGGATGCGCAGGCCCTACATATTAATGAGGAGATGGCTCGCAGGCCAACAAATTTAATTTAAATAAATAAATTAAAAGAAACCATTCACATACAAAGGTCTCGGTCTATCTCATGATCATCCCTAAATGCAACGATATTTACGCATAAATAAAACTATCATTCAATTCTTTAACCGTTCTTGTTTAAGATAAATTATGCTCGAATCAATTAATTTTCTTTAATTAATCAATCCTTTTATCTTAAATCCCTTTTTCTGAATTTCCTTGAGATTCTCATCCATCATAATTTTAAACAAATAAATACATTTAAAATTATCCTTGTATGTAACTTGTACCTTGGAGGCAACCCGGTGAATTCCCATTTATTACGCAGATGTTAAATTAAACACATATATATAAAACACCTATCACGTGTTGTTCCTAAGATTTACGCCTACACCATGGTACATGTCTCAAGGGATTGTATAATATAATAATAAAAATAAATCTACATAATTTGGGTGAGTACACGGCGTGTAGTTCCGACTACACGGCGTGTACTTTTCTTCACCGTCTATCCGAAGTCACGCCCGGGGGCAGGGCGTGTTAGTGTACTTCAGAAATTTTCGGAGTACACGGCGTGTACAGTGGGACACACGCCGTGTAGTTTCCGCGTTACACGGTTTCTAGCAGGGCATGCCGTGTATAGAGTACATGACCCAAAACTAACCCGAAGGGACTACACGCTGTGTTCATTGGACCACACGGCATGTATTCTGGAAACTGTGTGCCACCTGTTTCTGGTCAACACACGATGTCTTAAATTCTTAGAAAGAATCCAATACACGGCCTGATTTGGTGGATCAGTCAATGCATTGAACCTAGACTACACGGCATGTAATCCCGAATACACGCCATGTATTCTGGTGTTATACGTCCAGAAACGTTTGGCTCCTCCAGATGAGTTCTTCTATTTTATTTTAATCAAAATTAAAATAAAAAAATCATTTCTGTGAGGTGAACGAGAAATGAGGGAGGAGAAATAGATCTCGATATTCATATTTCCAGAACGATTAAACTTGAATTGAAATAACTAAATTATTAAATGCGTAAATTACCAATGAAAAACTAAATAATTATAATCAACGATATGACCCCTCTGATACCACTTGTAGGTTCAGGGCGCAGCGGAAGCACTTTGGTGGGTTTGCCCAACATTAATTTTAACGTTAAACAACGTTCAATCCAAGATCTGTCACGATATAAAATGTCTAATCTTTGGAGTAGAATGAATAACAAAAAGAAAAGAAGAGTCTCGGAACCCTTGAGGAGGATCATCATATATTGATTATAATTAATTTAATTAATGCATAAGAATTACCTCGTTTGAATTCTTTCTTCGTTGATCTGTCCGGTCACGATTCGGTGATCCATCGTTGCGTTGTAGAATCCAAGTGTAGGATTCCTCTAGTGGTGATCCACACGTGTGTCACGTATCTCCAGACGTCGCCGAAGGGATCTCTGGGTGCTAGCGCAGAAGAACCTTCGCTTTCGATTTCCGCCTTCGACCGCCTTGATCCGGTGGAGGATCTTGCTCTCGTAACTTGAGGGCATTCTTGGTGGAAAGGGAATTCTCTCTTGGCTGAGAGTATTTCCAAATCTGTTGTGCACAACAACGGCTCTTTAAAATGTTTGGGTTGCAAGGATATTTATAATCGGGTTTGAGGTTAATAGAGTTATGATAATAAATAAACGCGTTACCCGTTTTATTTATTTCATTAGCTCTTATTGAAAACCCCCATGTTGAATTATTAATTCCTTGACATGCGCCCATGCTGATTATAATAAATATCATTTATTAAAACAATATTAAATCCTCAAAATACCAACTGGAAAAACTACACGGCGTGTAATAATTAATACACGGCGTGTACTCGTTTTTCCATAAAACTACACGGCGTGTATATTTAATATACATGGCGTGTACTTTTATTTTCAATTTTTCTCCACCACATTTATTAGACCTTGAGTAATGACTATTTATCTCTTAAATAAATGTAACTTCATTACTCGCTAATAAATATATTATTTCATCCACAATATATTCTCTCGAATAACTAGTGTCAAAATAAATGCGATCAGACATCCATAAATAATTATTAAACAACAGTCGAGAATAATATTTATTTAACTTGTTAAATTAATATTTAACTGAGATACATGGACACACTTAGTGTGTGACCCTCTAGGCCTCTTTCTCAGTGGCATTAGGATGAGCCTGCCTAAAGTCCAAGGTTAGCATCTAGCAACACGCCAAGGCACCCATAGAGAAAGAAGTTAACGCCGCAATGACGTGTCACCTCCTATGAACGCTTACCGTGTAATATAATCCCTTTGTCTCGATATCTCCAATCAAGTGGGTTGCATGCTAGTGCCATCAACCCATGTGCTTGATTATTCTTTCTTTGACTTCCCGGAATTTAACTTGCCCATACCTTACCATGGTCATGGATTTATTTAAGCAATATCAATTCCATCAAAGGGCCATAGATATCTACTTCCGTTATGGAACGGAAGGGACAAATCCTTTCCCTCATTATCTATTAATGTGGTATTACTCGTGACGCACCCAACATATCCTACCTCGCTATGAACAGTGTGTCGTCACAGTTTTCGTCAATACATCTAAGTGCGCGAGTTGTAATACCCATTAATAATAATCTTAAAGTCTAAGGACCAATACACACGTCCGCAGATAGGAACATCCAATGACACTATGAAATGTGGATTTTCTACTAGCGGGTCTCGTTCTCATAATATCCTCCTGGATATTTCCAAGGGCGCACACCATGAGATGGTTCGTCAAAGTTTTATGAGTCCTCACCCCTAATGACCTATATTATTTGTGTCCCTCAAATAATATCATCCGGCCATAGAACATACATTCAAGAAGAGTGTTATGGTACTTCCGGGTTCTCATCATAGCAGGGATCCGCTATGACCCTTTAATGCAACACTTGTCCTTATGACATTATCACATGACATGTCACGTAGAAGAACAATCAAGATGTGATAAGGATTTTATTTAAATTAATAAAGTACAAAGTAGTTGGTTCTAGACCACCAACTCCAACACTGTCCACCTCATCCAAATATAGCATGTTGGTCATCCTCATGCCTACAGTTCCTGACATGGAGTCCCTCCCCATGTCATGTATCATTAACTCGAAGGTCCTCCTCACACCATTCCCATATTATGCATAGGTCCTCTCTATAGACGCATTGACCAAAGGGAAGGCCCTCCTCTCTTTATCACCATCCATTAAGGAGGTCCTCCCTTTAATATAGCCAACTAGTGTGGAGTCCCTCCCCACTCCATCAACCATTGGCATGGAGGTCATCCCCATATCCCTACTAACTTAGGAATATGTCCTCCCAACTCTAGTATCAATCATAGTAGAGGATGTCCCCACACATCCAGCAACCAGTATAGAGGTCCTCCCCATAGGCATGTTTCCCGGCATAGAGGTCCTCCCCGTGTCCCATTTGATATTTTTATAGGTTCCCCCCCCCCCACATAGACTCACCAAATAAGACGTTCTCCCCACTAAACCAACAACCAATATTGTGGTATTTCCTATGTTTCTAATGACTCGTGTAGAGGTCCTCCCTGTTATGTTAGCACCTAGGGTAGGGGTCCTCCCCACTCTCACTAAAGTTTCAAGATAGGTCCTCCCCGCTCTAATGAAAATAAATATGGAGGCCCTCTTCATATCCTATTCATCTAAAGATGATTTCCTCCCTACTATAGTGTAAACCGGTATAAAGGTCATCCTCATGATGAGAATTTTACCTGCCCAGTAGATTCATCCTCAGGTAGAAGGGAAAATCTTCACCACCAAAGGAACAACTCCAAGAATAGAAAAGATATCCTTAATCTCTTTTACATTTTAGATTCAAAAGATGAATGTGATTCAATGATAGAGCACTTACCCCATTCATCTTCATTTGAGTTTGGGGTAGGATCCCGGGGTGTGATTTTCATCATCCAATAAGGTTAGATGCACAAAATCCCTAAATCCCATCATAGGTACATGTAGGTGGAGGATGATTTGGCCCCCTATTTGGATCTCATAGTGTAGTCATCTCTGTCATCACCAGATTCATTGTCTACCTCTACATGATACCATGAAGAGTATTTATGGGACATGATAGACCGAGAGTACCCAATAGACCCACAAATAAATTCCACTTACCTCACACATGACGATGTGGTAAATACCCCACCCTACAATGATGTGATGATGTGGTCATTTCCACCTCCAAGAGATGACCCGATGTACAGTGATCAGTCAATACATAAAACAATCAATCCACCCATCAGTCTGCTACTATAGTGGTCCATATCCATGTTGTTAACACCTTTCAAGCCATAGTTGATCAGAACCTAGAGCATCCAAGAGTCATATCCAGCCTTTCATTTTGAGAGATTATGGTAAACTCTAGTCATGGATTAGTTGTTCAGAATGTTCTGGACAACTGCAATTCCTAACTTCAACATTATGGAGACCCTCCCCCAAGACGAGGTTATGTGTTTTTTCATACCATGTGGGTTATCTGTTTCCACCTATGTGACCATAAATTATCCTACCCAAAGAGCCGTGAGCATTTTTATGACATCAAGAGACAATGTCACATGGTTGAGTTAGCATAAACTATAGTGGACCAAATCCCTGGGTCACCTGGCTACCAATGGAATCTTCAACAATGATGTGTTCCGAGATTTACAGTGAAACATGAAATTACTAAAGAGGCATCCCCTCATGTGTTGATCTGGGTCTAGGTACAATATGCTTCTCTTCATTTCTGTCCCATATTAGAATAGCCATACCTACCTAGTGATAACAAGGACATGCCTCTATATACTATCATTGTAAACATGGTCATCCTTGACATAACAACTAATGTCAGGGACACATACGTAGGATTTTTTAGGGAATACCCACTCCCCAGGGAAGCACAGAATTAGGTGGACCCCATATGTGTTCACACTCATCAGAAAATGTAGTTAATTTACCTTAGAGACCCCAGTAATTCATTTCCGGTCGATAGGAACACCAACAAGGGTAAAGGTCATATCGGGACATCAAATCCATCTGACCCGTATGAAGTTTCCGAAGATACATAGATTGATCTCACCACGGTCACATTGTTCTAGCAATTTGAAGATCAGTGAATGTTAATTGATGAGAACCATGATGAGCACCTTGTAGAAAGGTATCCTGATTGTGGTGATCCTCATCACAAACCTACGCGTCCCCCTCTAGGACAGTAGAGGAAGTCACTAGTTTTCAAGTTGCCTCCCATTGATATCGACAATCTTGTGCATCCCAATAGGGTAAAAACTAGATTCTATGGAAAATGATAATTGTATGCATCACTTAATCCACCCGATCATCATGATAACCTCCCTCAAGATATAGATTTTGCATTTCCACTAGTTTATCCACCATCTATTCCATGAGATGTTGAGCCTGAATATCATGTTGATGATCCTATAAATGCACCAGTGGGTAGGAATCCTCACCAAGATAATAATCCCCACCAATATGATATTATAGATACTCTCACTACTAACCTCGAGGAATTGGAGAAGTGATAGTTGGTGATCCCCCTTAATAGAAAGTTGTGTCCCACTTGGATGGATGGAATGCAATCACACTTGGATTTCAAGAATCCTACCTTAATCTCCTTTAATGGGATGGGAAACCTGAAGCATCATCTTTCCCACTTCATCTCAAGGTGTTGAATCATGTTGGGGACTCCAGAACAACATGAGGCCACACAAATATGATGTTTTGTGCAGAAATCAGGAGGTCCATTGTTCTTCTGGTACAACCAGTTACCCATAGGGTCCATTAATGGTTGGGAAGACCTTTACATGTAGTTTATCTACCAGTTTACTTCCTCCAACCAAAATAAAATTATCATTGACCTCTTAAAGTTAACATAACGATGATATGAGTGCATCTTTGAAATTATCTATAGGTGGAAGGGCCTCTTGTATTCACTTGAAAATTCACTAACCCAAGAGAAACTATGGGCATTATGCTCAGGGAATGGAAAGGATAAATTTGTCCCATCCCTCTTCACTGAGAACATCCTAGGTGGATTCTAGGATTTCTCTGACAAGGATCAATTACTAGAAGAATCCTTATAGCAGGCCAAGTAGGCATGTCTGTCGCCTCTTCCATACCCTTCAAAAGACATTCCAAGGAAGAGGTTGCTACCATCACACAAATAGAGGCTCCCAGGTCACTAGAGTGGTTACTAGCAGAGCCTTATTAACATACTCTACAAGGAAAAATACCTCAGGCCCAGCCTTAGGTTCATCATTTATCAACATTGAATCAGAACACACCACCATGAAATGTACCACCACTTCCAAGATGAGATAATAAGAATATAGGCCCCCCATGAAGCTCTAGCCCCTCATCAAAGCCAGGATCCCAGAGATTCTTTCCCAGACCAGAGATACTGGACCTACTCATTCAATGAGGCTCAGTTTCTAGGTTATTTCCAATGTTCCCTTGAGAAAGGATATATGAAACTGCAAAAATGTAGGAAACCCCAAGATGGGGATCTCACTACTAACCCAAACTACTTACCTTATCATAGGATCCTGGGGCATACCATCAAGAAATTCTCTAGCTTCATGGACTGGCTCCAGGACTAGGTAGATTATATATTTGTTAGGTTGTTCTATACTTTAGAATATGTAGAATTAATTTATACAAGTCTTGACAACAACAATGAATGTTAATAATAATAGTTCTCCCACTACAAGCCCAAAAATATGAAAACAGATTGCCTCGCAGAGTTGTCTCTCATGACCATTGTGTCATATATTCCAATTTAAATCTGCATTAACCTCCTTAAACTGCTTCACCTCCTCCAATTACCACTTATGAATCTATGGAATCCAAGTTGTTGTCTTCATCCTCTCATAAGAGTGGGCATCATAACATAGGGCAAAGAAAAATCCTCTATCAGTGCTAATCCTATCTCTCACTCTCAGTGATATCATTCCTTCAAAGATAGGGATCTCTCCTTGAGTTCACCTGGAAATAGATGATTCCTCTAATGATGATATGGAGTATGCCTATTTTAATGCCATAATGTTTTTGGATCCCTACATTGTTCTCAGTGATGAAGAGTACTAAACACGTCCTCCAAATCTTTATGACTGACTAAATCATCGAAGGAGAAGTGGATACATGAATATTTAGGATTCCTATAAAAGTGCTTCGATTCAAGACATGCATTCTATAAAGATGAGCAAGTAGGCTATATGTAGGACCCAACAGGAATAGTCCTCTCAGCCCATCTTGTAATATTATCCTATTTTTCTAATCATTATACTCAACTAAGAAGAAAAACCACGACTATATCAGGATTTTCCATGTTAAGTTATAGCCAGACCTCAAACATTCATCTATCATCTGGTAGTGATCTTTCATTGTTCAATTGATGAGAAGAAGGATATTACTAGTGCCAGTTGGAACACACATGTTTTAACAGTAGTTCCCACAGCTCCCCCTATAAATGGAAAACCTCATTTCAATAGAAATATGTTCCTGAAATGGAAGTATGATGTTCTCAAGAAACTCACAAACATTACTTCAAAGATATTGATCCCCGATGAACTCTCTCTATCGAAAGACATGTGAGAGGCCCTCATAAAATCATTGACATGTCACCTCTATTTCAAGACAGAGGTAGTGACCTCAGAGGCCTTCTATGCCAAGGATGTCGAGCCAAAAGAATTTCAAGCCATTATCTCATTATTAGGATAATATGAAGTCTCTCCCATAAAATGTAACATCCCCCCGCTATACATCATTAGCTAGATCAATGGTGTGGAGGCTTTCCATAGTCTAGTTGACACAAGTTTTGGGATCCACATTATTCCAACCCAGAAAATCTATAATCTAGGTATGAATGATGTTGGTCTAAGTCCCTCTGAGCTAAAGATACAGGGTTATAATAGGAATGAGAAGAGTTTGTGTGGTAGAATCCGCTCGAATACCCTATTCAGTGTCTTTATTGAAAAAATTGTGTTCATGGTTGTCTAATTGGATGCCAACTAAAATACCCTCATGGGTAGACCCTAGTTCCATCTCCATGCAACGGTTCCCTCCTCGTATCACGAATTCTTGATGTACTCCCTCAAAGGTCAATTGGGTGTTCTCCAAGGTGATACATATTTATTCCCCTCTCATAATGCCCATTATCTAGATTCTATCTAAGTCATGAGAAAGGAAAAATTGATATAAACCAATGAGGATGAGAACACTGATATTGTGGAAAACCTGTAGATGGGATTGGATGACGATTTCATTCTCCCAATTGACTGGTTGGAGGCCACAACGCTAGCCCTGTAAAATTGCTTCGTCACTTTCGAGAAGAGGGGGAGAAGAATTCCTAGGTACAAGGAATGTCACAATATCACCTCATACATCTATGTAAGACATTTTTGAGTGATACTTGTACCCTTTAACCTCGTGAGGTATCAGGATATTCACCTCATGGTTACAATTGTATTCCATACCAACCTGTTTGGCCAAGCCAGGTTGATTTGACATAGACTGACCCCCAACCATTACTTTGACATCAAGCATGGATACCATGGAATAAGGCCTAATAGAATCAGGTAAATAAGTACCATCACCATTGTTTCAGAAAAACATGAATTCACTAGTGAGGATTTCATATCCACCCAACCATGTACAAGTGTTCTCCCAGATCCAGTTTGATTGGATGAACCATCACCTCCCTCTGATCACATCACCTCATACGATGAAGTATATTTGGAAGATACCCCTCCTACATTGGAATAAGGTTTCCCCACCACCATTGACAATATGGTTCAGGTGAATCTTGGTACCAAGATAGATACGAGGACAACATTGTTCATCACATCCATGCCTATAGAATAACATCAGTAGTATGTGGATTTCATGAAGCAACATCATGACATTTTTTCTTAGAGAAATGATGAGATTCAAGGACTAGACCTTGAGGTCACCATCCACCATCTTGGTATTATGGTATGTCATCATAGATTCAAGAAGCCTCCTAAAAAATGCACATTTATCATGGTGTTACAATTGAGGAAAACTTTTATAAGATTATAAAAGAAAAACTTGTGATGGAAGTTTATTAACCCTAATGGTTGGCCAACATGATTCTCATTAGAAAGAAGAATAAAAAGATCATGGTATACAATGGATTATGGGAACTAAAATGCCATTTACCAAAGGATGAATTTCTTATTTTGGTAATGAATTTGTTGATCAATACCACCACAGGGTTCCAGGATCAATCTATCATGGATGGGTATTGCAAGTACAATCAGATCAGGATAGACCCTGAAGACGAAAATTCCACCACCTTCAGGGAACTGCATGGAACATTCTTATATCTGGTAATTTCTTTTAGTATAAATACCTCAAAAGGAAACTATTAGTATTCCATGCACCAAATCGTCAATCCAATCCTTGGGATGCTTTTAGAATTCTAAGAGAATGATTTGGTTGTCAAATACCACCGTCGTTAGGACCATCCAAAATATATTGAGAGGTTTTTTGGTTTCTTCCTCACTCAGACTCTAGAGATGATCCCCTAAAAGTGTTTCTTTAGGGTTACATCTGGTATGTTTCTTGGATTCATATTCAAGAATAGATGCATTAATATTGATTCTGATAATATCCAAGCTATCAGCCATATGCCTCCTCTGAGCAACCTCTAGGAGCACTAATGCATTCAATGAAACTTATCCTACACTCACTGATTCATCACAAATCTGACTGGAAAGTGTAATCCATTCTCCAGACTCATAAATAAATGCACCATATACTTATGGGATGAAGAGTTCCAGAATCCATTTGTGGAGATCAAGCTAAATGTACTATATCCTATGGTTCTGACACCACTAGTCTCTGAGAAACCATTTTTCCTTTAAGTGGATTCCCTAGAACGTTACCTCAGCGCCCTTCTCACCCAAAAGAACAACAAAGAGATATAGAATAGTTTATACTATACAAGTCAAATTATACTCAATAAGGGGAGAAGATACTCTCCTATTGAGAAGAACTACCTCAATCTAGTTTTCACGGTGTAGAAGTTAAGACACTCTTCCAGCACCATGAATTACATCTAGTATCCCATGTATATACATTAAAGTATATATTCTACCTCTTTATGTTGATAGGATATCTGCATTATTAGTCTATTATCCTTAAGTAGTTCAATATCAAGTTCATCCCACAAAAGGTAGTCAAGGGTCAGGTGTTCGCATACTTTTTGGCCACCCATCTCACCCCCATAGAGAAGTCCCTATAAATTGATTTTCTAAATACGGCAATCATCTCAGTTGATCAGAAAATTTCATGTTGGAAGATGCCTTTCGAGGGTTCCTACCATAGCCCAAACAATTGAAGGATCAAGGATACCAAACTCAACAAAGTAGGCCTAGGGATCATCTTCATAACCTCGACATAGGTGGCCCTTCTATATTCATTCCTTCTATCACAAGGATGCACCAACAATGAGGTAGAGTATCTGTCTCTCATTACTGTTCAATAGATGGCCATCAATATTTTTTTCCCATTTTCATTTCAATGGGGACTCCGGGTTATTCATCAATAATATCAAAGGTGACTATGTCATCAGTAATCTAGAACTTGTGCCATTGTTGGAACGCAATCACTAGTTAAATGGCACTATTCTGCTCTATGTTGGAGGTAACACATGTTCCCTATTCATAGAAATTTTGAGCCTATGTCTGGGATATCCTAGACACATATCTTATAGAGAATGACCAAGATGGCCTATTCATCCATGAGGCACACCGAAGGTTCATTGCTCTTGTCACTCTAGAAAATGATGAAATACAGCAAGTAAACCACCTAACTATTGGTGCATACAAATAAAGACCTTCTAATCCCTCTAAATTAGAAGAAAACATTGATTATGTGATTACCTTCATATAGTATCTAAATCATAGAACTACCCCACCAGAAGGATCTGAACGTGAGAGAATCCATCGATGTGTGGCATTGTTCAACATCCAGAGTAGTCCCAACCTTGAGAAGGCTCTCTACAAATGTGGGTTCAATGGAATTTTCCTTTTTTGAATTCAATGGGGTGAGATTACACAGGTTATATAAGAAGTTAATACTAGATCATGTGGTTGTCATCAGGTGTAACATTTTGACCCAACTCACAACTAAATTTGTGTTCGGACTGATGGATCACATGGCCTCAAGTGCATCTCCCTATATTTTGGAGGTTTCTAACTAGAAGTGAGGGTATCATGAGGTGATAGTTGAGAGACTATACCCTCATATAGGAGTAGAAAAATAGTATTATTAGATAATAAACTACTAAAAATGGTGTAATAAGTAAATAAATTTAATAAATCTATAGAAGAAAAATAATATAAATTTAATAAAAGTATAAAATGAAATTTTATACAAAGTATGCATGTATATTTAATGACACATAACTGAAAACAATAATATATAATATTCCATATAATTTAGAACAATATAAGACTCATGTAAAGAAATTAACTAAAAATCCTAAAGGTGATATCCACATGAATCCTGATCTTCAGCTCTGTCCTTCACTCCAAAATCATCAAGTACAAGAAATATAGCAACAAGTAAGGTCCAAGGTCCTGTGAATAAGGAGGTCTAGTTGCTTACGCAAGTGTAATGGAAGACTGACCAGGGAGTGAGATTAAAATATCAGTAGGCCAGCACCAATGATGTCTATCCCAATCTAGGGAGTGAAATGTAATTTAAACAGTTCAAATATATAGATAATTAACAAACAGAACTAAATTAATAAAAAATCATCCATCTAGTTTCTTAAGGGACACTTGATGGCTATACCTATTTAGAATCATATCCAGAATAATAGTATGACCATGTAACTATATATATAATAGAATATACATATATATTATAGTTATATATATATATATATATTTAAATATGTTGGAATAATTCAGGACATAACTCATAGACATCCAATATTTGGGGAAGCTCTCACAGTCTAAACCCTAGACCAAATCTAAGAGCTCTCATGGTATATTGGGATACATGTGCTGGAAGGACTGGGAAGTAGCCCACATTATTCCAACATAAGGGTATCCATCATGGTCTATCCCTTGGCTTCACCTATTGGTAGGATTAGGACATAACCCAAAGACATCCATCACCATGGGAGCTCTCAAGGTCAATCACCTGGCTCCAACTTGGAAGATCACATGGTCTCCCCTCCCAAGGGCCCTAACGGCCCATTGGATCCACCTTCTAGAACTATCAGGACATAATGAAAAGAAATCCATCACCTCGGGAGCTCTGAGGGTCAATCCCATGGCTTCAGCTGGGAAGCTCACACACTCTCCCCTCCAAAGCGCTCTCATAGCCCCTTTCTATATGTGCCTCTATGGTATAATAATTTATAATATATACAAGGAATGAGGAATATACCACTCATTCTCTTATTAAACTATTCAATTTTTATCAATAATAATAATTCAAACCATTTATAGCTCAATACATAAGGAATAACATGTTATGAATTTCAATTTAACATTTTCAAATGATTTTCACATATATAATTCGATTCAAAGGAAAATAATTCATGCATGTCATTATCCATTTCAAATAATTCAAATCCATTAATTAAAAAACTCAATTTATTTATCAAAGTTCAAGAGACACTTATAAGGTTTCATTGATGAATGATAATTTACATACATGGGTAATCACATTTATTAAACAAGCTATTCCATTTATAAAATGGACCAAGTACATAGAAAGTTCCTGGATTCATATAACATTTATATTCAAGGGGGAGACTCCATTGAAGGACATAATTATGAATTATTTTCCAAAAACACCTATTCTAAACATAGATATCAAAGCATAATGATCTACTAAGAAGTATGGCTAAGAAATCTAGAAGCCACAAACCATCACTCTGAGTTGTCGAAGACCGCACACCTATGTTGGAGGGTTTTTTTATAAACCATAACTTTGTTTATCAAAAAATAATGTGTCAGAACTAAATACTTAATTCATGAAACACAATTTAATTTATCAAAGTATAATTAAGAAAGAAAATAATGCATTTTAAATTACAAGTGTAAGGAAAGGGATCCTACCCCAATAACAAGACCAAACAGAACACTTTGGCATTAGATGTTTTTAGTTGCGACCACTCGATGCTACTAGTACCTACATCCGATCATATAAACCATAACAATTACATAAAGAAACTTATCCCCAAAGTATGTATTCTCATTGACATGAACACATACAAGGGGGTCCTTACATGTAGCTTATATGTATATACCCATTAACACTCACACACATATGCACTTTTAAAATTAAAAGTATGCATAGATAGCCCCATATATATATATATTCACTTCCATGGGATAATATACATATAAAATGGGAGATTACATAACAATACTTTTACCTATGCATATGCAGTGACTCTTCAGTGACAATGGAAACTTGAACCTGCCTCAATGAAGACCAAGAATCAGTATAAAAAAATATAAGATCCTTAAAACCACATAAAGAACCTAAGTAAAAAAGGTGAAATAAAAAATTGGGAAAAAAACTCACCTTAAATAGAGGGATTTAAAAAAATAGAACCAACCCACTTCACCTTTGGTGGTAGACACTGAAACCAACATGAGGTCGACCTGAGATGCCCTTCGCACACCCTATTCAAGGACGAACAACAATCATCGGATGAACCCATAACCATGGGTTTTTAATAAATAAAATATGTAAATAAAGGGAGATAAAACTTACAAAAAAGGAATGCAAAGGTAGAAAAAGGCCTTACCTAAAAAATTCAGATGAATAACCCGGAGAAATCTGATTGAAATTAGCAATGGAGAGGTGGCTAAGAGGGAAGTACTACGAGCGGATAAGGAGACCTAAGGGGGAGGTGATTCTCATGAGTTAATGGGGGAGTTAGATTAGGTTTTAATATATTTTATTTTTATTTTTAATTAATTTAATTTAATTTTTTAAAAAATTCCTCAGCGCTTTGTTTGGGCCGCACAATTTAGCAAACCATGACCAACCATGTGCCCTCTATTGGAAATTTGGGTCACCCATATGGGATGGCTGCAGGGATTGGAAACTGTGTTCCTACCATGTGGTGAATACTATGAGGTCACTACCTAAGTGGATCTTCCCATGAAGGCTGGGAACATTTTTTGGGTAAACCATGCACAACCCATGCACTTTTCTTTTTTCCCATATGTTGAAGTCATACAGTTTCCTACTGGGAGCCACACTATTTCAAGAAAACTGTGCACCCTATTCAGAACCCCCAAACATTTATTTTACTTTCCCTAGAACTCTCGATGCTCAATGGGATACCAAAGACACCTCTTGGATCTTCATCAAATTCCAAAGACAACATGTTGAAGTGTTAAAATATTGGAATTTCACTCTGAATATCAATTTAAAAAATGACCCATCCAGCAAACGCAAAATTTCAAATTCTCTTGAAATTTCATTTGGTTCAAAACAAGGGATGTTAAAATCTCACCAACTTAGAACATATCATCCTTGAGAATCCATCAGGATGAATGAATGCATCACCTGACCTAGAAGGGTCATGAATTAGCATTCAAACTGTCACATTGTGTTCCCAAATGCCTGGCATACCTGTAACACCTCTTAAGAATATGACAGTTAATTCATCAAAACAAAATCCAACACTCGATTTTCAACTTAAACACCATGAATGTGCATTAGAAACACTTGTGTCCTGATGGCTATCCATAGGTACAATCATTTCCTTGTATTTCCAATCAAAACACTTGTGGTGATCCCCACTATAGGCCTTAACATTAGAAAATGTCCAATTCCAAGCCACAGTACATCCCATAATTAAAATGGCCATACAAAGATAACCTAAAACCATTTTAATGATGACCCTAGAATGATGTCAATAATAGGTTGAACCCAAATACACCCAAGGACACAATATAGACCTCTTAGAAAGAAGTGATTGTATCTTTATCAACCTAACATAAACTATTCACACAATATCTTCATGAGAAAACATAGTGAACCCTTTATCCCACACCCCCATTCACTTGGAAGAGTTTTTTAAATGATTCCACATTATTTTATACATTGAATGTGAAGTAAAAATGAGTTGATCCACTCTAGATGACTTATCTCGAAGATTCCCAACTTGGATGGGTGGCATATTACTAGCTGAAATGAAACACCTTCTCCCAAGGCATAGAGTGTTTCCTATTAAAAAATACACCAAATCCCATTATGAAATTCTTGCGACGTTACTTGGTAAAAAAATCACCTTAATGTTTTAAACTGTCATTACTTAGCACAAAAAAGTGGTGTAGTCTGGATCCATTTCATTAGAATCGTAACCCTTTTAAAACAAAAATTTCAAGCTTGATAAAATATTCTGGGGTAACCTCAGATTGATTTAACTATAATCAAAGGAACTATCCCAAGGTAGTAAAAAATAATTGTTTATAGGAAGGAAATAATTATATTCCATGACATACAGATGGAAACATTAAATGATCCCAGAGCAGCATTTTTCTTGTGGTCGATTCAAAGGAAAGAATGGCTAGCATCTAAGAGTCCATACAAGGCTTCCTACTTGGGAACACAAGTTTCACTTAGGCCTAACCAAGACCATAAAGAACCAAAATTCTATATAGAACTCTAAAAGGGATCACCCTAACAAGCCCAACATCTTTAAAATCTTAGTGTGTCATAATAACGATTTTCTCTTAGTGCATCTAGGACATCATTGAGAAAGGGAACATGCTTGTTTGTAAATAGAATACACTAAAAGGATTGAAATAGTTCCAGTAAATCATACTCAATTACTTGAAAGAACAAAAGTTGGACAAATTTTTTTTTAACTTCCATGATGAAGCTCAACTTCACCTGCCGAATCACCATCACAATGGATCACAATACCTTTTCCACCTGGGCATTATGTGATTGTTCAGACTTACCACCGAAGTCCTCCAAGGCCAATGGTGTTTTAGAGAGGTTACATACAAAGCCAAAAATTTCAATGTTGTTATATCAAGAAATAACTGACATGATTCAACACTTGCATGCCTTAAAAGAATTTAAGCAAGATCGATCATTTCCAAATAGTCCTTCTCGGTGTGTTCATTCTACTTGGATGAACATGTTTACCATAAATCACTTAATGTTCTGAACCTTAGGAGTGTACTAGTTAATAAAGTAAATTAAAATAGATTCTCATAAGTATGCTCAAACCAGATTCCACACATAGTCACATGCAATGCTCCTTCCAGCTAGTATTACCACATCAAAGCATACAAAAAATTGAACCCAATGAGATGGTGTGTTAATGCACTGATCCCCAGGAAAAATCCTCAAGGGAATTAAGACAAATATGATTTCATAATTCTCAAGTCATTCCACTTTGGAGATGACTCTAGTACACACTCAAATGCACAAGGCTCAACAACTTAGCTGAAATCAATGGGTTTGTGACATCATTATACAACTCAATGTGTACCATTTTTATCAACACATACTACATTGAGTTTTCATCATAAATAAAAAAATACTAAATTCTATCTATAGGATTTCCACACTATTCATTCAAGCATTAGATGGCCCACACAAGAGATTTATTTCAAAGTCATACTACCACATACAAACTTTCATATGGATAATGACATGCCAAGTCATCCACCACTGAGGAAAAAAAGGGTCAAGTGACCTACAAAGAATCTGACCATTCCCATGGAGTATCTAATATTTTTTAAATGACTATTACACTATGATCAAGCCTATAACATATTAAATGATAACATGAGTACCCATTCTGACAAGGGGGTCATTTTGTAACTGAATTTCTTACTAGGGACAATTACACCGAAATAGAACCAAACATCAAAAAACTCACATTATTAACAAGGATTTAAAGTCTAAGGGTTATATCCATAATAGGGTATCCCCTTACGAAGGGAAAAAGAAATGAACCACAATGGGGTCACAAAAGAAAATATACTTGGCACAAAATCAGATTATATATAAATTACTGAAAAATGAATGCCTATGGAAAACACTTATTGTTCTATTCCAAAGTAACTCAAGGAGAAACTTAAGATACCCTTACATGAGGTCTTAAACAAAGGAAACCACCTTGGGTTCTATTTCAAATCCATTTATATTTATTCACATTAAAACTTTTAATCATTTTTGTGTTTAAAACAAATGTCAAGTACCCATTTTAAAACAAAAGCACATGGTAACATGATTTATCCATCAGCTCAAAGAAAAAATAGGAAAGTCTTGTCAAGATTCCATTTAAAAATTTTTACGTTTATTTAAATCTCATCAAAAATTAGGAAATTTATCATGTAAATTCATTTTAAAAGAAAAAGTGACCTATGAGGGTCTCACTGAGCCAACATGGATTCTATAAAAACTAAGCCACCGGTAGCTTCTCAATTAAAACAATTGAAAGCACCCAAATGTGTCACATCCTAAGAAAAATGCCTTAACCAACCCACTTGGGTCATGTTTAATATTTTCATAAGGGGACCAAGCCATTTAATCTAAGTTAAACAACTTTTCAATTTAAAACAGTTCCAAAATACACGATTGTTAGAAAAACGAAGGTTAGATTACATTGGTTTCCATTTCCCAATTCGTAAAGAACCCTTACACTTTGTGGATTGAAAATTGAATCCCATTAAACAAATAAAATACAATTTTAGAATATAACATACTCAAAAAAATGGTCCAATGGTATTAATGGCCACCTATCAACCTGTTAAGAAACCACACACATTACAGTTTGGAATTTGGTTCCCTTTAGTGAGAACAAAATTTCTTTAGCATTTTAATTTAGCAGCCTTAACATTTTAACAATATCCTTAAAATGAAATTATATAAAATAATTAATATGGATTTGATATATGGGTTACGATATCCCAGTAATAAGGCTCCCATAAACCTTAAAATCGAAATTTTTTTCCCATTCATTCACAACCACTGTCTCTTCAGCACACACTACAAGAAAACTGCCATGTAGCGGCGGTTTTTTCACAGCGGTTTTAAAAACCGCCGCTAAACGTGTTTCGGGCTGCCATTTCGCTGCGGTTTTTAAACCACCGCGAAAAAACCGCCGTGAAATGCCATAAATATTTTTTATATTTTTATATTTTTTTATATTTTTTTTTGAGGATTAGTGGCGTTTTTTTAAAAAACCGCCGTGAAATAGCGGTGGTTTCGATAAAACTGCCGCGAAATGAAAGGAAAAAATAAAAAAACACAAGAAACCCCGAAATCACTAAATTGACCATAACTTTTGATCTGGGCGTCCGTTGGAGCGCCACAACCAGTCAAATCGAATCTCATGAAGAGATCTAGAGGCACATATAATCAAAACCGTGAGAAGGTCTAAGGTGCGGATGATATTAGAGTTATAAGAAAGTTGAAAAAAGTTCTCCAACTTCAAACGGTCATAACTTTCGCTCCCGGTGTCCGTTTGGGCTCTACCACATATCAAATTGAAGCCAATGAAGATAGCTACGCACCAGTTTGACGAAAGAAAGCTTATGTCGTGTTTTTAGTCCCCAAAAACCCCTTTGAAGAATCAGAAACTCTGTTTCTGTCACCGGTGTCCCGTCGAACTTGTCTTCAAACAGACCTAACTTTCGATCCGCGAGTCAGTTCGGACTCCTCCACCTTCCAGATCATATCTCATTCCATGAGCTTTAGTTTGATTGGTTGTGGCACCCACATGCACTCCTAGATGATATGTAATGGCCTTTTTAGTGGGTATTGGGTTTGTTATGTTTTTCGATGCCTCGTTTCTAGCACCCGTTCCCCGTCACCTTTTTTTTAAATGGTTGTAACTTCCGATCCACCTGTCCATTCAGACTCTTTCACCTTTCAGGTCGAAGATCATTTTAGGATCTTTGATTTGACAAGTTGCGGATCTAAAACGGACTCTCGGATCATAAGTTATCTCCGTTAATGTGAGTCCAATGTTTTTGTCTCTTTATGACCGATTTGACGGGTTTTAACGGTTGTTCCATTTATTACTGTTTATTTGGGTTTCCATGACTTGTTATCTTTATCAATGGTTTTTTGTGGGTTATTATGATGATTATGTTGAATTATTAAGGGGTTTTCCAGAGTTGTCATGAGTTTTCATGCGTTCTCATGCGTTCTCATTCTTTCTAATGCCTCATTCTTCATATGCCTATCCATTCGTTTTCATGTGTTTTCATGATTTTTCATCCCTTATCACGTCTTTTCATATTTTTTCATGTGTTTCCTTTATTATTTATTATTTATATTTACTTATTATTTATTATTTATTATTTATTAGTACTAATAATAAAATATTATTATTAATAATAATATTTGTTACTGGTTATTTATTATTTACTATTTACTATTTATTATTTATTATTTATATTTATTATTAATATTTATAATTTATATTTATTATTTATTATTTATTATTTATTATTTATTTATTATTTATTATATATTATTTATATTTATTTATTATTTATATTTATTTATGATTTATGATTTATGATTTATATTTATTTATTATTTATTATTATTTATTATTTATATTTATTTATTATTTATTAGTATTTATTATTTATATTTATTTATTATTTATTATTTATATTTATTTATTATTTATTATTTATATTTATTATTTCTTATTTCTTATTTATTATTTATTATTTATTATTTATTATTTATTATTTATTATTTATATTTATTAATCATTTATATTTATTTATTATTTATTTTTATTTTTTATTTTTTATTTATATTTATTTATTATTTATTATTTATTATTTATTATTAATATTTATTTATTATTTTTATGTATTTATTTTTATTTTTTATTTTTTATTTTTTATTCTTTCTTATTTATATTTATTTTTTATTTTTTATTTTTTATTTATTATATATTATTTATTATTTATTATTTATTATTTATTATTTATATCTATTATTTATTTATTATTTATTATTTATTATTTATTATTTATTATTTATTATTTATTATTTATTATTTATTATTTATTATTTATTATTTATTATTTATTATTTATTATTTACTACTTATTATTTATATTTATTATTTATTATTATTATTTATTATTTATTATTTATATTTACTTATTATTTATTATTTATATTTATTTATTATTTATTACTTATATTTATTTATTATTTATAATTATTAATTATTAATTATTAATTATTTATCATTTATTATTTATTATTAATTATTTATTAGTTACTATTTATTATTTATATTTATTTATTTATTATTTATTATTTATTATTTATTATTTATTATTTATATTTACTAATTAATTATTATTTATATTTATTTATTATTTATTATTTATATTTATTATTTATTATTTATATTTATTTATTATTTATTATTTATTATTTATTATTTATTATTTAATATTTATTATTTATTATTTATTATTTATTATTTATTATTTATTATTTATTATTTATTATTTATATTTATATTTATTTATTATTTATTATTTATTATTTATTATTCATTTTTTATTTTTTATTATTTATTATTTATTATTTATTATTTATTATTCATTATTTATTATTTATTATTTATATTTATTAATTATTAATTAATTATATTTCTTAATTATTTGTATTTATTATTTATTATTTATATTTATTTATTATTTATTATTTATTATTAACTATTTACTATTTACTATTTATTATTTATTATTTATATTTATTTATTATTTATTATTTATTATTTATTATTTATTGTTTATTATTTATATTTATTAATTATTTGTTATTTATTATTTATATTTATTTATTATTTATTATTTATTATTTATTATTTATATTTATTTATTATTTATATTTAATAATTATTTATATTTATTAATTATTTTTTATTTTTTATTTTTTATTTTTTATTTTTTATTCATTATTTATTATTTATTATTTATTATTTGTTATTATTGAGTTTATATCTATTATTTATGTATTATTTGTTTTTTCAATTAATATATATAAGTATATTAAATTCTATTTATTAACCACATGACGAGCTTACTGGAATGGTAAAGTCTTTGGAAAATATGCAAGAGGTTAGAGGTTCAAATCTCACCAAACGCAGTATTTCTTTATATTACATGGGAATGTGCATGTGCATGGGCATGTGCATGGGATGTGCATGCATGGATAAATAAAGTAAATAAAGTAATACGAAATAAAAAAATAAAAATAAAATAAATACGAAATAAATAAAATAAATAAAATAAATAAAATAAATAAAATAAATAAAATAAATACGAAATAAATAAAATAAATAAAATAAATACAAAATAAATAAGAAAAAAAATAAATAAATAAAATAAATAAATAAATTAATTAATTAATTAAATTAAAATAAATAAATTAATTAATTAAATAAAATAAATTAATTAATTAATTAAATAAAATAAAATAAAAAAGAAAAAAAAATAAAAAAAATAAATTAATTAATTAATTAAATAAAGTATATAAGTAAATTAAATAAATTAAAATAAATAAATAAGTAAATTAATTAATTAATTAATTAAAAAAATAAAAAAAATAAAAAAAATTACAAAACCGCCGCGAAACGTTCTGTGACAGTTTTAAAAACCGCCGCGAATAGTTTCCCGATGCACGATTTCGCGGCGGTTTTTCAGAACCGCCTCTAAATCGTGATTTTGCCGTAGTGACATTCACAAACCATATTTGAACCAATAAAAGCATGCCATTATGAATAGTAAGAACAAAAATAATGGTGATAATAATAGAATCAAAGAACATAATCACCCATGCATGTTATAATTAAATAAACATAGTATACCAACCTGAAAAGAATTCTAAACATACATGCATCACAGAATACTATCAAGCAATGCATTCGAAGAAATACATGACCATGGAATAACACTCAAGGAAATAAATCATACTTAGTAAGAAAACTAATAATTAGACTCCATGAAATTTCATATGCATGGAATGTGAATATCCATGTTCGTATAATGATTCATGTAATGCTTCTTCATAAGAATACCAAGCCAACGAAAAAATTCAATAAATATATAGGCAGTGGAAAATACAATAGTCACTCGAGGTGAAATAAAAATAAAATGTAATATAAAACAACATGAACTTCAATCCCAGTCGTAGCCACATTGTCATTTACCATACATAGTGTGATTTGTCCCATGACTGACTATTTACCAAGTGCCGAAACATTCCTAGTCACCAGTATACCAACCAAAAAATAATAAGAAAAAGGAAAAATAAGTCTCTGATATAACATTCAAACATCTCAACCCATATCACCACTAAACTTGTGGGTCACATGGCCTCAAGTGTGTCTCCCCATACTCCAGAGGATGCTTACTAGTAGTGAGGGTCTTAGGAGGTGAAAGTGAGGAGATTATACCCTCATATCATATTAACACATCAGTATTTTAAGATATTAAATCAAATATGATAGAGGAAGTAATAAATAAATGAAATAAAATAGAGGAAGAAAATAATATAAATTTAATAAAAGTGGCCAATGGAAGTTTATACAAAGTATAAATGTATAGTTAATGAAACATAACTCAAAACAGAAACCAAAAAACATGATTTGAAATTTAAAATAATATAGGAATAATGTAATGAAAAGAATTAAAAATACCCAAGGGGGTCTTCATGAGCATTCAGAGCTTCAAATCAGTCATTTGCTTCTAACTCCTCGAGTACAAGCAATACAACAACAAGAAAGGTCCAAGGTCCTATGAACAAGGAGGTATACTTAGGCACCCCAGTGAAATTGGTGGCCTGAGTAGTGTGTGAGACATAAATCTTAGTAGGCCTACACCTAGAGAGTCTAGTGCAATCCAGATATTGCAATGTAAATTAAATAGCTTGTAGGAATATATAATTAAAAAATGGATCTAAATAAATAAACAACCACCCAACCAAGTTCTAAAGGGACATTTGATGGCTATACCTTCTTCAACTAATAATCAAAACAAGAGTCTGATCATGTCACTATATATATATATAATAGAATATACATATATAGTATAATTATACATATATTTATATATTTTTAGATGGATCGGGACGTATCTCATAGACATCCAATACTAGGGGAAGCTCTGACAGTCTAACCCCTGGCCCAACTCCAAGAGCTCCCACTCTCTCTTGGGATACATGTGCAGATAATATTGGGACGTAACTCACTTTCATCCATCACCATGGGATCTCTCATAGTGCATCCCATGGCTCTAGCTGCTGGCAGTATCCGGATGCAATCTAATGACATCCACCACTATGGATGATCTCACAATCAATCCCTTGGAACTATGTGCTGCAAATACTGGG
Organism: Viscum album; assembly: GCA_963277665.1. Lineage (NCBI taxonomy): Eukaryota > Viridiplantae > Streptophyta > Magnoliopsida > Santalales > Viscaceae > Viscum > Viscum album. Next base: position 1,868,346,301 of record OY728129.1, on the reverse strand, counting down.
ATATAACCAAAATAAAACCATCACTAGGGGAGATTTCATGGTCAATACCCTATCTCTAGCTTGCAAGCTAACATAGTCTCCCCTACAATGGGATCTCATGGTCCTTTTTCTCTATGTTCTTATATGGCCTAATCATTTATAATATATACAAGGAATGAGGAATATACCTTTCACATTCTTGTTAAACCATTCCATGTATATCAATAAACATAAGGCATGCCATTTATAACTCAATACATAAGGCATAACCTCTTTCTATTTCAATTTAACATTTTGAAGGTATTGTCAAATATATAATTTAATTCATGAGGAAAATAACTCTCATGCATTTCATTTTCCATTTCATATAATTCAAACCCTTTGATTAAACAAAAAAATAAATTTTTTTATCGAGGATCAAGAGACACTTATAATGTCTCATTGATGAATAGGTATTTACCTACATGGTAAATCCCATTTATTGAACAATCTATTCAATTTATAAAATTATACAAGTACATATAAGGTTCCTTGGTTCTTTTAACATATATATTCAAGGGGGAGATTCCACTGAAATATATCATTAATGTTTACTTTCCAAAAAAGACATATTACAAACAATTATATCAAAGCATATGGATATACTAAGAAATATTTCTGTGCAACCTAGAAATAACAAATAATAACTATGATTTTTTGAAGATAGTTCACCTCCTTTGGAAGGGTTTTATTATAAAACCCTGAATTTTTTTATCAAAAAATCATTTATCATAAATAATAATTTCATTCATTAATAACAATTTAATTTATCAAAGTTACATTAATAATGGAACTAATGAATTTTAAATTAAAATAGAATTGAAATGGATCCTTCCTCTAGGGGAAGACTAATCAAAACACTTTTTAATTATACGTTTTCTACAGAAACCACTAGAAGACACTACTACCTTCCTCTGAGCATATGTACCCTAACAATTACATAAGGAAACATGTCCCATATGCACATATTCAAATGTCTATGAACTCGTGAAAGTGGATCCTTATATATATCGTATATGCATATAAATTTTAACACTCACTCATATATTCATTTTTTAAAATATCTGTATGAACACCTATACCTATATATATATATTCACTTTCATGGTTGAATATTCATGTGATAGGGGAACATACAGATAAATATTCCTACCTATTCATACACGGTGAGTCACCTTTGACAATGGCAACTCGAACCCACCTCAAGGAAAACTAATACTCACTAAAAAAAATCTAGGAACCTTAAAACAACAAAAATAACATAAATTAGAAAGAAAAAACCAAACAACAGATAAAACCTCACCTTAAATATATGGAGGTGAACCAAATATAACCATCCTTCTTTTCCTTTGTCAGAAGACACACAAACCAACCTGAGGCCGACCCGAGAAGCCCTTCACACACCATATTCAAGGAAGAACATCAAAAATCTAATTATCTTTTTACCTAGGGTTTCATCTAATTGAAATAGGGAAGAAATGAGAGGGAACCCTACCAAATAATGAATGATAAGGGAGAATAAGTCCTTACCTTGAATATTCAAACAACGAACTAGGAGAAATCTGGTTGAAATTATCAAAGGAGAGGAGGCTGAGAGAGAGGCGTCATGCGCAGTCATGGAGACCCAGGAGGAGGTGTGTCATGTGAGTGAATGGGGAGGGAGAGTAAGATTGAATTTTAAATTATTTCAATTTTAATTTCAATTAAATGTATTTAATTTTAAAATAGGGTCTCAGATTGTTGTTTCTTCCGTACAATTTAGAAAATTGTGTACCAATCATTCTCCCTCTACTAGGAACTTGGGGAACTCTACATGGGATGGATGCACGGTTTCGAAACCATGTGAAAACCATGAAGATAAAGTGAGATGGTACTACCTTAATGGAACCACCTGTTTGCATTAGGTGCATGGTTTAGTTAAATAGTGTGCAACCCATGTGCATTTATTTATTTTTCCACATGTTGATGTAACATAATATCATGCTAGGGGCTTCATGGTTTCATACAAACTATACACGCTCTACAGAACACCCAAAACATGATATTTCTCTGTCTAGTGCTCCTAAATCTGGAAGAGACACCTGAAAACCCACTCAGGACTTCACACATATCCAAAGAAAACATATTGTTATGTTCCAACTCTCTAAAGTGAGTTCAAAATATCAATTTTAATATTATCTGATCTAGAAAAAACAAAAGTTCAAATTCCTTTGAATTTTCATTTGGTTCAAAACACAAGACATTAAATTAGGGAGTGTTGAAACTCTCCCATCAGAATCAACTTATGAGATACTTTTGGCCCACCATGGTCCATGATTGTATCATATTTTCCAATATTTTACATGTATGTTAGATCCATGCCTACATTGTGAATCGACCACCAGATCCCCTCCACACAACCATGTACTATTGGCCCTTTTAGATCATAGGAATTGATGTCCTGGGGTCATATCCACTTTCAACATCTTACCAGTGCAGGTTCATTCTGACCATGATAGATTTATCTTCTATGTGGACCAAAGTAGTTCCTCTAAAGGAATTAAGGCCCAATCGATTGTTGAATTCGTGAGATCCCAGATCATTTATCGATTAAGACTACCTCACACCATTCTCACTGACAAGGACACCAACTTCTGGGTAGTTGAACTGACGAATTTGTTCACCAAGTACATAATCTGGTCCAACCACACTACCTGCTACTATGTGTAGTAAAATTTCTAGATTGAGGCATTAAAAAACCTATCTCCATCATTATACAGAAATGGGTAGGTCAGAATAAGAAACGATTGATGGAAAAGATCCTTGATGCCCTCAATTCATGTCAGATTATGACTCACAATTCCACCTATGTGACTCCATATTCCATAGTGTATAGAATAAAGGCATTTCTACCGATCAATATTCAGTTACCTTCACTCCAAATATCTTCCAATGATTAGTAGATGTCATATAGGGTAGATTAATAACATCTCGCTAAACTAGAATCCCTCAATGAGAATAGTCTCCAGGCCATGGAAAATCTAGAGAGGCACCAGAACAAGATAGACATTGAATTCTACAAAGAGGTTCACCTCCACTATATACTCTAAGGTAATATAGTTTTGGATCTCCGAACACTAATGGTACATGACTAGATTCCACCAATGTTCGAACCTAAGTGGGAAGGACCATACATCATTCAAAATATCTATCCCAATGGTGTGTATTAACTAGTCACCATGGGTGGAGAGCTTATTACTCCTCCCACCAATACCATGTTCCTAAAATAGTACTTCGCATGAATGGATTTTTCTCATCCTGGACATATGATGTTAAAATAAATGTTCAAATTCCTTACCACATGACATTAAATAACATGAAATTCCACAAACTAGTTAAAAGTCATTAAATATAATAACAACCATCATCTTAGTCTCACTATGTTAAACTGTGGGAAAACATCTTAGTTGTATGATGTTAAAATGTATAAAAAACCAACGGTATGAATTCCAGGAACTTATACTAATAACCTATAGAGACCCGTATCTTGACGTACATTGACATTACATTACTTTTGTGGAATACTTAGTACATTAAAAAAACACACACACAAGGACCGTAATAGTTTAGTGTCTTTGGAAACTCGGACTATAATCTTCTAATCGTGGTGAAAGATCTTCAAAATCTCCCATAAAGATCTTCCTTTTTTTTACCTAAAACCTTTCTTTATATCCTGGGGAAAAGAAAACAAAAAAGGGTGAGCTCAAACGCTCAGTAAGGGTAAACAAAATAAATATCAATCACATCATATTCATAAGAACATAACATTTTGGAAATCATAACCTGCAAAAGAGAGCATAATTTCATAATCATGGGATAAATCATGGCAGTGAAAAAGTAATCCCAATAATCATAACTTAAAACATGAAACTTTGTGGCATACACACATAATCATAGAGAATCATTTCTTGCTAGTCAAGACTAATTGCCAAGACTATCTTAGTGGACAAAGTCCCTTTCTGAATCGAGTAACCCTCGTTTCAGTCCTGTTTCACTGAACCGGTATAACCTACCGTTCCAGTCCTGTCTATCTCATGAGATATAAAATCTTTACCCAATGCATTGGAGGGAGATATAGGTCCCACCCATCTTATAATGAATCCTTTCTTATGTGTGCCACATAATCATAAAACATACATCATCGCATAACACATGTAACAAAAATGGGATTCTTGAAACATCATGACATCATAAATCAATTCATATAAGATAAAGGAATTAATAAAAATAATTCCATCACAACATGAACAAATCAATTTAATAATAGGGATAAAAACAGAACCCTTTATTATCTTAGATGGAAAATCATTTTGATAAAACACTTGAACTCCATTCTTGAGGAAAATACCCTTTCTTCTTAAAAAACATTTTTCCTTTCATAACATGTCATACAACTTTAAAATAAAAGAAGTTGATTAAAAATAAACTTGAAAACTTTTAAAGGAAGCTTTTTGGAAACAATGTTTTAAAAATCCATTCATGCCGTATAAGTTAAAAAAAACATTCTTCGTACTTTTGTCGGAAAGTCAAAAAGTAACTCGTATGAAAAACGACAAAAGATTCCTTTCGTATCTTTTACAAAAAAACTTACCGAAGGGTAAAATTGGATATAAACTATTGTAGAAGGATGGAAATAATATTACATATTGAGGGAACATGGATGTGGATGATAAAATACACCCCAGTAATTACCAAAGTAAATACAATCTCGGATAAAAGTGAGATTGTGATATTTCCCTTACCTTAGGTCCAATTTTCTTTGTACATGTCCGAAGCTCCTGTATAATGGTTTAAATAATGTTATTGAATTATTCCAGAATCATACATATTGATATGATATCATATATGGTCATATTATTAGCTTCTTGTTAGTAATATTTCATTGTTACTTGTTACTCGGGTCTTTATAACTTTTTGTTCTTATGCGTGTTTTGTCGAATAAATTCTTATTCTTATCTTTAGGTTATAGATAATTCATTTCCAGAATTGTATTAGTGTAGTATATACCATATTCATTAATTCAATTCATTTATATAATCATTATGAAATGAAGATCATGTAGAACGAGTCGCATCACATCGTGGAGACGGTATTCCGTACGTACGCACGAGTGATGATATCGTTCCTATGATCGTGGAATTGTATTGGAGTATATATATATTATTTCAGTATCAATATTACTTCATAATAATCATATATAGTTACTCATTACACCATTATACCCATCCTTGTAAGGTGATTGTGGAAAATAGATTACACCACGGCGTGGAGACGGTATTCCGTACGTACGCACGCGCGGTGATTTCATTTTTCCGTAGGATGGATAGAAGGTGAATTAGGGTTGTTTCATATTTATAATAACATATCAGTATGTAAGTAATACTGATGTTATTACTTTATCATGAAACAACTAAAGAAGAAGAAGTTGAGAAGAAAGAAATTGAAAAGATCGGTAATGGATATTACCTCTTCTTTGGAACGCCTCTTTGAATCCTCCACTTAAGGAACTAAGATTGGTCTTTGGAGAAGACCAGGACCTCTAGGATTATTCTAGGGAAGTGGAGAGGAGAAAATGGCAGGGGTTGGCCGAGCTTGAGTGCTCAAATTGGTGTGAGGAGGAGGGGGAGGAGGTGCCCTTTTATAAGGGAGGAGAGGGGCACCTTAGGAATATCTCAAAATATTATTTTATATTAAAGTCAAAATCGGTTTATAATGGTTCCAAAGGGTCTTTTTTCGAAGCTAAAGTTGGGATGGGTCGAAATCCTATCAACCAATAGGATTTAGACAAGTTTAGGGTATTATTTTAACCTTATCAATTAGATTTAACTCTAAGTTAATTAATTTAACTTTTACCGTGTCTTTTTGTTTTCTTTCACTATATGGTTAATACACTTACTATAACATGCCAAACGAACCCCAAATTGTTTATTATTAATATATATATCCTTATCTAAGTCATTTGGCCTAACCTTAGATTTTTAGGAATAAAATAACAATTAATAATATAATATTTGATTTAAAAACTATTTTGGGTCAATTTTGACACTATTTGATATATGATTTTTGTGAAAGTCATAACAGAATTATATGTTCGAACCAAGTTGATTAAATCAACATTAATATATAATAGTAACCTAGAAAATTAGTTTAATTCATAAAAAGTCTTAAATTACATTTATTTTGGTATTTATATTATCAATTTTGTCAATATTTCATTAATAAGATAATTACTGCATCATCTTTGTGTCATAAATAAATTAAATTATTTGATGTCTAAAAATTACAAATAAACTTTCATCATGTAGGAAATAGTTTTATCTTTCTAATGAATATTTAAAATTGAATTTATCTTATGTATAACTCTATATTAAAAATTATTTACTTATTAAACTTTGATTTTAACTATTTTAACCCTTCTTTAAATAAATTAATAATAAATGTCCTAATCTAATCCAAGTGGGCCTAAATGGTCATATTTTATTCCTAAGTTTGTTTTTGGTCGAATTACACTTGTCCAATAGAATTAGGACATGTGTTAGGGTAATATTAATATCATATTTACCCTTAGTTACCCTATTTACTATTAACCGCGGTAAAAAAAAGTAAAAAGTTACTATTCACCAAAAAATTATTTTTATCTCATTGAACCACATTTTACTTACTGATATCAACCGTGTCTGTCGGATATTCGAAATTCCATTCACGGAAGCGGTAAAATTAAGTTTTATGCAAAATTCAGTTTTTAACCTACCACTTAGTGGTTTCACTATTCACAAAAATTGAAAGTTTTCAGAAAAATACCAAAATTTCACCCTAGGCTAATTTCGATATTCTGAGTCCAAAAATGAAGTCCATTTTGAAAAATAAAATTTATAAAATTTCAAAAAGTGTTTATTACTATTCATAACGGCTAGTTTTAATAGCATATTGTTGTTTAGTGAAACTCGGTATTGCGTACGACGCAAGCTATCGAGGAAGGTCGCGATTGCGTGTAAAGCAAGCCAAGCAAGTGTTGTGTAGAAAAAGATCCCTTTGATGATTTATATAACATAAAAGTCTCGTGTGTTACATTCTACCCCCCTTAAAAAGAATTTCGCCCTCGAAATTCGTCACTTTGCAACAAACAGATGAGGATACTTCTCCCTCATCATATCCTCAAGCTCCCATGTAGCTTCTTCAAGTTGGTGGTTTCTCCATAAAACTTTCACCAAGCGAGTGGTCTTGTTTCGTAGGACTTTTTCGCTACGACCCAGAATCTCTATCGGATGTTCTTCATAAGAAAGATCTTGCTCCAACGGTACAACGTCTGAGCTGAGTACATGTGAAGGATCTGGTATGTACTTTCTCAGGAGAGATACATGGAACACATCGTGAACTTGAGAGAGATTCGGTGGAAGCGCCAATCGGTAAGCTACCTTCCCAACACGATCCAGTATTTCAAAAGGACCGATATATCTAGGGCTCAACTTCCCCTTCTTTCCAAATCTCATAACCCTCTTCCTGGGAGATATTCGTAAGAACACTTTATCGCCCACTTCAAACTCTAGGTCTTTTCTTCGGTTGTCGGCATAACTTTTCTGTCGAATCTGAGCTGCTCTTATGTGTTGTTGAATAGATCTGACCTTTTCTGCCATTTCATCAACGAGATCAGGTCCTAATAGCTTTCTTTCCCCAACTTCATCCCAGCAAGTTGGAGTCCTGCATTTCTTTCCATAGAGAGCTTCATAAGGAGCCATCTAAATACTGGAGTGAAAGCTATTATTATAAGAAAATTCCACCAAAGGTAGGTGTTGATCCCAACCTCCTTTGAAATCCATAGAGCAAGCTCTCAACATATCTTCTAGGGTTTGAATTGTTCTCTCAGACTGACCGTCTGTCTGGGGATGATAAGCAGTGCTGAAACTCAACTCTGTATCCAGAGTATGCTGAAGACTTCGCCAGAACTTCGAGGTAAATCTCGGATCTCGATCAGATATAATAGAAAGTGGTACTCCATGCAATCTTACCACTTCCTTTACATATATCCTGGCAAGCTGATCTAGAGAGAAATCCTCTCTAATAGCAATGAAGTGTGCAGACTTTGTAAGACGATCAACTATGACCCAGATAGCATTATTGCCTTTGGATGTTTTAGGAATTCCTGTGACAAAGTCCATAGTGATGTTTTCCCATTTCCATTCGGGTATGGGTAATGGTTGTAACATCCCCTTAGACTTCTGTCTCTTAGCTTTAACTTGTTGACAAACCAAGCATCGATAGACATATTCAGCAACATCTCTTTTCATGCCATCCCACCAGAAGTACTCTTTCAGGTCCCTATACATCTTCGTGCTTCCAGGATGAATAGAGAATGATGAACTATGAGCCTCATCCAGAAGATCATTCTTTAATTCGGGGATGGGAGGAACGCAAACCCGATTCCTGAACATTATTATCCCATCACAATCAAGGTTGAATTCAGGAACATTTCTCACCTTCTTTTGTAACTCGACATCTTCTTTCTGTGCCTCTTTAATCTTCACATGTATAGATGGTTGAACATTCATTTGAGAAAGATAAGATTTTTCCCCTTCCATTATAATTCCAAGATCCATCCTTTGTAAATCCATAAATATTGGATCTTTTGTGATCCTCATCATGGATAAACTAGCATGGTCTTGTCGACTTAATGCATCTGCCACCTTGTTTTCTTTCCCAGGGTGGTAATGGATTGAGCAGTCATAATCCTTAATCAGCTCCAACCATCTTCTTTGACGCATATTCAACTCCTTTTGTGTGAAAATATACTTTAAACTTTTATGATCAGTATAAATATCACACCTTTCACCATAAAGGTAATGCCTCCAAATCTTTAATGCAAAGATTACCGCAGCCAACTCCAAATCATGTGTTGGGTAATTTTGCTCATGGATTTTCAACTGTCGTGAGGAATAAGCTATCACCATATCATTTTGCATAAGAACACACCCCAATCCCTTCTTGGATGCATCACTGTAGATCACAAACCTTTCTCCACTACAAGGAAGTGTGAGCACAGGTGCACTGGATAACCTTCTTTTCAACTCCTTGAAATTCTCTTCACATTCCTCTGTCTAGACAAACTTAACTCCCTTCCGAGTCAACTTGGTGATTGGATTAGATAATCGTGAAAAATCTTTTACAAAACGTCGATAATATCCAGCCAAACCAAGAAAACTTCGGATCTCAGTTACTGTTGTTGGTCTTGACCATCTTTCGATAACCTCTGTTTTTGCTGGATCCACAGATATCCCCTCTTTTGAGATTATATGACCCAAAAATGCAACTTTTTGAAGCCAAAATTCACACTTGGTAAATTTGGCATAAAGCTTCTCCTTTCTCAGGGTCTTCAATATAATTCTCAAGTGATCTTCATGCTCTTCCTTGCTCTTTGAATAGACAAGAATATCGTCTATAAAGACTACCACAAATTGATCAAGATAGTCTCTAAAGACTCTATTCATTAGATCCATGAAGATAGCAGGGGTATTAGTAAGACCAAATGGCATCACTATAAATTCATAGTGTCCATACCTTGTACGGAAAGCCGTCTTTGGTATATCCTCCCTTTTGACCCTTAATTGATGATACCCTGAACGAAGATCAATCTTGGAAAAGTATTGAGCTCCGCGTAGTTGGTCAAATAAGTCATCAATGCGTGGGAGAGGATATTTGTTCTTGATAGTGATCTTGGTAAGTTCTCGATAATCAATGCAGAGTCTCATTGATCCATCTTTCTTCTTAACAAATAAAACAGGTGCTCCCCAAGGTGACGCACTAGGGATTATGAATCCCTTATCAAGATTCTCTTGGAGTTGCTTCTTCAATTCCTGCAACTCAATTGGGGCCATTCTATAAGGTGTCTTTGAAATAGGCAAAGCACCTGGTACGAGTTCTATTGAAAACTCAACTTCACGATTTGGTGGAAGACCCGGAAATTCCTCCGGAAAGACATCATCAAACTCCCGTACAATGGGCATATTCTTAATCGTGAGTTTCTCACAAACCATTTGAGATAAATAACCTTCATTTAGTGGAATCAATACCCATAAGATGGAAGAAATTTCCACTGGAAGGTTATGTTCATCCTTGCATTGATAGACGATCGTAGATTGATCTGGAATATGAAATGTGACTTCCCTTCTTTGGAAATAGATATGAGCTCCATGTAGAGAAAGCCAATCCATGCCAAGAATCACATCAAATTCCACTAAAGGAAGGATCACAAGATTTTCAGGAAGCACTTTCCCACAAACTTCGATCGGAGAAGAATTATAAACTTTTGATGCGATTGATGTGCCATTAGGTGTTGTCACAGCTAACTCAACATCTAATTGTTGAGGTAATACGGTGATACCCTTAGAAAAGTCTTCAGAAATAAAAGAGTGGGTGGATCCAGAATCAAATAAAACATTTTCTACTTTAGAGTGGATGGTAAGTGTACCTTTCACCACATTGTTATCGTACTCCACATCGCTGATAGAAATTGCATGTGACTTTCCTTTGTCTTTAGCCTTAAGAGTTTGTTGACGTCGACCATCATCATCAACCCTTGGATTTGGGCATTGATTGGCATAATGCCCCATCTCCTTGCACTTGAAACATTGAAGTGTAGTAGGTTCATTCTGTGTATCCCTTCCTTTGTTTGCGTCATTAGACATCTTCTTCCCATTATCACGGCATTCAAATGCCCGATGACCTTCTTTTCCACATTTAAAACATTTACTTGTCCCTTTAAGACAACTCACTCCATGTTTCTTTCCACACTTTGAGCATAAGGAAAAGCTCATCTTCTTTTCTGTGTGCTCTTTAGATTTTTCTTTGAATTCCATCTTCCTCTTCTTATCAAACCCATGTGAATGATGGGTTACTCTAATCTCCATCTCGACTTTGAGAGCACATCGAACGATTTCCTCATAGCTATTGAAGTCCCTTATGGCTAACGCCCTTCGAAGACTTGGTTTTAAGCCACTAAAGAATCGATCGATCTTACTCTCAGGTTGGATAATAATACCAGAAGCGTACCTTGCAAGTCTTGTAAAATTTGCTTCATAGGTACCAACAGATTCATCATCCCTTTGCTTCAGTTCAAAAAAACTCTTTCTCCATCTTTGTTCGGAGAATACGAGGGAAGTACTTATTGAAAAATAAGTTCTTGAACTCGTCCCATTCCATAGACTCAATTTCATCCCTTTGCCTTGTATTCTTAACAAGATTCCACCATTGATCAGCATCTCCTTCCAAACGATACACTGCTAGGATGACTTTATCATGTTCAGAACATTGAAGAACTGAAAATATCTTTTCAGTAGTACTAATCCATTGTTCAGCAACTAATGGATCAGTAGACCCGCTGAAAGAAGGTGGACGCTGCCTCATGAAGGATTCAACAGAATGTTGCTCCCTCCTTTGCTCCTTTGGAAATCCTGCATGATTCATAGCTTGAGAAAGTTGTGTGAGCATGGCTACAAGATTTTGCATTCCAGCTCCCATATCGTTTGGTTGCTCAGGGGGACAATCATTGCATTGCCCATCGCATTCCGTATTAACACGGTTCCTTCGGGTTCCAGCCATTGACTAAAACCAAGAAGAATAGTGTGAGCAATACTAATTATAATAGGAAACCACATAATTCAAGAATAAAATTTTCTTGCTTAAGGTCTTATCCTAGGTTATTCAAGGACATTTCTAAAACACTAAGATTGTGTTCTATGCTTAGACTTATCCTTAGGGTTCTTACTAAGGCTTTCACATCCTAGTTTCCAAAGGTTGACTATACCTTTCCTCTGATACCAACTATAACGACCCATACTTTACATACATTTTTAATACTTCGAAATTGAAGCACACTTATTACAACATATGACAAAACCACAAAGGACCGTATAGGTATAGTGTCTTTAGAAACTGGGAAACATAAACAACTGGTTCATAAATCTTCTACAGTGTCTCCCATTTATTTCATCATATCTAGGGTCCCTTTTAGCATATTCTACTTAATATCCATCTTCCTGACCTGGGGAAAAGAAAACATAAAAGGGTGAGCTCAAACGCTCAGTAAGGGTAAACAAAATAAATATCAATCACATCATATTCATAAGAACATAACATTTTGGAAATCATAACCTGCAAAAGAGAGCATAATTTCATAATCATGGGATAAATCATGGCAGTGAAAAAGTAATCCCAATAATCATAACTTAAAACATGAAACTTTGTGGCATACACACATAATCATAGAGAATCATTTCTTGTTAGTCAAGACTAATTGCCAAGACTATCTTAGTGGACAAAGTCCCTTTCTGAATCGAGTAACCCTCGTTTCAGTCCTGTTTCACTGAACCGGTATAACCTACCGTTCCAGCCCTGTCTATCTCATGAGATATAAAATCTTTACCCAATGCATTGGAGGGAGATATAGGTACCACCCATCTTATAATGAATCCTTTCTTATGTGTGCCACATAATCATAAAACATACATCATCGCATAAATCATGTAACAAAAATGCGATTCTTGAAACATCATGACATCATAAATCAATTCATATAAGATAAAGGAATTCATAAAAATAATTCCATCACAACATGAACAAATCAATTTAATAATAGGGATAAAAACAGAACCCTTTATTATCTTAGATGGAAAATCATTTTGATAAAACACTTGAACTCCATTCTTGAGGAAAATATCCTTTCTTCTTAAAAAACATTTTTCCTTTCATAACATGTCATACAACTTTAAAAAAAAGAAGTTGATTAAAAATAAACTTGAAAACTTGTAAAGGAAGCTTTTTGGAAACAATGTTTTAAAAATCCATTCATGCCGTATAAGTTAAAAAAAACATTCTTCGTACTTTTGTCGGAAAGTCAAAAAGTACCTCGTATGAAAAACGACAAAAGATTCCTTTCATATCTTTTACAAAAAAAACATACCGAAGGGTAAAATTGGATATAAACTATTGTAGAAGGATGGAAATAATATTACATATTGAGGGAACATGGATGTGGATGATAAAATACACCCCAGTAATTACCAAAGTAAATACAATCTCGGATAAAAGTGAGATTGTGATATTTCCCTTACCTTAGGTCCGATTTGCTTTGTACGTGTCCGAAGCTCCTGTATAATGGTTTAAATAATGTTATTGACTTATTCCAGAATCATACATATTGATATGATATCATATATGGTCATATTATTAGCTTCTTGTTAGTAATATTTCATTGTTACTTGTTACTCGGGTCTTTATAACTTTTTGTTCTTATGCGTGTTTTGTCGAATAAATTCTTATTCTTTTCTTTAGGTTATAGATAATTCATTTCCATAATGGTATTAGTGTAGTATATACCATATTCATTCATTCAATTCATTTATATAATCATTATGAAATGAAGATCATGTAGAACGAGTCACATCACATCGTGGAGACGGTATTCCGTACGTACGCACGAGTGATGATATCGTTCCTATGATCGTGGAATTGTATTGGAGTATATATATATTATTTCAGTATCAATATTACTTCAAAATAATCATATATAGTTACTCATTACACCATTATACCCATCCTTGTAAGGTGATTGTGGAAAATAGATTACACCACGGCGTGGAGATGGTATTCCGTACGTACGCACGCGCGGTGATTTCATTTTTCCGTAGGATGTATAGAAGGTGAATTAGGGTTGTTTCATATTTATAATAACATATCAGTATGTAAGTAATACTGATGTTATTACTTTATCATGAAACAACTAAAGAAGAAGAAGTTTAAGAAGAAAGAAATTGAAAAGATCGGTAATTGATATTACCTCTTCTTTGGAACGCCTCTTTGAATCCTCCACTTAAGGAACTAAGATTGGTCTTTGGAGAAGACCAGGACCTCTAGGATTATTCTAGGGAAGTGGAGAGGAGAAAATGGCAGGGGTTGGTCGAGCTTGAGTGCTCAAATTGGTGTGAGGAGGAGGGGGAGGAGGTGCCCTTTTATAAGGGAGGAGAGGGGCACCTTAGGAATATCTCAAAATATTATTTTATATTAAAGTCAAAATCAGTTTATAATGGTTCCAAAGGGTCTTATTTCGAAGCTAAAGTGGGGATGGGTCGAAATACTATCAACCAATAGGATTTAGACAAGTTTAGGGTATTATTTTAACCTTATCAATTAGATTTAACTCTAAGTTAATTAATTTAACTTTTACCGTGTCTTTTTGTTTTCTTTCACTATATGGTTAATACACTTACTATAACATGCCAAACGAACCCCAAATTGTTTATTATTAATATATATATCCTTATCTAAGTCATTTGGCCGAAACATAGATTTTTAGGAATAAAATAACAATTAATAATATAATATTTGATTTAAAAACTATTTTGTGTCAATTTTGACACTATTTGATATATGATTTTTGTGAAAGTCATAACAGAATTATATGTTCGAACCAAGTTGATTAAATCAACATTAATATATCATAGTAACCTATAAAATTAGTGTAATTTATAAAAAGTCTTAAATTACATTTAGTTTGGTATTTATATTATCAATTTTGTCAATATTTCATTAATAAGATAATTACTGCATCATCTTTGTGTCATAAATAAATTAAATTATTTAATGTCTAAAATTACAAATAAAATATCATCATGTAGGAAATCGTTTTATCTTTCTAATGAATATTTACAATTGAATTTATCTTATGTATAACCCCATATTAAAAATAATTTACTTATTAAACTTTGATTTTAACTATTTTAACCCTTCTTTAAATAAATTAATAATAAATGTCCTAATCTAATCCAAGTGGGCCTAAATGGTCATATTTTATTCCTAAGTTTGTTTTTGGTCGAATTACACTTGTCCAATAGAATTAGGACATGTGTTAGGGTAATATTAATATCATATTTACCCTTAGTTACCCTATTTACTATTAACCGCGGTAAAAAAAAGTAAAAAGTTACTATTCACCAAAAAATTATTTTTATCTCATTGAACCACATTTTACTTACTGATATCAACCGTGTCTGTCGGATTTTCGAAATTCCATTCACAGAAGCGGTAAAATTAAGTTTTATGCAAAATTCAGTTTTTAACCTACCACTTAGTGGTTTCACTATTCATCAAAAATTGAAAGTTTTCAGAAAAATACCAAAATTTCACCCTAGGCTAATTTCGATATTCTGAGTCCAAAAATGAAGTCCATTTTGAAAAATAAAATTTATAAAATTTCAAAAAGTGGTTATTACTATTCATAACGGCTAGTTTTAATAGCATATTGTTGTTTAGTGAAACTCGGTATTGCGTACGACGATGCAAGCTATCGAGGAAGGTCGCGATTGCGTGTAAAGCAAGCCAAGCAAGTGTTGTGTAGAAAAAGATCCCTTTGATGATTTATATAACATAAAAGTCTCGGGTGTTACATAACCCTATAGTCCGAGCCATATGACCATAAACTATATAGCATTTTAATCCTAGAAGCACAACGATAAACTACACATCACTAGCGGTCATTTTTATGACATTAAAAGGAATGTGTCCAACATCCCTAAAACATTAAATTAAAATAGGATGAATCGTTCTAGTTTGACGACGTTAAACCACATAACATTTTATGTCCCATGAACATGATGTTAAACTAAGCACCCATGTTCAAATATCATGAATTTAGGTGGTGTATAGCTTCCCCTGTAGTTGTGTTGTGTGGAGAAGATCCATTGGTTCTTCATTCTCATCGAGTAATATATTACACATAACACACATCCCTCTCATAAGTATTTCAGCCTCCATCCATACAAAAAGTTGTTAAATTGTGATACGGCATCCTTACAACAAGATTTTAAATTGTACAGGAATGTCCCAAGAACACAATGCCAAACTAGGCACCAATGATCCAGACTCTATGACCTTAAACTAAGATCTTTTGGTCCAAGAAATATGACCTTAAACTATTTTTAATACCATGGTATTTAACCCTGAGTCTAGCTTCATCCTATAACTATCATGCATTGATGTTCTAGGGAATGAAACCTAAAGTGTTGGATACCACAATGACATGTCCTTAATCCATTACAATACTTCAATAATTTCTCAGTTCAGATGCCCACAATCTTTCACATCCAGATGGACCCACTAACAGTGATGGTCTCATGCCATTCTGGCTCACCTCTAGTCTATGTCCAATGACTTGAAGTATCTTTTGGTAACAAATAACATATCCTCTATTTTGAACAGGGTCAATATTCTATTATACATTTGTATTACCCATCCTTGAATTGTGTATTTTTTGATCCTATGTTTCAAATTTGGTCAATAGTGGTCCCTACCCATCAGTCGCTCCTTTCAGGATACATATCTCAAAAGTGTTGAATTACCTTTTTTTCATCTCCCAATGTTCTGGTGGAATCCCACCACCCATGATTTTAGAAACACTATCATTTTACACATATCATTACATGATTTTAAGCATAATAAAACATCATATTACAAGATAAGGATCATAATGTTTAGTGTCTTGGAAGAATAGGTATGTAAAACATAAAACATGGGAGTAAACATATACTTATTTATTTAATCATTATAAATAGATCCTAACTTCTTTTGAGCCCATACATCTGCATAGGGTGCCCAGGTGATCACATTAACAAAGGGATGAGCTAAACTCCAAGTAAGGGAATAAACATAAGAGTAAGGATTTAGCACATGGGTTAGAGATCATGGCATAGTGATATAAAATCACATATAGAATCATAATATATAAACATGGGATCATATAAACATTGAATCATATAAATGTGGTAGAAACAATAATCATGACATTAGTATGAGTCAATTCTTGTTTCACATAGAGGAGAACAAGTCAAGGTTAACCACCGAGACCGTTTTACACAGTAGCACAAGCCAAGGATAACCTCCAGGACCGGTTCACATAACATCTCATGAGACTAAACTTTACTAAATGAATTGGAGTGATATGTTGGCACACCCATCATAACATGTTAATGAATATGAGTGACACATATAGAATCATACATAAACAATAACAAACATAATATCACCCATGGAATGAAATGGGTATCTGTAAAGACCTGTAAACTTCAAGGAATTTTTTTTTATTAATTTCTTTGGAATTTTACAAGTGCGTAGTTTCTAACGACACCTGATTCAGAGGCCCGGTGTGCCCGGAATCAATTTCTGAAGTTCAGCTTGGGTACATTCAGTAAATGAACAAGCGTGATTTTCTATCTTTTGAACCGGTGCTCGGAATTGAAATCTGAGGGCACCGATGGAACCGCAGTGCCGGTAATTGCTTAAGAGGACATTTACCATAGATGTGTTTTCACGGGAGAAGGAGTTTAATTTTGTGGTTTAAATAAGAATTGAATAAAAATTGTAGAACAATTTTTATTATTTATCTTAAGTGGTTATACCCTACATGGGGTAGTTAGGATGGGACCCAAAAACTCTTAACTACCCATGTGAGGATAATTGTGAGGTGTGGCCCACATGAGCCCCAAACATTCACATTCCCTAAACCCCTTAGACTTCCCATTAAACCCCATGTATTTAATTGGGTAACTCCTCCTCTCCCCACTCTTCCAATTTAATTCATGCCAACACACATTAATTTAATTAATTGAACCACATCAATTAATTGAATTTAGTATTTGAATTTGTAATTTTGAATGCACGACATGTTTTAATAAAATAAGGAGGATCCATATTTTATTTGTTGGTTGGCTTGTTGTGTTGAGAATTTGAGGAGAGAGCTCTAGTTTCTTTTGAAGAACTTTGTCTTCAACGAAGAATGCCAACTCTCTGACGAAGAAGGTTGATTTGATGGCCCCGATTTCTTTATCCTCTTCCTCCTTCGTGACAAGGGAGGAGACACCGACGACGACGGAAATGACGCCATCGTCCGTGACGCATGGAAACCACGAACTTCTTTTGAGGTAGGGGTTAAGTTCAATTTTAATGAATTAAAATTCTGCTTTGTTTTGTCGTTGAGCATTCTCGTTTACTTTGGCTGCTTGTTATCATCATAACGGGAGGAGATCAGACCTCACAAACACGGCTGATCCTCCTCCCCTTTTTCTTGTTGAACATTTTTGACGTTTGAGGCGAAGGCGTCGCGGTGCCCTTGCACTGCACGGGGACGAAGAGGACCGTGGCCGGAGCGGGCTGCGGCGGTGGTGCGCGGCGCCGACGCGCCGCCCCAGTGAGGTCGAAGGGAATGTGGCCGAAGCGGGCCGCGGCGGGGGTGCACGACACCGTCGCGCCACACCGGAGAAGTCGAGGAAGGCTGCGTCCAGAGCAGGCCACGACGAAGGGGCGCGACACCATCACACCGCGCTTTTCGGACAAGAGCCGCGGCCTAAGGCCGCGGTGGACACCCAAGGGGTGGCCGGTTGTGCCGGCTGCCAGCGCCACCTGGAGGCGGGACCTGAGGGGGTCCCACGGTTACACCAAGGTCGGCCATTACGGCTAGTCGTTTTCGGAAAACCGAGGGGGTATAACCCCCCGACAGTACTTTTAGGGAGGACCCCACAGTGTCCGTTGTTTCCGCAAACAGGGGGCGGCGCCCCCTTTGCGCCCCGCTTCTGATCCGGGCCGCAGGCCGCCGGACCGGGCCGCGCCCAGCCGGGCCGGGCCGACCCCGCCGCGGGACGGGCTGCGCCCCGCCGGGGCGGGCCGCACCCAACCCGGCCGGACCCGGACCCGGGTCAGGTTGACCCAGTTCGGGTTGACCAAGGGGGTATTGGGCCGGGTCGGACCGGGCCCAGACCCCCTATTTTTGGATCCAGTTCGTTCAAACGCCCATATCATGGGCTAAAGACCTCAGATCGATGAAACGTAAGTTGCGTAGGGATCTTTGGATCGAGACGGTCATTTAGGTATATTACACTTAAGGTTTCGGTGAACTTTTTGTATGGCCGGATTGGTTCAAACCCAATACCAACCAGGCCTTCAGAGCGGAAACACTTATAACTTGAGCTCCGGACGTCCGATTGACGTGCCATCAATTTTTTTGGATTCCTCTTGATGAGACGGTTCTTTTGGAATACTTCACCTTAGATTTGGACATAGTTGGAGTATGTCCGAGTTGGATTGTACCTGAAATCCAACTGGGCCCCTGGAACGGTAATGCTAATATCTCACAGACCGGGTATCCGATTGATGCGCTGTCTGTTGCATTTTTACCCCTATGGTGAGGCGGTCCATTGAGATACTTCCACATGAGATTACGTGACACTTGGAAGTATCGACCAGTATCTCATGGAGCGGATCCTCCTAGAGACGAGCGTACAGAGTACGAAGACCAAGTAGCTATAGAACTGACGACTGCTTGACCAATTCAACTCGGAGTGATTCAGTTAGCCCAGTGGATGGAGCGCCCGGTATTTGGCGGCAGAACCACGATAGACAGAGCACCCGATAGTTGGCAGCAGACCCGCGGTACTCGACTGGAGGAGTACCTCTGTAGGCTATTATGGAGAGCGCCCTGTATTTGGCGGCAGACCCTCATCGGACAGAGCGCCCGGTTTTTGGAAGCAGAACCGTGGTACTCGATAGGAGGAGTACTTCAGCAGTCTAAGGTTAGAGAGTAGTGCCTCAGAGTCGTGACAGGGCTACTGTACTTGACAAAAGAGGAGTTCTCCAGCAGTTGTGGTTTCGATAATGAAAATCCTGGTTTGAGCTGACTCAATGACCTTTGTGTTTTCCTCATGATTGAGATGGGTCACTTGATAACTAAAGTGTATATATGGTCATACACCTAAGTAGTGGTTGTCCATTGATTTCATAATCTTTTTGTTTCCTCATGATTGATATGGTTTACTTGTTAACTTAGGTATATGTATGGGCTTATACCTAAGTAAGGGTTAACTGTTGAGATCCTTATTTCTGGTTATCTTTTTTGGATTTAGTGAGACCTTGAGGGTCTCGGGGTCCCTACTGAGTATCGTTATACTCACCCCTACACGGGTTATGCCCGCACCTCATTGTGTTGGTTACAGACGATGGACAACATTGATCGTGGTAGAGGCTTGTTGAGCGAGACGGTACCTGGAGGTGGATCTCATGACGAGTCGGTACCCAGATGAGGTTGACAGACGAGGGCGCTGAGGAGGTTATCTGTACCTACCCTTCTGGTAGGATCTGTGGTGAAGGATCTAGGAGTTGCGCTATCTGTACCTAACCTTCATGTAGGAACCATGGTGGACGATCCAGGAGCTGCTTGTCACCTTCTAGTTGTTTTGTCTTTTACCTTGTAATTTACTGTTGGTCTTGTATTTCCACCCCCTTTGTACTTTCATCACACTTGTTATACTCCTTTACTTAGTGTTTACTTTCGCTTGTACTCTGGTTGGATGTGTTAATGTTTTATAAAGTCAATTCCTTCCCAGTTATCGGGATTTATGCCTTTGTTGCTAGTTGCCAGCCTCTGGCCTATGGAAGGTGGGCTTGGGGTAGTCACGGCATGGGCCCCGAGGTTGGGTCGTGACAAATTGGTATCAGAGGAGTCGGTTATACCAAAGAACATAGGACTATGATTTTTTTTCTATGAAGAAATAATGTTAAGGTTACCAAGTGTGGTCTTCAGTTCAGGGAGTCCAGTGTTGGTGCGGGCGGCCGACGTGTCCATACACCAGGGCCCTGACTACTGATTTCCGACTTAGTGCACGAAAATAGAGATTGCGTGAGTGTTTTCAAAAGTTCCTTTTTAGTCATCTCAAACCAGATCAACTCACCCGGTATAGTCTTTTGACTGTGTCACATCTGTTTCTTTCAGGATGCCTCCCCACGGATGACCAGCTAGAGCCCCGAGAGTTGTACGTATTGACAGCCCGTTGGGTGATGAGATCTCAGTACAGTGCCCTCTTTCGGTTGAGGCACCAATGGTACTACCATTCGTTGGGCCACCAATGCCACCAGCCCCAGCATTAGGCGATGCATGCCGCTTGAGCATGCTGCACGGGTTCCAGCGCTAGAGGCCACCTAGGTTCCGGGGAGAGACGGATCCACAGGTGGATGGGGATTGGCTGGAGGCTATGGTGAGAGTCTTCAGGATAATAGGTACACCAGCGGACTTCATGGTGATCCTTGCCGCCAGCCTCCTTCAGGAAGCAGCAGGCAGATAGTAGGGCCTGATGCTCTAGATGCATGACGAGGAGACACTCCTATAGGCAGACTTCGAGAGCCTATTCCGAGTGGAGTTTGTACCAACCACCCTTCAAGTGGTGCAGATACAGGAGCTACTGCATCTGCAGTAGGGCAACATGACAGTAGCACAGTACTCGGCGAGGTTCACAGACCTCTCACACTACTCTAAAGACATGGTACGGGACCTGTTCTTCAGGGCCCGGACCATCGAGCAGGGACTGAGGCACGAGATCAGAGCTTCGACGATCCCTCTCAGCATCCTGACTCATACAGGGGTGTTGGAGCGAGCCCTCTTAGTGGAGAGTTTCCTTGTTGAGCAGACTTCAGCAGTGGGACCCACAACTAGTCGACATGTAGTGGAGTCTTCTACAGCTGGAAGTAGACATACGACATAGGGGTCCAAGAGGACCAGACCCACCGGTGGCCGATTGCATGACTCAGGTTCAGTTGTGCGGGGAAACTATAGTGGAGTCAGAGCCAGTCGTGCAAATAGCGGGCAGTGTTACTCCTGCGGTGGGCTTGGTCACATGGCACGTGACTGTCCGACGCGCCGTATAGACAATCCACATATAAATGAAGAACCTCCCATGCAGAGGTAGAGGTTCGATCGAGGCGGACCACAAGGAGCAGGAGGCAGAGGCAGAGGAGATGTCCATGTAGATGGAGGTGGACGATGCTTCGAGGTGTTGCCACCACCACCACCCGAAGGGCCACCCCGACCGTAGGGAATGGGTGGATATGGGAGAGCTCAGCTTCAGGCGGCTGAAGCTTATGACTATAGATCTCCGGAAGCAGGTGGACAGGATCAGGTCTAGGTATAGAGGCCCTTGTTCTTGGATTTTTTAGTTTCCATGTTTTTGTTTTTGTGGTTGTATGTGTCTTTCTACATTGAGCTGCAGTAATAAAATACACCTTTCTTTGCGATGTTTACTTTCTAGTCCTCTCTATATGGTTGATACTAAGATTTTTCAGTTTAAAATCGTTGACTTGACCCTCACTTTTGAGATTTCTACTGGAGGAGACCCAGTAACCACACACTGATGCAGACAGTGTGACTCAACCCTTGGAGGCAAGAGTGACAGTTGGATCTCTTGGTAGTAGAGTCGAGGCCTTATGACATCGTCCATGGAATGAATGTATCATTCATGTCAGGATGGACTGTATTAGGCAAAGAATGTGGTTTATCCAGGGGATGGGACCAGATTTCTCTTTTCATCAGAGAAGAAATCCAAGCAGCTCTTTGGTGGAACGTCGACGAAGAAGGGTTGAGATGAGTTCTTACAATTGGCTAGTCTCACCCATTGTTCGTTGAAAGAACGGTTTACGGTTCTCTCCATCTCAATAATCTCATATGCATCTTCTCTCATAAGGGCATGAACTTGGGACAGAGGTGATGGTTTGAATTCCTCTAGGACTATGACTTCGAGATAGTTTATACTCCATGACTAACCACCTGACCTTTCCACCTCAGTCGCACCGGGTGCATGACGTCAATCACGTATCTCAGTTGAGGAGATGTGTGCACGACCTATCCATCATCATCAACCATGGAGAGTTGGACATCGATGATGGGGCGACTTTCACAGGGTTCCAGTGGAGGTTGAGGATCGACATGATTGGGTCCTACGGGGATGGTTGATTCCTCTTCTGTGCTTTCATTGGCAGCACGGGATCCTCCAAGAGAGCACATGGGAGCAGGAGGCTCAGATACATGCTCGGTACCTCCTTTAGTTTCCCTATTTTGTGTTGTATCTTTAAGGGGATGTAAAGTCCTAAGGTGGGAGTAATGTAATGAACCATAAATTTCAAGGAAATTTTATTTCTTAATTTTTTTGTAATTTTACGAGTGCGTAGTTTCTGACGGAACCTGATTCCAAGGCCCGGTATGCCCAGAATCAATTTCTAAAGTTCAGCTCAGGTACATTCAGTAAATGAACGAGCGAGATTTTCTATCTTTTGAACCAGTGCTCAGAATTGAAATATGAGGGCACCGCTGGAACCGTAGCACCGGTAATTGCTTAAGAGGACTTTTACCGTAGATGCGTTTTCACGGGAGAAGGAGTTTAATTTTGTGGTTTAAATAAGAATTGAATAAACATTGTAGAACAATTTGTATTATTTATCTTAAGTGGTTATACCCTACATGGGGTAGTTAGGATGGGACCCACAATCTTCTAACTACCCGTGTGAGGATAATTGTGAGGTGGGGCCCACACGAGCCCCAACCATTCACATTCCCTAAACCCCCTAAACCTCTCATTAAACCCCATGTATTTAATTAGATAACTCATCCTCTCCCCACTCTTCCAATTTAATTCATACCAACACACATTAATTTAATTAGTTGAACCTCATCAATTAATTGAATTAAGTATTTGAATTTTTAATTTTGAATGCATGGCATGTTTTAATAAAATAAGGAGGAGCCTTATTTTATTTGTTGGGTGGATTTTTGTGTTGAGAATTGGAGGAGAGACCTCTAGTTTCTTTTTGAAGAACATTTTCTTCAACGAAGAATGCCAACTCTCTGATGAAGAAAGTTGATTTGGCGGCCCCAGTTTCTTTATCCTCTTCTTCCTCCACGACAAGGGAGGAGACACTGATGACAACGGAAATGACGCCATCGTCCACGGTGCTTGGCAACCGCGAACTTCTTTCGAGGTAGGGGTTAAGTTCAATTTTAATGAATTAAAATTGTTCTTTGTTTTGTTGTTGAGCATTCTCGTTTACTTTGGCCGCTTGTTATTGTCATAACGAGAGTAGATCAGACCGCACAAACACGTCCGATCCTCCCACCTTTTCTTGTTGACCATTGTTGACATTTGAGGTGAAGGCGGCGCGGTGCCGTTGCACCGCACGGGGAAGAAGAGGACCGCGGCCGGAGTGGGCCGCAGCAGTGGTGCGCGGCACCGACGCGCCACACCGGTGAGGCTGAAGGGACCGCGGCCGAAGTGGACTGCGGCGGCGGTGCGCGGCACCATCGCGTCGCACCGGAGAAGTCGAGGAAGGTCGCGGCCGGAGTAGGCTGCGGCCGGAGTGGGCCGCGATGGAGGGGCGCGATGCAATCGCGCCGCGCCGGTTGAACAAGAGTCGCGGCCTAAGGCCTCAGCGGACACCCATGGGGCGGCCGGCTGTGCCGGCCGCCGGCGCCACCTAGAGGCGTAACCTGAGGGGGTCCCGCGGTTACAACATGGCTGGCCATTACGGCCGGCCGTTTTCAGAAAACCGGGGGGGTATAACCCCCCGAAAGTTCTTTTAGGGAGTACCCCACAGGGTCTGCCGTTTCCAAAAATAGAGGGTGGCGCCCCCTTTGTGCCCCACTAGGCCAGCGCCGAGCCACAACCGGCTTCCCAGCCAGGCCGCTGGACGCCGGACCGGGCCGCAGGCCGCCGGACCGGGCCACGCCCAGCCAAGTCGGGCCGCGCCAGCTGTGGGACAGGCCGCACCCCGCCGGGTCGTGCACAACCAAGCCGGACCTGGACCCGGGTTGGGTCGACCCGGTTCGGACCGACCCAGGGGGTATTGGGCCGGGTCGGACCGGGCCCAGACCCCCTATTTTCGGATCAGGTTCTTTCAAACGCCAATATCTTGGGCTACAGACCTCTGATCGACACACCGTCAGTTGCATAGGGATATTTGGATCGAGACAGTAGTTTTGGGATATTACACTCAAGGTTTCGGTGAACGTTGGGTATGGCCGGAGTGGTTCAAACCCAAAACCAACCAGGCCATCGGAGCGGAAACGCTTATAACTTGAGCTCTGGATGTCCGATTGACGTGCCATCGACTTTGTTGGATTACTCTTGATGAGACGGTTCTTTTGGAATATGTCACCTGAGGTTTGGAAGTAGTTGGAGTACGGATGAGTTGGATTGTACCCGAAATCCCACAGGGCCCCTGGAACGGTAATGCTAATAACTCACAGACCGGGCGTCCGATTGACGCGCCGTCTATTGCATTGGGGACCCTATGAAGAGGCGGTCCTTTGAGATACTTCCGCATGAGATTACATGACACTTGTAAGTATCGAACAGTAGCTCGTTGAGCGGATCCTCCTGGAGACGAGCGTACGGAGTACGGAGACCTAGTAGCTGTATACCAGATGACTGCTTGACCAATTCAACTTGGAGTGATTCGGTTAGCCCAGTGGACAGAGTTCCCAGTATTTGGAGACAGACGCACGGTGGAAGGAGTGCCCAGTAGTTGGCAGCAGACCCACGGTACTCGACGGGAGGAGTACCTCTGTAGGATATTAGGGAGAGTGCCCGGTATTTGGCGACAGACCCTCATCAGACAGAGTGCTTGGTTTTTGGCAGCAGACCCGCGGTACTCGACATGAGGAGTACTTCAGCTGTCTAAGGTTAGAGAGTAGCTCTTCAGAGTCGTGACAGGGCTACTGTACTCGAAAAAGGAGGAGTTATCCAGCAGTTGTGGTTTTGATAATGAAAATCCTAGTTTGAGCTGAGTCAATGACCTTTGTGTTTTCCTCATGATTGAGATGGGTCACATGATAACTTAGGTGTATGTATGGGCATACACCTAAGTATTGGTTGTCTGTTGATTTCATAATCTTTGTGTTTCCTCATGATTGAGATGGGTTACTTGTTAACTTAGGTATAAGTATGGGCTTATACCTAAGTAAGGGTTAACTGTTGAGATCCTTCTTTGTGGTTATCCTTGTTGGATTTAGTGAGACCTTGAGGGTCTCGGGGTCCCTAATGAGTATCGTTTTTCTCACCCCTGCACGGGCTATGCCCGCACCTCATTGTGTTGGTTGCAGACGACGGACATCATTGATCGCGATAGATGCTTGTTGAGCTTGACGGTACCTGGAGGTGGATCTCACGATGAGTCGGTACCCAGATGAGGTTGACAGACGAGGGAACTGAGGAGGATATCTATACCTACCATTCAGGTAGGATCTGTGGTGGATGATCTAGGATCTGTGCTATCTGTACCTAACCTTCAGGTAGGAACCATGGTGGACGATCCAGGAGCTGCTTGTCACCTTCCAGCTATTTTGTCTTTTACCTTGTACTTTACTGTTGGGCTTGTATTTCTAGCCCCCTTTGTACTTTCACCACACTTGTTATAATCTTTACTTAGTTTTTACATCCTCTTGTACTCTGGTTGGATGTGTTAATGTTTTATAAAGGCAATGTCTTCCCAATTATCAGGATTTACGCCTTTGGTGCTAGTCGCCAGCCCCTGGCCTATGGAAGCTGGGCTTAGGGTAGTCATGGCACGGGCCCCGATGACGGGTCATGATAGTATCATAGTCATATCATAAAGCATAATGAATGGGTGTATTATAAAAGTGTCCATGAAAGAAAGGAATTAGAACAAACATGGAAATTCATAATGTAAGATATTAATGTATAATGGTAAGTGATGTAAAAAATAATTTTGAACGTGTAAAAAGAGTATTTAAGAATATTTAGCATTAAAACATTTTCGTACAGTTTTAAGGAAAACACTAACAAGTATTTAAAATAGAAAAGGGAATAATATTTTGTACAAAACAATAAGTGATACAAGTATGTTTTAATAATAAAAAAACTAGTTTGATAAATGAAATGGTGTCTTAAAACAAAAGGTATAGTTCACTTTAAATTGGGTACGAATTAGAGAAGTTCCCATAAAATGGGTTTTCTTATCAAAGTGTATTGAGGACAAAATCATATAAAAACATGTATATATATGAAAGATAATGAGGGATATATCTTGAAAAAATAGTATGTACATATAAATAGAAATAATAATATTTACATAAAAATAATATAATATTTCATTTGTGTAAAAAGAGAGTAAGAAAAACCTGAAGGAATAATGGATGTTCGGGTAGAATCCTTTATAGAATGTCGACACGGTATCAGGTGTACTTATGAGGGATTAATAAGATAGACATGGGTTTATCTTCTTTTATAAATCAAGATGTATGTGTGGGGGAGGTGTGAAATAATACCCCATAATTAGAAACTACACATAAAAGGAGATAACATATGAGATATTTTTGAATAATTGTGAGAAAGAGAGGATCCCTTACCTTAAGTCTGATGGTGTTCTTCTCTTGATATTAATGAACGGAATAATCAAATAGGTTAATTAATTTATAATTCCAGAACCTCCACTACATTTCATTGATTTATTAAAACCTTGTTATGTTCATCCATGTCCTTTTTCATGAGTTATTTGGTTCAATTTCACTTATATTCATGTCTAGATAAACATTTATGATGAGAATGGTTGTCCATAATTGAGGTTATATGAAATTAGTGAACATAAAGAAGATTACATGGTTATAAAATTCATTTGATTATTTAGAGGGAAGGTTTATCATTTTATAAAACATTAATGATAAAAACTTGGATTAATTAAGCGATTTCTCTCATAATTAACTTGTTTTGTAGTATTAGTTTACATCATGTGTGAAAAAGGATTATAGAACATCACATAAGATAAATACATATTTAATAGTTTGATTCAACCATAAAAATTTATTCATGATAATAATTGAATATGGTAATAGAAATTGATAACCCTTCATCCTTGAATGTGATAAATTAATACATATCAGATGGTGTTTTCATTTATTTCGTATAATAATAGGGAAAAGAGAGATGATAATAAATTATCCCATTAGCATAAAAAATTTACAATACATATATGGTACTGTATTTTTCATAACATTTGGATGAGGATAGGTTAGTAAAGAAAATATTACAAAGGAACGTGAAAATTAGATGAAAGAAAAGAAAAGAAGAATTTACCTATTCATTTATTCTTCCTTTAGAGCCTCTTAAGGGTATATGATTTGGTCATTTGATGAGACCAAGGTCTGTTGGACATGGGGGTGATATTGGGGAGGTATTTGAGTAGAATTTAGACAAGGCATAAGGCTTGAGAGGAGTAATTTATGAGGGAAGTGTGGGTGGTTTTTATAGGGGAGGGGAGGGGGGTTTTCTTAATATTTTAATTGTTAGTTTACTAGTTTTCCATAAGAAAATCAATAGTAATGATTGATGTTAACCAAACCATTAATATGTGCATGTGATTTCGATATAATTACCATTTACATCATACATGACTCAATAATGGTACATATATTAATTTATTTAGCAAATATCATAAATTATAATATTTTACTATTCATTAAAAATTCAAGTATTTTAGAAGAAACCTAAAAATTCACCCTGACCATTCTTCAACGTGTAGAATCCAAGAATGAAATCCATTTTTAAAATATAATTTTCTATATATTATTCATTTAATTTTTAATTAAAATCATAGTTTACTTCAAAATATCAAATTTTCAAACTATAACTGATTTTAAAATGCATTCAAAAATAACATAAGGTTTTATAAAATTGACTTAAAACTAGAAGAAACAAAATTATTAATTCATGAGAACTTTTTAGGAAATTAATATTTTTTTATATTAATTATTTATTTATTTATGACTCACAAAAATACCAGTACTTTTTCTATGGTTATTTTATCACTTAAAAGATGCCTAAATTTTACTTATAAATTTATGGGTGCGTTAATTATTCATTTGGACAATTTAATATTCATAAAAGTTATATTACTATTCATAAGGGTAGGTTACTATTTATAAGGTTATGTTACAATTCACTAAAAAAATTTGTTGTCTTATTGGACTCCAAAACAACCTACTAATCGCAACCGTCTATGTCAGATTTTCGAAATTCAAAACACCGAAGTGACAATATTATATTTAAATGTCACATAATAGTCAGTAGTTCATTTTTTATGATATCATGTGATTATATTAAATAATAATAAGAATGGAATTTCTATTGATTAAACATTGGTTCGTTACATTATTCCCCCTCATGAAATTTCACCCTCAAAATTTTGTTTTTCATTCTAATTTATAAATAGGTGCGAGTACCTTTCCTTCATTTCCTCCTCCTGTTCTCATGTTGCATCTTTGTACTTATGGTTTCACCATAGTACATTGTCCTGGTGTTTAGTCGTGTAACGTAGAAATTTATCCCTATGATCCATGATAGTCAATGGTTTATTCTCTTAAGAAAGATCATTATCCAATTGTACCACCTCTAAGAAGAGTACATGTGAATGATATGTTATGTACTATTTTAAGAGGGATACATGGAAGACATCATGTACATTAGACTTAGTTGGTGGAAGTGTCAGTTGATAGGCCCCAACCCCAACATGATCAAGAATATCAAAGGGGTTTATGTTACTAGGATTTAGCTTTCCTTTCTTCCCAAACCTCATGACCTTCTTCCAAGGAGATATGCATAGAAATATCATGTCTCTAACTTCGAAATCAAGGTCTTTTCAATGATTGTATGTGTAATGCTTTGTTCGACGTTGGGATGCCTTGATTTGTTGCTGAATGGTTTTCACCTTCTCCAGAATTTCATCAACCATTTCAGGTCCTATCGGCTTTCTCTCATTGAATTCATCTCAACGCGCTGCTGTTATGCATCTTTTACTATAAAGGGATTCTTATAGTACCATTTGGATTCTCGGTTAGAAACTATCATTGTAATAGAATTTGACCAATAGAAGATGTTGGCCGCATAATCTTTTGAAGTCCATATCACACACTCTCAACTTATCTTCTAGTGTCATAATAGTTCTCTTATATTGGATTATTTTTTTAAGATGATATGCCATACTGAAGTTCAGTTCAGTTCTTAGATCATGTTGGATACTTTTCCAAAACATCAAGGTGAATCTCAGATCTCGATCGAATACAATAGACAGTGGTTCTTCATGTAGACATAACAATTATTTTATATATATCCATGAATTCTTATCCAATGATAATTCCTCTCAAATTGCGAGAAGGCATGATATCATTGTAAGATTATCCACAATAACCCAAATAGCATTGTTTCCTATGGATGTCCTTGGAATTCCAGTGACAAAGTCCATGGTGATGTTCTCCCACTTCCATGTAGGTATGGGTAGTGGATCCATCATCCCCTTAGACTTATGTCTTTTTGACTTCACTTATTTATATACTAAGAACTTTAATGTATACTTAGAAATCTTCTTCTTAATTTTGTCACACCATAAGTTCTCTCGGAGATCTCTATACATCTTTGTTCTCCCTGGATGAATAGAGAAGGTTGAGCTATGTGCATCATTCCAAATCTCCTTCTTTATCTCTGTATTGGATGGTATACATGATCATGACACAAATATTACAACTCCTTTCTGATCAATCTTGAAATTAGAGGATTTCCCATTTCTAATGGCTTCTATCCTTTTCTGAATTTCCACGTCTTTTATTTGAGTATCCTTTATTTTATCCATGAGATATAGTTGAGAAATCATTTGAGAAAGGATTGTTGATGTTCCTTGCTTGATGATTCCCATGTCCATCCTCTGAAAATCTAAGAAGATGGGATCCTTTTCAATTCTCCTCATTGACAAAGATGCAGGATCCTTTATATTAAGAGAATCTTCTACCTTGTTTGACTTATCGAGATGGTAGTGGGTTGAGTAGTCATAATCCTTGACGAGATCTAACCATATTCACTGGTGTATATTAATCTCTTTTTGTGTGAACATATATTTGAGACTCTTTTGATCATTATATATTTCACACTTCTCCCAATAGAGATAATGCTGCCAAATTTTTAATGCAAAGATCACAGGTGGAAACTTCAGATCATGCGTAGGATAGTTTTTCTCATGGATTTTTAGCTGAATTGAGGCGTAGGATATAAATTTATCATTTTTCATTAGCACATAGCCCAAGACCTTCTTTAAGTCATCATTGTACACAAAAAAGTGTTCTTTAATTATTGGGAGTGTGAGTACTAGCGTAGTGATAAGCGTCTTTTTCAACTAATTAAAATAGTATTCACATTCCTGATTCTAGAAAAACTTTACTCCCTTTTGTTTCAACTTGTTAATTGGGTTTTAAAATCATGAAACATTGTTCACAAGTTGTCTATAATACTCAGATAGACCCAAAACGTTGTGCATCACTATT
The DNA here is from genome assembly GCA_963277665.1 of Viscum album. Classification (NCBI taxonomy): domain Eukaryota; kingdom Viridiplantae; phylum Streptophyta; class Magnoliopsida; order Santalales; family Viscaceae; genus Viscum; species Viscum album. Next base: position 1,868,315,067 of record OY728129.1, on the reverse strand, counting down.
ACAGATGTTAGTTAGGGAAATTATTCAATATCCTTTGTCTAGGAAGGGTCCACAGATATCCATTTTCTGGTGAAAACATGCCCCAAGAATGATACTTCATCCACATAGAACTGACATTTACTATACTTTTCATACAACTTTCACCTTCTCAATGTCTTTAGAACAATATTAAAATAACCCTCATGTTCCTCATTTCTCTTGGAGTATATCCGAATATCTTCAATAATAACTACCAAAAATTTTTTGAGGTAATTGTCAGGACAAATAGGGGCCTATATACCCTGAGAGGGATGGTGAATCAGGGTATGGATATTCTTTTTCAAAGTTCTTCCTGCCCCACTAGATCTTGACCTCTTTATTACAAGGGTCACTTTGTTTGCACTTGTGTGTTTATTATGATCACTTATTTTTTTCTTTATCTGATGATGATGCTTTAAATGCAACGCAGGGAAGTATGCAGGAAGAAATAGAGATTTTTACTTGGTTCACCCTCACTGGGCTACGTCCAAGGAGCATACGCCGACAAGTTTCCAGTCGTACCTAATTCCAATATTCTTCACTAGATGTGGATACAATGGTTCGAGCTAGATCACTTCTATGCCCAGGCTCACTGCCTTTACATGTTTAGGGTCAGTTCACTGCTTTCCCAAGGGTCACTCCCTGTTTCTCTCTCTCTGGCTCACTGCCGGTGGAGAGGATCACCTTCTTTCACTTCCTTTGCTCACTGCTCTTGGAAGGAATCCACTCACAGTTTATAGACCTGTAGGTCTCTTCATGTGCATGAATGAATGCATCTTCCTCTTTATGTAGATTCTCTATTGAAGTACAACTTTCACCCGTAGATTAATATCTCTTTGCACCGAAGGTATCAGGCAAACTTCCAGCTTCCACGCAGCCCGAAAATCACTTCTGGAAATAAACCTTAATTGGCGCGCAATTCAACCTCGGCGCGCAAGTATCGGCGCACAAGTCACAACGGGCGCACAAGTCCTCCTCAGAAACTTGTGCGACTCAAGATTCCTCAACTCCAAACCTGCGTGACTCACTTCCTTTTACGGCCAATCCAATATTGGCGCGCAACTCCACACTGGCGTGCAGCTTCAAACACTGGCGCCCAACTATCACCCTGGCGCGCAAGTCCCACCTGTGCGACCACACACACCACTTACATGACCACCACACCTGCGTGACGGGAGCTCTGATTTCTCAAAGTGTTGAACACCTATTTTGAAATGAAGAGGGGTGGTCCAGTATTTATAGGCAAATTGACCACCCTGCGCGATGGCGTGCAAGTCACTTGCGTGACCCAGTCTCGGCGTGCAAGTCTTCTGTCCTTTTAGAGACTTGCACGACCAAATCCCAAACTTGCGCGAACCTATTTCCTTATCCATATTTAGATCTTCTTATCTTGAAAAACATATGGCGTGCAATTTTCCTATACTTCAAATCCTCGGCATGCAAGTCCCTTTTCCAAAAAAAACTTTTCTTCATTTGTCGATTTTCAGGCCCAAAAATTTGACAAACATTGGAAAACGGCGCCACCTCGTATCTATTCTTTTGTACCACCTCCAGATCATCCATTCCTTTTGTCGACGTTCTTAAATCAAAAATGGATTGTTGACCTCAGCTCTTGAACTCGACATTCCATCATGAAATACTCTTTGACAACAAATTTATATGTCATTGTTTTTCTTTGTCAACAATCACCACTCAGATGTCCACTTTGTCAACAAACACAATCACCTCAAAAATGATTCAATGATGCCTTGAGGGATTTTTTCCCAACAATATCCCCCTTTGGGTTTGTTGACAACTCTTTTATAGAAAGATACATCATTAATTCTTTAGCCACCATTCGCCTTTTTCGATTCTGATAGCGATCAAGGATTTACTCAACACATACTCTAAGCACACATGAGCAATGATTAGTGTGAGAAACGAGAGTAAATGAAAATTTCATCAATGAATCACTTAATCTCTGACATCCACTGTTGACACCAAACTGATACAAATTTGTACTAAACTGATACCAATTATTGAAGGACTTGTTGGAAGACCAATTTTTGTTTGGAAATATTTTTACCACATTCCACCATTATTCTTCTGCTTTTATCACGATCTGCAGCTGTCGTGATATCTATTATTTGATCAATCACTTCTAGCATCATCAGATTTAATACGCTCCCCCTTTCTATTCACAACTTCAAAACCTCTTTAGCCCTATTTCCTGTGTTGTCCAAGCCAAGCTCTGGCTAAGAACATTCAACTAGCTTCAACTCCCCCTATCTAGCTACTCCACTTTTCAGCTTCTCCCCATATCATTCATCATTTATCAAATCTCCACATTGTCTCCCCCTTGAACAATCACTATTTTCTCCCCCTTTGTCAATGAACCCAAAGGACACTGCTTTGTAGTCTGTAACATAGTAGAGAACACATATAAGCTCATTAGAGAAAAACACATAATACCTTGGGGAGAGGGGGGTAGTTCCACATCCACACTATTTCAAGTTTGGGGAATCGACTGAACTCCCAAAGCCAGTCGATGCCTCTCAAAATCTTCCTTGGGTAAGGCCTTTGTCAGAATGTCTACAACCTGTAGCTCTGTAGGCACATACTCCAACTTCACGATTCCCTACTCACACTTCTCCTTGATAAAATGATACTTAATCTCAATGTGCTTTGTCCTTGAATGATTGACGGGATTTTTGCTAAGATTTATAGAACTTGAGTTGTCGCATTGGATTCCGATCGGAGATTTCACTTCAACTCCCATATCTTCAAGATGCTACTTCATCCACAATAACTGTGTGCATTCTTGAGTGGCTGCAATATAATCAGCTTCTACGGTGCTCAATGAAATTAAATCTTGCTTCTTGCTTAGCCAAGAAATGCACAATCCACCAAGATAGAATGAACCACCTGACGTTAATTTTCTATCATCTGCTAAACCGACCTAGTCTGCATCAGTATATCCCAATAACTCTGTCTGAGATTTGTCAGTATATGTCAAGCCAAAATCCACCATGCCTTGGATATACCGAATTATTATTTTCACTGAAAGAATGTGGGTTTCATTGGGAATACTCTGATATCTTGCTGCTTGGAATGTGGCAAAATCAATATCAGTCCTTGTTGCGGTTAAGTACAACAGACTTCCAATGATTTTCCTGTATTCTGTGATATTAACTGCCTTGCCATCCTCATCTTTTGATAATTTCATCCGGGTATCAACCAGAGTTTTCATCTCCTTGGAATTTTACATTCCAAACCATCTTAGGACCTCCTTGGAATATTTATATTGAGAAACGAATGTTCCATTCCTTCCTTGTGTCACCTGTAGACCAAGGAAAAACATTAGCTCTCCAATCGTTGACATTTCAAACTCATTTTTCATGAATTCGGAAAACTGTCTGCACTGAGCTTCATCTGATCCGCCAAATATTATGTCATCGACATAAAACAACACCATCATCCTTTGATTACTGTTTTTGTTGAAATAGATATTGTAATCAAATCAATCATGCTAAAAACCAAGCTTCTTCAAATACTGATATAGCCTTGAGTACCATGCTCTTGGTGCTTGTTTTAGCCCATATAATGCCTTCTTTAGCTGACAAACCTTGTTCTCATCCTCATGAATGAGAAAACCATATGACTTCTTGGCATACACTTCTTCCTCCAGAATTCCATTCAAGAATTCTGATTTGACATCCATCTGTAACACTTTGAACTTCTGTTACACTACAATGGATATGAATAATCTTATTGTCTCCAGCCTTGCTACTGGTGCTAATGTCTCATCAACGTCAATACCCTCTATTTGGGAGTATCCCTTGCACACTAGCCGTGCTTTGTTCTGAATCAATGTGCCATCTTCATTCATCTTGTTGCGATAGACCCATTTCGTCTCGATGACATTCTTGTCTGCTGTCCTCGAAACAATCTCCCATGTCTGATTCTTCTCAATCTGATTTAGCTCTTCATTCATGGCCTAAACCCATTTATCATCATCAGTTGCATCATCAAATCATTTTGACTCAACCTATGATAGTAATGATGTCTGCTGTAGTGATTTCATTCTTCTTGTCTGAACTGGATCTCACTGATCACTGATGATATTCTGCCTGTCAATTTCAGCTAGACTCTTTGTCTTTTGTGCAGATAAGGACTTTACTTCCTTGTAATCATCATCAGTATCCTCTTCTGAATCATCTTCAGCCACTTCTTCTCTCCCTGAGTCTCTTACCACTTCTTCACTTTTAACAGAAAACTTTTCACTGTGTCATTGTTCAATGATGTCATTTATTTGAACATCTTCTCTCACATTTTTGTTGAATCACATTTGATTTTTCTCTCGCATCTTCTTGGTATCCTGAAAGCAGTCAGCTGATACCACATTGTTAGAGTAAAATAGATAGGCATGAGATTCATGATTATTGCTGATTTTCTGATAATATGTCTTCCCTTGATTGAAAAACTCCTGAGCTGATTCATCCGATTATTTCTTTGATGGCTCTTGCATCTGATTTTGTTATTGAATACTCCCCCTATGTTATGCAACCCTTACCAAGGTTAGGCCCAACTTTTAAACCCATAACATTCTTCTTTTTCTGCATCATCTATTCTCATATTCCACTTGGAATTGATCCATTAACAAAATCTCTAAGCCTACTGAGTTGGAGCTCAGTGTAGGAAACAAGAGGTAGAGTTAATAACACAATCACTTCCTAGTGTGCTCTGTTAATCCCTTTCTTCTTCAACTCTAGTACCTGATCTAGAGCATATTACTTATTCACTTTGCATCCTTATATGCCACTTCCCCTTGGATTGTATCTCCCTAGAACCTGAAACACATAAATCATCAGTTAATATAATTTATATACATAGGGGGAGGGGATTCTTCTAGACTCCTCAAGATGAGGATTGCCATTGATCCTGATGGGTCAACCCTTTGATTATTTCTTGGAGCGCATCACACTCCTTTCATGCTTCCTCCAGCTGCCTAGCCAACTTCAACTGCTCTGGCCATATGACTAAGCATTCATTACATGCATACTGAGTCTTTTTCTGATATGAAGATTCTGCAGGCCTGGACTTTCCCGCAATTTGGGGTTTAAACCCACTAGTACACATTTCTGTCTTTGGTGTTCTACCAAAATTCCATTTTCCTTGATTATTTCTCTGAACATGAATCTATTTTCTTTCCATATTCCCTTCCTTCTTCCACTATTGCAGGGATTTTCCTTTTTCTTCCAGTCCTCTTTGTGGCACATGACTCGTGAATTTTTCAACACATTCTTTGTTTATTTGTCATTTATCAGATTTATGAGTCATCACCCTATTTTTCATCGGTGGTGGGTCCTCCATTGAACGTTCATTCTTCTTTATCACAGCTGGAGTAGTTCTCCCCTTAATCTTCCAGGTTTTTTCACATTCTCTCCTTGAGAGCTATTGTGAGTATGACAGAGGAGGTGACTGATACACCTTCCGTTCAGCTCCATGTGATTCCCATGAGGCTCTAAGCCTATTTTCAAACTTACCACATTGTCTCTCAGTGTATAATTTTTCATTATGCATCACTGGGGTTGAGAATCTCATTTCGAGTACATTTTCCTTTCTTGCTTTCTTCTTGCTGCAACGTCTTTCCAAATGCCCATAATTAGAATATATAAAACATTTTCCATCAAAGTCATACCTCATTTCATCATTTACCTGTAGAGATGTTGATTCATTTTGAGTTTTTTCTATGACATTGAGCTTCTGAGCTTTCAGAAACATACTCATTGTGTGTCCTTTTATTCCACAGTAATAGCATCTGATAAATTCTTTCCCCTGAGAGACTCTTTGCTTTGATTTCTTATGACTCTTCTTCTTATTCTCAAATTTATCAAAGTTTCTATTTTCATAGCCTGAGATGTATTTCAGAGCCTCTGAACAGAAGCTTGATGTGTGGCCATGAATCCCGCAAAAGTAGCACATGTCATCACTTCCTTTTGATATAGTTCTCTTAGGCCTATCTCCAGCACCTAGATGTTTTTCTCCACTTCTAGAACTATTCACAACCCTCTTTCTGTCATGCACGGAAGGGGATTCATCAAACACAATACCAGTTTTTCCCAAACTGTATGGTCTTTGAGCTGAGAAAATTTGTCCCTGCCTCTTTTCAGAAATAGAAAATTTTCTTTTCATTTCATCATCACCTGCCGAGGGATAATCAAAAAGAAAGTGCAGGGCAACCTTTATTTTAGGCTTTCCTCTAGCATGGGATTTCTCCACTTCCTTTCTCACTGATTCTAGTTCTTCTTCCAACTTTTGAATTTTCATATCCCTTGATTCAAGTTGGGAATTGAGTTCTTTTCTGAGATTCTTTCCACAACTCATCTCATCTTCCAGTTCATGCTTCAGCTTTTCAACCATGTCATTTTACTCCTTTACCTTCAATTTTTCTTGAGCAATAGAATCAGAACAACATGCATTCTCTTCTTGTAGCATTTTATTCTTTTGAACTTCTGCAGACAACTGTTTTGCTAGATCATCATTTCTAGCTTTAAGATTTTGAACTTCATCTGACTGTTGATTCTCTTCATAATCAACAGCCTTTTGTTTTCCCTTCATTTTAGCCACCTTTTGAAGTTCTTCACCTTGAGAATCATTATTTTTCTTTAGCTCAATAGCTACATCAATAAGTCTTTGATTCAAACTTCTTATCTTGTTTATCTCAGTTTCCAGTACTTGGATCCGAATGTCTTTAGACATAATTTCATCGGTGTTTTCAACGTCACTTGGAATATCAAGTTCTTCAATGCACTTGACTTGATCTTTCACTTTTCTATTCAAGCCATCGATCTCCCTTTTCTATTCTTCAATCTTAATCTTATACTCACCAACTGATTCTGAGTTCTCTGGTGCTGATAACACGAGTTTTTCAATTTTATCCATTGAATTAGACTTCTCTTCTTCCTACTGCTGCATATAGAGTTTGGCATCGCGAACAACTTTGTTAGCTTTCTTGTTTTTGGCTCTCCAAAAATCTATCTCTTCAAGAGCAGCCTCTAACTCATCTTTCATATATATTCTTCCTTCAATTATTTCTTCTTCATCATCACTTGTTTCAATATCTCTTTTAAGTTCATGTACCTCACTCATTCCTGCATCATTCTTGAGTGAATCAATCTTTTCCCTATCAGATTCATCCAGACCTTCCTTCAGTAAGCTGTTTGGTTCTTTTAATTGAATCATACTTTTTCCATACACACTTCCACACTGGGGAATACCACCTGACTTATGCTTCTTCTTTGATGTTTTTCCCTTTTCCATGGCACTCCGAGATAAGAGCAGACTGATTCTTTGACCACACAGATCGACTATACAAAGTCGGAGCAAACAAATCTGATAACAACAACCTTCCCTCTAATACCAATTGTTAGGACCAATAGGGGCCTATATACCCAGAGAGGGTGGGTGAATCAGGGTATGGATATTCTTTTTCAAAGTTCTTCCTACCCCACTGGATCTTGACCTCTTTATTACAAGGGTCACTTCTTCTACAATTGTGTGTTTATTATGATCACTTATTTTCTTCTTTTTCTGATGATGATGCTTTAAATGAAACTCAGGGAAGTATGCAGGAAGACACAGAGATTTTTACTTGGTTCACCCTCACTGGGCTACGTCCAAGGAGCATACACCGACAAGTTTCCGGTCGTACCTAATTCCACTATTCTTCACTAAATGTGGATACAATGGTTCGGGCTAGATCACTTCTATGCCCAGGATCACTACCTTTACAAGTTTAGGGTCAACTCACTTCTTTCCCAAGGGTCACTCCCTATTTCTCTCTCTAGCTCACGGTCGGTGGAGAGGATCACCTTCTTTCACTTCCTTTGCTCACTGCTCTTGGAAGGAATCCACTCACAGTTTATTGACCTATAGGTCTCTTCATGTGCATGAAAGAATGCATCTTCCTCTTTATTTAGATGCTCTATTGAAGTACAAATTTCACCCGTAGATTAATATCTCTTTGTACCGAAGGTATCAGGCAAACTTCTAGCTTCCACGCAGCCCGAAGATCACTACTAGAAATAAACCTTACTTGGCGCGCAAGTCAAACTCAGTGCGCAAGTATCGGCGCGCAAGTCACAATGGGCGCGCAAGTCCTCCTCAGACACTTGCATGACTCAAGCTTCCTCAACTCCAAACCTGTGCGACTCACTTACTTTTACGCCCAATCCAATATTGGCGCGCAACTCCACACTAGCGCGTAGCTTCAAACATTGGCGCACAACTATCACCCTGGCGCGCAAGTCCCACCTCTGTGACCACACACACCACTTGCACGACCACCACACCTGCGTGACGGGAGCTCTGATTTCTCAAAGTGTTGAACACCTGTTTTGAAATGAAGAGGGGTGGTCCAGTATTTATAGGCAAATTGACCACCCTGCGCGATGGTGTGCAAGTCACCTGCGCGACCCAGTCTCAGCGCGCAAGTCTTCTGTCCTTTTAGACACTTACGCGACCAACTCCCAAACTTACGCGAACCTATTTACTTAGCCATATTTAGATCTTATTATCTTGAAAAACATATGGCGTTCAAGTTTCCTATACTCCATGTCCTAGGCACGCAATCCCCTTTGCCAAAAACACTTTTCTTCATTTGTCAATTTTCAGGCCCAAAAATTTGGCAAACACTGGAAAACGGCGCCACATTGTATCTATTCTTTTGTACCGCCTCCAGATCATCCATTCCTTTTTTCGACGTTCTTAAATCAAACATGGATCATTTACCTTAGCTCTTGAACTCGACATTCCATCATGAAATCCTCTTTGTCAAGAAATTTGTATGTCATTGTTTTGCTTTGTCAACAATCACCACTCAGATGTCCACTTTTTCAACAAAAACAATCACCTCAAAAATGCTTCAATGATGCATTAAAGGGTTTTTGTCCAACAGTAATCTATAAAGACTCTATTCATCAAATCAATGAAAATTTTAGGAGAATTTGTGAGTCTAAAGGGCATCACAATGAACTCATAGTGTCCATACCTCATTTAAAATGAATTCATGGGAATATCTTCCTTCCTCACTCTTAATTGGTGATATCTTTACTAAAGGTCCACCTTAAAGATATAACTATCCCCACAAAGCTGATTGAACAAGGCATATATTTGTGACAGGGGATACTTGTTCTTTAATTTTATTTTATTAATACACATATAGTCAATACATAGGCTCATTGATCAATCCTTCTTATTGAAGAAGAGGACTGGTGCACCCCATGGTGAAGCACTTGGGAATATAAAACCCTTCTCCAGATTCTCCTATAACTGATTCTTCATCTCTTCCAGCTCTATAGTGGTCATTATATAAGGTTCTATTGATATAGGCAGATATCCAGGAAAACGTTCAATTGAGAACTAAACCTATCGATCTGGAGGAAGACCATGAAACTCTTCAGGGAATACATCAATGTAATCCCTCATGATGGGAATGTCTTCAAGCATTATTCTATCCTTTGTATCAATAATTTGATCTAGAAATACTTGATCATAAGGAATTAATATCCACACTAGATACAATGATTCTAAAATAGATTCTTCTTCCTCCTTACACATGTAAAAAATTGGAGGATGCTTTGGGAAGTGAATAGTGATCTCCCATTACCGATGTTTGATGTTTGGTTTGTATAAAAATAGCCAATCCTTACCCAAGATAACATCGATATCTAGTAAATGAAGTATGACAAGATTTTATGAGAGGTTCAGTCCACAAAAATTTACCAGGGAGGAGATATAAACCTTGGACACAATAATTTCCTCATTCTCAATCTAGTAGATAACTTATCCTCCAAATTATGAGGTGGTGTTTTAATAGTCCTACTAAACATTCAAGATACGAATGAATGAGTAGAACCAAAATCAAACAGTATGCTCACTATTCTAGAATGAAAAACTAGCATACTTGTCACCACATCATTGTCCAGATCCACCTTAGTAGTAGTGATAGCATAACCCCTTCATTGATTCCTTGTAGGTTCTTGTTATTTCCTATGATAACCCTTCTCACAGGGAAATTGTTTTCATAATGACCATGATACTTGCAGTTATAACACTACACCACTGGTTAAGCATTTATCTTAACCTTCCTTTAATCTTCCACATTAGATAGATTCTTCATATCCCATTGGAAATTTTTATTAAGATGTCCCATCATTCAACATTTTAAGAAATTCCTGGTTCCCTTTAGACAGTTCCCAGGATTCTTCTTCCCAAAGTTTTACATGTGGGATGGTTGGGCTTCTTTCCATCATGGAATTTATTTTCGGAACTTCCCACATTAGATTCCATTTTCCTAGTTTTGTCACCAGTCCCATTATATCACTGAGAGTCTCTAATCTCCATTTCAACCTTATGGGAAAAATGGAAAATCTACTCATAGCTGTCGAAGTCTCGAATCACCAATGATTTTGGTAGAGTCAATTTTATTTCACAAAATAATCTAACCACTTTATATTCAGTGTTCATCACAAAGATAGAGGTGTACCTTACAAGCATTTTAATGTTTGCTTTTAATGCCTTGGTTGAATTGTATTCTTTCTTCTTGAGTCTGAGGAACTCTCTTTCCATCTTGAGACGTAGGGTTCAGGGAAAATATTTATTAAAAAAAATTCTCTTGAATTCCTCCCAACCCATGGAATCAGTTTCTTCTTGGGGATTCATATTCTTGATCACTTTCAACCACTAATTAGCTTCCCCATCAAACTGATATACTGCCAGCACATCCTTCTCTTCTTCTGAGAACTAGAGGACAACAAATATCTTTTCAATGGAGTTAATGCACTATTCTGCAAGGAGGGGATCATAATATCCACTAAATATGGGAGGACTTTTCCGCATTAAGGATTCTATAAAAACTTTCTCTGTCCTTGGTGGAGGAGGGAACTCCATGTGATTCATGTTATTATTCATAACTTTAGCTAGTTGAGCTTGTAATATCATGATGTTTTGAGCTCCTGATCCCATCATATTTGGAATATCATTAGGCAAATCATCACATTCCCAATCACATTGATTGTTGGAACATGTTCTTTTATTTCCCTCCATTTAATAAGAAAAAGAACATACAATTAGAGGGATTTAATACTTAGATATTGAGTGTAAAAATGAAACATTGAACATAAAATGATAAATTTGTAAAGGAGTATTATATCCTAACTTGTGATTCCCTAGGTTTAAATCTATGTTATCCTTGATCTATTTCTTAACTTATATTTTTATGGGATTTTATTATTCCATTAATATTAGTTCGTACTAAACTCATGAATTTACCAAAGCATATCCCATATTAGTGTTAAACCAAGAGTGCAGTAAGGCTCATTTTTGTGCACCAGTTCCCATTTGAGTCTAGATCATAGTGGTATTTTCAGGTTTTACCCCTAGATACATCTATGCCAGAGCCACCTCTACCTATTTTTGTCTAGACAGGGATGTATTTTCATGATAAACCACTTACTTTATACTTACCAAAATTTAAGGGAATTTTCTTATACTTAGTATCATCCTTAAGGTTCCTTCTAAAGTTCTCTATTAGTAATATCCGAAAATAACTAGACCATCCACTGACAATAACTATAGCAACCTTAGCCTTTTACACATAACATTAAATGATTATAATCATAATAAAAATCATATTACAAGCCATGTATCGTAAATTCTATTTTCTGGGAAGACTAGGTGCATAAATCATAAAACATGGGACTAAAAAATTATTTATTTAATCTTGGTAAAGAGTTCCTAACTTCCTTTGATCCCTTACATTTGTTCAGGTTACCATCGAAATCACATGAGCTAAGGGATTATCTAAATGCCCTAGAAGGGAATAAACATAAAAATAAGGCTTTAGCACATGGGTTAGAGATCATGGCATAATGATACAAAATGGAATATAGAACCATAACATATATACATCGAATCATATAAACCTTGAATCATAGAAATATGGGAGAAAAATAAATCACGACTTTAGCACAAGTCAAGGATCATTGCACATAGAGGAGAACAAGTCATGGTTATCCACCTGGATAGTTGCACATGGTAGCATAATCCAAGGCTAACTGTGAGGACAATTTCACATAACGTCTCCTACGACTAAATTAGTAATGGCACGGACCACTCTAGTCCATTCCCCTACTGAAACTAGTGTTTGACCTGTTCTGGGAGGTCAAGGTGACTCATCCCCAACATGTTTCTAAATTTACATTTTTTTGAATAGTGTTTCATGTTTTGTGAACATTGTCACAGTGTCACAACAATAGTGTGACAGAAACGGTGTCATAGAAATGG